>CM068959.1:90251636-90295231 GCA_035128595.1 Eptatretus atami
AAAATAATCAAACTCTCAGAATGCCCCTTTGGTACTTTCTCAAATCGTTGTTTGCACATCTCATAAATGCAAGCACAATCAGCAACAGTTAAAAACTTTCAATGGCTCTACCGTGCCTCAAGATTGTAAACCGATGACAATTTAAACTTGCTCTCACACAATGGAAAACAACCGATCACATATGGACAGGGGTGTAGTTACAGCTTTGGAAAAGTACAAATACTCACATCAGATGCCAAAATGGCGTGGACAAAAAGGAGCACACAAGAAGCGTGTGTGAAAAACTATGTCCGTCTGGGTCCGAGTGGTGGTAAGGGCTTAGAAGGGAAAAATAAACCATGATGGCCATGACTGTGATCAGGACACACAATAGCATCGCCCACCATCACATTTAGCACCACGTCTTCGTGTGTGGATTAAAGCATTTGTGTTTGGCTTGCAATTTCATTATTACTTTCAAAAATTATTAAAACAAATAAAAAATAAGTGGGTAAGGAATGGTTAGGAAGGAGGTTACAAGCGAGAGGGGTGAAAAGGGAAATTCATCCATGGGGAATGATGAAGCGTGGTTTAAAATTGTTTTTATTTACAAGGACATTTCAGGGGCTGGGACAAGGGGGGGGGGCACTTGGCCCATCATACCTGTGCTTTTATCAACACCACATTAATTCAATTGATCAGTTTATCAACTTCATTTCACTAAAGGGGACGGGTCGGGGAAAGATGGGGAGTGTGGAGGGGAAAGCAGAGAGACATAATTCGGTGTTAATTATTTATCTTACTACGAGCAGGGACACCCGAGCATTGCCCGGTACTGTTTAATCCTGTTGGCATTTTGAAGAAATTAAAAAAAAAATTCAATGTTTTTCTTTGTGGGGGCCGGAATCACTTCCCTCCATCCACTCAGGAATGTGGTCGCGGGATCATTTAATATTACCTTTCACATAGCTACAAAGGATTAGGCACGAATGCTAAATTAAAATAACCCCCCCCCCCCCAAAAAAAAAAAAAATAAATAATAATAATCCAACTTTTCTTTTTCCAAAAAAAAAACACTTTCCGGAACTCACAGATGAACCTCTGAAAGTTTGACGAAGATCCGTTTGGCCATCTCTGAGAAAAATGGCAACACAGACAGACAGACAGACATCTCTTTTATCGTATACATTATCATTTTACTTTTAGCATGAAGAGGCCTGGCAGGATGGCTGAGAAGCATGCACACTTGCTCTAAGCCGTCCACCCTGGGTTTGAATCCTGACCCAGCTACAGACTGTCATCCCAGTGTTTCATGAATATGTGCGCAGTGAATCGAATGGATGTTAAAATGGGGGCATCGCATCTGCCGTTATTAGTTGGTGGACGTTAAAGATCCCATGGCGTCCTTAGCGAAGAGCAGAGAGCTATCGAAGAGCAGGCCATGAACAAATTACAAATTCTTGCACACTCAGTGGAGTTTCCTGTGCTGGAGGGGTGACGTGTCTAAGATTGGAATTCCTAACCAAGAAACTGCTTCCGCAGATTCGACGCTGTGTATAGAGCAAGGTACACATAATGTACAAGTATGATGAGCTTCAAAGTGCTTGGTAAATTTGCTGTTTAATCTGCCTTTGCGAGTGGATGCTTACGATTTCAAACTATTTTTGGCGTAACACACTGTAGGTCACTACAACTGCTGAAGCTTGTGCAAATTCCCCGCCTGATTTAAGCGGTGGATCGCAAGTCATGTCTCGTGAAACTTCAACATCTAATTGCCTACAGTTAATGCTCTACGGACAAATGCTGCTCCCAAACATCTCCAATGGGAATGACCGAATATTTCACTTATATTATTTATACTGAACTCCGAAGTACATGGATACTGTAGCAAGTCAGATGCTTACCCCCTGTGCCTAGCAGAGATAGACAAATGCCATTCCATCTCAAGAGATCGCCACATCAACCAATTCCGGGAAATATATTTGCAGGTGCTCTGGGCAACGATGTTGTGAATGTTGGATGTGGGGCGTGGGAAGTTGGCGTTACAACTCCAAGTACAAAGCCTACAACATCCAGGTCCCAAGTGATTTGTCACAGACAATCATTTAATGGTGATGACTGCTCATGACTTGTGGTGTCGACATCGTCAATGGCGCAAGTCATGGTCTGCATACGCGTATGAAGCATAGGTGTCCAAATCCTTCTGGGATGCATCATTTGTGCAGAACCAACTCATTATAATCACTTTGTACCTATGAACGTAGGAACAAGTTGATCGGTGATATTAATATAAAGACAAGAAACATTTCACTTCCACAGCAGATCTTACATTTGCTTTGTAAATCTTTATTTAATATACAAGTTTATGCACAAGCTTCTGATTAATGATCAAGGCAGGGTCTAAACCCTCAAGTCATTGTGAATCAGCACAAAAGGAGCTGTGATTGAGAAAATCCTGAGCTTAGCAGAGAATACGAACAAAGCCGGGTTCTTTGAGCTCGAGATACTTGTCCCCCCCCCCCTCCCCCGCACCCCACCACTCCTATAATTATTCACACACGACTCAATTTCGATGAGGATAGGTAATACAACACAACACCGGATGTCTGCCCCAACACATTTGGTACAAAGTGCTAGTTACAGCAAAACGCTTAGAAAACAAATCGATAACTGTGAATTGATCACCCTGAAAATGTCGTTAGTGTCCCAAGACTTTTCATTAATGTAGTGCACAAATGATGAGAAATGCTCAAAACCGAGGTAGTCCAGGAATTTGGCTGCTCTTACAGGATGGCCCATTTTGTTTTCCCATCTCAGCACAAAGCTCTAATATTTACTTGTGGATATTGAACATGTCACGGTACCTTTCAAAAAGGTATTCCCCATATGGCTTGAGGTACTATGGACAGGTACCATGAAAGGGGGGAGGGGGAGGAAGAGGACAAACAGGGGATGCGGGTAAGGATGAGGGGAAGGGGAGAATGCAAGAGGTTGGGTGGGGTGGAGGATGGGGTGGTTCAACAGGTGGAGAAAAGATCATGGTTTTGGAAGGGTCCTTAGGGTTTATGTAAAAGCACACAGGTGTAAGGTGAGGGATCGTTCTGTTGATCGAGCATTTACCTCCAAGATGTCTGGACTTGGGTTCCGATCCTGGTGGAGCGAGGCCAGACTCTACTCAATTCATGTGTATCCTTCAATTCCGAGCTCCAAATACTCAAGTTCCTTTTTAACTCTCAATAAATTTGTATTACCTCGATGAGTTTAACTGACATATAAAGAGCCAACTAATAATTACATTAAAATGCAATTACTATTAAATTAAAATTGCAGAGGTTTTGAGAATCCTTCCTCCTTATACCCTTCGCTCCCGTCCCCTTACGGGACGCTCTCTTCCCATACTTTTTCCTCCTCTTCCTCAACATACAACTCCACTTTATCTTCCGCCTCCCTCCGCTACCCATTTTTCAGTAATAACTTTAGAAATTTAACTCCCTTAACAACGTAACAACGTAACATACGTAACAAATAGGTTGTCACTTACTTGATACTTTTAAGATGCTCCATCAAAAATACTACTACCTCATTTCTAGTCGCTTCTCCACATTCAAAATTGTGCTCCCTTAGCTTTATTTATTTATTTATTTATTCGTATGCAGCCGGTGGCCGCTTGGCTACATCATTTTCTGGGGGGGGGGGGGGGGGTGCGTGGCTGTGCCGCTGATGCAATGCCCCTGTTACCAGCACGCTGGTACTCATTTTGCTGACCTCGGAAGGATGACAGGCTGAGTCAACCCTACCTGGTGTTAATTCAACGGCCTGACAGGATATTAAAGCTAAGCACCTTAACCGTTAAGCCAACATAAGGCCTTCTCCGTTAGCTCAACACTGTCCACCAATATAAGTATTTTTTTTATATAGATATCAAGGCGAATAGAAGAGCCAATGACAGAGGGGTGACATTGACACAACAATGGAATGGAGGGAGTTGGTATACAAAGGATGGAGAACTGGGGAAGGATCGAACACACGGGCAGCATGAATAAGGACATACAAACCGGACAAGGAGGCAGAGTGGGCCGAGTCGACAAGGAACATGTAAGCAGACAGGAAAAAGCCGACAAATAGGGTAAATGTGAAAAGGAGTGAATGAACAGGAGAGGAGGTGGTGACAATAGAAAACATGGTGAATAGGAATAGGGGATGAGATGGCAATGGCTCACCACTTTAAAGGAGCGGAGAGAAGGAACATGATCAGACAGACTTGGCAAGGTGATCGCACAGTCGAGAGAAGAGGGTGGATGTGAGCCGTTAGCCTAGATTTTGGGAGGGTAGCAAAGGTTCAGCTTGCTTGCTGAACAAATGTGGCCTATTTACAAGATGGTTTCATCGATTGCAGTCGCCATTTGAAAAACGCAGTTGATAATGTCCCCATACAATCTCCCTTTATTTAATTTTTATTCTCCATTATAAAACACTCGCAGTGGAGAGCATTCCGAATCACCTGGAACCATGCTGTGCTCCCTACGATGAACCCTCTTCCGACGCCATGAGACCTGTGCCAAGTTTTAAAGGTCGTCAAAACCTCACTCAAGGTGACCGTCTAACTAAGTTAACGCATAAAACCATGAAGACAAATACCCCAAATGTAATCATCTTCATCATACAATTTTCAAACCAAAAGCATACATAACAGATTTAATTGCAGGCAATTAAGGTAAACGTCGCTTTGTACCTGCTTTCAATAGGAACATAATCAGGCTTTGGAATGAGAAATAAATACAGTAAATGGAAACATCTTGCTTTTCACAATAGCTGGGCATTGATGATTTTTTTTTTAAGGCATTGTTGGTTACGGCAATATAACTTTGCTGACAGCAGCTCTAAGTAAACAACTTGGAAACTGTCGAAGGGCCTGTGTTGTTATTCCAAGCCGTGCTACGTTGGCTGAGTGTAAGACTATATTAAAATATCACATAGCTCCGACCTTCAAACAACATCAAGAGATTGGAATGAAACAAAATGGCAAAAGTTACAGGATGATGACAGATGCAGAATCTAAAAATAAAAGTTGAAGTTTATGAGGCAATTTTTTTTTTTCATTTCCCACTCCATTTTTCTTTTCTTTTTTGTATACAAAGTTGAGACTCGTGGAAGAAATATAATGCAGAACAGAAGAGGAGTAGAACAACGGGCAAACAGCGTTGTAGAGGGATACAAAAGAGAGACACTTGGAGGATGAATGGGCAAGCACAAGTACTGGTCTGAAAGAACAGGAAGGGAAAGCCGGGGATAAAAGCGCAATGCAACAAATGTATGGAAAGGAAGGAAAGGGAGAGGGGAGAATACACAATTACCTGGAAAGGAAGGAATGGGCTTGAGGAGGGTTAATGAGGGTAGAAAAGATCAGGAATATGCATTGGCCATTATCTGAAGAGGTGAACAGCCATCTTGAAGCCCTGGAGACAAAATGACATTGAACAGACTGAGGAAGTTAGTTCCACAGGTGAGATAAAATGAGGAACAAATGAATGAAGGTGAGCAGTCAGCCTGGATTTTGGGATTTTCACCTAAAGCGGGTTACTGGCAGTACGTGTATGCCCTGGAGAATCAAGGGGAGAAAGCATATGAGGGACGGAGGAGGCACAATGAGGAAAAGGCAAAGGGTGCGAGACCAGAAAGGAGGCAGTAGAAGATAGAGGCCACCAACCTGTCAGCGATGCGAGAATAACAGGCCCAGAAATCAGCTTCGTTTTGAGAGATTCCAATAATTTTGAAGGCATTGGGTTTCCACGGCATCAATATGTGAAAGGTGTGAGGCAGGGACACCATTCTAAAAGGGAGGGCAGTATTTTGAGCAGTGGATGAAGACTTGGTAAACTGATAAGAATTCAGATTTGCCAAGGAAAGACGATGCACGACAGAAGATGCCCAATTGGCGACTGGCTTTGGAGATCAACTTCTAGATATGTGGTTTCCCCAAGAAAGATCATAGCTGATCGTGAAGCCAAAAAGATCGAGGGACAACTTCTACAAGAGGAATGTTCACAAAGTAGATGGGAGGGTTCGCCAGACGGTCCTTTCAGCGAGACAGAGTGGAGAGTGCGTTGGACCGGCTCCCGATTCCATCAATGTTGGCAGAGAGGGAAGAGGTTTCTTACACACTCTCCAACAGCATAATTTATAGCACATTGCCAAATTAAACAAATGCAGAAAGCAAAAATGTCTGTAAGGATATATGATCATTGTTCGAAGAATGCAAATTTTAACGTGGCAGTGAAAGAAAGCTATAAAGGTTGATGAGAACACTTGTCACCGAGTGAGAAAAACCTACATTTTATTCTTATTGCAAATTTCATTTCCTGCCTGTGTCTGCATATCTTTAGAGGATTCATACGCTGTCACAACTAAATGTTCACGACGTAGTTGTGCTCGTTAGAAATGCTTGCTCTCAAAGCTAAATGGCTATTAATTTAAAAGTTAAAAAGAGAAAATAAATGAGGACAGGGAGTATCAGCTTTGGACTGCTTAGAATATCAGCTTACCCATCGTGTGAGGCATAAGGACATACTTAAAACGCACATCGATCCTTTACAGGTTGAACACACTAAGCTGCTGCAATTCCAATTTGATACCATTTACCATGCTCATATTGCCCAATGCCCATCAATTTTTCATGATATAAATGGTCAAGCTCCTCCGTGAGGGTCAGTCGTCAAAAACAAAAAGGACGTAAAGTGAAGTATACGATAAATAATACATAAAGTGCATGAATGTCACGATTTGGATTGTGTCCCAAAAGATTCCACCCTTCAAGCCTGCAGACAAAGCAAGTTCCCGAGCACTTTACATCATACTGCTTGTCCTTTAATCTCACAATCTCACATCATGATAACTCCTCCACACTCTCATTGAACTCCCCCCACGCCCCCCCCTCCTCCTCCCCTTTCCCCTGTCTCTCTCTCTCGTCTGTTCCCTCACCCTCCTGTCTGACCCTCTCACCTCTCCTATTTCCTGCTCTCTCATTCCACCCCCACACTCATTCTCCTCTCCCTACTCCCATCCCATCCCATCATTAGCTTTCCTTCCAACAAACCCCTCTCACAAACCCAACCCATTCAGCACCTTGTCTTCACCCTTCCCACACACAACTTCGACCATCAAACTTAAAGCAAAATATATATACATATATAGTATATACATAAAAATAAAATGTCGAATGTAGATATAGTATTCACGAGCATAAAATACATTTTGACATTTTAAAAGATGGTATAAAAACTTCGACATTCATTCCACAATGCGGTTCCGCTTCTCATGTCTCATGAGGACATCAATCAGGGTGGCACATCAAAGCTCAGGGAACAAACGTGGAGGAGGGTGGGGAAATCAAGGCACGTCTGGCTGCATCAAAGACACACAGATTTGTAGAACCTGTGAATTTTTCATGAAGGGCATGCAGTTTATATTGTGTTTCTTGCCTATCTCATAATGTATCAAGAACCAGGGGATCAACCTTTCGATACTTACAAAAGTGACTCACAGGCACCCCAAATCAGAGAGAGCTTGAAAGCAGTTGAGGATGGAGAGGGGAGATGGGGTACAGGTCAGTGGTGCAAGCCTCATACCTGTCTTTGTATGAAACCTGGACTCTGACACGTAATGACGTGCCAATGCAAAGAGCCAGCTAGCCATCAAAGCAAGATGTGAAGAAGAATGCACATTTCACTTGTGTACAGGGGCATGGGGGTTTATTGAATTTTAAAGATGATTAAAAAACACAGGCTGATCATTCAACAATCAGGGATAATTTACTGCCACCGTTTAAAGTGTTTACGTATCCTTCACCGCATGTCACGGAGCATTCTCAAAGCCCATCTTTCATAAACCTCGCCCCAAACGTTTACGCGCCCAAAAGGCTCTTTTTGCTTTACATCATATTTCTTAACCATGTAAACAATAAAAGCTTTAAACAACAACAAAAAAATCAAAAACAACAAGAAAGCAGCTGAAAATGCAAAACCAGTCCACTTTAAATTCGAACTTCTTATTTGTCCATATGCTAAACGGTACATTTGACCTTTTAACCAAATTCGTAATATGTCTTCCCCATAATCTCATAATAAAGCTTTGTTGAAAATTTGATGACAAAAGCTGAAATGGCAAATAAAGTTACGGCGTGCGCACACACACACACACACACACACACACACACACACACACACACCACACACACACACACACACACACACACAACACACACACTGTTCCTAACAATTCTATCACACAAAAAAATACACACAAAAAATTAGAATTAAAATAAAAAATAAACAATAATAAAATAAATAATCAATAAAATAAAATAAACAAAGCAAAACACACAAACACACCAAACACAAACACTCACTCACAAAACAAAACAAACAACACCACACAAAATAAATAAATAAATGAAAATAAAAACAAACACACACCCAAACAAAATAAAACAAATGCATACATGCAAACAAACAAAAACACACACACACACACACACACACACCACACACACAAAGTCAGCACACACACCTCCCGCTGTGTGGGTGATAGACAAACGAGAACAGCGCTCTGTGGAGCGCATACCTCTCCCAGCCTAACACTGAACAGTGCACGTTTTGTATCACACTGACAGGCTAGATCTGCACCCGGAACTAAACCAAAATCTAATCGGCTTGTTCTTGTCACCTAACCAACTCATCCATAACTTTTTGAGATATTGTGCTGCACTGTATATCATTTTAGCCCCATCACTTAATGTTAAAGAATAAATAAAATAAAATAAAATAATTCTCCGATCCGGGTCCAGACTCGGATCTTCACCAAAATCTTCTTCACCAAAAAATATTAAAATATTCTCATATCCAGATCTTCACCAAAAATCAAATCAATTCGTCCTTGTCACACACCCAACCTGTCCAACAAGTTTCGGCCGAATGAATCCATAACTTTTTGAGACATCATGCTCATAAGACAAACAGGGGTGAAACACCTTTGGTGGTGGAAATAAAAAGGATCAAGAACAAAAAAAGTCCAAATATTTAAAAACCAGTCTGTTCTTTTATTATTATTATTAAAAAATATATAATGGAGGGAGATTCCTATTCCTACATGGAGAGGAGACATCATTTTGCTGTTTCTTTCTTTCTTTCTCCCTGGCAATTACAATCGCACACCATTCCTTCATTTTGCAGTCAATCCCCTTTGAATATATCATGGAGGTACATTTGTCTAATGCACACCTACATTCCCTTGACTCGACGTGGGACCACGTTCCAATTTTAAGGGGTTAAAGGTGAAACACTAAAAATAAATCGCACATGTTGCCTCACCACCCTTGTATTTGAATTGAGTGAGAGATTGAATTTGGTACAGAAGGTGCTTTCGAACAGCTCCAACAGGGATGCAAAGAAATATTTCAGATTGGAATCGTTTTGGGGGTCACAGAGTGGGTCCAAAGGTCAAAATCGGTCACAAAATTAAGGTTCCGGGCCTCGCCAAACCTTTGTTATTTATACCAGTGCAGAGAAGACTCGGCAGGAAGAATACCTCACCACAACTCCCACAAACCAAAAACAGGTAGATATTGGCATGCCAAGCATTTGTTGTTGTTTTTTACCGATGCAGGCAAGACCTGGCACAAGCATACCAAGTCACAGCCCCTTCAGATATTCTGCTTTTACAGTGGGTCAAAATGGATGGGGTGAGGAGGGGAGGGAGTGAAAGCGGGAAGGACGTATTGCATTCACTTCCTTGCTAATGCTTGTGATTATAGTTATTAATTGTCATTATTATTATTGTTTTACAGAAATATGGCCACAGAAAGCTTTTACATCGAACAAAAGTGTTTGCCAAAAATACACATCCCTTGATGGAAACCTTTGATGGTACTGAAGCAGTGGTTAGAGCTGCATCCAAAAAAGCCGAACAGGAGAGGGGAGGTTAAAGCTGTTTTTTTGTTGAAAGCAAAAGCAAGCAAGGCTTTCAAGAATTTCCACAATCAGTCTGAAATATAATTAAGAAAGCGACAATACATGCTCACTCGCCAAGATATTACGGTCGCCCTTACAAAATGTGAGTATGACATTTAAATTGAAAGCCTGCACCGCTTTTATAGCGTTCTTGGAAAAGGCTGGAAGCACTGACCGACGGGTAAGAGGCAGTACAGCAGGCGATGGCATCAATTTGTACCGATTGTTATATTTCAGAAGCAAATTATGAGATACATAAATACATTACGTGGTGAGCTCACCACCCACGCTGCTCCATACAGTGCTCAAGCTCATATTCACCAGGCCTCAGGCAAGAAAATCAAATCTGCTCCGAAAACACACACCTCTTACAGAGGCTGTCCCTAATGCTTCCATTTCCATTCCGTTGTTCTTTCCATTTAAAACTGCTTACAATCGCTAAGTCCACACCTCCTCCCAACTAGCCATCCTGTTCGTACCAATAAATACCTTTAAATGCATCAGCAGAAAAGCAAGCTGCAAATCCTTCCAAAGCATATTATTTTCCTCAAAATATATTTGGAAGTGTGGAGGCAGAAAAGGGAATAATTTAACCTATAAATTATCGGGTATATTCATATCATATATCTCACCTTCGTTTGTCTGTCGTCGTCATATTATTTCCTCATCCAAGAGAGTCGAATCACCGGGGTATTTAATAGAAGGTTTTGTGTTTTTTCTTACCAACTCCACACTCTGTACATCCCAACCAATTCTTCCAATCTCACTCTTCCATGAGCCTCGCTGATGTGTCAAAAAATAATAAGAAAAAAATAATTACGGCTACCTGATGATCCAAGACAGTCATAACAGTACAGATAGTCAGCATCCCTATATATCCCTCCTGTGAAGCATGAGGGCATACACAAATCAGAAAAGAAATGTGGATTTTAGCTTTTGTACCAACACACAGTGGCTTCCTCTTTTTGAAAGGTATATTGGGTTTGAACATCCACAAGCAAGAGCTGGCAGACAGGTCAGTCAACTGAACACCTTTGCAAAAGAACAGTGTAGGACAGCAGTGTGTCTCTAGATACTTTATCTGGTGGGGATTAAACCCAGACTTGGTGGCTCAAAAGTGAAACATTACAACCACCTCCTAACCCCTCCCCCACCCGAAGCTGAGCTATTCTGCTGGCCAACAACACTACGATAGTAAGATTTAAGTCCATATCGATACTTGGCTTTGAACCTGCTCTTCCAGAACCTTCAATACCTGTATTAAAGAAAAACATTTTCCAATAACATTTTTCAAAAACGGACCCTTTTAACTACTGACCATCAAGTTTACTTCCATTTACAAGGTTGTGGAATCCATCAGTACTGCTGATGTCAAATCTCTCCTGTTTTCAAACAGCCAGATCTCTGTCCATCAGTTTGGATTCTGTCCCGGTCACAACTCTGGAACTGCTTCTGCTCCTCTCTCAGCAATGGTTAGACCTCCATCTCAGACAATAGGCTCGGACCGTCTCCCTGGACACGTCTCGGGAATTCGACACAGTCTGGTATCTTGCTTCACTTGCCAAGCTCTCTTCCTGTGGCATAAAAGGCCGCCTTCATTCCTGGATTTATAACTTCCTCCACTCACATAGTCAACATGTCGCTCTCAATGGAGCCCTCTCCAAACCTATCGTATCCTTTCCTCTCCTCTCCCATTGGAGGCTGGGATGCCCCCAAGGTAGTCTTGGACACAGTCTTGTTCCTCATCTACATAAACCTCTCTGATGCTCAGGAAAACCTCCTCTAGCTTTTTGCAGATGTCCCCACAAAGTGTCAAACAGCAATCAATTCCGCTAACAAGCAGAAAACAGCTGCATCACTCTCGGATCTAGAATTGATTAGACACTGGTCTGACAAATGGAACATGTCCTTCAATCCAGGAAAATCTCACAGCCTCACCCTGTCGTTCCAGAAGGATCATCACATGACCCCACCTATCTATTTCCATAGTCAGCCAGTGGAAGAGGTTGTCTAATGAACTTCTAGGCTTCACAATCAGTCTTGACCTCACCTGGGCTGATCATATAGCAAAGCTGGCATCCATATTTAGCGAAGAATAGGCATCCTCCATCGATACAAGTTATTCCTTGAAAAATTAGATTTACTCACAGCCTACAAGGGCTTTGTCTGTAGCTCAATTGAGTTCTGCTCTCCCCTATTGGGTGGCACCCCAGTGTCACATTTGTCTCTCCTGGATTCTATAGATTCTAAAGCTCTGAACTTTATTGAAATCTCACACGATAAGCACAAGGCAGGGTGCTCTCACATCGCAGACAGATCGATGACATCTCTGTTTTTTAACAACTCACCTCTCCTCTCCTCGGGTCGAGCTTCATCTGTTCTCTCAGCTATCTAACACTCTCCTGCTCCTCCAGGACACAAACAATCTTGAGTGGATGGAGTTGGACTCGACTAGCACCAAAAGGAATTGCTAGGTCGCAAGCACCTGTTCAGCCTAACTGGAAAAGGGACATAAAGAGAGACCAGGAGAGAGAGACAAAGGATGAAATGATCTCTTATCCTGTTTGTTCATTCCCTTGCTTGTGTCCAACAGTGGCCCCACTGCCCCATTATCAGTACGTTGCTTTTTTACCCATTGTCACCTCGCTCTTCCATGAACCTCAAAAGCAGTAGGCAATGCTGTCACAGAGCGGTGGTATCTTGTTTAAAAAGATATAAACACTTGGCATAATGGAATTCCAGAACAGGAGCTCCATGATTTTAGGCAACATAATTGCCTCGTAAGAAACGCTGTACTTATCAGGATACATCCATGCCCACTCCGTGTCCACGTTAAAATGCAAATAGTTTTTAATTATCATTGGAGGAATTGCAATATACTATCCTTTGAGCAGAATTTTACGACTTTACCAAAACATTTCAGTAAATTACACTATTAAATGGAGAACCACTATAAGAGTGGTTAATTTTTTGATCAATGTGAATAAATGATGCAAACTTGCACCAAATAGACCACAGAACCAGATTTTGCGATAATTGATCGGTCCTCTTTCACAGCTAGTAGGGCGAGCAAGTAGGTTCAAATCTACTGTGGATCTGATCACACGGCGCAACAATTTCGGATGAAAAACCCATCCTTCAAGAAGAATGTTAGACCGGCCGTACTACCCACTAACGTTCATTTGAAGCACCAACCACGTCATACGGCAGTACTTGTTGCACAAATCAGTTAATGCTAGGCAGCGACATGCACACTTAATGGGGCAAGGACATTTTCCCTTGAAAGTCTTTTTAATCAAAAGAACATTGCACAATGATTGGATCTGCATATGATAACACTGGATCTACAGTGTACATATCCTGGGCTAATGAGTGGCATGGATGGATGGCATCCTTGAAAAAGGATAATATAAAGCCCTCGTTATTTAAAAACGCTTTGTTTTCCATTTTGAAGGATTAAGTAGAGTCTTGAATTTCAAACAACATTTAGAACTAGAACAGCACTTGGTAGAGTGCATAGCTTCGCCAGGCTGAACAGTATAAGTTTTGTATCCCCACTGATAGGTCGAATCTGCATGCGGACCTGAACCAAATCTAATCAGCTTGTTCTTGTCACCTACCCGACTCATCCACCAAGGTTCATCCGAATCCGTCCATTTCTTTTAAAGATACCGTGCTATATATTGCTTAGTTTTTGGTCCAATATCTCAATGATGAATAATCAGTTATTAAATTATTATAAAGAGATCCAGATCTGGATCTTCACCAAATGCTAATCAATTCATCCTTGTCACATAACCAACCTGCCCACGAAGTTTCGTCTGAATCCGTCGATAACTTTTTGACATATCCTGCTCTCAGACAGACAGACAGACAAACAGGGATAAAAACATAACCTGCGTCCATTTTTGGTGGCAGAGGTAACTGGTGGCGGTCATTGGGCCGTTGGCACGCCACCTGCAGCACCAGGTGCATCTTCAAAGAGTGGCAGCCAATGCTGTCTCATAATCGGTGTTATCTTTTGGACCCATTGACCACAATTTTAATATTTTAATTGTTGTGCCAATCTCAGGTTTTTCACTGTGCGCATAGACAAATGCAAAGCAGATACATGTAAAACAAGGTAAAAAAGACAGAAAATGTCATAGTCCCCATTGTTTTAGTAATTTTGCTGTACGGAGTTAAAGGGCTAGCCCATATTTATTTACAATTAAAATGGCCACCAGTCTACCAGACGGCCATCTTTGATCAGATCACAAAATAAAGTTAGGTGCAAGTGTATGCCATCATGTACTGTGCTTGTGCCAAGTATGAATAAATTCAGACCATGCATGTCTGAGAAATAAATGGTTGGGGAGAAATATAAGTAACAAAATGGCCGCCAGTCTGCCATATTGGATCTGATGTCGAAAAAAAATGACGTGCTTGTGAAAGTCATCATTCATTATCTGTTTGACAAGTTTGATAACGTCGGTAAATGCATATCCAGCAAACGGTTGAGGACGTGTTCAACATCGGGGGGGGGGGAGTTACAACTAAAATGGCTGCCAGTCGGCCATCTTGGATCTGAACTCGACAAAAAAAACATGACGTGCATAAATAATCCATCATTCATGATGTGTGCGCTACGTTTGAACAAGGTCGGTAAATGCATGTCTGAGAAATGGTTGAGGACGTGTTTGATGCCTTTTTTTGTTTAACAACTAAAATAGCCACCAGTCGGCCATCTTCGCATCACGAAACAAAATGATGTGCATATGTACACAAACATGCGTTGTCTTTGTGCCGAGTAAAAATAAAATCGGTCCATACATGTCCGAGACATGGTTGCAGACGTACGCGTACATGCATGCACGCACACGAAAAATCGAGACCAAATCCATAAGCCCCCATTTCGGACTAAGTCCAACGGGGGCTAATAATACACACATGCTCTGAACCTCTTTCTATTGTGCACAGTTTGCAAAAAAAAAACAAAAAAAAAATGTTGTTTTTTTTTATACATTGCAACAAATCACATTTTTCATTCTCTGGTCATTAAAAGGGCAGCACATGCATCCTTGCCCTTCCAGGGCAACAAACACCAAATGTGCACGAATGTGCGGAATGTTTGAAAAGGATTCTGACCAGACTTGATAGAACCACAAATTTAATAGTTTCATCGACCTCGATGGACCAGCTTCAACCGTTTATGAAGCTCGGTTCGAAGAGTTTAGCAGTTGTGGTTTCCTGGTGACACTGTAAAAATGTTACCGACAACCCACAAAATTTAACTCATTTTATGTTTAATATCAAAGACAAAGCTGTTGGAGGAGCTGTGGAAGAGAGATTTGAAGGTCAGCACCACAGACAACAAAAAGACAGAAAGTACATAGAGGCAAACATCACAGTGAGTCGATAAAATTGCAGACAGAGGGGGCAGTATTAGTAAAAGTATGAAAGCTCAGGGATAGGTGTGTCAGATGCGATGAGATTCCTCCAGGCCTTTAAGATCACAGCCAGGTGCTGGGAGAATGATGATGAGATGAGATGAGAGAAAAGGAGGGACAAAGGAGATGAGAGAAAAAGAGGGATACACCTAAGATGACAGGGAATGGATTACATGGTGAATGGATAAAATCTGATGGGGTTCAGGAGGCGTGGAAGGCAGAAAGAACTGGTAAGCAGGGGGAAAAACCAATTGAAAAGCAAGATAATGGCCAGAAACCCTTCTGTAATGAAAGACGAGGAAACTGGCCTCCTGTTGAAGAAGAAATTACCACATCATGCGGAGGGGTAAAAAAAAAAAAAGGGACACAGCAGCAATGGCTCACAATGAAGAGCTCATCACTTTGAGCTGTTGCTCCTGCATCACCTTTTGATGAGCTCCTTGGTGCTCTGCAAAGCAAGCTTTCCAAAGAGAAACAGCCAAGAGGAAATCACAATTGCTGAACTCAAAGATCACACACGTCCCCTTTTTCTTCTCTTCGTCTTCTTCTTCTTCTTCTTCTGCCTCCTTTTTTTCTTCTTCTCTCATATGCAGCACATTTCTGCTGGTTTGTATCATTGCTAGGGAGAGCGACTGAGGAACTGGTGCAGTGCTCTCTGTAGGTTAGGGCAGGAATTTATGATTTGACCAGGATGCCGATGATAACTCGCAGCACACTCAATCAGAACGTACAGTCGTGGGATCTTTAATGTCCACCAACTAATGTTAGAAGACGGTACACCTGGCTTCACGTCCATCTGGGGGGCAGTGCACTTTGTGATGCAACGCTCTGCCTGCAAAGGACCAATCCGACAGTTTATAGTTGGGCAGAGAATCAAACCCAGACTAGACAGCTCAGAGGTAATTCTGCTAACTCTGCACTATCCTGTCAGGACTCGCAATCAACTGATCTGTGACATCTAATGAGTTCAAAGACAACAATAATGAAAAAAAAAAATGCTATAAAAGCATTTTTTGAAAGAATTTGAACGACATGGTATTCCATAGGAGGTGTTCAGTGGCATTTGAAGAAAGGATATGTAGAAATACTGTATAAAGCGTGCCACCTCAAAAGGAGTCGATTTTGAAAAGAGGTGTTGGTAGTTTCTCAAATAAGCAAAACACAATTATATATAAATGCACCCCCGCCACTTCAAATCACACGCTTGCACGCACACATCACACACCCGAGGCTGTTTTCACAACCACAGACCAACAAGTCTCTGAGTTCGTTTCAAGATCAAAAACCTGGGTACCAAATTTGTCGCACTTAGGCCACGATTTTGCAAAAACACTGGTTTAAAAGGATGCGCATCCCTGCAGCCAGATTGGACCAATGGGTTAGCTTGTATTAATGTTACCAAATTAACGACAGCCCTGTTTCTGCCTTCTTCCTCACCAACGATGGCAATGACGACAATGACAAGTGTACAAAAGCTCTTTACAAGCTGAAGGACACCATGCATGGGAGGGGGATGGGGGAAGGGGGTGGAAAAACAACAAAAACTAGAACGGCATTCTGAAGAGTGCATACCTCAACCAAGCTGAACAGTTTATGTTTTGTATCCCACTGATAGACCGGATCTGCATCAGGACCGAACCAAAATCTAATTGGCTTGTTCTTGTCACCTGCCCAGCTCATCCCCCGAGTTTTCTTATAATCCATCCACAACTTTTTGATATATCCTGCTATATATAATATATATATATATATATATTATATATTATATATAATTATATTATATATTATATATATATATACGTATATCGTTTTTGGCCCTATCTCTCAATGGTGAGGAATCACTTAGAAAATTAAAATATTCTCATGTCCAGATCTTCACCAAAATCAAATCAATTCGTCCTTGTCACACACCCAACCTGCCCACCAAATTTCGTCTGAATCCATTCATAACTTTTTGAAATATCCTGCTCACAGACAGACAAACAGACAAATCGTGGTGAAAACACAACCTCCATCCACCCCAGGTAAAACCTCCCCAGGTGGAGGTAAAAATGGGGACGTTTTCAACACCTTGCCTATGAATATGGGATTGTGTGAATACAATGTCTGACAATGAGGAATCCAAAGACAAGTGGTAATGATCCAAGTAACAACAACTCCAACAACAAAGTCAAAGAAAAACTTCAAAACAAATGGGAACTTATTTTCCACTGGTAAAAACACTTTTTAAAGCAGTCTCATTACCTCTGTCCCAAAGGTGGAAGGAGGTTATGTTTTCAACCCTGTCTGTCTGCCTGTCTGTGAGCAGAATATCTCAAAAAGTTCTAGATGGATTCGGACGAAACCTGGTGGACGGGTTGAGTGTGTGACAAGGACAAATTTTTTCAATTTTGGTGATGTACCGGGTCCTGATACAGACCATCAATAGGATACAAAACGTAAACTGTTCAGCCGAGCGGAGGTCTACTGAGTGTCGTTCTCGTTTTTGTAACAGGTTGTTAAAATTGCATTTCTCAGACGAATGGCTCATGACATTTGTGGAGAGTTCATAAGGAATTTATCCCAATAACACAGATATATATATATATATATATACCCCTTTAGAGAAGGCATCCTTCACTGGGCATTGGTATCTATAATGACACTTGTGAACAAATGGTGGATTTATCAAAAAAGGCATATCCGTGTCTTGTTTACGTTTCAAAGCATGCAAGGCCAAATAAAGTGTTGAACCTGGGCGTATTGAACGAACGAGCGCATGCACATGCACCTGTCGAGAGCTCTCAATTCCCAATGTGGGAAATGTACACAGTGCGTGAAGGAGAGACAGTCAGACAAGCATTTAATTAAACCATCTGTTAGCACAACCAATGTTAACTCATGTTCAAAATGAGTAGCTGCCAGGTTCCAGGTGCCATGTCTTACCAAAAGAGATCACATCCCAACGAGCACACAAGGGTTCCGATACACTTCCAATTTAAAGAGTATTTATTGCTGGATCATCACTTTGGCTTTGTATTCGATGTTTGGGTGAGGCATTCTAGTGAATGAATAATTGTATTGCTGGTAGGGAGGGTGAACTGGTAGTTTCTTACCCGTGTGAGACGAGAACAAATCTTGCAAGCAAATTGCAAGAATCATCTCAAAGCAAAACATAAAAATCTGAACACTAGATCATGCCCTTGAGTAGTACAACCTGGATGAACTGAACAATATTAAAATAAAAAAATTAAAAAATAAAAAAGGAGGCACATCGAAATTTACCAAAGCAATGTGATAAGCATATTGCTATAATCCGAGCTTTAAATAACAGCCACACGGACATGTGGTGGAGCAACACGCATACCTGTGAGTCATTACTCCGAATGCCCATCTCCAGCATGGCGGTTGGTATCTGCTGGTGTGCCTGGCAGCTCTGCGCCAGCCCAAGGCCCAACGTCCATCCTACGCTCTGCAGCTGAAGAATGTGAAGAGGGAAGTAGAGCAACCAGTCACTTTGGAAGAATTGGCATTAAAAAATAAAAAATAAAAAGACATGTAAAACTAAATATTTCAACCATTAATGGTGGAACGAGTCATTTACCAATAAATTAATACTCGAATATAAGACCCGTCGCTTCGCTGATGGTAATACCAGTCTTTTCTGTAATGGCTAATTAATAGGACAAGAAGAAAAAGGATTCCCGGGAGCGCAGAGATAACCAGCGTCGCAAATTAGCAGTGGCAGTTCTGCCACGTGTGCCTATGTACCCATAAAAAAGAAAACATAAATGTTTTTTTTTTTCATCACAAACCTTCCCGGGAGTTCCTTCAATCCAACGTAGTTCATTTTATTGAAATCCGTTAATCCGGTCTCAAGTTATAACACGACAAACAGACAGACAGACACGGCTCCTTTTATAATATACATCATATGCATTCCTGTAGGGTAACTTGTGCCAAATGTTTATACTTTTTGCAACAAATAAATAATTACACCATGCAACACAATTTTTGTTCCTGGGTAGTAAGTGTTATTTCCTAATTGCTTATGCCTCTAAAGTATAGAAAATGGCTATTATTCCCCTCAAACTTTGCTTTTGTGACCAGGAGAGCGTTTTCTTGAAATTCACCTATTTTCAATGAGAAAACGGGCAAATTTGTGTCTTTTCGTTCGCATAAAGTCAGAAAAAAACAACATATTAATCAAAATTAACATGTATTTATACTAAATTTACACAAAAATGACCACAAAAGATTTAGAAGAGTAGTTTTTCGAGACTTGTGATTATACACAAAATCACTTTCACGAATCAGCCCCCAAATGTAGTCTCCCATCATGTTCTGGTTATACTGCCCTTGGTAGCGGCGTTCAAAGTCCAGTATATCCTGGTGGAAGCGCTCGACTTGCTCCTCCGAGTACGCTCCCATGTTATCCTTGAATTTATCAAGATGAGCGTCAAGGATATGGACTTTGAGGGACATCCTGCAGCCCATGGTGCCATAGTTCTTCACCAGTCTCAACCAGTTACACATCGTTTTTGGCCTTGTGATTGCCCAGGAAGCCCCGAACCACTGCGACAAAGCTGTTCCAAGCCGCTTTCTCCACCCCAGTGAGCTTCTTGGGAAATTCCTTGCACTCCATGATGTTCTTTATCTGTGGTCCGACAAAGACACCGGCTTTGACCTTTGCCTCAAACAGCTTAGGGAAGAAGTCTTGAATGTACTTGAAGGATGCCGATTCCTTATCTAGAGCTGTGACAAATTGTTTCATAAGGCCCAACTTGATGTACAGTGGTGGCATCAGCACCTTCCGGGGGTCCATCAGTGGCTCCCATTTGACGTTGCTCCTCCCCACGGAGAACACAGTCCGCTCTGGCCAGTCCAGCCTGTGGTAGTGTGCCTTGGTGTCCCTGCTGTCCCAAAGGAAAAGATAGCAGGGAAACTTGGTCCAACCACCTTGGAGACCCATCATGAATGCCACCATCTTGAAGTCTCTGATGATCTCCCAGCTGTACTCATCACACTTCAAGGCATTCAGCAAGGTCTTGACGCTGTTGTAATCCTCCTTGAGGTACACCGAGTGAGCCAGGAGAAGAGAGGGGTACTTGTTCCCGTTATGGAGCAGCACGGCTTTGAGGCTCCTGGATGAGCTGTCAATGAAGAGGCGCCACTCGTTGGGGTTACAGGCGATTCTGATTGCCTCGAACAGATTGGTCACATTGTGGCAGAAGCAGAGGTCAGGTATGGGAGCATGTGCCAGAGCAGCGCGTCACTGCATCCACTTTCCACCATGGTACTCCAGGGGCCTTCGTCTGGCCATCCCCCAGGCAGATGCCTGGCCCATCCCCATCTCCTTGATATGCCTATCAACCTGCAGCAACCACGAGGCACGTGTTCGGCCCATTGGCCCCCTCCAATCACAAGGCTCCCTCACTGAGAATCTCGTGAGCAGGATCAGTGTCCGGAAAACGAGTCCAAGTCAGAGTCCAAGTCTCACATCTGTAGAGCAAGACCCTGCCATGTAAGGACCTGAAAGTCCCTATAGTTTCCATCTTGTTTACCCTGCGTACCCCACCCCATCCCTCTCCCTTCCACAGAGCTCAAGTCTCTGTTCCCCACTGTTTTTTCCTTCACTCTCCCACCCCTCTTGTGTCCTGCTCCCCTTGTTGTACATGCTGTGTGTTAGCTCTCATACAAGCCTCGACAGTGTATACAAAATAAAATAAAATAATAATAAGACTGGAAGCACCAAGGACCTGAAAACTCTGACTTTCATCTTCATACACAGGTACCAACACAGCACCACACCCCATGATCCAGTGAATCCATGACTCCCCAGGCCTGACCCAGACATCTATTGACCTCTGGCTCACAGCCAGCACAGACATGAATATCACTGCCAAGGTAAGTGAATCTCTCCGTGACCTCAACATCATCACAAACAGTTACAGACAAGATAGCAGCATCCAAGATGTTTTTGAAAGCCTGGATCTTCGTTTTGACACAGCAAACCCATAATCCGAGCAGCTCTGCCTCCTCAATCAGCACCTCGACAGCCCCCACAAAGATAGTCAGAATCTCCGCAAAGATGACTGCATTATCTGCGAAATGGAAGTCAGAGATCTTGACATTCCCAAACGATGCACCGCACCTTGATCTCTCTGACATCCTCCCCAGAATCCAGTCCATACAAGCGCTGAAAAGTGTGGGGGCCAGTACACACTCCTGACGAACTCCAGAAACAACTGGAAATAAGTCAGAGATGGCATCACTGCATCTCACAGCACTCTCAGTACCAGTGTATAGTTTAGACCTCAGATTGACGGATTTGGTTGCACCCCACGAAGACCAAGAATCCTCCAGAGGGCATCCTGATTCACCGAATCTAATGCTTTACAGAGATCAACATTGGCTTCAAGCAGCCCCTGCCAAAAATCTCGTCTGCATTCAGGGAGGACTCAAAGGGCAAGGATACGGTCAATCATTGGGGCTGGGATGGTACCATTCTCCCGGATTTAAACTGCAAATTCAGAGTTGCTACCACACCTGGCTGGTATTCGAAGGACTGAGCACTCCGGTAGACCTGCAGGTTCTGGATCATCTTCCAGCAACCATCAAAGAGCACATGGTCAATTCCTTTGCCACACCATCAGCATTGGAATACCAAGTCCAGCGATGAGCCTGTGGGTGCTGAAACCATGAACCAGCCACCCTAAGGCCATGACTTTTGCAAAGTCAAGGAACTTAAGTGCTATTCTGGTTCACAGTTCCAGATCCATGGGGACCAACACATGTCTCATAACCATCCCTATCAGTTGCAGTCGATACATTGAAATCCCCCAAGACTAGAAGAGTATCTCGCATGGGGCACTGATCAACCACAGACTCGAGTGTGGCATAGAATGCGTCCTTCACAGTGATATCTCTCTCCTCAGTCGGAGCATATACAGAGACCAGGGAAACGGCACCCAAGAAGTGACGAATCCTTAGTCTCATAATACGCTCATTGACTGGTGTTACCTAAATTATCATTGGAGTCAACTTGTTGGACACAGCTACAGCAACTCCTTGGGCATGGTAACCATCAGAGCGACCACACCAATAGTAGGTGTAACCACCCGTCATGATCTTGCCGCAATCCGGTCTCCGAACCTCAGAGAGTGCTGCAATACCAATGTCCAAACACGAGCTCAGATGATAACAGAGACAGGTGATCATCCTCTCTTAGGGATAGGCCATTCCAGGCACCCACCCGAAGGGACCGCCTCAGGTTAACCCAAGGAGACCACTGTGAAGAACATGAAGGGTACTTAACCAGAGTTCTACTAACAGGGGTCTTTTTGGACCCCGGGCATACATTTTGATGTTATTTCTATATTCGTTTAATAACGTATTTTATGTTTTATTAGTTTGTTTACCTCTATGTGCCGGTAATAAATACATGTGATGTTTTAAGACCCCACCTTGCTGCACAAAATTAGAAGCAAATCTTTTCTGGGTCCATAAAGACCCTGGTTGTTTTCGTTCAATTTCCATTGCATATATGATTACCTCATATGGTATTTGGCAGCACCAACACTCTGCACAGAGTTTGGTCCCAATGGATGGATGGATATGGTATTTGTTTTGAGGAAGTCCTCCAATTTTTTTTATTTTTTAATATCTATGTTTGTTTACTTTGTCACTAAACATCATCCAATTAAAATTATGTTTTCTTTTTCATGTGAAACCAGCATATTGAATAAAATTTAGTGTTTCTGAGTTGGTGTCATAAAAGTCCCCAGCTGGTTGGTTAATTAATGATTTTTATATTTTTATTTTTATTGTGTTTGGTGACTATCAATAAAACATCATGTTTAGTCATTGATGTGAAACTTTGGCAGATTTAGTGAAATTGAGTGTTTTTTCAGTTGGGGGCCGAAAAGACCCCAGTTCGTAAGATGAGGCCGTAAAATATGTTGGTTGGACTAGGATAATGGGGATGAGGATGAGGAGGAAATAAGAGAGGGGAGGAAAGAAGTAGTGGGGAAGGGAGGAAATAAGTAGTAATGAGGGAGGGATGAAATAAGTGAAAGTTGAAGTTGAAGGGATGAAGAATTGGGGGGGGAGGAATGAAGAAGCTGGAGAGTAGGTATGAAGACATGGAGGGGAGGAATGAAGAGGTGGAGGGCACGTAGGAATGAAGAAGTGGAGGGGGAGGAGGATTGAAGAAGTTGGGGGAGGAAATGAAGAAGTTGGGGGGGAGAGGAGTGATGAAGAAGTTGGGGGGGAGAGAGTGATGAAGAAGTTGGGGGGAGAGGAGTGATGAAGTTGGGGAGAGGAGGGATGAAGAAGTTGGGGGGAGAGAGGGAATGAAGAAGTTGGGGAGGGAGGGAATGAAGAAGGGGGAGAGGAGGAATGAAGAAGTTGGGGCAAGAATGAAGAAAAGGGGAAGAGGAACTAAGAAGTGGATAGGGAGGAGGAATGAATAATTTGGGGGGGATGACGAGGTTGGGGAAGGGAGGAATGAAGAAGTGGAGGGGGAATGAAGTAGTTGGTAGAGGAATGAAGAAGATGGGAGGGTGAAGAAGATGGGAGGTGAAGAAGATGGGAGGGTGAAAAAGTTGGGGGGTGAAAAGTTGGGGGTAAAACGTTGGGGGGTGGAAAACGTTGGGGGGGTGAAAAAGTTGGGGAAAAGTTGGGGGTGAAAAAGTTGGGGGGGTGAAAAAGTTGGGGGGTGAAAAAGTTGGGGGGGTGAAAAAAGTTGGGGAGGTGAAAAAGTTGGGGGAGGTGAAAAAGTTGGGGGGTGAAAAAGTGGGGAGGTGAAAAAGTGGGGGAGGTGAAGTGGGGAGTAAAATGGGGGAGGTGAAAAGTTGGGGGAGGTGAAAAAGTTGGGGGAGGTGAAAAAGTTGGGGGAGTGAAAAAGTTGGGACGGGATGAAGAATGAAGATGTGGAGAGGGAGGATTGAAGAAGTGGGGTAGAGGGTTATAGGAAGTGGGTAGAGGGGTATAAGGAGTGGGGTGGAGGGATGAAGAAGTGGGGTGGAGGGGATGAAGAAGTGGGGTGAGGGGATGAAGAAGTGGGGTGGAGGATGAAGAAGTTGGGGGGGACAGGAGTGATGAAGAAGTGGGGGGAGAGGAGGGATGAAGAAGTTGGGAGGAGAGGAGTGATGAAGTTGGGGGAGAGAGGGAATGAAGAAGTTGGGGGAGAGGGGAGAATGAAGAAGTTGGGGGAGAGGAGGGAATGAAGAAGTTGGGGGGGAGAGGAGGAATGAAGAAGTTGGGGGCAAGAATGAAGAAAAGGGGAAGAGGAACTAAGAAGTGGATTGGGAGAGGAATGAATAATTTGGGGGGGGATGAACGAGGTTGGGGAAGGGAGAATGAAGAAGTGGAGGGGGAATGAAGTAGTTGGTAGAGGAATGAAGAAGATGGGAGGGTGAAGAAGATGGAGGGTGAAGAAAATGGGAGGGTGAAAAAGTTGGGGGGGGTGAAAAGTGGTGGGGGGTGAAAAAGTTGGGGGGAGGTGAAAAAGTTGGGGGGAGGTGAAAAAGTTGGGGGGGTGAAAAGTGGGGGAGGTGAAAAGTTGGGGGGGTGAAAAAGTTGGGAGTGAAAAGTTTGGGGGAGGTGAAAAAGTTGGGGGGAGGTTGAAAAAAAGTTGGGGAGGTGAAAAGTTGGTGGGGAGGTGAAAAAGTGGGGAGGTGAAAAAGTTGGGGGAGGTGAAAAAGTTGGGGGGAGGTGAAAAAGGGGGGAGTAAAATTGGGGGGAGGAAATGGGGAGTGAAAAAGTTGGGGAGAGTGAAAAGGTTGGGGAGAGTGAAAAGGTTGGGAGAGTTGAAAAAGTTGGAAGAGTGAAAAGTTGGGACGGGATGAAGAATGAAGATGTGGAGAGGAGGATTGAAGAAGTGGGGTAGAGGTATAAGAAGTGGGGTAGAGGGTATAAGGAAGTGGGGTGGAGGGATGAAGAAGTGTGGTGGAGGGAAGAAGAAGTGGGTGGAGGGGAAGAAGAAGTGGGGAGGGGGATGAGGAATGGGGTGGAGGGATGAGGAAGTGTGGTTAGGGAAGAAGAAGTGTGGTGGAGGGAGAAGAAGAAGTGGGGTGAGGGATGAGGAAATGGGGTGAGGGATGGGAAAGTGGGGGGAGGGATGAGGAAGTGGGGTGGATGGGATGAGGAAGTGGGGTCGAGGGATGAGGAAGTGGGTGGAAGGGAGAGGAGAGATGTAAAGGGAAGAGGAAGATGTAAAGGGGAGAGAAGATGTAAAGGGGAGGAAATAAGCTGTGGGAGGAGGGGAGAGAATGAGAGAATAAGAAATTTATGCATGAGATCCGATTAGCTGTTCCCACTATCCTTACTCGTGCAGAATGATAAAAATTCTCAAAACAAACAATGCTAACAAAAGAAAAATGGAGGAAAATAAATGATTTATGAGAGGTTTTGTAATTTAAATCATTCTGGATTTATGTCTATGTTTTGTAAAGCAAGCTCCATAATGAATGGATTACCAAATATGTATGGGGCCACACTACGTAATGTTATATCTGAAATGTTTCCCAAATATGGGTTATCGTTTCATTTTCATTACTAAAATCACAATTTCTTGTGATATTTATGCATAAAAAGTTTTCCTAATCAACATAATGAGAAAAAGTCATTGCAATAAGCAGAAAACGTTATGGCAACTCTCCAGCC
This sequence comes from Eptatretus atami, assembly GCA_035128595.1. Lineage (NCBI taxonomy): Eukaryota > Metazoa > Chordata > Myxini > Myxiniformes > Myxinidae > Eptatretus > Eptatretus atami. Next base: position 90,277,696 of record CM068959.1, read on the forward strand.
TCGAGTCAAAAATAAGAGTAAACAAGAACAACAACATAAAAGCAGTCTACTCTCACCCATCCTCAAAATTGAAAATATCACAAAGTTTCTGAAGTTTACTTCCTATCCCAGAACTCACATGGTGCAAACAAATCGATGACACCGACTACAGAAGGTTGCTTACTAATTCGAGTCGCAACTAAGTTGAGTCAGCGAGCAAAGCTCGAACATAAAAGAGAGCTCTGCTTCACGATTCAAACCTCAACCCACTAGCTGGCACAGGGCACCTCTAATTGCTTGTGCTAATTGGTCCGGATGGGATAACCACGGGTAAATTGGGAGCGCATCGCAAAGCAAAACAAACGCAGGTATTACAACAGGCACAGATGGTGTTGTCATGGTGATTAGGGTGCCCGGCTGGTGGATCTGTAGGACTTCCCCTTCAATGCGGGGCCTGATCCTGCCTGCAGTGACACAATGATTCGGCTGACAGTTTTTTTTATCTCTTTAAAATAATAATAATAAAAACGATGATGGCCGTCTCACACCCCAAAAGGTTCTCTACTTCACCGAACTTTGCTGCACTATGGGAGTGAATGAGAAGGTAGTAGTGCATGCGGTCATTGAGACGTGATCCCCTGCAGCACTTCACCGAGTGTGGGGTGAGGGCACGGCGACGCAAAGCCTCTGTGGCGGTACGCCCACCACCGACCCAGGCCTGTAGGAAGGCGGCTATCTGAGGTGAGGCCAAGCCCAGATCAAGCAGCTGTTGCTCCAAAGCAGGCATCTTTGGCCCATGAAAGGCTGCCTGCGAATACAGAAACAGAGCCAGACTTCAGATGACAGATTACAAAGCCGAAATGGCCTGTGCTTGTATACTACCAAGCCAATGCGGCGTCCATTCCGCTTGGTGCAATATTGAGGTAATTTGCATTAAAATGACGAAAAGCTCCTCAGAAACCTGAAGAAAATAAAAGCAATGGGTTCTACTCCTCTATCAAACAAATAAAATCTACGTACAAAATAACTTTTTAATCCCCACGGTGATTTGAAAGAAAGCTGTCAAATGGTCGGAAGGCAGAGGCAAAGGTGATTTATTTTTCATCACGGGTGATAAAAGGTTCAGGGTAACACCTCATAGATAACACACGATGTCCAACTCCAACATGTGCACGAAACCGACCAAAGCTTGCTCCCAAGGTGCATGGTTGGAACCATGCCCGAGACCAGCATGTTGAGGTGAGATAATGAGGAAAGAATCTGGTGAAAACCTCGCCAGCGGATCCAATAGCCCCGGCACCCCGACAGACTAATTAGGAAGATGGTTTGGTGGTTTCGGAACGGCAAGTTGGCTGCTAAGCGTGCCCGTGCCTTCTGCTGCCATACCTCTGCCAGGAGTTGGGAGCAGGGAGCTCAGCATGCAATCTGGACAGTGCAAGCAGAAGTTAACTCATCTGTACTTGTGCAATGACACAATAAGTGGAGGGGGTGGGGTGGAGGAGAGGAAATGAGAAGCCAATGACCCCATCAGCTTTCTTCCTCCTATGTTTTTCTAACTTCCAACTCCAATAACTTACCTGCTCGAAGAGAAATGCCAGAGTCTCCAGCAGAAGGCTGAGATGGGATGGATCCAAATCCAATGCAATCTGTAGCTTCTGTTCTTCTTCCACACTGAACGGTCGCTCATCCTGTAACAAATCACACACAAGGTCATTATCAGCTTTTTGCTATAACACTGGTAAGAAAAGTGGGAATGGATGAGAGATAATGAAAAGTGAAGGGAAAGTGTCAAGAGTCCTGCCAGTTGGGAGTTGACCTTAATAAAATAAAATAAAGACCATAAATGAAAAATTATTAAATTATTTAGCATGTGCAAAGAAAATAAAAGGTTAAAGTTGCAAAAACATTTTAAAACTTTTTCCAAATAGTTACACAAGGAACTTGGATGCATTTTTTTGAACCATCAAGCCTGCATTACATCTACACCATATTAATTTAATCCAAGAGTTTATAAACATAAATTCACTGGGGGGGGGGGGGGGGGGTATCAGGTATCAAGAATAACAAAACTATGGCTTTGAAGCAACAAGATGGCTGCATTCGCCAGGTAAAATGAACAGATTTTGCCTTAAAATGCCACCAAATGCAGATCAGGGAAAGTTCAAAACAGTTGATGGCAAAAAAAAATCAAAAAAAGAAATCACCATGAAGCCTACAAGACCACAGAAGGCGGTAGAGCTAGCAGCATTCCAAAGGAGATGGCGCACTGAGTCGACCCTATAAGCGTATTATAACATAGATGACTTCAAATGGGAGAAAAAAGGAATTAAAATATTCACCAACTTGCAGGGGGGAAGTGGGGGGAAGAGGGAAAAGGAAATTCAACAATTAATGCAAGTCTTGCGTATCTGGGAAAAGGGCGGCAGATTATATGGGGGTGGCTGAGGTCGTTAGATGCCAAAGAGAGTGGGTGTGAAGGCAGAAGTTGGATGCAATGATCTCATAACCTTGAATAATTATTACATTAAAAGCCTCAATAACGAACTTCGTAGATTTTGTACCAATATTCAACAGCAACACCTCAAGATGGCAAAACAAATATTTGCAATATTGCCGAAACCACTGAAAAATATCAGCTAAAAAAAAATTATAATCATGGATTTTTAGCCCGCACACCAATCCGGGGTTTCGGTGCACGGTTGCAAAAAGATCACTTGGTGGATTCGGTGAGAAATATTGTAATTAAGAAAAAGCCTGCACTTTATGATCCATGGATTGTACCATTATAATTTCATGCATGAAGCATTTTCGTCTTACAATATCAATCATCTACACATTGCAAGCACGAGTCACCTCCTGAAAGCTACAAACTCAAGTGGCTACATATTGTATCAAACAAAATGTTCCTTTTGCCATATTGAAAACCAACAGCTCAAGTTTATTTACTTTTTTTCTGGAAGGTTCTCATCTTGTTTCCCTGGCGATTACGAGTGCGTCAAATTTGACCTGGACTTTTGTTAGTATATGGACATTGCACATATATATGACAGATATGTTCAATTTTTTTTTTAATTCTTTTATAGACAACACATGTGTCTACCTGATCACACGTATGGTGATGATGAAACCATTCTCACCATCTGCATATTGCAATCATGCGATACCCGACTCCCCGCTATGGAAGGAAACCACACCTGGCACACAATCCCTACACAGTCCCAGAAGGAAGACCGCTCGATGTTTGAAACGTCGAACCCGAGCTTACCTGCTGGGGAGAGGGTATAAAAGTTGCTTCATTTTTGAAGATGCTCATATTACTTTTCACGTTATTCTTCATTTGTCCCATCGGAGTGGAAGCTTTCATAAGTTTTCTCACGTTGGTTGCAATTTCCTTTAGTGGTTGTCAGAATGTGGAAAGAAACCCTCACAGGGCCCAACTCTGTCCGAGAATAAAGTTTTTTAGGACAACATTGTGACGTTTTTGCACCAGAACTTGTTCTGTTCTCATTTCTTCACCGCAAGGGCTCTTTTAAGGATCATCAATGAACCCCAAACAGCTATCAATTTGAAGTTAGTTTGGTAGAATATTTGCTGGTATCCCTTTCAAAATCTGTGAGGTTCTGCATCATCACTGTCATTGTTCCAACTATCAATGCCATAGCATTGACACTCCTCAGCTTCCAGGTTCTCTTCACATCACTTTTCAGATCTTTTTTTTTTTTTTGTATGTACCATACTATTTACAAAGTGCTGGTGCTACCGACGCAGTTTATCAGGGGTTGTACTGGGTGGTTTACTATTGTCTTTCCAGCGTTGTGTGGCCATGCTCTATCTCTTTAAATGCTGAACGTCAAGCAAGGAAGCAACATTTTTAATGTCTTTGGTATGACTCAGCTGGGGATTGAATTACCACCTCCCAAACTCAGAGCGGATGCTCTAACCATTATGCCACCGATTCTGGTTCAGATCCTGGTACTAACATTTTTCTAATCTTCACGTTGTCAGACCAAAGACACTCGGGACTGACACCTCGATTAACAATGCCGCCCTTTGGTTTTATTTATTTATATCTGAGCACTATGTCCGTCTCAATGCCTTGTTTTCAATGTTCATACTACGATTGGATGTTATATGAGCATTTTTGTCATGGGTTTTGAAGACTGACCTTGGTTTGTGCTTCTATAAATTTTCAGGGCATGGGATATAGAAGTTTCGACAGACATGGATTACTCTGCCTTGTTATGTTTTGCCTTTGTGTACAGACAGTTCTGAAATAAGTTTTTTGCATATTGAGAAGTGATGGTGCTTTCTGCTTCAACCTTGCAGAACTTACAACTGTCCGATTGGCTCGGTCCTGGCATTTTCGTACAACCGGTGGTATAGCATCCTTGATATTTGGCATTTATTACTCGTTCTCCATACCAATTGAACTGCCCTCCCAATTAAGTCCAATTAAATTAAAGTGTTTCCTATCCAAGGAACCCATCGCTAAGCACCATTAACTTTACAATAGAAAAAGACTACCCCATTAGTGAAGGACAAAAATAAAAAAAAATAAAAAAACAAGAAAGAATTTCAAAAACTGAGATTTCATGCACGTATATAGTATTATTTTTCTATTTTTTATTTTTTTGCATTTTACTTCCTTGTAAGAAAAATGCACGATGAAGCAGTGAATGCAACTTCATCAAATTTCCGTTATTCCAGATGTGGCCACATTGTCTTGTCTATAAGTAGTCATGAAAGACATGCGTGACGTGCACAACTGGTCGAAACATACAGAACAGTGCAAAGGTTTGTGTTATTCAATGATATTCATACTTATGGGTAAGTTCATCAAATTATCAGTGATAACAGTCATATGTGTTTATTACTGCCCCCACGGAATGTGGATAGAGATTATGTTTCACCCGTCTGTTTCACCCGTTAGCAGAATATCTCAAAAAAGTTGTGGACGGATTCGAACGAAATTTGTTGGACAGGTTGGGAGTGTGACAAGGATGAATTTATTAGATTTTGGTAAAGATCCGAATCCAGATCCGGATAGGAGACTTTTTAAAATTTTCGAAGCCATTCTTCACCATTGAGAAATGGGGCCAAAGCCAAAAACAACATATAGCATGATATCACAAAAAGTTGTGGATGGATTATGACAAAACTTTGTGGATGAGTTGGTTAGATGATAAGAACAGGCCAATTGGATTTGGGTTCAGGTCAGCAGATCTAGCCAAGCAGTATAATACAAAACGTAAACTATTCAGCCTGGCAGAGGTATGCGCTCAACCAAGTGCCATTCTAGTTATTGTAAAATAACAGCCTTTATAAATAAGAGTGAAATCAACTGCTTGAGTAAATAACAAGAACAGTGTCATTTTATAGTATCAGTCAATACTTTGTGTGCCACCCTTTACCATCTTGAGTGTCATCACTCCTTTACCAATATTTCTTGAATACAACTGAAGCATTCTTTCAGGAATATTGTGCCAAATATCCTGTCGTGCATTCTACAGCTCTGTAAGGTTAGTTGGGTGCTTCTTGTTCTCCGTTTCCAGGTAATCCCACATGGCCTCGATGGTACTCGTATTTGGACTCTGGGGTGGCCATTCTGATACTTGGACCATACCAGCTGTAGCATTGTTCTTCAAATACTGCTTTACCACATTGGAGGTTTATTTTGGATGATTATATTGTTGAAAAATCCTCTTCCGAATAAACTATTTCCACAAGGAACTGCACGGTGCTGCAGTATATGCTTGTACTTCTCTTTGTTAGTGTCCCATTGATCCCACACGTGAAGCTAAAAGTGGGGTGAAGCAATTGGTTCACTTTGTCTGTCTGTCTGCCCGTTTACAGACGTCAGTTTATGATCGAGGAATTACTTAATTTCCATTGAATGTTATATTTTGAAAACTGTAAAACACTAATCAGAAAACAAACCTGTAGCTTTGCGGTATTTTGCCTCTGAATTTGGCAAGTTATACGGAATCTTGTAGCGAGCAGGAAAGGACCAGAGTATGCATGTTAAAAAAGAAATTTACTCCGTCTGCAGTCTGGCAGTCAGACAAAATTGAAAATCATTCCGAACAGGAAACTTACTGTGTTTAGGGACATCATAAAGGACACAAACAGGCACGAATAACTAATTTAATGCGTTAAATAAGGTGGTGTAAAAGACAGTGCATGAACGACGATAAGCTTCTGAAAACCACAGATAAACTTCTGTGGTTGCCCCCCAAAATAGGTATTTGCTTTCTTTGCAGAAACTACATACACGATTTCGATGAAACTTGACCACAGCCTTCATCACCCATGATGTACCAAAGTTTATTCACGGCATTAGAAAAAGTGGGGTCTAAGAGGTTTTACAGGGGTTTTCCCCCCTCAGACCAGAGTACCTGATTCCATTGTTCAGTTGTCCAATCTTGGTATTGCCTTGCAAATTTCATTCTTTTTGCCTTAATATGTGGTCTCAGTAGTGGTTTCTTTGCTGCAAATCACAAAAAGTGCCGGACGAGATGTTATTGTTCAGGCGTGCTCCCATTCATTTGTCAGCTGCTGAATTGGTTGTTCTTATATTGCATAAGCTGAGAAACTTCAAGTGCTTATCATGCCTTGGGGAGATTCTTCTGCATCTTCCTGGCCTATTTTGTCTTGAACTGAGCCAGTTTCTTTCAAGCATTGCAAAGAGTACCTCACACAATTGTAGATCTTCAGTTTTTCACCTATTTTCTTCATAGTGTGCCCTTATTCTCACAGAGTTTGGATCTTCACACACTGTTCTGTTGAAAGTTGCTTCCTTGGTGCCATGCTGAACCCACTCATCGACTTTCAAGCAAGGGAACAAGCTGATGAAAACAAATTTCACGTATTTACTAATTTGCAACTTATATTGTGGTTTCTTGCAATTCACATTAATGTAACTGGTGTTGATTACTTCAACAATTTATTTACTGCACAAAAATCCACAAACTGCTTCCAGCATATCGTCTTTGCGGTAAATGGATATCACCGTATTTTCACGCAAATAACTAGCGGGCTATATGTTAAATTTGTTCCAAAAATTCCAACTGTGGTGGATAATCATGTGAGGGTTATACATGACATAACCACAGGAGAGGAAGTTAAATTATCAAGGAGATACAAAAGGAGGCAGTTTTTGTTTTCCAAGTTTAACTGTATTTTTTATTTCAGCTTTTTCACATATTTTACCTACATATACATAATACACACAGACACACACACACACACACAACACACACACACACACACACACACACCACACACACACACACACACACCCAGTCAAAAAGTTTGAGAACACCCCATTTTTCAGTTTTTACTGAAATTTAAGTAGTTCACGTCCAGTGAATAACTTGGAGTGGTACAAAGCCAAGCGGTAAACTACCAGAAGTTAAAAAAAAAAGTTTAGGTTACCAAAAACTGAAAAATAATGTAAATTTCAGATTGTTAAAAAAGGCCCTTTTCAAGGAACAAGTAATGGGTTAGCAACTGCAGCTGTTCTGCAGCAATGGAAGGAAATTAAGCCTTGAAAGTTGATGCAAACAATTCCTATAGGTGTCCCAACTTTTGTTGATTAGTTACAAACCCTCTGTCTGTATAAAGCAGTGTTGGAACAGACTGTGTTGCTACACCCTCTGAAACATTATTTGGACAATATTGCACTGCAGGAAGTAGTATATTGCTATCATAATGGCAAGAAAAACAATTAACAATGGAATACAGACAGACCATTATAACCCTTAAAAGTGTAGTCTTTCCTTCAGAGAATTGCAAAATAAGCCAAGGTGTCAGTGAGTACAGTTTCCTCACCATCAAAAGGCACTTGGAAACTGGAGTAACTGACAGGAAGAGGTCTGGCAAACCAAAAGCCACAACACAATCAGAAGACAAGTTTCTGAGAGTCAACAGCTTGTGTGGTAGGCGGCTCACAGGACAGGAGCCTCACAGCACAGCTTAACACTGGTCGAAGTAAGGAAGTCTCAGTTTCAACTGTGAACTGTGAAGAGAAGACTTCGAGCTGCAGGTTTGACAGGTCGAGTGGCAGGAAGAAAGCCATTGCTAAGACGGCAAAATAACCAGGGAGTTGGTGTCAAAGCCACCCAATGCTCGCCTGTTTATACATTTATCGTTTTTAAAAGACTAGTCTCATAATATTTTTTATAAAGCATTGCAGTGAAGTCTGATCCAAATAATTTTAAAGCAATATATGTATTTGTATATTGTAATCAGTAAAAAATTGTGTGGTAGATAAAAACATTAGAAAGGAAATAACTTGCACCAAAAACTTTAACATTTTCACGCTCACGCTGACGCTCACGCCCACGCCGGGGGTATCGCTATAGCTCTCTGTTCTTCGAACAGGCGAGCTAAAAACCTAACTAAAGAATAACTCGTAGCGCACACACAAAATTCCCATTAGACATAGGGGATGGATTCCAATTATAAACACATACTTATCGAAATAACTGAACTACGGGGACCCTGGCTGTCTGTGTGCAAAAGGCTTCCAGATTCGTAACAATATGACCTCAACATATGATCTTCACAATATATATTACTCAATAGCAGCAATGTATAAACACCATATTCGCTCGTCGCGTGAAAACAGAGGTGTTATAATTAACCTGTGTGAAGCAATCTTTTTAATAACAGGTGCATGTGTAAAGAACATAGTAATTAAATTTGTGTTGTTGACAACAAATCAAGACAACTACAACATACGATGTTCACAATACATATTACTCGATCGCTTCTGGAGAAAAATCATGCAGGCAGTGTATTAGTACAAGACCTGATTGAAGCATGAAGGACAATTATTTGATTTTAATTTTTTTTTTTCTTAATTATTATTTCAATTTTTTCATCCAAACATAGCCCTCGACCTTGCGCTGGATGAAAGAAGAGGCCATGCAAAGTTTGGTTGCACTGAATCCTGCAGGGTCTGAATGCATAAATGAACACACAAACAAAGTAGAAGGGCACTCTTTGACGTCGCTGCTGCCCACATTATTACATCATTTTACATACTTGTACCAAGTTCGATTTAAATCCCTAAACTCAGATTCAAAATATAAAATAATTCTGGCTGCCAAACCATGTGTCTGATCAGGTTGAAATTTAAAACATATAGTCCCCATGACTACTAGATCATAAATGTGACATTTCACATCGATTAATGAAGCAGTTCAAGATTAAAAAAATATTTTTTTAAGATTTTCGTTCAATCTAATATGGCTGCCAAACCATGGGACCTATCAATTATTTGTGAATGCTCTGGTATCCCCAGGCCTTCACATGTTTGTGAAGTTCCCCCTCGATCTGTCCAGCCGTTCTGGAGATGATTTTCAAAGGTTTTAGGGTAAATCCAATACGGCTGCCAAACCATGTGACCTATGATGTCATAGGTGGAGAACGTTTTCTTCATCATGGATAGGCAATCATACCTGGAAAGTTTTGCCTTGATCTGTTCAGCCATTTCGGAGAAGACGCTTTTTAAAGGCTTTTTATGTTAAAAAAAAATATGGCTGCTGAACCACATGACCGATGACGTCATTAATTCCCTCCCCCAGCCCCCCCCCCCCCCATACAATTTATACCTAAATGACCCTCAATTTTTTCATACGGAATCGGATAAAGCATTCGACATATGCAATTATGATATCAAAGCAAAGCCACCTATGACATTGTCAAAAAATAATGATAATAATAATAATAATCATCATCATCACACTTCTTTCCCATGGGGTACTTCACATGTGCCCATTTTCAATTTTTCCATGGTGCGGTTTCAGAGATACAGAGGTCCAAAGTTTTTTGGAGTCAGAGAATTGGAGGGCCAAGGGGTAGGAGAGTTGGTGGCCCGGGGGGAAGGCAGGAGAACCACCAGGGTGGGAGGCAGGAGAGCCGGTGGGCCAGGGGAACCGCCGGGGTGAGGGTGGAGGCAGCAGCTGGGATGGGGATGCAGGGAGGGAGGCACGGTTGGACCAGATCAGCAACCATTAAAACCCACACTCCACAATCCCAAGCAGGTGGTAAGCAGAGCTCAAGCCCCAGCCATATAGCCTTTCCACGTGAACACAAACACCCTGGGGATAATGGACTGTATCACTCTGCCAAGATCTGAACAGTCAGAGGACCCAAACCAACACATTTGCTGCCAAAGCACCTTTCAAGCCTCGGAAAAATACAAGAGCACGATGGAGTCATTCACCATGATGAAGTCATCATATGGCACGATGAAATCATAACAAACTGCAGAAAATTCTCGAATAAAGTTCCCTCTAGACTAGAGAATGTCAAGGGAGATTCTTCCCCCTCTCCAACACCCACAACCATCAATGCCATGCTCTTGTTGGGTTGGCTGAAGGGAAGTCACTGGCCCAAGTCCTTCAAAAACTGGCTTGGAGAAGACCCCCACAAATACACATCAACAATGCATCAAAGTCACTGGCTGCACACAGAAGGCCTTGTCAAAAGAAAAAATTAAAAAAAATAAAAAAAACACGATATGGCGGACCAAAAAAATTAAAGGTTCAACTCCGACAAGAATAGAAAAATAAAGCAAGGAAGAATCTCGAAAAAAAACTAACACAATTCTCACACTTCTCAGCCTCCAAGGGAGGAAAATGCAGGAAGAGCAGTGAAACCCGGTACCAGGTGACATCCAGTCCACACCCACAAACCGGCACAACATAATTTAGAATCTAATTTAGTGATATCATCATTGTTAATGGTCATTAAAAAACAAACAAACAAGTAGCCTATGTTCAATGGGAAGTCCAATTTGGTCTTTGTGTCAAGTTTGATGGCAATTGGCCCAGTAGTGTGGGTGTGATTGGTGTTTCACACACACACACACACACACACACACACACAATGACTTTCATTTAGAAGATTAACAAATGGGCCACACTTGTGTGGAAGCCGTTGCTTGGTGTCCCTATTTTTTGTCCACTACATGTACATTTCACACCTTTAGCCTCGACAAATGTTTCATGGGGAGTAGCACTACAAAAGTGAAAATAACCAAAATTTTTACACAGTCCTGCACATGACAAGGCACCTTCCACAAGAAGTATTGGGAAATCTAAAGTTGCATTTGCAAAGGAAATATCAGCAAAACGAGGAATCGTAGGATATAAATGATGAAATGAGAGTACAAAAGAAGATGAAGCTACATCTGGCAAACAAGAGCAACATTAAATGTGGGTGATAAAGCTTCTAACATAATTGCTCTGGATGCAGGAAACTTTAAAGACCAATGTATCCTGCGGGGGAAACAAATGATGCGACACAGGTCGTACGCCATTACTGCTGCCAATAATGATCAGAGAAGATATCACCAAAGTGTTTCATTTCAATGGGAAAATTAATGTGGACAAAAATATAATTGTGCATAAAAATGCAGCGCTGACTCGATCCTGCTCAACAAGAGCGTGGTTACGTTTGTAAGCAAATCAAGCCTTATTTAAATGAGTGTTGAACAGGAAAAATGAATTGGATTGTGGTTAAACTGCCTTCTAAATAATGGATGCAACCAACAGAGCATCGATAGAGTTATTCTAACCACCGTGGGAAGCAAAAAGCTGACGTTTCAGGCATTAACCCTTCGTCGGAGAAAAAGAGAAGTCCAAAATGTTATTTTGCTCGGAAAAAGTGTGCATACGTATCTGGATTCTACTACAAAACTAGGAAGATTTTCAGGTGACGTTTCATCCGTGATCCACAGACCATAATTCTAATCATACTCGCCCTCTCAAGCCGGTGAAGAATGAGCGCAGTACCACCTTGCATAAATTACTGGGTGACCACTTTCTTTTTATCTCCTCCTTTGAAAAATGGACGATCACAGCAGTACCATTCACAAAATTAAGCCACGGTCATTCGACGCATGGTATTGTACGAGATTAGAGCATTATATATTAACCAATTTAAATCCAAGCTTTTCTATCCAAAATATCGCACAAGGATCAGCGTGAATCGATTCTCACAAAGCTGGAGACAATTGCAACAAGCCATCATCACAATCTACAAGCAAGTAATAAAAATCCAGTATTCAGAAGCGTATTTGATATACGGTAAAACTAATTGCCGGGGATGCTTCCAAATGATAAATTCAAGGAGTTATTAACGATTTTTTGGCCTTACATGTGCATTTTTAATTATGTCTTAATGTGAATTGAGTAATACATTTGGAAAGCAAAATAATCTCTGTTCTGTTCAAACAACAGATCAAAATGTATCTTAATTAACACCGTTGCACATACTTTATGATGATCAATAATGATGATGATGATTTCCATCGTCTCATGTCTGAGACATCGTGACTCGATGTTCTGCCAGCTTCTGCGATCTTGAGTAGGATCGAGGTTTATTAGATTGGTTTGACCCAGTTCCTCGAGTTGATCGAATCATCTGCCTCTTGGACACCTCTTTGCTCGTCTACTCTCCCCAACATGCAAAGTACTTCAAAATTATTTCGATCTCTTCAGCAAATGTGGCTAAAGTATGATGATGAATGGCTTTGGACACTGGTGTTATGAACGTAATTAACACCAAGTTCTTCTTTTACACTGCTGTTACTTCTCTGTCCAAGACACCCTTAATACTCTTCTCCAGCACTAATTCTCAATAAAGCCTCCAGATGTTGCCCATCTCTTTTGGTCATATTCCAGCTTTTAGATGAATATGTCACGATGGTAAATATGAGAGTTTCAATGTGTTTGTTGTTACGATTAGACTGGATCTTGTACAAGTTACTCATTACTGTTCTTCCCATCCCGAGTCGCCGTCTAATTTCCTTTTCAAAACTTCCATCATGAGTAAACAAAGTTCCTAAAAAGTTGAAGCTCTTTACTATTTTAAAAAGATTTTCTATCTCTGTTGATTAGTTTTTTTTTCCTCATATCATTACTTTAGTCTTGTTGGTAATGATATATAAGCCTGCTGTTTTGCTTTCTTCTTTGATTTTGTAGACACCAATTTATATAAATGAGAGATTCTGCAAGCAGAGTTGTGTCGTCCCCATATCTGAAATTAATCATCTTTCTACCACCGACTGCAATGCCACCAGTGCAGTTGTCGTGTGCTCTTCTCACAATTTATTCAACATAGATGTGAAACAAAGTAAGGGACAGGATACATACTTGTCTCACGCCGATAGAAACTTCAAACTAGTGCGGCTTCCATAGTTTCATTCTAACACAGCATTTCTGTCCTTCATATAATTTTACAAGTCAGTGGAGAATTGCAATGACTCCCATTTCTGCCAATATCTTCCACAGAAGGCTGTGTGATACACAATCGAAGGCTTCACTGGTCCAAGAAACATACAAGCTTCCTTTTGTATTTACCTCCACCGCCGAAGGTGGACAGAGGTTATGTATTCACCCCGGTTTGTCTGTGAGCAGGATATCTCAAAAGGTTATGGACGGATTTGGACGAAACTTGGTGGACAGGTTGGGTGCGTGACAAGGACCAATTGATTACATGTTGTTGAAGATCCAGATTCGGATACTAAAATTTTTAAAGCGATTCTTCACAATTGAAAGATGGTGCCAAAAACTATATACAGAGCACAACATCTCAAAACATTGTGGACGGATTATAACATAACTTGGTGGATGAGTTGGGTCAGTGCCGATTAGATTTTGTTTAAAGTCTAAATGCAGATCTGGCTCATCAGTGGGCTACAAAACAAACTGTTCAGCCATGGCAGAGGTATGTGCTCTACTGATTGTCGTTCTAGTTGTTACTGCTCAGCTTTCAATCGTGTCTCTCACTTACTTGGGTTTGTAATTTAGAGCGGTTTGTGCTGTTATTAAACATCAATACCTGGAGGGAATGCCATGTCACTGAGTGGATTATCAACACATGGAGACAAGACTCTGATGCATACTTGTAAGGGAAAGGAAAGGGTAGGAAAGGAGATGGGGATTATGGTGAAAATACCACCATATTTGCTTGGAGAATAAAAATATGGCTGACAATGTCGATATGATAAAGGTCCAATTGGCCAAATGGCCTCTGCTTGTACTCAAAATGCCTTGCAAACTGAGAACCTTGGAACATGGCATGTGTGACGATCAACCGGAGGAACAAATTGCAGCAGCGAGTGCAGAAGTTATTCTTGCCATCAAAACGTCTTATGTCAAAAGCTTGTTTTATCACCACAGGTTCACCTTGAAGGATGACAATGAAGGGAGGCCAATACCTGGATTCAAAGAATCAAATGAATGTTTTTCACAATACCCCAACTTAATGGGACATGGTATAATGAAGAGAACAGAGACTATATTGATGTTCTCTTTTAAAAAGTGTCAGTGGAAAAGAAAGGGAAGAAGACAGGAGGAAAAAAAAAATCAGCCGTGGATATACATCTTGATGTGCAAATTACATGGGTGAATGGGAACTTTATAAATACAAGAAAGAAAAAGGAAATTAAAAGAGGACAGCACAAAATAAGAGATGAATAGCAGTGCAAATAATACAAGGAGAGCATGAGGGCAAACTTTGAGGTGAAGCTCCGAGATCCAATGAGGTGAGAAATTGGTAATTACTTTAGACATCTACAGACTTCAATTATGTGAGCTGCAATGTGGAAAAAATTCATTAAGCTTGCATTCTGTGCCCTTCATTCAAACAAATGTGTTAATTTAGTCAAGAGATTTTCCACTTGGCCATATGGATGACAATTCATTGCTCAGGACAGCTGTAGAGCATTACTTCAAGTGAGGACACCATGGAGCAATAACCACCTCAAGCTCCAATTGACTTGCAAATCGTCAAGCAAGCACAAGGCAAAATATGGCAAAGTTCCATTTTGGAGGAAAGAATCGTACATTCCTCAGTGTGGTGAAACAAGGAAGCAGCGCACATGGTTCCTCCAACCCAACAGAACACACGTAATGATAGTCCACGGTGATATAATCTGGCAAAAGCTGATGCAAAGTGGGAAACTGAGACAAAATAACATCTTTGAAACCAGGCTGAAACACAGGTTAGCGAGAGCATTGCTAAAGTTAACTTGAGAGAGTGAATTTGCGAGAAAAAACAAGGCAGGAAAGTCCGGGAGGATCGGAGGACGGAGGGCCCGGGAGGAGCGAAGAACGGAGGGCCCGGGAGGAGCGGAGGACGGAGGGCCCGGGAGGAGCGGAGGACGGAGGGCCCGGGAGGAGCGGAGGACGGAGGGCCCGGGAGGAGCGGAGGACGGAGGGCTTGGGAGGAGCGGAGGACGGAGCGCCCGGGAGGAGTGGAGGGCCCGGGAGGAGCGGAGGACGGAGCGCCCAGGAGGAGCGGAGGACGGAGCGCCCGGGAGGAGCGGAGGACGGAGCATCCGGGAGGAGCGGAGGACGGAGCGCCCGGGAGGAGCAGAAGACGGAGCGCCGGGACGAGCAGAACTAAATCATCCGGGAACCTTCTATGGAATGAACAATAAATTAATGTAACAAATGATACTCTGATGATGACAATATTGTTTTGTTTGTGGGGTAGATAGAGAAATTTCATAGGAGAGATGGGATTGTATAGAGTAGCTTGGTCCGTGAACGTCCGTGGAGACATCTCAATGTAAATTAAGTGGGGAAACTGTGAGCTTAAGTGTTACATGTCACCACACGAGAGGTGTTGCTGTATTAATTAGGTATGGATTAAGGATAATTTCCCCCAGTATGTAATTGCCCCCTGTGACCTTTTCCTATGTTTTTGTATTTCAAGACCGGCGATAAAGGGTGATCGTGTCCTTAAAGCAGCAGCAGCCGAGCTGCACATCCAAGCAGGCAGAAAGCCCACCTCCAGGGATGATGGCTGGCGAACCACGCCCAGGAGTGGATGAATAATGGACGTGACGTTAGGAAAAGGGGCACGTCTCTGAAAGAGAATGGGGAAGCCTCCAGTTGCATGACAAGACAAAAAGGTCGCGCTGCTTTGTGGCAAGCGGATCTAGTATGGGATAGAATCGGTGGTCAGAACACGACCAGTGAGAAGAGTCAGAAGCAAGTGAGGCAGAAGGTTCGGCGGAGATTGGAGGATTGAGATAGAATCGGTGTTCTGAAAGGAGAACGAGGAAGACACAGTTGTGGGAGGACGCGATCGAGTGAGGGGGTCTCGCTGGCTGGCTACATCTTGACACGATGAAATACAGCAACAATTTGCGTGTCGTGCTGTGAATTTGCCCGTGTGATGGAGCAAGACGCTAGCCATTGACTTTTGGCTGAATCGTGTGGGACCAGCCTCGAAACCTCGTGTCGAGCCATCAGGGGAAAGAGACGGCACCAGTGCTTACAGCGGTGTCAGTAAGCACAATCTATGCAAGAAGTTGCACGGCTGTCTCCGAGCCTTGGCGTTGAGTATCGCCGCACAAATTACCTCCCGTACATTTGCCCACCCAGAGAGTGGCTTCACGCCATTTTGGACGCAATTTTCCCATGCAGTGACGAAGCGGTTTGGTGACTTTCGAGATACCAAAACTCACTTCTGGACTCAAAGCAAAGTGCCGAAGTAAAGGAGGGATTTTTCTTTGTTTTATTCTGTCCCCTTGTCTGTATTTAAGTCTCTGTGGAGACGCCTCGATGTTAGATTTAGGTTACCTCACGCCTTGATATATTTCCATTATAACTGCTTCATTTTCCATTTATTAAATCATTATTTATTTAATCACTATTTTTTTGAACTAGAATTTTTTGAACTAGAAGAACTAGAATTTGCTAGCGTCCGTGTATCTGTTGTGGGTTTGAGAGAAACCCCCTTGTTCTGTGCATCCATCTGCTCTGTCCTTGTAGCTATTCTTTCCCACGGGCGCACGTCATAATCTCCGAAAATCTCGGCTGTAAGCCTCCAAGAGAACTGTTTGGCCATCTGTTCAGGTAGCGGCAAACCCACTGGGCACGACAATATTGTTACGGCTGTGGAAATTCGCATTACACCATAAAGGGCCCGCAGGTGAGATATCTCTGTAAGTTACATGTGTAGTTAGCCCAAACCCGTTGTATAGAGGGAATTTATGTGATTTCATCCGGGCTACGACGCTTTGAGTTAGCCATTTTTTTTTCTGTCATTATTTTGAACCAACCACGTCTCAACCGCCATCACACAACAACCACCTTAACCACCACGCCAGCCATCGTCACCAACTACAACCACGCTCCAACCCTCAGACAACAACCACAACGCCAACCCTCACCACAGAAGACCTCCACCAGCTTCGCCTTTACTTAACAATTCATCCACATCATCGTTCTACGGCCATTCCCAAACACCACCAGTCAACACCAAACGTCGCGGTCCCGGAGCCGTTCGGCAGTGAAGGCCGAACGCGTCGATCCGCGGTCAGGAATGCTACACGCCACTTCCCCTCCGTCCAATGGGCGAACGCGAGGCGGCCTTGGGCCGCGCCTCAAGCGTGTGTATGTGAAGTCCGTATATGCAAATTTTGGGATCAGGAGAGGTTCACGCCCATTTTTGTCCGACCAATGGCTGACCGGGTGGGCGGCGTGGCCCCGCCTCTAATCGCGTTCTGATCCTAAAATTTGCATATTGG
>CM068959.1:90316043-90326282 GCA_035128595.1 Eptatretus atami
GCAAACAAGAGCAACATTAAATGTGGGTGATAAAGCTTCTAATCATAATGCTCTGGATGCAGGAAACTTTAAAACAATGTATCCTGCGGGGAAACAATGATCGACACAGGTCGTACGCCATTACTGCTGCCAATAATGATCAGAGAAATATCACCAAAGTGTCATTTCATGGGAAAATTAATGTGGACAAAATATAATGTGCATAAAAATGCAGCGCTGACTCGATCCTGCTCAACAGAGCTGGTTACGTTTTTAAGCAAATCAAGCCTATTTAAATGAGTGTTTGAACAGGAAAATGAATGGATTGTGGTTAAACTGCCTTCTAAATATGGATGCAACCAACAGAGCATCGATAGAGTATTCTAACCACCGTTGGAAGCAAAAAGCTGACGTTTCAGGCATTACCCTTCGTCGGGAGAAAAAGAGAAGTCCAAAATGTTATTTTGCTCCGAAAAAGTGTGCATACGTATCTGGATTCTACTACAAAACTAGGAAGATTTTCAGGTGACTTTTCATCCGTGATCCACAGACCATAATTCTAATCATATCGCCCTCCAAGCCGGTGAAGAATGAGCCAGTACCACCTTGCATAAATTACTGAGGTGACCACTTTCTTTTTATCTCCTCCTTTGAAAAATGGACGATCACAGCAGTACCATTCCACAAATTAAGCCACGGTCATTCGACGCATGGTATTGTACGAGATTAGAGCATTATATATTAACCAATTTAAATCCAAGCTTTCTATCCAAAATTATCGCACAAGGATCAGCGTTGAATCGATTCTCACAAAGCTGGAGACAATTGCAACAAGCCATCACACAATCTACAAGCAAGTAATAAAAATCCAGTATCAGAAGCGTATTTGAATATACGTAAAACTAATTGCCGGGGATGCTTCTCAAATGATAAATTCAAGGAGTTATTAACGATTTTTTGGCCTTACATGTGCATTTTTAATTATGTCTTATGTGAATTGAGTAATACATTTGGAAGCAAAATAATCTCTGTTCTGTTTCAAACAACACAGATCAAAATGTATCTAATTAACACCGTTGCACATACTTTATGATGATCAATAATGATGATGATGATTTCCATCGTCTCGCATGTCTGAGACATCGTGACTCGATGTTCTGCCAGCTTCTGCGATCTTGAGTAGGATCGAGGTTTATTAGATTGGTTTTGACCCAGTTCCTCGAGTTGATCGAATTCACTGCCTCTTGGACACCTCTTTGCTCGTCTACTCTCCCAACATGCAAAGTACTTCAAAATTATTTCGATCTCTTCAGCAAATGGGCTAAGTATGATGATGAATGGCTTTGGACACTGTGTTATGAACGTAATTAACACCAAGTTCTTCTTTTACACTGCTGTTACTCTCTCGTCCACTACACCCTTAATACTCTTCTCCAGCACTAATTCTCAATAAAGCCTCCAGATGTTGCCCATCTCTTTTGTCATATTCCACTTTTAGATGAATATGTCACGATGGTAAATATGAGAGTTTCAATGTGTTTTGTTTGTTACGATTAGACTGGATCTTGTACAAGTTACTCATTACTGTTCTTCCCATCCGAGTCGCCGTCTAATTTCCTTTTCAAAAATTCCATCATGAGTAAACAAATTCCTAAAAAGTTGAAGCTCTTTACTATTTTAAAAAGATTTTCTATCTCTGTTGATTAGTTTTTTTTTCCTCCTATCATTACTTTAGTCTTGTTGGTAATGAATATAAGCCTGCTGTTTTGCTTTCTTCTTTGATTTTGTAGACACCAATTTATATAAATGAGAGATTCTGCAAGCAGAGTTGTGTCGTCCCCATATCTGAAATTAATCTACTTTCTACCACCGACTGCAATGCCACAGTGCCAGTTGTCGTGTGCTCTTCTCACAATTTTATCAACATAGATGTGAAACAAAAAGGACAGGATACATACTTGTCTCACGCGTGATAGAAACTTCAAACTAGTGCGGCTTCCATAGTTTCATTCCAACACAGCATTTCTGTCCTTCATATATTTTACAAGTCAGTGAGAATTGCAAGAACCCATTTCTGCCAATATCTTCCACAGAAGGCTGGTGTGATACACAATCGAAGGCTTCACTGGTCCAAGAACATACAAGCTTCCTTTGTATTTACTCCACCACCGAGGTGGACAGAGGTTATGTATTCACCCCGGTTGTCTGTGGAGCAGGATATTCTCAAAAGGGTATGGACGGGATTGTGACGAAAACTTGGTGGACAGGTTGGGGCGTGACAAGGACCAATTGATTACATGTTGTGAAGATCCAGATTCGGATACTAAAATTTTAAAGCGATCTTCCAATTGAAAGATGGTGCCAAAACTATATACGAGAGCCACAACATCAAAACATTGTGGACGGATTATAACATACTTGGTGGATGAGTTGGGTCCAGTGCCGATTAGATTTTGTTTAAGTCTAAATGCAGATCTGGCTCATCAGTGGGCACAAAACAAACTGTTCAGCCATGGCAGAGGTATGTGCTTACTGATTGTCGTTCTAGTTGTTACTGCTCAGCTTTCAATCGTGTCTCTCACTTACTTGGGTTGTATTTAGAGCGGTTTGTGCTGTTATTAAACATCATACCTGAGGGAATGCCATGTCACTGAGTGGATTATCACACATGGAGACAAGACTCTGATGTATATTGTAAGGGAAAGGAAAGGTAGGAAAGGAGATGGGGATTATGGTGAGAATACCACCATATTTGCTTGGAGAAAAAAAAAATGGCTGACAATGTCGATATGATAAAGGCTCCATATTGGCCAAATGGCTCTGCTTGTACTCAAAATGCCTTGCAAACTGAGAACCTTGGAACATGGCATGTGTACGATCAACCGGGAGGAACAAATGTGCAGCAGCGAGTGCAGAAGTTATTCTTGCCATCAAACTTCTTATGTCAAAAGCTTGTTTTATCACCACAGGTTCACCTTGAAGGATGACAATGAAGGGAGGGCAATACCTGGATTCAAAGAATCAAATGAATGTTTTTCACAATACCCCAACTAAATGGGACATGGTTATAATGAAGAGAAACAGAGACTATATTGATGTTCTCTCTTTAAAAAGTGTCAGTGGAAAAGAAAGGAAGAAGACAGGAGGAAAAAAAAAATCAGCCGTGGATATACATCTTGATGTGCAATTACCAGGTGAATGGGAACTTTATAAATACAAGAAAGAAAAAGAATAAAAGAGGACAGCCAAAATAAGAGATGAATAGCAGTGCAAATAATACAAGGAGAGCATGAGGGCAAACTTTGAGGTAAGCTCCGAGATCCAATGAGGTGAAGAAATTGGTAATTACTTTAGACATCTACCAGACTCAATTATGTGAGGCTGCAATGTGGAAAAATTCATTAAGCTTGCATTCTGTGCCCTTCATTCAAACAATGTGTTAATTTAGTCAAGAGATTTTCCCACTTGGCCATATGGATGACAATTCATTGCTTCAGGACAGGTAGAGCATTACTTCAAGTGAGGACACCATGGAGCAATAACCACTCAAGCTCCAATTGACTTGCAAATCGTCAAGCAAGCAACAAGGCAAAATATGGCAAAGTCCATTTTGGAGAAAGAATCGTACATTCCTCAGTGTGGTGAAACAAGAAGCAGCGCACATGGTTCCTCCAACCCACAAACACACGTAATGATAGTCCACGGTGATATAATCTGGCAAAAGCTGATGCAAAGTGGGAAACTGAGACAAAATAACATCTTTGAAACCAGGCTGAAACACAGGTTAGCGAGAGCATTGCTAAAGTTAACTTGAGAAGTGAATTTGCGAGAAAAAACAAGGCAGGAAAGTCCGGGAGGATCGGAGGACGGAGGGCCCGGGAGGAGCGAAGAACGCGAGGGCCCGGGAGGAGGGAGGACGGAGGGCCCGGGAGGACGGAGGACGGAGGCCCGGGAGAGCGGAGACGTGAGGGCCCGGAGAGGGACGGAGGGCTTGGGAGGAGCGGAGGACGGAGCGCCGGGAGAGTGAGGCGGGAGGAGCCGAGGACGGAGCGCCCAGGAGGGAGCGGAGGACGCGAGCGCCGGAGGAGCGGAGGACGAGCCATCCGGGAGGAGCCGAGGACGGAGCGCCCGGGAGGACCAGAAGACGGAGCGCCGGGGACGAGCAGAACTAAATCATCCGGAACCTTCTATGGGAATGAACAATAAATTAATGTAACAAAATGATACTCTGATGATGACAATATTGTTTTGTTTGTGGGGGTAGATAGGAGAAATTTCATAGGAGAGATGGGATTGTATAGAGTAGCTTGGTCCGTGTAACGTCCGTGAGACATCTCCAATGTAAATTAAGTGGGGAAACTGTGAGCTTAAGTGTTACATGTCACCACACGAGAGTGTTGCTGTATTAATTAGTATGGATTAAGGATAATTCCCCAGTATGTAATTGCCCCTGTGACCTTTTCTATGTTTTTGTATTTCAAGACGGCGATAAAGGGTGATCGTGTCCTTAAAGCAGCAGCAGCCGAGCTGCACATCCAAGCAGGCAGAAAGCCACCTCCAGGATGATGGCTGGCGAACCACGCCCAGAGTGGTATGAATAATGGACGTGACGTTAGGAAAAGGGGCACGTCTCTGAAGAGAATGGGGAAGCCTCCAGTTGCATGACAAGACAAAAAGGTCGCGCTGCTTTGTGGCAAGCGGATCTAGTATGGGATAGAATCGGTGGTCAGAACACGACAGTGAGAAGAGTCAGAAGCAAGTGAGGCAGAAGGTTCGGCGGAGATTGGAGATTGAGATAGAATCGGTGTTCTGAAGGAGAACGAGGAAGACACAGTTGTGGGAGGACGCGATCGAGTGAGGGGTCTCGCGTGGCTGGCTACATCTTGACACGATGAAATACAGCAACAATTTGCGTTGCTGTGAATTTGCCCGTGTGATGGAGCAAGACGCTAGCCATTGACTTTTGGCGAAGTCGTGTGGGACCAGCCTCGAAACCTCGTGTCGAGCCATCAGGGGAAAGAGACGGCACCAGTGCTTACAGCGGTGTCAGTAAGCACAATCTATGCAAGAAGTTGCACGGCTGTCTCCGAGCCTTGGCGTTGAGTATCGCCGCACAAATTACCCTCCCGTACATTTGCCCACCCAGAGAGTGCTCACGCCATTTGGACGCAATTTTCCCATGCAGTGACGAAGCGGATTTGGTGACTTTCGAGATACCAAAACTCACTTCTGGACTCAAAGCAAAGTGCCGAAGTAAAAGAGGGATTTTTCTTTGTTTATTCTGTCCCCTTGTCTGTATTTAAGTCTCTGTGGAGAACGCCTCGATGTTAGATTTAGGTTACTCACGCCTTGATATATTTCCATATAACTGCTCATTTTCCATTTATTAAATCATTATTTATTTAATCACTATTTTTTGAACTAGAATTTTTTGAACTAGAAGAACTAGAATTTGCTAGCGTCCGTGTATCTGTTGTGGGTTTGAGAGAAACCCCTTGTTCTGTGCATCCATCTGCCTCTGCTCCTTGTAGCTATTCTTTCCACGGGCGCACGTCATAATCTCCGAAAATCTCGGCTGTAAGCCTCCAAGAGAACTGTTTGGCCATCTGTTCAGGGTAGCGCAACCACTGGGCACGACAATATTGTTACGGCTGTGGAAATTCGCATTACACCATAAAGGGCCCGCAGTGAGATATCTCTGTAAGTACAGTGTAGTTAGCCCAAACCCGTTGTTATAGAGGGAATTTATGTGATCATCCGGGCTACGACGCTTTGAGTTAGCCATTTTCTTTTCTGTCATTATTTTGAACCAACCACGTCTCAACCGCCATCACACAAACAACACCTTAACCACCACGCCAGCCATCGTCACCAACATACAACCACGCTCCAACCCGCAGACAACAACCACAACGCCAACCTCACCACAGAAGACCCTCCACCAGCTTCGCCTTTACTTCACAAAATTCATCCCACATCATCGCTTCTACGGCCATTCCCAACACCACAGTCAACACCAAACGTCGCGGTCCCGGAGCGTTCGGCAGTGAAGGCCGAACGCGTCGATCCGCGGATCAGGAATGCTACACGCCCCTTCCCCTCCGTCCAATGGCGAACGCGAGGCGGCTTGGCCCCGCCTCAAGCGTGTGTATGTGAAGTCCGTATATGCAAATTTTGGATCAGGAGAGGTCACGCCCATTTTTGTCCGACCAATGGGCTGACCGGAGTGGCGGCGTGGCCCCGCCTCTAATCGCCCGTTCTGATCCTAAATTTGCATATTGGCTTCTCCTGCCGCCTATAAAAAGGCCGAGCGCAAGGCAAATTCGAGCGATTGGTTGTGAGAGAAGTTGGAGCGTGAGCGTTGGAGAGTGTCGTCGAGGAAGTTGCTTTGGGACAAGGAGCGTTCATGATTGGTGGAGTGAGTCGAGTGCGCGCGGTGGAACTGCAAGCAAGGGAGCTCGGGTCCGATGCGAAGGAGGACGGCAGTCGGCGACGAGGCTGCGGTGTGGGGATCGCTCGTTTCGTCGCGGGACCCAAGCCAGCCAGCCACTCCCCTCCCCAGCGCGATCAACAATTTCCCTCTTCCCCCCGCGCTGATAGTGCAAAAGGGGCCCCGTTCCCACCCCACCCCAAACGTGGGTGCCAACGAAACCCGCCAAGGGGCACAGAGTAGGGCACAGCGGCGCGCCATTTGCGCTTGCGCCAACGCGTCACGGAGACGCGGGTAAGACCTCCTCGGTCTCGCGGACCTGGCCGCTCCTCTAGGTCCACGCCACATTTTGGCCTACGGGCCTGTCTGCCTCCTTGTCTGTGAGGGTGGCTTCTTTCTTTTTGCTTTTGTGTAAATGTGTGTGGCGCCGTCTCTGTGAAGTAAAACTTATAAGTGTTGCCGTGTGTACGCGTTAGTCGCGTTGTATTACATTTGCTTTATAGTGCATTTCGATTCTGTAGGCTGTATATACGTGCTTTCCGTGTGCCGGGAAATAAAATGCTTGCTTGTTGAACTGTTCCGCCTCTGCTTCGTCTCCTTCCTTTTTAATTGACTCTCCATCCTGCTTCACGTAAGGGGTTCGTAGTGGGGTGCAACATCCCCGGTAATTAATCGGAACCGTCGAGGCGACGATAACACGCTCGGTTACACTGTAAGCACGGAACGGAACCGCTAAGCGGTTCATGTCCGGAGTCGGCCTGTGGCATGGTACGATCGCCCGGTCGACCTTCGCACAGGTACTTAGGTAGATCGAATTTGGCGAGCAACCCTATCCTGCGCGGAGTGGGCAATTGCACCGATCATGGTGAGGTTAAACCCCCACCCGTGATAGCTCCCGGCGTTGTTCCGAGAGGGTCACGACAGAATTGTCCGTCCGGTGGGCGACGTGCCACGATTCGAAGTTACGTGGCCGTTCGCACGCCGGCGGGCCACGACTTCGCAACAATATATCAGGCAAATACGACGAATACAGATCGATTTCTTCAGAAAATAGTGATGAAGCTTGCAGGCAAGGTCTTGCCAATTATGAAGCAGTGGGAAGCCGTTTTGTGGGCAAAGAGGTGTTCTCTTCAGAAAGATTATAAAGTGTAAATAAAGTTTGCAGTCAGAATTAAGGGAATATGGTTCTATCAGAGAAGAGGCTATGGGGAAATAAAGGAAGGCTCCCTATGGGGAAGGCAATAAAGAAAGGCTATGGGGGGAGGAACCATACAACAGCTAAATTGCTCGGAGCAGACAAGAAAGATAAAAATTACCCCCGTGTGGGTGACGGTCATCTCTATATGTTTTTACTATCATAATCGATGAACCGTTTGCCAGATCTACTATACTAAAAAACAGAATATGTTTGTATGTATGTTTGTTCGTCCTTTATAGGCGGCCGAAACCGTTGGATGGAATGAGATGAAAACTTGGCATGAGTGATCCTTGGACATGAGAACGCGACATGGGGGTCAAGTTCAAGGTCGAGTCACGGGTCAAGGGGTCATGGTCACCGGGTCAATTTCATCCGATTGAGACTGGACACAACGCATTCGACAGATAATCAAATAAATGACAGTTGATTGACGACATCACTTCCGACTTCCGGTTTTCGAGTTATGACGTCATAAAATTGACTAAAAAGTCAATTTTTCATGTTTGTTTGTCCTTTATAGACGCCAAACCGTTGGATACAATGAGATTACCTAAGCTGTTGGGTTAGGGTTAGGGTTAGGGTTATCTAACCCTAACCATACAGCTAACCCTAAACCCAACCCCCAACCCAACCCAACCCTAACACTGCCTTTACATTCCCTCCCCTCATTCCCTCCCCCCTATGGGCGGGTACTGTCTATATCTCCTAAAATGACAGACTAGATAGGTTTTGAAATGGCGACTTTCACAACTTTCGTGACCTCGTGACCTTGACCAACCTCGAATCGCGGAAAAAATATGTCGTTGGGTATCAACATCGACCTTACCCACATACCAAATTTCATCAATGATCGGAAGTAAAAAGTTTCTTTGTACCGGGAGGTGTTTTTTGACCATCTTCCAGGTACGTAGCGGCCAAACTGGACGGAAATTCAAAAATCTGTCTGGTTAGATACAAGATAATATTTTTTACTATCATAATAAATAAACATGCCAATATCTTGTAGAACTGGCAGACGAGATATTTTGAAAATGGCGATTTTTATAAACTTACGTGACCTCGTGACCTTGACCCTCACCTTGACCCGGACAAAAAGTTATATCGCTTGTGCAACACTCATCGACCTCTACCCACATACTAAGTTTCATCAAGATCGGAAAGAAAATTGCTGACGCTTCGGACGGACGGACGCGACATTTGGTCTGGCTTTATTAGGTCCATCTCTACCGAGATGACCTAAAAACGATGGAAGGAAGAGTTTAAAACATTCTCTACCAATGGCAAAAGCTTAAAATAATAACATGGAATTTGAAACTGATATAGTTGTAGCAACGTGAAACCTGGTTTTGGTTTAATGAATGGAATATAGTATTTCAAAGACAGGAATAAGAGGTTATTTCAAGATGTACAAACTTGTTGACAATAAGAACTAGAAGAGAACTCGGTTTGAGGCGCACAACTCCGCCACGCAATGCCTGATCCAGTAGAATATATCAAGCCCAATAATTTTTGAAATATCATACTACATATCGTTTTTGATCCATCTCTCAATTGTGAAGAATCACGTTACAAATCAACAAATTCTCTATCCGGATTGGATACGTATCTTCAACAAAAATCTAATAAATTCGTCCTTGTTACACACACAACCTGTCCACAAAAGTTTCGTTCCAAATCAGTCCACAGTTTTTGAGATATCACGCTATATATCGGTTTAGCCTATCTCGCAATGGTGAGAATCACTTTAAAAATTATCGGATCCAGATCTACATCTTCACCAAAATTGAATTACTTCTTCCTTGTCACACACCCCTGTCCGCAAGTTTCATCTCAATCCCACAACAATTTTTTGAGATATCGTACTGTTACGGATTCAGCGGTGGCGGATTCGGAGGAGCGCGTCAATCACTGTCCGTAACCTTTGGGTTTTCGCACCCTACTCTCGACAGCCAAATGTTACAGATTCGGCGCCACCCTAACCACGCCGTCTCCGGGTTATAACGGCCGGCTGGTTCGGCACAGGCCTCGGGTCATGCGTCTCGAATCCTCGATACCAACGTACCCTGACCTTACCATTGGGGAAATAGAACCCGGTTACGACTTGTTTTGTCAGATACCGAGCGAATTCTGCAGTCTGTAACCATTTTGGTTTTATTATCCAAATCGAGCGGATCGTTCCTCGGCGCGGCACGAATTAATTCAAAGCGGCAAATTCATACGAATCAGCCAGATTTTAATTGTGGGAACATCGGGGAACACAACACAAGCAAAGCATTCACGACAATGTTATAATTTAATCTGTAACCCGTTCTTAACTAGGGAGCTACGGATTACGGGTTTTGTAGGGACCCTACGAGATAACCTTAACAACATGCAGACAAGACATGGACAGCATGCAGACAAGACACAGAGTACTTTGTGATGCTTCATGGACGAGAGGAAAAGTGTCAAAAGCCCGAATGCGGCTCGTGGCAAGCCGATGTCTACAGATTCGAGCGCCCAAGCTCAAACACGCCGCATGGCAAAATGGTGCTCGTCCATGTCTCGCAGCCCTCACGCGCTCAGCCTCGGCGCGTTCAGACCCCGCGAGGTCGACTGCACCAGAGCGAAAGATCCACGGTGGTATGCTCCA
>CM068959.1:90326307-90336784 GCA_035128595.1 Eptatretus atami
GCAAACAAGAGCAACATTAAATGTGGGTGATAAAGCTTCTAACCAAATGCTCTGGAGCAGGAACTTTAAAGACAATGTATCCTGCGGGGAACAATGATCGACACAGGTCGTACGCCATTACTGCTGCCAATAATGATCAGAGAAGATATCACCAAAGTGTTCATTTCATGGGAAAATTAATGTGGACAAAAATATAATTGTGCATAAAAATGCAGCGCTGACTCGATCCTGCTCAACAGAGCGTGGTTACGTTTTAAGCAAATCAAGCCTATTAAATGAGTGTTTGAACAGGAAAATAATTGGATTGTGGTTAAACTGCCTTCTAAATAATGGATGCAACCAACAGAGCATCGATAGAGTTATTCTAACCACCGTGGGAAGCAAAAGCTGACGTTTCAGGCATTACCCTTCGTCGGGAGAAAAGAGAAGTCCAAAATGTTATTTTGCTCCGAAAAGTGTGCATACGTATCTGGATTCTACTACAAAACTAGGAAGATTTTCAGGTGACTTTTCATCCGTGATCCACAGACCATAATTCTAATCATATCGCCCTCCAAGCCGGTGAAGAATGAGCCAGTACCACCTTGCATTAAATTACTGAGGTGACCACTTTCTTTTTATCTCCTCCTTTGAAAAATGGACGATCACAGCAGTACCATTCACAAATTAAGCCACGGTCATTCGACGCATGGTATTGTACGAGATTAGAGCATTATATATTAACCAATTTAAATCCAAGCTTTTCTATCCAAAATATCGCACAAGGATCAGCGTTGAATCGATTCTCACAAAGCTGGAGACAATTGCAACAAGCCATCATCACAATCTACAAGCAAGTAATAAAAATCCAGTATCAGAAGCGTATTTGAATATACGTAAAACTAATTGCCGGGGATGCTTCAAATGATAAATTCAAGGAGTTATTAACGATTTTTTGGCCTTACATGTGCATTTTTAATTATGTCTTAATGTGAATTGAGTAATACATTGGAAAGCAAAATAATCTCTGTTCTGTTCAAACAACACAGATCAAAATGTATCTAATTAACACCGTTGCACATACTTTATGATGATCAATAATGATGATGATGATTTCCATCGTCTCGCATGTCTGAGACATCGTGACTCGATGTTCTGCCAGCTTCTGCGATCTTGAGTAGGATCGAGGTTTATTAGATTGTTTGACCCAGTTCCTCGAGTGATCGAATCACTGCCTCTTGGACACCTCTTTGCTCGTCTACTCTCCCCAACATGCAAAGTACTTCAAAATTATTTCGATCTCCTTCACCAAATGTGGCTAAGTATGATGATGAATGGCTTTGGACACTGTTTATGAACGTAATTAACACCAAGTTCTTCTTTTACACTGCTGTTACTCTCTCGTCCACACACCCTTAATACTCTTCTCCAGCACTAATTCTCAATAAAGCCTCCAGATGTTGCCCATCTCTTTTGTCATATTCCAGCTTTTAGATGAATATGTCACGATGGTAAATATGAGAGTTTCAATGTGTTTGTTTGTTACGATTAGACTGGATCTTGTACAAGTTACTCATTACTGTTCTTCCCATCCGAGTCGCCGTCTAATTTCCTTTTCAAAATTCCATCATGAGTAAACAAATTCCTAAAAAGTTGAAGCTCTTTACTATTTTAAAAAGATTTTCTATCTCTGTTGATTAGTTTTTTTTTCCTCCATATCATTACTTTAGTCTTGTTGGTAATGAGATATAAGCCTGCTGTTTTGCTTTCTTCTTTGATTTTGTAGACACCAATTTATATAAATGAGAGATTCTGCAAGCCAGAGTTGTGTCGTCCCATATCTGAAATTAATCACTTTCTACCACCGACGCAATGTGCACCAGTGCCAGTTGTCGTGTGCTCTTCTCACAATTTATCCAACATAGATTGTGAAACAAAAAGGACAGGATACATACTTGTCTCACGCGTGATAGAAACTTCAAACTAGTGCGGC
Source organism: Eptatretus atami (assembly GCA_035128595.1). Lineage (NCBI taxonomy): Eukaryota > Metazoa > Chordata > Myxini > Myxiniformes > Myxinidae > Eptatretus > Eptatretus atami. The sequence goes on from CM068959.1 coordinate 90,328,280, forward strand.
TTCCATAGTTTCATTCCTAACACAGCAATTTCTGTCCTCATATATTTTACAAGTCAGTGAGAATTGCAAGACCCCATTTCTGCCAATATCTTCCACAGAAGGCTGTGTATACACAATCGAAGGCTTCACTGGTCCAAGAACATACAAGCTTCCTTTGTATTTACCTCCACCACCGAGGTGGACGAGGTTATGTATTCACCCCGGTTTGTCTGTGAGCAGGATATCTCAAAAGGGTATGGACGGGATTGGTGGACGAAAACTTGGTGGACAGGTTGGTGGCGTGACAAGGACCAATTGATTACATGTTGTGAAGATCCAGATTCGGATACTAAAATTTTAAAGCGATCTTCACAATTGAAAGATGGTGCCAAAACTATATACGAGAGCCACAACTCAAAACATTGTGGACGGATTATAACATAACTTGGTGTGATGAGTTGGGTCAGTGCGATTAGATTTTGTTTAAAGTCTAAATGCAGATCTGGCTCATCAGTGGGCTACAAAACAAACTGTTCAGCCATGGCAGAGGTATGCTGCTTACTGATTGTCGTTCTAGTTGTTACTGCTCAGCTTTCAATCGTGTCTCTCACTTACTTGGGTTTGTATTTAGAGCGGTTTGTGCTGTTATTAAACATCATACCTGGAGGGAATGCCATGTCACTGAGTGGATTATCACCACATGGAGACAAGACTCTGATGTAATATTGTAAGGGAAAGGAAAGGTAGGAAAGGAGATGGGGATTATTGGTAGAATACACCATATTCTTGGAGAAAAAAAATGGCTGACAATGTCGATATGATAAAGGCATCCAATTGGCCAAATGGCTCTGCTTGTACTCAAAATGCCTTGCAAACTGAGAACCTTGGAACATGGCATGTGTACGATCAACCGGGAGGAACAAATTGCAGCAGCGAGTGCAGAAGTTATTCTTGCCATCAAACTTTATGTCAAAAGCTTGTTTTATCACCACAGGTTCACCTTGAAGGATGACAATGAAGGGAGGGCCAATACCTGGATTCAAAGAATCAAATGAATGTTTTTCACAATACCCCAACTATAATGGGACATGGTTATAATGAAGAGAACAGAGACTATATTGATGTTCTCTCTTTAAAAAGTGTCAGTGGAAAAGAAAGGAAGAGACAGGAGGAAAAAAAAAATCAGCCGTGGATATACATCTTGATGTGCAAATTACCAGGTGAATGGGAACTTTATAAATACAAGAAAGAAAAAGAATAAAAAGAGGACAGCCAAAAATAAGAGATGAATAGCAGTGCAAATAATACAAGGAGAGCATGAGGGCAAACTTTGAGGTAAGCTCCGAGATCCAATGAGGTGAGAAATTGGTAATTACTTTAGACATCTACAGACTCAATTATGTGAGGCTGCAATGTGGAAAAATTCATTAAGCTTGCATTCTGTGCCCTTCATTCAAACAAATGTGTTAATTTAGTCAAGAGATTTTCCCACTTGGCCATATGGATGACAATTCATTGCTCAGGACAGCGTAGAGCATTACTTCAAGTGGGACACCATGGAGCAATAACCACTCAAGCTCCAATTGACTTGCAAATCGTCAAGCAAGCAACAAGGCAAAATATGGCAAAGTCCATTTTGGAGGAAAGAATCGTACATTCCTCAGTGTGGTGAAACAAGAAGCAGCGCACATGGTTCCTCCAACCACACAAACACACGTAATGATAGTCCACGGTGATATAATCTGGCAAAAGCTGATGCAAAGTGGGAAACTGAGACAAAATAACATCTTGAAACCAGGCTGAAACACAGGTTAGCGAGAGCATTGCTAAAGTTAACTTGAGAAGTGAATTTGCGAGAAAAAACAAGGCAGGAAAGTCCGGGAGGATCGGAGGACGGAGGGCCCGGGAGGAGCGAAGAACGCGAGGGCCCGGGAGGAGGAGGACGGAGGGCCCGGGAGGACGGGAGGACGGAGGCCCGGGAGAGCGGAGACGGAGGGCCCGGAGACGGGACGGAGGGCTTGGGAGGACGGAGGACGGAGCGCCGGGAGAGTGAGGCGGGAGGAGCCGAGGACGGAGCGCCCAGGAGGAGCGGAGGACGCGAGCGCCGGAGGAGCGGAGGACGAGCCTCCGGGAGGAGCCGAGGACGGAGCGCCCGGGAGGACAGAAGACGGAAGCGCCGGGGACGAGCAGAACTAAATCATCCGGAACCTTCTATGGAATGAACAATAAATTAATGTAACAAAATGATACTCTGATGATGACAATATTGTTTTGTTTGTGGGGTAGATAGGAGAAATTTCATAGGAGAGATGGGATTGTATAGAGTAGCTTGGTCCGTGAACGTCCGTGGACATCTCAATGTAAATTAAGTGGGGAAACTGTGAGCTTAAGTGTTACATGTCACCACACGAAGTGTTGCTGTATTAATTAGGTATGGATTAAGGATAATTCCCCCAGTATGTAATTGCCCCTGTGACCTTTTCTATGTTTTTGTATTTCAAGACAGGCGATAAAGGGTGATCGTGTCCTTAAAGCAGCAGCAGCCGAGCTGCACATCCAAGCAGGCAGAAAGCCACCTCCAGGATGATGGCTGGCGAACCACGCCCAGAGTGGATGAATAATGGAACGTGACGTTAGGAAAAGGGGCACGTCTCTGAAAGAGAATGGGGAAGCCTCCAGTTGCATGACAAGACAAAAAGGTCGCGCTGCTTTGTGGCAAGCGGATCTAGTATGGGATAGAATCGGTGGTCAGAACACGACAGTGAGAAGAGTCAGAAGCAAGTGAGGCAGAAGGTTCGGCGGAGATTGGAGATTGAGATAGAATCGTGTTCTGAAGGAGAACGCAGGAAGACACAGTTGTGGGAGGACGCGATCGAGTGAGGGGTCTCGCGTGGCTGGCTACATCTTGACACGATGAAATACAGCAACAATTTGCGTGCTGTGAATTTGCCCGTGTGATGGAGCAAGACGCTAGCCATTGACTTTTGGCGAGTCGTGTGGACCAGCCTCGAAACCTCGTGTCGAGCCATCAGGGGAAAGAGACGGCACCAGTGCTTACAGCGGTGTCAGTAAGCACAATCTATGCAAGAAGTTGCACGGCTGTCTCCGAGCCTTGGCTTGAGTATCGCGCGCACAAATTCCTCCCGTACATTTGCCCACCCAGAGAGTGCTTCACGCCATTTTGGACGCAATTTTCCCATGCAGTGACGAAGCGTTTGTGGTGACTTTCGAGATACCAAAACTCACTTCTGGACTCAAAGCAAAGTGCCGAAGTAAAAGAGGGATTTTTCTTTGTTTATTTCTGTCCCCTTGTCTGTATTTAAGTCTCTGTGGAGACGCCTCGATGTTAGTATTTAGGTTACTCACGCCTTGATATATTTCCATTATAACTGCTCATTTTCATTATTAAATCATTATTTATTTAATCACTATTTTTTGAACTAGAATTTTTTGAACTAGAAGAACTAGAATTTGCTAGCGTCCGTGTATCTGTTGTGGGTTTGAGAGAAACCCCCTTGTTCTGTGCATCCATCTGCCTCTGTCCTTGTAGCATATCTTTCCACGGGCGCACGTCATAATCTCCGAAAATCTCGGCTGTAAGCCTCCAAGAGAACTGTTTGGCCATCTGTTCAGGGTAGCGGCAAACCCACTGGGCACGACAATATTGTTACGGCTGTGGAAATTCGCATTACACCATAAAGGGCCCGCAGTGAGATATCTCTGTAAGTACATGTGTAGTTAGCCCAAACCCGTTGTTATAGAGGGAATTTATGTGATTCATCCGGGCTACGACGCTTTGGAGTTAGCCATTTTCTTTTCTGTCATTTTTGAACCAACCACGTCTCAACCGCCATCACACAAACAACACCTTAACCACCACGCCAGCCATCGTCACCAACATACAACCACGCTCCAACCCCAGACAACAACCACAACGCAACCCTCACCACAGAAGACCCTCCACCAGCTTCGCCTTTACCTTCACAAAATTCATCCCACATCATCGCTTCTACGGCCATTCCCCAACACCACCAGTCAACACCAAACGTCGCGGTCCCGGAGCGTTCGGCAGTGAAGGCCGAACGCGTCGATCCGCGATCAGGAATGCTAGCACGCCCACTTCCCCTCCGTCCAATGGGCGAACGGAGGCGGCTTGGCCCGCCTCAAGCGTGTGTATGTGAAGTCCGTATATGCAAATTTTGGATCAGAGAGGTCACGCCCATTTTTGTCCGACCAATGGCTGACCGGAGTGGCGGCGTGGCCCCGCCTCTAATCGCCGTTCTGATCCTAAAATTTGCATATTGGCTTCTCCTGCCGCCTATAAAAAGGCCGAGCGCAAGGCAAATTCGAGCGAGTTGGTTGTGAGAGAAGTTGGAGCGTGAGCGTTGGAGAGTGTCGTCGAGGAAGTTGCTTTTGGGACAAGGAGCGTTCATGATGGTGGAGTGAGTCGAGTGCGCGCGGTGGAACTGCAAGCAAGGGAGCTCGGGTCCGAGCGAGGAGGACGGCAGTCGGCGACGAGGCTGCGGTGTGGGGACGCTCGTTTCGTCGCGGGACCCAAGGCCAGCCAGCCACTCCCCTCCCCCAGCGCGATCAACAATTTCCCTTTCCCCCCGCGCTGATAGTGCAAAAGGGGCCCCGTTCCCACCCCACCCAAACGTGGTGCCAACGAAACCCGCCAAGGGCACAGAGTAGGGCACAGCGGCGCGCCATTTGCGGCTTGCGCCAACGCGTCACGAGACGCGGCGTAAGACCTCCTCGGTCTCGCGGACCTGGCCGCTCCTCTAGGTCCCACGCACATTTTGGCCTACGGGCCTGTCGCCTCCTTGTCTGTGAGGGTGGCTTCTTTCTTTTGCTTTTGTGTAAATGTGTGTGGCGCCGTCTCTGTGAAGTAAAACTTATAAGTGTTGCCGTGTGTACGCGTTAGTCGGTTGTATTACATTTGCTTTATAGTGCATTCGATTCTGTATGGCTGTATATACGTGCTTTCCGTGTGCCGGGAAATAAATGCTTGCTTGTTGAACTGTTCCGCGCTCTGCTTCGTCTCCTTCCTTTTTAATTGACTCTCCACCTGCTTCACGTAAGGGGTTCGTAGTGGGGTGCAACATCCCGGTAATTAATCGGAACCGTCGAGGCGACGATAACACGCTCGGTTATCACTGTAAGCACGGAACGGACCGCTTAAAGCGGTTCATGTCCGAGTCGCCTGTGGCATGGTACGATCGCCCGGTCGACCTTCGCACAGGTACTTAGGTAGATCGAATTTTGGCGAGCAACCCTATCCTGCGCGGAGTGGGCAATTGCGACCGATCATGGTGAGGTTAAACCCCCACCCGTGAATAGCTCCCGGCGTTGTTCCGAGAGGGTCACGACAGAATTGTCCGTCCGGTGGGCGACGTGCCACGATTCGAGTTACGTGGCCGTTCGCACGCCGGCGGGCCACGACTTCGCAACAATATTCAGGCAAATACGACGAATACAGATCGATTTCTTCAGAAAATATGATGAAGCTTGCAGCAAGGTCTTGCCAATTATGAAGCAGTGGGAAGCCGTTTTGTGGGCAAAGAGTGTTCTCTTCAGAAAGATTATAAAAGTGTAAATAAAGTTTGCAGTCAGAATTAAGGGAATATGGTCTATCAGAGAAGAGCTATGGTGGAAATAAAGGAAGGCTGCCCTATGGGGAAGGCATAAAGAAAGGCTATGGGGGAGGAACCATACAACAGCTAAATTGCTCGGAGCAGACAAGAAAGATAAAAATTACCCCCGTGTGGGTGACGGTCATCTCTATATGCTTTTTACTATCATAATCGATGAACCGTTTGCCAGATCTACTATACTAAAAAACAGAATATGTTTGTATGTATGTTTGTTCGTCCTTATAGGCGGCGAACCGTTGGATGGAATGAGATGAAACTTGGCATGAGTGATCCTTGGACATGAGAACGCGACATGGGGGTCAAGTTCAAGGTCGAGGTTCACGGGCAAGGGGGTCATGGGTCACCGGGTCAATTTCATCCGATTGAGACTGGACACAACGCATTCGACAGTAATCAAATTAAATGACAGTTGATTGACGACATTCACTTCCGACTTCCGGTTTTCGAGTTATGACGTCATAAATTGACTAAAAGTCAATTTTTCATGTTTGTTTGTCCTTTATAGACGCCAAACCGTTGGATACAATGAGATACCTAAGCTGTTGGGTTAGGGTTAGGTTAGGGTTATCTAACCCTAACCATAAACAGCTAACCCTAAACCCAACCCCCAACCCAACCCAACCCTAACACTGCCTTTACATTCCTCCCCTCATTCCCTCCCCCCTATGGGCGGGTACTGTCTATGTATCTCCTAAAATGACAGACTAGATAGGTTTTGAAATGGCGACTTTCACAACTTTCGTGACCTCGTGACCTTGACCAACCTCGAATCGCGGAAAAAATATGTCGTTGGGTATCAACATCGACCTCTACCCACATACCAAATTTCATCAAGATCGGAAGTAAAAAGTTTTCTTTGTACCGGGAGGTGTTTTTTGACCATCTTCCAGGTACGTGGCGGCCAAACTGGACGGAAATTCAAAATCTGTCTGGTTAGATACAAGATAATATTTTTACTATCATAATAAATAAACATATGCCAAATATCTTGTAGAATGGCAGACGAGATAGTTTTGAAAATGGCGATTTTTATAACTTACGTGACCTCGTGACCTTGACCCTCACCTTGAACCCGGACAAAAGTTATATATCGCTTGTGCAACACTCATCGACCTCTACCCACATACTAAGTTTCATCAAGATCGGAAAGAAAATATGCTGACGTCGGACGGACGGACGGACATTTGGTCTGGCTTTATTAGGTCCATCTCTACCGAGATGACCTAAAAACGATGGAAGGAAGAGTTAAAACATTCTCTACCAATGGCAAAAGCTTAAAATAATAACATGGATTTGAAACTGATATAGTTGTAGCAAGTGAAACCTGGTTTATGGTTTAATGAATGGAATATAGTATTTCAAAGACAGGATAAGAGGTTATTTCAAGATGTACAAACTGTGACAATAAGAACTAGAAGAGAACTCGGTTTGAGCGCACAACTCCGCCACGCAATGCCTGATCCAGTAGAATATATCAAGCCCAATAATTTTGAAATATCATACTACATATCGTTTTTGATCCATCTCTCAATTGTGAAGAATCACGTTACAAATCAACAAATTCCTCATCCGGATCTGGATACGTATCTTCCACAAAAATCTAATAAATTCGTCCTTGTTACACACACAAACCTGTCCACAAAGTTTCGTTCCAAATCAGTCCACAAGTTTTTGAGATATCACGCTATATATCGGTTTAGCCTATCTCGCAATGGTGAGAATCACTTTTAAAAATTATCGGATCCAGATCTCATCTTCACCAAAATTGAATTACTTCTTCCTTGTCACACACCCCTGTCCGCCAAGTTTCATCTCAATCCCACAACAATTTTTTGAGATATCGTACTGTTACGGATTCAGCGGTGCGGGATTCGGAGGAGCGCGTCAATCACTGTCCGTAACCAGTTTGGGTTTTCGCACCCTACTCTCGACAGCCAATGTTACAGATTCGGCGCCACCCTAACCACGCCGTCTCCGGGTTATAACGCCGGCTGGTTCGGCACAGGCCTCGGGTCATGCGTCTCGAATCCCGATACCAACGTACCCTGGACCTTACCAGTTGGGGAAATAGAACCCGGTTACGACTTGTTTTGTCAGATACCGAGCGAATTCTGCCAGTCTGTAACCATTTTGGTTTTATTATCCAAATCGAGCGGATCGTTCCTCGGCGCGGCACGAATTAATTCAAAGCGGCAAATTTCATACGAATCAGCCAGATTTATTGGGAACATCGGGGAACACAACACAAGCAAAGCATTCACGACAATGTTATAATTAATCTGTAACCCGTTCTTAACTAGGGAGCTACGGATTACGGGTTTTGAAGGGACCCTAACGAGATAAACTTAAACAACATGCAGACAAGACATGGACAGCATGCAGACAAGACACAGAGTACTTTTGATGCTTCATGACGAGAGGAAAAGTGTCAAAAGCCGAATGCGGCTCGTGGCAAGCCGATGTCTACAGATTCGAGCGCCCAAGCTCAAACACGCCGATGGCAAAATGGTGCTCGTCCATGTCTCGCAGCCCTCACGCGCTCAGCCTCGGCGCGTTCAGACCCCGCGAGGTCGACTGCACCAGAGCGAAAGATCCACGGTGGTATGCTCCAGCTGGCTTTTCACAAGGTCCAGCATACAAGTCCAGGCCTGGCCTGTTCACCAGATCAGGCCAAATCGAGGTGTTGGGCTCCCAGGCGGATCGACAAACGTGTCGAGCCGTGCCGTGGAGTCGGGACAGAGGCCTCCGTGGTTAGACTGCAGTTGAACCTGTCGATGACCTCCTCTCGAAGCCGACTCCAGACTCACACAGCAGCCAGGTCCTCTCGAAACAGATTGTAGTCTAACCCTCAGGTTCAGTTCCTCCTACTCTT
>CM068959.1:90337109-90348264 GCA_035128595.1 Eptatretus atami
GCAAACAAGAGCAACATTAAATGTGGGTGATAAAGCTTCTAACCATAATTGCTCTGGAGCAGGAAACTTTAAAACAATGTATCCTGCGGGGAACAATGATCGACACAGGTCGTACGCCATTACTGCTGCCAATAATGATCAGAGAAGATATCACCAAAGTGTTCATTTCATGGGAAAATTAATGTGGACAAAATATAATTGTGCATAAAATGCAGCGCTGACTCGATCCTGCTCAACAAGAGCGTGGTTACGTTTTTAAGCAAATCAAGCCTATTAAATGAGTGTTTGAACAGGAAAATGAATTGGATTGTGGTTAAACTGCCTTCTAAATATGGATGCAACCAACAGAGCATCGATAGAGTTATTCTAACCACCGTGGAAGAAAAGCTGACGTTTCAGGCATTAACCCTTCGTCGGAGAAAAGAGAAGTCCAAAATGTTATTTTGCTCCGAAAAAGTGTGCATACGTATCTGGATTCTACTACAAAACTAGGAAGATTTTCAGGTGACTTTTCATCCGTGATCCACAGACCATAATTCTAATCATATCGCCCTCCAAGCCGTGAAGAATGAGCGCAGTACCACCTGCATTAAATTACTGGGTGACCACTTTCTTTTTATCTCCTCCTTTGAAAAATGGACGATCACAGCAGTACCATTCACAAATTAAGCCACGGTCATTCGACGCATGGTATGTACGAGATTAGAGCATTATATATTAACCAATTTAAATCCAAGCTTTTCTATCCAAAATATCGCACAAGGATCAGCGTTGAATCGATTTCACAAAGCTGGAGACAATTGCAACAAGCCATCATCACAATCTACAAGCAAGTAATAAAAATCCAGTATTCAGAAGCGTATTTGATATACGTAAAACTAATTGCCGGGGATGCTTCAATGATAAATTCAAGGAGTTATTAACGATTTTTGGCCTTACATGTGCATTTTTAATTATGTCTTAATTGAATTGAGTAATACATTTGGAAAGCAAAATAATCTCTGTTCTGTTCAAACAACACAGATCAAAATGTATCTAATTAACACCGTTGCACATACTTTATGATGATCAATAATGATGATGATGATTTCCATCGTTCGCAGTCTGAGACATCGTGACTCGATGTTCTGCCAGCTTCTGCGATCTTGAGTAGGATCGAGGTTTATTAGATTGGTTTTGACCCAGTTCCTCGAGTTGATCGAATCACTGCCTCTTGGACACCTCTTTGCTCGTCTACTCTCCCAACATGCAAAGTACTTCAAAATTATTTCGATCTCCTTCACAAATGTGGCTAAAGTATGATGATGAATGGCTTTGGACACTGGTTTATGAACGTAATTAACACCAAGTTCTTCTTTTACACTGCTGTTACTCTCTGTCCACTACACCCTTAATACTCTTCTCCAGCACTAATTCTCAATAAAGCCTCCAGATGTTGCCCATCTCTTTTGTCATATTCCAGCTTTTAGATGAATATGTCACGATGGTAAATATGAGAGTTTCAATGTGTTTTGTTGTTACGATTAGACTGGATCTTGTACAAGTTACTCATTACTGTTCTTCCCATCCCGAGTCGCCGTCTAATTTCCTTTTCAAAAATTCCATCATGAGTAAACAAATTCCTAAAAAGTTGAAGCTCTTTACTATTTTAAAAAGATTTCTATCTCTGTTGATTAGTTTTTTTTTCCTCCATATCATTACTTTAGTCTTGTTGGTAATGAATATAAGCCTGCTGTTTTGCTTTCTTCTTTGATTTTGTAGACACCAATTTATATAAATGAGAGATTCTGCAAGCCAGAGTTGTGTCGTCCCATATCTGAAATTAATCTCTTTCTACCACCGACTGCAATGCCACCAGTGCAGTTGTCGTGTGCTTCTTCTCACAATTTTATCCAACATAGATGTGAAACAAAAAGGACAGGATACATACTTGTCTCACGCTGATAGAAACTTCAAACTAGTGCGGCTTCCATAGTTTCATTCCTAACACGCATTTCTGTCCTCATATAATTTTACAAGTCAGTGAGAATTGCAATGAACCCATTTCTGCCAATATCTTCCACAGAAGGCTGGTGTGATACACAATCGAAGGCTTCACTGGTCAAGAACATACAAGCTTCCTTTGTATTTACCTCCACCACCGAGGTGGACAGAGGTTATGTATTCACCCCGGTTGTCTGTGGAGCAGGATATCTCAAAAGGTGTATGGACGGGATTGGTGACGAAAACTTGGTGGACAGGTTGGTGGCGTGACAAGGACCAATTGATTACATGTTGTTGAAGATCCAGATTCGGATACTAAAATTTTAAAGCGATCTTCACAATTGAAAGATGGTGCCAAAACTATATACAGAGCCACAACTCAAAACATTGTGGACGGATTATAACATAACTTGGGGATGAGTTGGGTCCAGTGCCGATTAGATTTGTTTAAAGTCTAAATGCAGATCTGGCTCATCAGTGGGCACAAAACAAACTGTTCAGCCATGGCAGAGGTATGTGCTTACTGATTGTCGTTCTAGTTGTTACTGCTCAGCTTTCAATCGTGTCTCTCACTTACTTGGGTTTGTATTTAGAGCGGTTTGTGCTGTTATTAAACATCATACCTGAGGGAATGCCATGTCACTGAGTGGATTATCACACATGGAGACAAGACTCTGATGTAATATTGTAAGGGAAAGGAAAAGGTAGGAAAGGAGATGGGGATTATTGGTAGAATACACCATATTCTTGGAGAAAAAAAAATGGCTGACAATGTCGATATGATAAAGGCATCCAATTGGCCAAATGGCTCTGCTTGTACTCAAAATGCCTTGCAAACTGAGAACCTTGGAACATGGCATGTGTACGATCAACCGGAGGAACAAATTGCAGCAGCGAGTGCAGAAGTTATTCTTGCCATCAAACTCGTTATGTCAAAAGCTTGTTTTATCACCACAGGTTCACCTTGAAGGATGACAATGAAGGGAGGGCCAATACCTGGATTCAAGAATCAAATGAATGTTTTCACAATACCCCAACTAAATGGGACATGGTTATAATGAAGAGAAACAGAGACTATATTGATGTTCTCTCTTTAAAAAGTGTCAGTGGAAAAGAAAGGAAGAGACAGGAGGAAAAAAAAAATCAGCCGTGGATATACATCTTGATGTGCAAATTACCGAGGTGAATGGGAACTTTATAAATACAAGAAAGAAAAAGAATTAAAAAGAGGACAGCACAAAATAAGAGATGAATAGCAGTGCAAATAATACAAGGAGAGCATGAGGGCAAACTTTGAGGTGAAGCTCCGAGATCCAATGAGGTGAGAAATTGGTAATTACTTTTAGACATCTACCAGACTTCAATTATGTGAGCGCTGCAATGTGGAAAAATTCATTAAGCTTGCATTCTGTGCCCTTCATTCAAACAATGTGTTAATTTAGTCAAGAGATTTTCCCACTTGGCCATATGGATGACAATTCATTGCTTCAGGACAGGCTAGAGCATTACTTTCAAGTGAGGACACCATGGAGCAATAACCACTCAAGCTCCAATTGACTTGCAAATCGTCAAGCCAAGCACAAGGCAAAATATGGCAAAGTTCCATTTTGGAGGAAAGAATCGTACATTCCTCAGTGTGGTGAAACAAGAAGCAGCGCACATGGTTCCTCCAACCACAAACACACGTAATGATAGTCCACGGTGATATAATCTGGCAAAAGCTGATGCAAAGTGGGAAACTGAGACAAAATAACATCTTTGAAACCAGGCTGAAACACAGGTTAGCGAGAGCATTGCTAAAGTTAACTTGAGAGAGTGAATTTGCGAGAAAAAACAAGGCAGGAAAGTCCGGGAGGATCGGAGGACGGAGGGCCCGGGAGGAGCGAAGAACGGAGGGCCCGGGAGGAGGGAGGACGGAGGGCCCGGGAGGACGGAGGACGGAGGCCCGGGAGAGCGGAGGACGGAGGCCCGGAGAGGGACGGAGGGCTTGGGAGGAGCGGAGGACGGAGCGCCGGGAGAGTGAGGCCGGGAGGAGCCGAGGACGGAGCGCCCAGGAGGGAGCGGAGGACGGAGCGCCCGGAGGAGCGGAGGACGAGCATCCGGGAGGAGCCGAGGACGGAGCGCCCGGGAGGACCAGAAGACGGAAGCGCCGGGGACGAGCAGAACTAAATCATCCGGAACCTTCTATGGGAATGAACAATAAATTAATGTAACAAAATGATACTCTGATGATGACAATATTGTTTTGTTTGTGGGGTAGATAGGAGAAATTTCATAGGAGAGATGGGATTGTATAGAGTAGCTTGGTCCTGTAACGTCCGTGAGAACATCTCATGTAAATTAAGTGGGGAAACTGTGAGCTTAAGTGTTACATGTCACCACACGAGAGTGTTGCTGTATTAATTAGGTATGGATTAGGATAATTTCCCCCAGTATGTAATTGCCCCTGTGACCTTTTCTATGTTTTTGTATTTCAAGACAGGCGATAAAGGGTGATCGTGTCCTTAAAGCAGCAGCAGCCGAGCTGCACATCCAAGCAGGCAGAAAGCCACCTCCAGGATGATGGCTGGCGAACCACGCCCAGAGTGGTATGAATAATGGACGTGACGTTAGGAAAAGGGGCACGTCTCTGAAAGAGAATGGGGAAGCCTCCAGTTGCATGACAAGACAAAAAGGTCGCGCTGCTTTGTGGCAAGCGGATCTAGTATGGGATAGAATCGGTGGTCAGAACACGACAGTGAGAAGAGTCAGAAGCAAGTGAGGCCAGAAGGTTCGGCGGAGATTGGGATTGAGATAGAATCGTGTTCTGAAAGGAGAACAGGAAGACACAGTTGTGGGAGGACGCGATCGAGTGAGGGGTCTCGCTGGCTGGCTACATCTTGACACGATGAAATACAGCAACAATTTGCGTGCTGTGAATTTGCCCGTGTGATGGAGCAAGACGCTAGCCATTGACTTTTGGCTGAGTCGTGTGGACCAGCCTCGAACCTCGTGTCGAGCCATCAGGGGAAAGAGACGGCACCAGTGCTTACACGGTGTCAGTAAGCACAATCTATGCAAGAAGTTGCACGGCTGTCTCCGAGCCTTGGCTTGAGTATCGCCGCACAAATTCCTCCCGTACATTTCCCACCCAGAGAGTGCTCACGCCATTTGGACGCAATTTTCCCATGCAGTGACGAAGCGTTTGTGGTGACTTTCGAGATACCAAAACTCACTTCTGGACTCAAAGCAAAGTGCGAAGTAAAAGGAGGGATTTTTCTTTGTTTATTTCTGTCCCCTTGTCTGTATTTAAGTCTCTGTGGAGACGCCTCGATGTTAGATTTAGGTTACTCACGCCTTGATATATTTCCATATAACTGCTCATTTTCATTTATTAAATCATTATTTATTTAATCACTATTTTTTGAACTAGAATTTTTTGAACTAGAAGAACTAGAATTTGCTAGCGTCCGTGTATCTGTTGTGGGTTTGAGAGAAACCCCCTTGTTCTGTGCATCCATCTGCCTCTGCTCCTTGTAGCACTTCTTTCCACGGGCGCACGTCATAATCTCCGAAAATCTCGGCTGTAAGCCTCCAAGAGAACTGTTTGGCCATCTGTTCAGGGTAGCGGCAACCCACTGGGCACGACAATATTGTTACGGCTGTGGAAATTCGCATTACACCATAAAGGGCCCGCAGGTGAGATATCTCTGTAAGTACAGTGTAGTTAGCCCAAACCCGTTGTTATAGAGGGAATTTATGTGATCATCCGGGCTACGACGCTTTGGAGTTAGCCATTTTCTTTTCTGTCATTATTTTGAACCAACCACGTCTCAACCGCCATCACACAAACAACACCTTAACCACCACGCCAGCCATCGTCACCAACTACAACCACGCTCCAACCTCGCAGACAACAACCACAACGCAACCCTCACCACAGAAGACCCTCCACCAGCTTCGCCTTTACCTTCACAAAATTCATCCCACATCATCGCTTCTACGGCCATTCCCCAACACCACCAGTCAACACCAAACGTCGCGGTCCCGGAGCGTTCGGCAGTGAAGGCCGAACGCGTCGATCCGCGGATCAGGAATGCTAGCACGCCCACTTCCCCTCCGTCCAATGGCGAACGCCGAGGCGGCTTGGCCCGCCTCCAAGCGTGTGTAATGTGAAGTCCGTATATGCAAATTTTGGGATCAGAGAGGTTCACGCCCATTTTTGTCCGACCAATGGCTGACCGGAGTGGCGGCGTGGCCCCGCCTCTAATCGCCGTTCTGATCCTAAATTTGCATATTGGCTTCTCCTGCCGCCTATAAAAAGGCGAGCGCAAGGCAAATTCGAGCGATTGGTTGTGAGAGAAGTTGGAGCGTGAGCGTTGGAGAGTGTCGTCGAGGAAGTTGCTTTTGGGACAAGGAGCGTTATGATGGTGGAGTGAGTCGAGTTGCGCGCGGTGGAACTGCAAGCAAGGGAGCTCGGGTCCGAGCGAGGAGGACGGCAGTCGGCGACGAGGCTGCGGTGTGGGACGCTCGTTTCGTCGCGGGACCCAAGGCCAGCCAGGCCACTCCCCTCCCCGCGCGATCAACAATTTCCCTTTCCCCCGCGCTGATAGTGCAAAAGGGGCCCCGTTCCCACCCCACCCCAAACGTGGTGCCAACGAAACCCGCCAAGGGGCACAGAGTAGGCACAGCGGCGCGCCATTGCGGCTTGCGCCAACGCCGTCACGAGACGCGGCGTAAGACCTCCTCGGTCTCGCGGACCTGGCCGCTCCTCTAGGTCCACGCCCATTTTGGCCTACGGGCCTGTCGCCTCCTTGTCTGTGAGGGTGGCTTCTTTCTTTTGCTTTTGTGTAAATGTGTGTGGCGCCGTTCTGTGAAGTAAAACTTATAAGTGTTGCCGTGTGTACGCCGTTAGTCGGTTGTATTACATTTGCTTTATGTGCATTTCGATTCTGTATGGCTGTATATACGTGCTTTCCGTGTGCCGGGAAATAAATGCTTGCTTGTTGAACTGTTCCGCCTTGCTTCGTCTCCTTCCTTTTTAATTGACTCTCCATCCTGCTTCACGTAAGGGGTTCGTAGTGGGTGCAACATCCCCGGTAATTAATCGGAACCGTCGAGGCGACGATAACACGCTCGGTTATCACTGTAGCACGGAACGGACCGCTTAAAGCGGTTCATGTCCGGAGTCGGCCTGTGGCATGGTACGATCGCCCGGTCGACCATTCGCACAGGTACTTAGGTAGATCGAATTTTGGCGAGCAACCCTATCCTGCGCGGGTGGGCAATTGCACCGATCATGGTGAGGTTAAACCCCCACCCGTGAATAGCTCCCGGCGTTGTTCCGAGAGGGTCACGACAGAATTGTCCGTCCGGTGGGCGACGTGCCACGATTCGAAGTTACGTGGCCGTTCGCACGCCGGCGGGCCACGACTTCGCAACAATATATCAGGCAAATACGACGAATACAGATCGATTTCTTCAGAAAATATGATGAAGCTTGCAGGCAAGGTCTTGCAATTATGAAGCAGTGGGAAGCCGTTTTGTGGGCAAAGAGGGTTCTCCTTCAGAAAGATTATAAAGTGTAAATAAAGTTTGCAGTCAGAATTAAGGGAATATGGTCTATCAGAGAAGAGGCTATGGGGAAATAAAGGAAGGCTGCCCTATGGGGAAGGGCAATAAAGAAAGGCTATGGGGGAGGAACCATACACAGCTAAATTGCTCGGAGCAGACAAGAAAGATAAAAATTACCCCCGTGTGGGGTGACGGTCATCTCTATATGCTTTTTACTATCATAATCGATGAACCGTTGCCAGATCTTACTATACTAAAAAACAGAATATGTTTGTATGTATGTTTGTTCGTCCTTTATAGGCGGCCGAAACCGTTGGATGGAATGAGATGAAACTTGGCATGAGTGATCCTTGGACATCGAGAACGGACATGGGGGTCAAGTTCAAGGTCGCAGGTTCACGGGCAAGGGGGTCATGGTCACCGGGTCAATTTCATCCGATTGAGACTGGACACAACGCCATTCGACAGTAATCAAATTAATGACAGTTGATGACGACATCACTTCCGACTTCCGGTTTTCGAGTTATGACGTCATAAAATTGACTAAAAAGTCAATTTTTCATGTTTGTTTGTCCTTTATAGACGCCAAACCGTTGGATACAATGAGATACTAAGCTGTTGGGTTAGGGTTAGGTTAGGGTTATCTAACCCTAACCATACAGCTAACCCTAAACCCAACCCCAACCCAACCCAACCCTAACACTGCCTTTACATTCCTCCCCTCATTCCCTCCCCCCTATGGGCGGGTACTGTCTAGATCTCCTAAATGACAGACTAGATAGGTTTTGAAATGGCGACTTTCACAACTTTCGTGACCTCGTGACCTTGACCAACCTCGAATCTGCGGAAAAAATATGTCGTTGGGTATCACATCGACCTCTACCCACATACCAAATTTCATCAAGATCGGAAGTAAAAAGTTTTCTTTGTACCGGGAGGTGTTTTTTGACCATCTTCCAGGTTACGTGGCGGCCAAACTGGACGGAAATTCAAAATCTGTCTGGTTAGATACAAGATAATATTTTTACTATCATAATAAATAAACATATGCCAAATATCTTGTAGAATGGCAGACGAGATAGTTTTGAAAATGGCGATTTTTATAACTTACGTGACCTCGTGACCTTGACCCTCACCTTGAACCCGGACAAAAGTTATTATCGCTTGTGCAACACTCATCGACCTCTACCCACATACTAAGTTTCATCAAGATCGGAAAGAAAATATGCTGACGTCGGACGGACGGACGGACATTTGGTCTGGCTTTATTAGGTCATCTCTACCGAGATGACCTAAAAACGATGGAAGGAAGAGTTAAAACATTCTCTACCAATGGCAAAAGCTTAAAATAATAACATGGATTTGAAACTGATATAGTTGTAGCAAGTGAAACCTGGTTTATGGTTTAATGAATGGAATATAGTATTTCAAAGACAGGATAAGAGGTTATTTCAAGATGTACAAACTGTGACAATAAGAACTAGAAGAGAACTCGGTTTGAGCGCACAACTCCGCCACGCAATGCCTGATCCAGTAGAATATATCAAGCCCAATAATTTTGAAATATCATACTACATATCGTTTTTGATCCATCTCTCAATTGTGAAGAATCACGTTACAAATCAACAAATTCCTCATCCGGATCTGGATACGTATCTTCCACAAAAATCTAATAAATTCGTCCTTGTTACACACACAAACCTGTCCACAAAGTTTCGTTCCAAATCAGTCCACAAGTTTTTGAGATATCACGCTATATATCGGTTTAGCCTATCTCGCAATGGTGAGAATCACTTTTAAAAATTATCGGATCCAGATCTCATCTTCACCAAAATTGAATTACTTCTTCCTTGTCACACACCCCTGTCCGCCAAGTTTCATCTCAATCCCACAACAATTTTTTGAGATATCGTACTGTTACGGATTCAGCGGTGCGGGATTCGGAGGAGCGCGTCAATCACTGTCCGTAACCAGTTTGGGTTTTCGCACCCTACTCTCGACAGCCAATGTTACAGATTCGGCGCCACCCTAACCACGCCGTCTCCGGGTTATAACGCCGGCTGGTTCGGCACAGGCCTCGGGTCATGCGTCTCGAATCCCGATACCAACGTACCCTGACCTTACCAGTTGGGGAAATAGAACCCGGTTACAGACTTGTTTTGTCAGATACCGAGCGAATTCTGCCAGTCTGTAACCATTTTGGTTTTATTATCCAAATCGAGCGGATCGTTCCTCGGCGCGGCACGAATTAATTCAAAGCGGCAAATTCATACGAATCAGCCAGATTTATTTTGGGCACATCGGGGAACACAACACAAGCAAAGCATTCACGACAATGTTATAATTAATCTGTAACCCGTTCTTAACTAGGGAGCTACGGATTACGGGTTTTGAAGGGACCCTAACGAGATAAACTTAACAACATGCAGACAAGACATGGACAGCATGCAGACAAGACACAGAGTACTTTTGATGCTTCATGACGAGAGGAAAAGTGTCAAAAAGCCGAATGCGGCTCGTGGCAAGCCGATGTCTACAGATTCGAGCGCCCAAGCTCAAACACGCCGCGATGGCAAAATGGTGCTCGTCCATGTCTCGCAGCCCTCACGCGCTCAGCCTCGCGCGTTCAGACCCCGCGAGGTCGACTGCACCAGAGCGAAAGATCCACGGTGGTATGCTCCAGCTGGCTTTTCACAAGGTCCAGCATACAAGTCCAGGCCTGGCCTGTTCACCAGATCAGGCCAAATCGAGGTGTTGGGCTCCCAGGCGGATCGACAAACGTGTCGAGCCGTGCCGTGGTCGGACAGAGGCCTCCGTGGTTAGACGCAGGTTGAACCTGTCGATGACCTCCTCTCGAAGCCGACTCCAGACTCACACAGCAGCCAGGTCCTCTCGAAACAGATTGTAGTCTAACCCTCAGGTTCAGTTCCTCCTACTCTTTTGGGGCGCGCCCCTTTACGAAGCCGACAGACACTCAGGCTGTTACTCCCTCGCAGATCCACCACTGCCTTTCCGGCGCTCGCTCGCCTCCAAGCGACTGGCTCCTTCCTTTTGGGGCACGCCGCTTCTCGAGTTACTCAGGCAGTTTCCCTTACTGCCGATCGCACCACCTCGGCGCTCTCTGTCCCACCTTTTGCCTCTCGGCCGACTGCTTCTCTAGGCCACACCTCTCAGCCGACTGGGCGGGGCCTATCCGGAGAGGGAAGGAAGAAGAAGAAGCTCTCGTACACCACCACCGCACGAACAATAAACAGCCTCTTCACCTCCCGACACACATGTAACGTCCATTTACCGAACAACCTGGCTAAAACATGCATTTAATGGGGGATCTGGGCTAATCCTATATTTAATAACATACTAAGGGCCATTTCCGCAACAGTACTATATATCATGTTTGTCTATCTCTGTCTCACTCAATGATGAAGAATCACTTTTAAAATTCTAGTCGCTGGATCCGGATCTTCACCAAAATCTAATCAGTTCGTCCTCGCCAAACACACAATCTGTCCACCAAATTTCATCCAAATCCGTCCACAACTTTTTGAGATGTCCTGCACACAAACAAACAAACAAACAAGCAGTCATAGACTGGTACTTACGAAATCGTCAACTTGACCTC
>CM068959.1:90348364-90360025 GCA_035128595.1 Eptatretus atami
ACAATATATCGATGTACTGTATATAAGACAGAGATGGCTGTCTGTTCATCTATTCACGGTTTATGCTGATTGGCTGTGTGAGGCAAGGAGCGATGTGATTGGCTCCTGGTAAGATTGAATAATGGATCATATAGGTATTAAAAGCTGTTATTCGCTGTTGATTCGACAATCTGATTCCGTATTTTAATGAATCGAGGGAACTATAGCCTATAATTATTATGTGGGGTTCGTGTCAAGGAGAGGTATAGGGCCCGTTTCCACATTGATCGCTCATCGTCTCTTCTTACCCCCTCTCTCTCTCTACAGAACCCTCTCTTCTCTCTGCACCCCCTCTCTCTCTCCTCTCCTCGCTCTCTCCCCCTCACTCACTCTCTCTCACACCCCTCCTCCTCTCTCACCCCCTTCTCTACCCTCTCTCTCATCTCAGTCTCATCTCTCTCTTTCTCTCTCACCCTCTCTCTCCCTCTCTCTCTCTCTCTCCTCTACACCTCGCTCTCCTCGCTCTCATCTCGTCTCTCGCCTCTCTACCCCCTCTCTCTGCTCTCTCCGCTCTCTCTCTCTCACTCTCTCTCACCCCCTCTCTCTCCTCCTCTCTCTCTCTCCTTCTCACTCTCCTCTCTCTCTCACTCTCTCTCTTCACACCTCTCTTCTTCTCACTGCCCTCTCTCCTCTCTCTCTCTCTCACCCCCCCTCTCTCTTCACCCCCCTCTTCTCTTCTCTCTACCTCCCATTTGCACAGCTGTTGCTCGCCTTGGCAACGCACATGCCAATCGCGAGGCCTGTTGCTCAGTTCCTCGGTACGGGCGCGACCTGTTTGCTTTCTCTTCTCTCTCTCATCGTCTAAAGTGTTTTAGTTTTCGTTTTTCTTGACCCCCTTTCCTCCTTGTTATCTCTTTTCCATTGAGCGAGAGAGAGACAAGAGAGCGCGCACGGTAGGTGGTGTCGGCGTTTTTCAGACCCCTCCCGGTTTTGAGCCTGGTTTCCATCCGACGTGTTTTGTTAGTTTTTTGCCAACGCTTGGCTCCTCTTTAAACGATTCTTGACCTCGTCCATATTATGATCATTATATTATTATTTTTCCTCCCTTGCCAGCGTCGCTTGTGTATTCCTTTATTATTATTCATTTTTTTTAAAATTTTATTTTATTTTCTTGCTATCATTGCTCCTGTTCTATTTAATTTATATTTAATATATATTTATACAGTTAATAATATTCGTACTCCTCTTGTTTTTCCTTTTTGAGTTTGAGAGTGAGTGAGTGCACTCAGTCAACGGTGGTCTTTTTTTACCGCGGAGGCATTGAGGTGTTATTGCGCCTAAATCATGGCGACCGTTGAGCTGTAGAGTCTTAAGTCGGAAAAATGAAAGGTTTTCGTGTACCCCACCCACTCGAAATGCTCATGAAAAAAGTTGTTTTGTGTGTCGGAAAATTAAAAATCGGCAATGCAATAGTGTAATAGCTGCATCGAGAACGAACAGCGATGTTGTTATCTTCGTCGCTAAAGAGAAATAGTGGCGCAGCTTGTGGAGTCAGGACTGACTGTGGAGCCGGATATATTCCTCCTCATATCACGCCTCGATGTTCCATCGATGAAGGTACTTGTCAAATATTCTCCTCATCAAAACGAGCAGGTTAAAGCTGCTCTTCGAAACAGTATGGCACTGTTGTTCAAAAATAACCTTTCATTCCTGTCGCTTATAAGGACCACAGTACAAAACATATTCTTTCTTTCGCGTCAACTATTTTTATTATTCCCAAAGCCAAACATTCGTCGAAGGATAGACGTGATGTTTAAAAATTGAACAGAAAAGTTTACTTACCGCATCTTTGCTACATCACATAGCTTAGAGTGTTATCAATGTGGAGCAGTATGGTCAATGAAAAATGAATGCCCAAGGGGCGTTGAAAAAGAATCAAGTAAAGTTGAAAAATGTAAATGAACCTGAGGTATGAGGTGCTACTGAGGCAGATGGAAAATTCTGACAATAAAAACAAATGGAAAAAAATAGTCTGAGTTGGGTGACACGAGGACAACGAAGGCACCAAAGTGCAGTTTTAGGTCGACCCTTCTCATTACGCCGAAGCAGTCGCTGTGAAGAGGGTTTCACTCAATAGAATGAGAGGTAACCAAAATCCTTCAGATGTTTATGCCCTGCCCTCTGCACATGTGATGACGAGGAACTATGGAGCTTCAAACACACACATCAGTAGATGTTCCAGGCGGAGACGAAAACTTGTTCCTGGACAACAGTCAGGTAGTCATACACTGAAGCAGGATGTTCATCGCGGAGATGTGTCTAACACCCAAGAACCAACTGTTGAAACATAGTCCGTGCCTAATAACCTCAGAACCAGCAGTTCAGACTACAGTAGAGCCCTCATAACTCAGAGCCCATCTGTCCAACTATAGTTGCTGCCTAACACCACAGAAACAATGCTCACCAAACTGTAATTTCACCGGTACCATAGAACTGCCCTGTTCAACATTACCAGCCACCACGCCATTCCCTCAGTGACTTTGAAGCAGACACCTGAAAAGTTAGAAGGAAATCTGCTTCCTGAGATTCCTTTTTCGTGAACCATTTCCAATGTCTGCTTATATCGTAAAGAAAAAGCTGAATTTGAACACGGGAGTCGTGTGATCCGACTGATACTTGTTCAATTTTTATCAAGATTCTTCTGAGCTTGGATGGTGCAGCTGGAGATGCACAAAGACTACAAGGCTTAAATGCCTCCTGCTCCTGCGAAGGTGATCAGTTTCGCTCACAGCACCTTTCGGAAAAAAATTAAACCTAACCGATTCTTTCCGAACTCGATAAATTTAATGTTTACCACGCATCCCTTATTACTAAAAATCCGGCAGCCTATGGCGCAACCAAATGAATCCCAGGTACACCACAGATTGAACGGAAATATGTAACTCTGGCAAGGAAAGAACTTCAGTAACCAGTACCCACCTATAAATACTAAAAATGGTTCTGTCTCTTGCTTGTTTAAACATAAAATGGGGGGCGCGCCCCTATACGTAAAACACATGTCGACTGTTACTTGAACAAAAAAGCATATTTGGATGTAGCTCTTCTTCAGGCTGTGCATTGTGGCACCTTGTTCCTGTGCACGAGGGCAAAAACCTAAATATACTCCAGGAGCAAGGGGTGTTCGCATGCTAAAAAGGGGCCCCTAAGTTACCACTTATTTCTGAAAGAAGCATCACCTGGGGCATCAATTTAGCGCGAGGGTAGACCATTCTGTAACCCCGGCGTAATCTCGCTTGCTAGGATGGTTTGTAGCTACTCGACCATACTGAAAGTTTCCGCAAAAATTTGGGGTAGGGGAAATTCACCATCTTTCATAACTCAGGTAACGGAAACTGAGCTATTTGCATGAAAAACCCCTCAAATGTAGCTTATGGGATCTACAAGATGACAGTAAGAAAGTATAAATTGGTCAAGGTCAAGGTCGCAGCGTCAGCAAAGACCTCTCATTTGACACTTGCCTTAAAACTGGGCTTTAAAAACTTAAAATTACACCATGACTCCGCAGTTGTCAAACTGTTTTATTAAATCTTTTATTTGCAGATTGCTAGTAGAGTATACATAGAAAGTTTTTTAAATTATTTGAAGAAAAAAACTTAACTGTTTAACCCCCTCAGGCCCAAGACGAAAATATTGGAAATCGCAAAAATGCCGTTTTTTAAGCCATTTTACCCGCTAAACAATTTGATATGATGAAATTGTCTCAAATAACCAAAGAAATCAAGTTGCGGTGACACAGGGCTATCATGCAAAACCCACAGGAGTAAAACTAAACCAGTAAAACAACTCCTCATTGCTGTTTCACTGAAGTTTCAACACCTAGGAAGTTTTCTTATATGAAAGTGGAGCTGACATTTCAAACCACAGTGAAATCTGATTGAAATTATCTGCATGATGATGCTGTCTACATTCTGCCCCTTGCCTAAGCTTGGCATTGACAGTAGGGCAGCACCTGATCCCACGCTTCCCCAGGAACAACTTTTTTGTTGCCAGGCAAAAAAGTCGCATGTGCATGGCTTGGAAAGTGATCTGGCAGCAAATTCTGATCCCGCACTGGACCAGTAGGTCCCACCCATCCCTGTACAGAAGAAGTCTTTCGCGCGCATGATGCGCGCGATTCCAAAAGTGACATGATAGTAGAACCATCGACAGCCCTCTGAATACTGCTAGTTGGTGGACGGCTAAGGATGTTTTTGCGAACCTGTGGTGGAATACGTGGATCATCGAGGTGGTTCATGTTTGACAATCACCTTGAGACTTCAACTGATGACCCTGCACCAGAAATTCTTCACTAGGTTGAAATCTTATCATATGGATTCCTGGAAAGTTCTGGAGAAATTCTCAGGCTTGGCTTCAAAACCGCCGCTTCGTTCCGAATTTACTTGTGAGTCACCATTCCAGTCAGGTGATGAAAGTGGGATGACTAACTTTGCCCCTTCTCTGGGCCATTCCTACGTTGCCAACGTATGGAGGGAATGATTATCTTGTGGTGTTTGCAATGCCCAGCCTTATCCACAATTCCCTTACACCCATGTCCTTCATAATCTCCCAGTGATTGCCGAATCCAAGAACTACCAACATCTGTGTCATGTAGAAAGCAGAACAATCGTCTGCCCCGCAGCTTGGTGAGCATTCAGTGCATGTGGGATTGTTCTCACATCGGCCTTCTTCAATGTCGAGATCCAAATCTGGCACAGGGGTTGGGTCACTGGGCCATTGAAAAATGCCCTGACATGGTCAATATTGGGGGAGAATCCAATTCCACTCAAAAACGAGATCAGTTCATTGCCTTGGGTGTGCCTAGTAACAATAGTTCTCAAGATCCCCTGGAGCTTGACTGTTCGCCAGATGAATGCCCAGAAAAGCGTCCATAGAAACTGCAGTGGTTCTCTTCACAAATGCAATTCAAATCAATTGGACTCTGCACCTTGTACTCCTGACGTTCAACTGTTTTACGGAGCCTTCCACCGTATGTATTGAAGAGAAGTCAATACGATGGAACTTTACTCCAGTCCAATATGCCAACTGTAGGAACCGTCGCACAGAAGATTCCAAACGTCTCAAGGATGATGTGTTCATTTGCGTAAACAAACATTCACAATCAACGGATGCTAGCAGTTTTCAACCTTTTTTTCCATTCATCTCTGGGGGCAGATAGTCTTTCTTCTTGTCTAATCTCAGCCTCCAAGCTTTGCAAAAGTTCCTTATTTGGCTTCGACCATAGTCCTTTCCTCATCAAACAGGTACTTTCTCAATTAAGTCCATGCCTCAGCAGTTCCTTCAATATCATAATTTCTCACTCTAGCAAATGTCAAATTCTTTTGAGGCTTTAGCAGTTTTTGCTTTACCCTGTTCTCGCACACCTGCTGCTTTCCTTTCTCTGGTTTCATTGATTGAAATGTCTTCAGTTTCCTGTGGATTGGGTCAAACAGTGGATTTTTTCCTTTTTGACCAAACCGTTCACGCGGAACTTGTCTATAGAAGTCGCTGATTTCGTCTTGAAATCCAGAAGTCATCAACGGATTTCACATTGACACATATTCTTGGTAGAATGTTGTGGCAACTTTGGCTGCTCCACCTGAATGTCTGCTTCAGACACACCTGCTGGTTTCATTCTGTTTGATGTTTCTATATACATCAACGAGCTAACTTTTCAGGAGTTCAACGGCTAGCCGAGACATTGAACTCCATTGAACCACCTGTAAGTTCAGTACTTGGGGAGTGAAACACCAGCTGATCTGCGTTGAATATTGACCACTGCAACCATTTCATGATATAATTAATCTCCCACTGAGCAACCGAATTTCTTCTTTCTTGTGCTACTATGATTCCACTGGCATCTCTGTGGCCTATTGAATGGTCCTGTTCTACGGCACAGTCAGCTCCAATCGCATCGAACTTTCCAGCAGTCACCTTTATGCTGAACTTTCTGGCAGCAAAGTTCTCATACACGTCTGGTGCATCCTTCTGCCAGTCTCCGCATATCTCCAGTAGACTGATGCCCAATCGGTAATAGTTGGTGCGGTCCACATCCTGCAAAGATTGCAGGGCGGACTGGGATGCTGTTGAAGGTGTAACTGCCAAGGTTTCCCCTCCGGTCTGCTCTGACGAGGTCCCTTCAAGGATAGAAACCATCTCAACGAATGTATCCCAGAAGACAAAGGTTCTCAAGTTATTCCGTAGATCTGAACCGACAGGATTGAAAGTATCGATCATAGCGCGAGGATCTACAAATCATCAGAAGACGTTTGCTCCGCTCTCTGTCTTTTTTCAGACCGCTCTTATAGCTTCAGCATCTCCAGTTCATCCATGTAAGCTGAAACCGTACCCTTGCACTGAAGAACCTCGCCCACCTGTAATCGATCTCAATGCTCTCCAGCCAAAAGCATCATCCTGTCAATGAACGAACATTAATGTGAACCATCTATGCAGATCGTACTACATAGGACCAAAGCCTTGCGACTCTGTAAGGATAGTTTCGCCCACACTTCCATCTATGAACTCCTATTGCAAACCCATTGAGCACCTTATCAAGTGAAAGGACCCTAAAACTAAGACTATGTTTAAATCCTGTGGGTTTGCTTGTAATTTGTCGAGCAAACTGCTAGACCCCCTCGTCACAATGCCGACCGGAGGTGGTCTGCTCTAGTTTCCCCAAGAATTTTCTGGAAGTTTTTTACGCAGTGTACAACCGTTGCATGTTCTGTTACTGGATAGGGGTAGTAACCGGTAAGAACCCTACTATTTTACAGGAAAGGTTCTCATACTGACCAAAGAGGTACAAGCACTCCAGACGGCATGGTCTGCTTTTCACCAGGTCTCACCGGGGACCTCATCATCACGGCAGGTCCATCCACCTACTACCACGGCTAGCATCCTTTGCCCCTACCTGCTTATATTCACCCTCATTCATTTGAACTCGCTCCTCAGGGAACTCAACACACAACAAGGTGAAACGAGTTGGTTTCTTGATACCTTGTAGTATTTCTGAGAACCTGGCAACCTTAGTTTTCTTAAATTTCGATCCCTGTGTGATACATTTGGGTCTCCTGCACCTTTTGGCTACCATTCATAGTTTTTCAAGGTTGTCCTGCATTAGACCATTTACCGTATCAATGGCTACCCCCTAATACCCCGACAACGTGCCTTCCCCGTGATCAAATTATCGAAAGCCCCATGGTAAACTCTTTACTATCAAAATTACTAGGAAGAGGGGCCCCAGCCTGACTGGGATTTCAAATAACAATATAATGCCTGTCAGAATGATAACGCAGGATTTCATGCGTAACTTACCGCCAGGCCAAACCTATTGAGACTACACCAACTAATTTGGACCTCAGGCATTGTACACGGCTTCAGAATTCAGCATAGACGGGGGGTACCGTTTCCTAACCGATTGTTCACAATGAAAAATATCACTTGGAACACAACAAGATCTAATCATGCTTAGCAGTTTTTCTGAGTCAATTTCAAGTCTTCCAGATTTGCCTCAGCCCTTCTCATCATCACAATCAATATCAACATCAAACCATCCTAGAAGAAATGTCAACCTGATGCTGGAAGGACTAATAGCATTGTAACATCCTTCTAATTCAGTAGAGTTCACAAAATTTGTCATCAGTTCAGTCCATCATAATTGCAACTGCCAGTAGCAACCTGCGCACGTTCAAAACATCTGCGTTCCAAGTACAATCATTTCCACTGACATGCCTGATTGTACCTGCGGCGTCTTAGCACCCCTCACTTCTTGGAAAAAAAAAAACAAAAGTAGTGGCAACCTACTAGAACCTGGAGGCCGAAAGAATGACAACTCTTTTTTTGTACACACTGATTAGGTATCATTTTCACATCTCTGTTGTGAACTTGTAGTTCAGTGCTTCTCATTAGAAGACATGTGCACCGATCGGCTACAAAATGACAGTCATGACATTTCCCAGAGTCAATCCCGGTTCTATATCTTTCAATACATCCTGAAATATATCCAACTCCGCTGACCAGCTGCTTGCGACCCTGAAGATTTTTCCATTTTCTTATTATAGCTTCCGAAATACATGTTATGGCTATACAGGTCGCTTCCGAATACTGCATTTGCATCCTGCCCAAGTCCTGAAGTTTTAGTATATACCTCGTCCTGCAGAAGCCAAAGTGCTTCGGAAGGCATAGCCTCCTTTTTCTGAGATGCGATATTTTGAGTAATTCATCTGTTTGTGCCTTTGCGGCTATTTCACATAATCAACACACTTTGTGAAAAATGTCAACATCATCAGGCTTACAGGCAGAGTCTCTAGGTGCAGTTGATGATATTCCTAGACTAGAATCTGAAGTTAGATGAGCCCTGTTGTGTACTTGGATCCAGGAGATTCGGGGAACGACTACAGCCTGCCTAACCCAATCCTATAAGGGCTCTTTTTAGAGTAACATTGTTAATAACATTCATTACTAACATGTAAACAATTTACTATTGTCGACCTGCTTGAAGTCTATCATACACAACATCCTTTCGAATAGATGCTGTCTTGAACAATCCGTTCTGTGCCCCGTGATGACTTGCTGTAGTATTAAGGTCGTGGCTGATCCGTCTGACAAATGAATGCTTTTTCTATATCAACAGGTGGATGTGGGCTTGGTGCAGTGGTTTGATCTCCTCAAGGTTTAGTTGGTAACTAGCCATCTCAGGCACACTGCACAGTGACCCTGAAATCAAACCAAGGAAATTTTCCCTACTCCCGACATCATTTCAATGTGTACGCAATCTATCTGTGAAACTGTCACGTACTTAAGATACTCCCATTCTGACATGCAATGCAACACTTCTCATCTCTTCACATCAATGCCAATAGCTTTAAATACATAAGAGACGTACCCACCATGGGAGGCTACATGATGTATTTTAATCTAATCCTAATCCACTACTCACCTAGAAATGCTTGATTTTCATGACAAGAAACTTTGGGAACTCTGATGAGTGGCTTCACGAAACACACCAAAATGTACATGTAGAAAGTGAGGATTCCCCATTCAAGGGCGACTCACTGATCTCAGGCCCAATGGCCCAAATGCACAGGGAGTAAGGTCAGGTCACAGCAGTAGGCATAAAAACCTGTGATGATAAGCTGAATAACGTCACACCATTCATTCAGCGCCTACCTCCTACCCCTACCCCTGCTCTTCCCCCAGGGACCCCTGTTCCCCTCTAACAGACATATGATAAGTTTCTTACTATTTAACTCCTGTGTTTTATAACGATTTAGGGGGGTTTATCTCTTTTGATACACCTTTCAACAGCCACATAACTTGCTAAGAATCTTTGAAAATTGCATTTTGCATTTTTTCGATATTTTGAACTTGAAAAATAAAAGGGTTAAAGTGTGTGTTTTTTCTTCAAATAATGTAAAAAACTTCCTATGTAGTACTCTACTAGAATATCTGCAAATAACAGAATAAAAGTTTACAACTGGGATGTGGGTGTAATTTATTTTAAAGGCCCAGATTTTTAAGCAAGTGTCACAATAGGTCCCCATTGCTTGACCCTCTGTTGACCTTGACCTTGACCCAATTTTAATGTTCTTACTTTCATCTTGTAGCATACCTATAACGCTACATTTTGAGGGGTATTTCATGCAAATGGCTCATTTCCTACTGAGATATGAAGATTTGAATTTCCCCTACCCAAATTTTTGCGGAACTTTCAGTCCTGGTCGATATCTACAAAACCATCCCTAGCAAGATTATGGCCGGTACAGAATGTCTCCCTCGCCTAAAAATGATGCCCAGGTGATGCCTCTTTCAGAAAATAGTGGGTAACTTAGGGGCCCTTTTCTAGCATGCGAACACCCCGTTGCTCCAGGACCTATAAGGGGTTTCTTGTTTTCAGTTCCTTTGATTGCTGCAGTGCAGGAGTTGCTTTCTGGTTCGATCAAGTCCTTTCATCGATCCAAATGTTTTCTCACCGGAATTCATGCAAGGTATTTGGCTTTTTGTGTTTTTCTTATGGAGGCTAATAAATCACCCTATTAAATGCTTAGTCTCGCAAGTAATCCTGCAAAAAGAAACGAATATTTTCCTATTCTTGACGATTGTTTATCCCAGATTGATTTTAGTGGTCTCGGTGCCACTGGTGATTTTAATTGTACCCTTGGAACCAGCTCTGGACGTAATGGCTTCAGAACACTTCACGCTGAGCAGTGCAAAAGGGTTGCGACCATTTTAGAAAGTATATATTTGGTTGATGGTTGGGAGATGGCTGCACCGCAAAGTTAACCAATATTCGTGGTGTCAAGCTTCCAAAACAGGGTATCGTTTGCGTCGCTTAGATAGATTTTATGTTAATAATGATTTCGAACTCTCAATTGTCGACGGCAATTCTCCCTCTGGCTTTTCGGACACCACTAGTTTCTTTAAAATTAACTTTTCCCTATCTTCAACCATAGGATGCCTATTGGGCTCTAAATGTTAGGTCTTTTGGAAGACATGTTTTTTACAATGCGTTTAGATTTTTGGACTTCTCTTTACCGGAAGGGAAAATACTTTTCATGCAAGCTAAATGGTGGGATATGTAAAAATCACATCAAAATTTTTCAGAGTCATAAACTTCAATCACTCTCGGGAATAGTCTTCGAGATCAACGATTCTAGAAAAAGAGGTTTTAAGCATGCAAAGAAATCCTTGAGTTTGACAGAAATCAGGATTAGTCAAGAATTTAAACTAAAAAAGAGCTTCTCACAGTCCTTGTCATGAAAGGGCTCAGGGGCTTTTAGTCGCGTTAAGATTAAAAATGTGAGTCTTTTTGCACTTCATCAAAGTTTTTCTTCTCTTTGGAAAGGAAAACTAAAGCACAACAACAACTATTATCTGGGGTACAATCCTGAAGGAGGGAGAGTAAGTGAACCCTAAGGATGATAAAAGAATTTGTAGTCGATTATTTTCTTCTTTATTCTGGTGCGAAATGATGATTGAAGTTGGCAAAAAGCTTTTATTGAAACCTTTACCTAAGTTGTCTGATCGCACCGAGCTCTTGGAGAGTTCCATCCGCTGGAGGAGTTGGGTCTTGCTCTTTCCAGTATGGCGTCCGGAAAGCTCTGGTCTGGAATGGATCCTGTGAATTCTAAAAACACGCTTTTGGGGACATTATCCGACCCGCGTACTTTGAAGTCTCAGAAAGTTTTCAAGTTGGGAGCTCCCCCTAAGTTTCCGGCGAGCGTTGTTTCCTTGTTACCAGAAGGAGACACGCCAGTTACTCAGAAATTGGCGTCCTGTCCCTCCTTACTAACCACCGATCTACCAAGATTTTTTCAAAGGTTAACGCCTCTCGCTTAAATTGGAGTCCAACTCTTTGGGCATCCTGAATCAAACCTGTGTGTGCCTGACGACTCAAGTATTGACAATCTTGCACTGTTCCGTGACATTGTTTGATGTGTGTGATCTTCTACATAAAAAGTACTGGCTTAATCTTTATTGATCAAGAGCATGCTTTGATAGTATAGATTATAGTTATCTATTTGCTATCCTAAGGGTTGGTTTTGGTCGTATTTTTGTAATCATATATCAGCTTGTTGTACTCACAATATTTATAGTTTATTCAAAATAAATAATGAGTTGATTCCTCTCCCTTTACTGTACCAGAGG
>CM068959.1:90380314-90391308 GCA_035128595.1 Eptatretus atami
GAATTCAACCACCAATTATTTTTGAGGTCAAATTTGTTTTATGGATTTTGCAAGTTTCGTGCTCTGCACGGCGTCGTCTTCTTGTTATCTTGCCAAAACTTCGTTTTTGCAAGATCTGTTACTTGGTAAGTTTTTTTTTTGTTTGTTTGTCTGTAATTCATTGGATTTTTCACCTTTATATCACTCTGTAGAGCACAATTCTCATCGGAAACTCTTGTGGGTACACATATCGTAGTATTATTACAATACCCTTCAGCACACATAAAGGTCAAGGTCAAGGTCAAAGGTCAAGGTCACTTGCGGGAAATCATGGAGGTCGACGAAACCCTTATTTGAGTAATTTTAATCGAATCATCTCCAAACTTTATGGGAATGTAGTATATGGTCTGGCACTCAGCTGATTAGTTTTTGGTGGCGATGGCCTTGACCTTCATGGTTAGCGCCTAAGGTCGAAATATTTTGACCCCAAGGTCAAATTTTGAAATCTTAGGTACCATATCATGTAGTACCTCAATTGAACACCTCGATGAGTGCTTTCTTGATATGTCAAGCTTGAGACTTATGACGTCATTTGGTGACGTTATGAGGCAAACGCATATTTTCATGGTTACTCTGTAGAACGATTCTCATCGGAATCTCTCGTAGGCAGATATTCCTCAAGGAGTCGCTCCTGGTGGATAGCAGCTCTGTTCACCCAGTGTGACCTTAAAGAAGTCACACGTGGTCACCTTTTGGCAAGATACGGGTCACCCTGCGGGTGACATTGGTTTGTTTGTTTGTCTGTCTGTCTGTGTGCAGGATATCTCAAAAAGTTGTGGATGGATCTGGATGAAATTTGGTGGGCAGGCTGGGTGTGTAATGAGGACACACCGTTTAAATTTTGGTGAAGATCCGGATCCAGATCTGACTGCTAGAATTTTTATAAGTGATTCTTCACCATTGCGAGATAGGGCCAAACATGATATATAGCATGATATCTCAAGTTGTGGATGGATTCGGATGAAACTTGGTGAACTGGTTGGGTGTGTGTCCACAACAGATTGATTTGATTTTGGTGAAGATCCGGATCTGGATCTGGATCTGGATACGGGAATTATTTAATTTTCAGTGATTCTTCACCATTGAGATATAGGGCCAAAAACGGTATGTAACATGATATTTCAAAAATGTATTGGGCCTGATATGTTCAAGTGGATCAGGCATTATGTGGTGGAGGTATGCGCTCTTCTGAGTGCCCTTCTCGTTTTATTCTGAAATGATCAGAATCACTACAGTTAAACACAAGTGGAGTTAAATTAACTTGGTGTGTGATTTTGAATATGATTGGTTACACCTGAGCTAATTTGCAATTGCTTATTATAAGGGGGTATACACTTTATCCAATCAAGATATTCTAGTTTTTTTTAATTTTTAATTTTCTGCAATTCGTGGAATTTGTTTTTCACTTGAAAGTTTTGGGTTACGATGTGTCAACAAAAGGTGAAAATTTTGAAAGGGGTATCAACTTTCTATAAGCACTGAATATCCCATTTACGGGGGCTGTTTCCCACGCTACATTTGAAAAGCTGCTGATTGGTTATTTTGCATTTTCATTTCACTTTTCTTGATGCAATATAGTCAGTCACTTTATCGTCCCTTACAGTAATCTTTAACCCTTTGAACGCTGAGCTCCTTTGACTTTTGGCTCCCCCACCCTGGGTTCCCTGGAGAAAAATCCAGCCACTCGGGTATACGGAGGTTTGAATAGCGGCTGGTAAAATGGCCACTCGGGTTCAAAGGGTTAAAATTAATATGAACATCTGGATTAAAGTAGATGTAATATAGATCTTCTTGCAGCAACATACAATTTATAATAGCTATATTTTGCCCTCTTTTTAGACAAATCCAACTTCTGCTGCCTGATGTTGCACCACCATTTCACGGTGGGTGGTACAAGTAGCTCAGAGCTTTGGAGTGCAACACAATTAACCTTTTTCGAGTCCATGGAATAATTTGAAATTGACAGATTAATTAAACTTTTCCAATCACTGGAGATGGGTACTTTTGCTTGTATGTAATATTATGGTGAGTGTAGTGGACAAATGGAAGTGATCCAATGTGGCGTGTCAAAGTAGGAATCGGTTAAGTGAGAATTCCATCGCTGCATGTGTTGGGATTGTGGAGTTGTTGTTTTTTAATATTAAGAAATTGTAATTGGATAAGTGGGTAAATAATAATAATACGAGTAGAATACAGAATTTGTGAATCGTTTGGATATTAAACTGCTCTCTGTCTGCTGTTGATCCGTATTCTTGTCTATTGAAGTGGTTTGCCTCAGTCGTACAAACAACAAACCGTACAAACAACAAGCAAAGCAATTGACCTGCCTGTTTGTCAAACCATCATCCACTTTAGCCTGTGACGTCGTTTATCCTTCAAAGCATCCATATTATACCCTGGGTTTAAAACCATATCCCGCCTTGCATGTAATTGAGCTGTTAAGAAGTAAACTGGGCTACGCAACATTTTACAAATTTTGTGAAAAAGGGTTTCAAAGTTCTGGTTCCCATTTAAAATCCCATTCAACTCTCATTGGACAAAGATAAGTGTCAGATTAAAAAATAACCACCCTTAACACCAAAGGTGCACTGACCTTGAATGAATACTTCAGTGCTTGCTCTGAACTCTATTCGGCCCTGCATGTGGGATAGTGCTTCACTGTGCCTCAGTTGTAAAGAATTTGTTCCTGTACTTCCATTTAATAACAAGGGTGGCTGCATAAGACAGGTTTTACATCTCGGTTTGGTTCAGAGTTTTCTCATTGAATCGTAAGTACCTGCACGATATCTGCTCGGTGTAAGCTCGCAACCCCAATCATCCAGCCCTGGTTTTTGTTTCACTAAAATGACAAAGTCCTTGATTTCCCCACCTCATCAAGTCGCGCGCCAACATGAATGCCAAAATGCCGATGACAGATGTTTTTAATGCCGAGTTTAATTGTATGACACTTGAGTTTCCAGCTGCCATCATGGGCCCAAGCCAATAGCACTGGCCCGGATATGACATATTTAATTGGCAAATAGTTGCGGAGCTTTTGAGCTTTGGCCCAGTTATTTTCAGGGCTTTTAAGGTTAAGCTAAATAATGTTGTTTATAATATGGTAAGTGTCACATACACAACAACATCTTGTTTAGAAATACCCCATTTGTGTTTTGGTTGCTTCCCGAGCAAGTAAAGTAAATGTTCGCATGAAGTTGTAATTTAAAAGAAAAAACAATTATAGATTGACCAAAAGTGATCACGAATGAAGAACTGGTGTTGCTGGTGTAGGCTCGTGTTGACGAAGGCTTAACAGTCCGTTTTTTGATCCGATGAAGGGTTAACGCCCGAATCATCAGCTTCTCACTTCCCACGGCAGTTGGTGTCCTATTGATTTCCTCCATCGTTCATTAATAAACTCACCCACAAGCCTGTTATTTTGACCTCATGGATGGCAACCCACGGGCCACGAGCGGCCTGCAATGCCTGTGCTTGCAGACCCCTCTGTTTTACCACTTCACACCATGTCGAGTCACTTTGAATGCTTTACACACAATATGGTCAATGCACAAGCGGCATTAAGTGTGTAGGATATTTATGACTTTAAATGCTTTTTGTTTTGTGTTGATGTGTTCATTCCTTCATTACATTTTTATTGTTTTACACAATATAATAGAAAGCTCTTTTTAAATCGATACGAATCATTTTGGCTTGTAAATGCGGTCTTGGGAGTTGAGAGCTGGCCACATGGCCTTCTGATTAGGTCAGGTTACCCATCATTCCCTTTACACCTGTGAATACATTAACAGCATCCATCGAACACCTACACCGAGAGACAAAATTGTTGAAAATCAAAGACCACTTGGACGAAAGAGGTGCGCAGTGCCTTGCAGCTGCAAGTGCCAGCCCTAATCACCTGTGCCACTGCATGTCCAACCAGCCACAGACCCCTAGACACATTACGGCCACACCACAAAGACACTGCAATGACATCCTTCAAAACATCCCGCACCGATTAGCAACAACTACAGAAAACACATGCATGCCCACATCACCATAAACACAATCGTCAGCCTGGGCCCAAACAGATTATTGGGCACTATACCCCCACCAATTACTCCCCAGGTCTGATCGTATTCACCTTTCACACCTCCGCTGTGGACACCACCCACAGCTTTCACAGTACAAACATAGACTTGTCGACACCACTAACGACACCTGCTTGCAACCTCTGCCAGGCCGCTCCTCACACAATTAAACACATGATGGAAGACTGTGCAATCCTGGCTCCATGAAGGCAGGAGCACAACATGTTCAATGTGAGGGTTCTTTGGTTCATTCCCAAGAGATCGATCAGCTGTCTCCATGCCATGGGTCTGTTTGAGCAGAACTGAGTTGGGCTAATCATCAACAACGACGACAACAGCAACAACACCTGTGAATGAAAAAGTTTCTCATCGTTGCACCTTCATGGTTCACCTTGTTTATTCGGTACTTTGTAAGAGGGAAAACAAATACCGCTAACCTTTTAAAATACCTCAAATGGTAGATGATCCGCCATGAATGAACGAGGAGTTAATGTTTCAGGCTTAACTCTCAGTTAGAACAAAGAAATAACGAGAAGAGGAGGAGGAGGAGGAGGAGGTAGCAGCCTGTTTGAGCTCAACCAAGTGCAGAGAATGTCAACTGTAGGATTGGTTGAATACATTAAAAGTGCAACAGACTACCGAATTAAATTTGTAAGCAAACACGAAGACAACAAACCAGAGAAGGTATCCCTAACCCACAGAGCAAAGAATTTCCAAAGACAGGTGTGAAAGGAAGATGTCACACAAAAAACCGAAACCACAAATACAGCCCCAACAATTGTAAAAAAGACAAAAGAAAAATTGAAGACGAAATAGCAACAGATAGATATACACTGACAACTGGGAAAAAGAGATGGACAGATTGAGAATAGACAAAGAATGCTCTTTGGAATGGCTAACAAGAGGTAAGCTCAACTGGTATGGAGAACGAATTATTATAAATGTCCAAGACCAAGGACACTACATTAATGGCTTTAAGAAAATGACAGGACTGAGTCAATCAGAGAAGTGTAGATTTTGCAAGGTAGAAACAGAAAGCATGAGTCACCTGCTGTTGGGATGTAAAAAACTAATGTCAGAACAGATTACAACCAGAGGCACAACAAGGTATGTCGAGTAATCTACTGGCACATCTATAAAAGTCTCAATGTCCCAGTTCTAGAAAACTCATGGAAACATCAACCAAAGCAATCACTGAAAACAAGGAAGTAATGCTCACGTACAACCTGATGATCCCATCGAGCGTGAACATAGAAAACAAAGCATTGTTACTGGATATAGTACTGAGGTTCAAAAAGGAAAATAAGGCATTGCTAGTTGAGGTTTCAGTACCCAGTGATTTTGGCCTAAACAATGCAGAAATCAAGAAAATGACCAAATATCAAGATCTCAAAAATGAAGTGAAAAGATCTTGGAAGCTGAAGTTGTATCAATGATTGTTGGAGCAATGGGAATGATTAAAAAAGGAACCTAACAGAGATCTTAAAAACCATCCCTGAGAATATTACTACAAAGGAACTGCAGTTGGGTGCTATACGGGACTTGGTGATGATCCTCAAAAGAGCCCTCGGAACAAATCTTTGAGAACAGGAAAGCTTCACAAATCGGTCCATGAATCATGATCCCTTTGGGAAACGGAGCTGGATACTTCGAGCTGGGAGGACTCCGTTCCACCTTCTGAAACCCGCATCCTAATCCGTCTCTTTCATATGCAGCACAAGGCTGTGGGTAGCATCATTGGCTGAGGGTGTGGCTGTGCTGCTAATGCAATGCCTCGGTTGCCAATACACTGGTACTCATTTTGGTGACCTCGGAAGGATGACAGGCTGGGTCAACCCCACTTAGTGTTAATTCAAATGCCGACAGGGGCTCAAACTCAGGACCCTGAGGTCTCAAGACAGCCACCCTAACCTCTAAGCCAACACCACGTTTTGAAACTCGCATTTGGAGATAACTAAAAACACACATCCGCACACACCCCCTACCGACACCTCTTTGCAATTGTCTCGCATCCCCTTCGGGGTGAGTCTAATAACCCGATCTTGTTTGCATGACCCAGGTTGTGTATGTACAGGTCGTGGACAAAAAATTGGAAACATCTGTGTAAATGTGGGACACCAAGCAACGGCTTCCACACAGGTGTGGCCCAGCAAATAACATCCCAGCATGCTTAGGGTCATGTATAAAAATGCTGTGCAGGTCTGGTTGAAAGATAACCCCTGACCCACCCCCCAGCACCCATATCCAAAGAGCATGTGTGGTCATCCAGTGTTTTGATAAGCATGACACTGATGTTATCCATATGTCATGGCTTTCTTGGTCACCAGATTAGAACACAATTCTCAGAAACAACATGGCAGAGGGTTCCTTAACGTTTGAACAACTCAAAGTAATTTTGAAGTGGTATTGTAAATTCGAAAATGCATGTGAAGTGCAAAGACAGTGAAGCCGTGACTTTGCAACAGAACCTCCATCACAAATAACAATTACAAGGTAAATTTGAGATGTATGGTACTGTGAAAAACGTGTGCAAGCAACGATCTTGGAGACCCCACTCATAAACGGCCATGCAAAATTCTGCTCTGGTGTTACAGCAATTCACACGATCACCACAAAAATCTGCAAGGCAATGTGCTCGTCAAAGTGGAATCAGCAGGGCAAATGTACACCGACTGGATAATCAAAGCAGCCAAGTGGAAATCTTATGTGCCGAGACTGTTACATGAAATGATTGAAGACTATCCGGATCGCAGAGCTGAGTTTTGTGAAAGGTTTCAAGGGAAGGTGGACGAGAATGCACTGTTTGTGGACATGATTGGTTGGTCAGATGAGGTAACATTCAAGCTCAATGGTACACTTAACCGACGTAATCGTGTGTATTGGTCCTCTGAAAATCCGAACATTCATGCAGAAAAGGCAGCTATCCCAGCAGATACGTTGGTAAATGTTTGTCATTCAGTTATTCGCCACTGTCACCAGTACCTAGAAGCTGACGGTGGTCAATTTTAACATCTGCAATCTGTGTGCCACAAACTATTGCTTCTACACACTCCAAATATCGACCTTTTTCGAAGGTGTGGTTAATGGGTCGTCTTTCTTTTCCTTAATAATGTGTATACATTTTTTGAGACACCATATGTATGTATATTGTATGTATGTAAATATATATGTAAATATATGTGTGTATGTGTATATATATATGTATATATGTATGTATATATATATATGTACACACAATATATAGGTATAGTATTATATAATTATATAGTGTATATATATATGTATATATATATATATATGTATATATATATGTATATATGTATAACAAACATATTTATATATATTATATATATATTGTATATATATTATATATATATATATATATATATATATGTGTGTATATATACATGTATATAATATGTTGTTGTGGGCGGGGTTGGTGGCGAGAACGACCACTAGGTGGGGGTGGTTACGTCGTCTCCCACCAGACTCCCCGGAATTGTAGGCCGTCGCTCTGGATAACTCCGTGAGCCGGCTTGTGTGTACATATATATATATATATATATATATGTATGTATAAATATATTTTATATATATATATATTTGTGTATACATATTGTATATATATATAAATATATTGTGCATGATATATATATATAAAAATATATTATATATATAGTGATATATATATATATATATATATATATATTTGTGTATATTAATATATATTATAATAATATAATATATTTGGTGTATATATTATATACTATTTGTGTATTAATATGTGTATATATATATTGTGTATATATATAAGTTTAGTATATATTGTATATAAATATATATATTATGTATATATATATGAGTCTATATAAGTATTTGTATATATAGTAATAATATTTGTATATATATTATATTTGTGTATATAAGTATATATATTTATATGTATATATGTAGTATTATATATATATATATATGTATATATATATTTTGTTATCTATATATATATGATATAATATATATATTATATATGTATTGTATATAATATGTATATATATTTGTGTTATATATGTATATATGTATATATTTGTGTGTATATAATAAGTAATATATATTTGTGTATATATATATATATTGTGTATATAATATATATTTTATATATGTATATGTATATGTAATATATATTTGTGTGTATATTTGTGTATATATTATATGTTATATATTTGTGTATATATAATGTATATATATATATATATTATATAATATATATATTTGTGTGTATATATATGTATGGTATATATATGTATATATATATGAGGCGCCACGAGGAGTGATGTAAGGACACATCGGCCACATTGGAGCCATTTAGCACTATTTTAACCCTTACCCTATCATCCGAGCCTATCATCATCATATCATTAAAAAATATCGCTTAATCACTCCTCGCGGGGCTCATATATGTATATATGATATATGTATATATAATATATGTATCATTATATATTACTTATGTACGGGCGTAGTGGCGTGCGCCTGTAATCCGGCTACTCGAGGCTTGGGTTGGAGGATCGCTTGATGACGGGTGCTCTTACCTGGGCGTGCTATGAGAGGGTGTAGGGCAGCCCGGAATCATGGCAAACCCAATCTTATCCCTGTGTTGTAAGAGGCGACCAGGGTTGCGTCAGGAGGGCATCCGGCGTAAAACCTGTGCCAAATCAGTATGCGGATCATAACGGATGCTGTGGCACCCTAACGGGAGCAGCCGAAAGAAGAACAACATTGTATGTAGTGTATTATATATATTTTATATATATATATATATATTTGTGTATATATATATTTGTGTATATATATGTTTGTGTATATTATTTATATATATATATATATATATATATTTGTGTATATTTATTTATATATATATATATATTTTTATAATATTTGTGTATATTATGTTTAAAATTATACACACACACACACACTGGCTTTATTATATACTAGCATAACCCGCTCTGCGCGACATGTTGGGGTGGGTGTGTTTGAGAAAGGAACTGATGCAGAGTATCAGTAGTAATTTTACTTTAATGCAGTAAGTGGAATACGATTTCACTGTTTCAGAACCATTTATTTACTTTTTTTGTACCATGCACCTCATATGGTCTTTGAGATCATGTAAGCCGAATATCACGTTACTCGAACGGCAGAACAAAGTCGAAGATAGCGCGACACGAAACCACAAACTCGGAAATAATATATAAGATTTGAGTGAGTATGCTAAATATTCTCTTAAAAGTGTATCGATGGATGTGATTGAACTTGCATGAGTTGGTGCATTTTTAACCCACTGTGGTTTGTCCTTTTTCATACATTGGGGGAAGTTTGTGCATAAAATAATGTGATGAATGTAATTCCATTTTTGTAAGGGACCTGGTGATGTATTTTCTTTTTCGTGATGATGTTTTTTATTTCTATCTCGCTAAACATAGCTGTCAGATCGTCTCTGTTTAATACTCCACTTACATTCTTCTGAGTAGATCAGAGCTTTAACGAGAGTATTTAAAGGAAGCACTATGAAGTTTAAAACCCTCACACACACCATTTTAGAAATGATTAAAGGTTGCCACTTTGTTCGTTTCACTTTGTATGCACACCTTGATTTTTATTCTTCATTCTTCCCTTCCTCATCCCTCTTCTCCCTCCTCTCCCTCCCATATCCATATCGATCCCCTCTCTCTGGATATAGCTTGAAGTGATCCAGTCACAGCTGGATATGCTGGTGTGAAAAGCTGAGAATTTGAGGAATATGAGTCAGTGTTAACAGAGTTTTTGGGAAATGTCAGAGGAATATGAGGTGTTACAGAAGATGAGGCATTGGAAGAGGTGGGCAGTTGGTTGAATATGCATGGTAGTTGCAATGAAGGACACATTCCTGGAGGAGGAGGGGGTGGATAAGTTGGTTTGATGGTCAGGAAACAAGTTTTGAATAAATGACACCGATCTGGTGTTCTGTGAGAATGGGAATTGTAGATGAATGTTGCTGTTTGGCATCCTTGGGGGGCAGAGGTCAACATCGAGAAACATTAAAGTCTGAAACATTAAAGTCTTGTCCCAACGAGTCCTCTCTGCGAAAATTCAATTGAAGCCTTTGGCAACAGCAGCCTTTGTTCTCGAGTTAATCTTTCTATTGTAATAGCTCACCCGTTCATCGCACACCCTCACACCGCCGGTGCACCTGTTCTGAGTTAGCATGTCTGAAGCACTTTACCTTGACTTTCCGAAACGATTATTAAGCCATGCCGTGTGTATTCCTTTCTCCTCATCCTCATTGCCATCCTCCTGATATTTACATATTCCTAGTAATTTCTTTGTTTATTGAGAATTTTGTTCAACTTGACGTGAATGGTGAGTTTTGCATCTCAACAACCTCTTATGATCCCAGGGGTCTTGTTTGTAACAGAAACGCTTTCAATTCGCAAGTGAAATGATATGTTGTTTGTTCTTAAGATGAGTTATCTTGCCTGAAGTTTTTGTTTATTTAGGGGGGGGGGGGTGATTGGTTATGTCATGCAAATTAACTTTTTGACCAAAATTGCATTTGTTTGCATTGAGTGCACTTGATGTCTCACTCATTGGACTGATTTTGTTGATACAATTTTAAAATTTTATTATAATACAGCTAACAAATGACGAGTGAGCTGAGCTGACCTGTGTTCCAATTTATATGTCACTCTTTGTTTGAACTTCGAGAAATACAATGGGTTCCTTCTCATGCTCTGGTTTTCACTTTATCGCTTCCATTTCTATAACCTTACCTAATTGGGAACGTGATTCATCACAGGCAGTGGCTTTTATTACAGCGCATGCGCTGTATACAATTGCACCGAGTTTGAAATG
>CM068959.1:90391333-90404857 GCA_035128595.1 Eptatretus atami
GAGAGAGATAACAGTAGAAAGGGGAGGAGAGATCTGGTTTTGGAATGAGTCATGATCTGTGATGGTGGTGAGTGAAACAGCTGTCTTGAAGACCTGAAGGAAAGAATGGGTATTCAAGAGCAGGTGGAAGTTTTCTTCCATCGCAGGAAAAAAGATCCATTGAATGAATGGTGGAGTGAGCATTTTTTCTGGGTGGGGGGGGGGGTGGGGGTGATTTTACGAGAAGGAGGCTCTGGCAGGTCGGCTGTTGTGCTCCCTGCAGAGAGGTGGGGATAAAGATCATGGAAAGGAGAGGAGAGAGAAACCCCGAAAGTTGAGTGCTAGAAGCGGACCCCCGACCTATCTGCAATGGGAAAGCGATAGACCCATGGCTGATTCAATCACGGAAGTTTCTATGTATCTGAAGACTTTAGTTTCCACGGCATCAAGCGAGCAAGGTTTGAGGCAGGGGGTGTCAGCACAAGGGGAGAGCAGTATCCATCAAGCTGGGGCTGAGGCCCTATAGGTACAGAAGAGGTTCAGGCTGTTGCAGCAAGGACTTTCTAGCGACTGAGGATGCCCAGATCGGTGCTT
The DNA here is from genome assembly GCA_035128595.1 of Eptatretus atami. Taxonomy (NCBI): domain Eukaryota; kingdom Metazoa; phylum Chordata; class Myxini; order Myxiniformes; family Myxinidae; genus Eptatretus; species Eptatretus atami. Next base: position 90,391,907 of record CM068959.1, read on the forward strand.
GGAGGCCAACTTAGAAAATGTGGCTTGTCAAAGAAAATCATGTCTGATAATGATACCCAGGAATTTTGAGTCTTCAAGTAGAGATGGGAGGGTTTTCAGATGGTCATTTCAGAGAGAAAGAGTAACAGTGTGAGATTTGTCTGCGAATAGAAAGACCCATATTCCCGTGTTTGACCAGCTGAGATTTTGTCAAAGGGTCTGAAGAAAGGGAAGCGGCTGCGCTGCCGATCCGAATGGAATGAGGGATTTCATTGCAGAGGGTGGAGGTCATTTCAGCAATATACTTCAAAGGGATTTTCAGACTCAGAGAGATCATTAATGAAGATTAGTAATCGATGGGGCATAAAACATGGCCATGGGGCACTTCTAGCCTTCACAGGGAGTAGAGATGAAGGATTTAGTTTGAGAGCACATGGCAGGATTAGAGGGAAGGCAAACAGTGGATTGGCCTGGATGTTATGCACAAAGGTTTGAGAACAAGGTGGGGTGGCGCAGACGAGGACGCAAATCTGAGAAATGTTGAGAGACGTCCCTGATCTCATGTTTGACATTGAGTCTCACGATTGTTGGGAGGATTAAGCAGCATGTCCAAAGTAGAGTGACCTGGTCTGAATCACAAATGATGAGAATCAGCCATTGGAAGAAAAGGAAGAATTTCCACATCAACTGCGATGATGGACTCTATGACTTGCTGATGATTTGAAATAAGACTGAAAGGTCTGAGTAAAGTGGATCGGTTTTTGCACCTCGATTACTTACGACCACCGAGGTGGACAGGTATATGTTTTCATCCCTGGATATTTGGCTGTCGTCTGTGAGCAGAGAATATCTCAAGGAGTTAGGAGGGTTTTTGACGAAAACTTGGTGCACGATTGTGTGTGTGACAGGATAAATTGATTTAGATTCGAAAGATCGATACTATATTTTTCAGTGATATTTCACAATTGGGTCAGATCAGGTATGGAGCGCGTGTCACTGCGTCCACTTTCTGCCTCCATCCCACTCTCACTCCAGGGGCCTCCATCTGGCCATTCTCCCAAGCAGATCCTGGCCCATCTCATCTCCTTAGATGCCGATAACCTGCTGCCGCCACAGGCACGTGGTCGGCTGCATTGGCCTCCTACCCTCCGAGACCCTCGCGTGAGAGAATCTGGTGAGCAGAAGTCAGCATCAGACAAACGAGCCCACATGTCCATACAGCCACAGTTTGCACGTCTCAGGACGATGCAGTAACAATCTCAATTGAGCTCTCTCTCAGCAACTGCTCGGACACAAAGTCGTGACCAGTGATAGCCCGGATTCTCTGAAGAGACCTGGTACCAAAGAGAATTGAGTCTCTGTCCTGATCCAGAGTCTAAGTCTCACATCCATAGACACAGACTGGAAGCACCAAGGAGCCTGACACTCGGACTTTCGTCCTGCACAGGTACCGACAGTGCCACAACCCTATGATCCATGAAACTATTGACTCACCGAAGGCCCGACCTAGATGTCGTATCTGACCTCTGGCTCACAGCAGCCGAACATGAATATCTGAAGGTAAGTTAATCTCTCTTGTGACCTTCAACATCCTCATCACAGTCAGGACAAATAAGATAGCAGAATCCAAGATGTCACTGAAAGCCTGGATCTTAGTTTTGACCGAAACCATCATCCCAGCAGCTCCGACCTCCTCATTCAGCACGCTCGAAGGGCACCCACAAGGAATATCCTGGGTGTCTCCGCAAAGATGCAATGATCAATTGAGAACAGCCAAGGCAATATTTCAGCAGGACATTTCAAAACGATGACGGTCATGACAAAACATTGTAGATGGTTGGGTAGGCAAGAACAAGCCGATGAAAGTTTTGTTTGAGGTCCAGATGCAGATCCATCCTATCAGTGGGATACAAATCTAAAATGTTCAGCTGGCCAAGGTATGTAACTCTATCGAGTGCCATTTCTAGTTTATGTAATGTCGTTTAACGCAGCTTGACTTCCAAGCAGAATAAGGAGGATGACGCGAACGGGCTAAATAATCAGGTTAAAGGGCAAAAGAGGATGTGCAAAAGCAGCAGAGTAGGCTTTTAGAACTGATGCCATCTGTCCAATTGACAAAGGGTGCCGAAAAACTCTACAACTGCATCTACGGACTGCAGAAATCAGTCGTAGATTGCACAAACTTCCCCCACCTTCTCAGGTGCAAAAGACAGTCGATGAGCAGTTGAGTGCAACTGGGTAGGGTGGGTACAGAAGAGAGGGGTTGGGGACACAATATTTGAAGCAACAAATGAAATTGAGGCTTTGGCCTTCTCAGCGGTGGAGTTCTGTTGTGGTGCTATTTAAAGTTCGGAAAGGTATGGAGGGGGAGTATACTCCAGAGACAGACTTAACAAGGCGCCACCACATTTCAGACAGGAGACAAGTTTGAAGTTCAGTCTTCAAGTTGGACAGATGTGGTCTGAGCCTTCAGTACGAGTTGCCTTCCAGGAAGAGAACAATTTGTTTAAAGCAACTGCCTCACTACAGGATTCAGGTACAATGGGTGGGTGGCATGGGAATGACAACCTAAGACGAGATTGGGATTAGTCTCTGCACAAGGTAAGCAGCGTTTTCTGTGGAAGAATTCCCAATGGAGTTAACATCAGAGGTGGAAGATATAAACAGTACTGAAGTGAGATGCTGCTTGCAGTCCTGCCAATCTGCCTGAATAAACGCAGACTCACCAACATTGGAAGCTGATCTCTGAGAATTTCAGAATGTTCATTTCACAAAACACATGATCAGATGACCAATGGAGGCAGAGGAAGAGCAGTTCAAGAGAACATATGTGTGAAAGTTTTGTCGACCATACACTAGGGTCCAGGAGGGAGGATTGGTTTATTCGGAGAATTCACAAATTAAGATCACGCCTATGGCGTCTCAGAAGTCCTTTGCTGAAGTGCGCATAAGCCTGGTGGAGAGAGGTAATCACCACAACAAAATTGGACATGGTAAACATTTGAAATCACCACATATGAGGAAGAGAGACAGAGGAAGAGAGGGAAGAAAGAGAGAGAGGGGGAAGAAGAGAGAGAGGGGGAAGAAAGAGCAGAGGTTGGGAAGCAAAGAGAGAGATAGAGAAGACAAGAGAGAGAAGAAAGAGAGAGAGAGAAGAAGAGAAGGGAAGAGAAGAGAGAGAGAGAGAGAGAGAGAGAGAGAGAGAGAGAGAGAGAGAGAGAGAGAAGAAAGAGAGAGAGAGGAAAGGAGAGATGGAAGAAAGAGAGAGAGAGAAAGAGAGAGAGGAAGAGGAAGAAGAGAGGGAAGAAAAGAGAGAGAGAGAAAAGAGGAGAGAGAGAGGAGAGGAAGAGAGAGAAGAGAGGGAGAGAGAGAAGAGGAAATAACGATAAAAGAAAAAAAAAAAGAGAAGAGGAAGAAGAGGAGAAGGAGAGAAAGAAGAAGAAAGAAAAAAAGAAGAGGGAAGAAAGGAAGAGAGAAAAGAGAAGGGGAAGAAAGAGAGAGAGAGGGATAGAAAGAGAGAGAGAGAGAGAGAGAGAGAGAGAGAGAGAGAGAGAAGAGAGGAGAGAGAGAGGAAAAAGAGAAAGAGATATATATATAATAGTTTTCACTGTTTGAACAGGTTACAACTCATAGACAAACAAGAGGTGGAAGCCGGTGATGTAGTCACAGCCAAAGGTACTCATGTGGGTTGGAAGGTGTACAATCAGTCCACAGACAGCAAGAAATTGAGTTATTGATGTAAAGTGCAACTCGACCACCAAGGTGGGTTCAGTCAAGTCACATCGGAGGAGACAGCAGCAAGGAGAGGCTAAGCATCAGGGATGTACTGTGAGAGTAAAGGATTTTGTTCAACATGATGTCTGCTTTATCAGCAGCAGCCTGGATTGAGTGATCTGTCAGGTTGGAGCAGAACTCTTGTAATATTTGACGTCCAGACAGTCAAGGACAAGGGAGGAGGCGTTGGGAGGGTGCAGAACGAGGGGGAGCTGAGAGGGGAAGGAAAGGGAGAAGTTGGGAAGGTGCGGGACAGGGGAAGGCTGGAAGATGCAGAATGGGTAGGAGGATGAGGCTGGGAGGATGCATGAGGGGGAAGCCGAGATTAGCGGCGCAATAGGGGGAAGCCGAGATGGGGACACCGAAGGTGCGGGAAGATGAGAGGATGTGGGGTGAGGGGAATTCAGAAAGAGGGACATAAAAGTGGAGGGATGTTGAAGAGAGGACACATCAGAAGGGTGGGGTTGGAAGGATGCAGGCTTGTTGGAGATGTTGGGGAGGTTCTGACATGGAGTGGTTTTGACACATTAATTGTATGAGCAGACAACTTCCTGCAAACTGGACGTCTTAAGATTCGCATTCTCGACATCTACAGCCAAATATCATGGGATGGGTAATAATAATTATTGAAGGCATGGAAGAAGAATGGTGCTGTGTGTATGGGAGGAGGGTCGATGGACCAATCGTCGAGGTGAGAGACAAGTTTGCAAATAATCCGTGTGAAGAAGAAGATCACGTGGAAGGTTCATGATGGAGAAATGAGGAAGGTGAAGCATTTTAAGGTGCATTTAAAAGCTTTTAATGGAAGAAGCGTTTTCATTCAAGGAAGTTTCAGTTTGAGATATTGTGAAAAGGAAGTGATAGAATGAAAGTACAGGCAGAAGTGAAAATAATGTTTTTGGTTATTTTCGAAGCATGGGGAGTGGTTGGGGAGGGGGGGGGGGGTAGGGTGAGGTTGAGAAGGAAGCTGAAAGGAAAATACTTGGGAGAAAAGAATGGGAATGAGGAACGCGCTTTAAATAGACAGAATTTGCACGCTGGCTATCGAGGAGGGGGCTTGAGTCACACGGGCACTAGAGCACAAAAAGGTACAATTGAACACGGAAAATTGGAATGAAAACACAAACAGCAACACAGGGACGAAAATATAAACAGAACTACAGGATGGATCTAGTCCGGAAAACATGGCGTTATTGAAATTGAAATAGCAACTGCCAATCGAACCAACACATGCAGCAAACCCAAAAGCCAGAAAGATGAGCTTCATGAATGGCCCAAATAAAGGGAATCACGTTCGAGTGGTAATGTGGCTTTGTCCATCACCTTCTCCAGGTCAGAATAAAAATCCTCCGGTCTTTTGAAGCGAATTTTAAACAAATTATATGTACCTACAGATTATAAGACCAGGCCAAAATGGTCTGGCGCATGCACGAGATGATATTGTTATAGACGGGCGGTGGCGGGATTCGCACCCCACTCTTGACAGCCAAGTTTGAAGATTCGGCGTCACTTAACAGCACCGCCGTCTCAGGGGTTATAACGCCGGCTGGTTCGGCACAGGTCTCAGGTTACGCGCCTCAGATCACGATAACCAAGTACACCTGTGCCTTATCCAGTTGGGGAAATAGACCCCGGTTACAGACTGGGTTTTGTCAGAGACCGAGCGAAGTCTGCCAGTCCGTAACCATTTTGGTTTTAAATACAATCGAGCGAATTGTTCCTCAGCTGGCACTGAATAAACTCAAGGCGGCACCTTTCTATGAATCAGCCAGATTTTATTGGGGACACATCGGGGAACACGACACCAAGCAAAACATTCACACACGAATGTTATATTAATCTATAACGCCGCTCTTAACTAGGGAGCTACGGATTACGGTTTTGAAGGAACCCTAGCGAGATAAACCTTAGAACAACATGCAGACAAGACACAGAGTACTTGGTGATGCCTCATGGACAAGAGGAAAGTGTCAAAGGCACGAATGCGTCTCGTGACAAGCCGATGTCAACGGATTTTCGAGCGCCCAAGCTCGAACACACGACCGGTGCAAGATGGCAGCGTCGTCCTTTTTTGTCGCAACCGCTCACGCCCAGCTCAGCGCATTCAGCCCTGTTAAGGTCGACGGCACAAGACGAAAGATCCACGGTGTGCTCCAGCTGGCTTTTCACAAGGTCCAGCATACAAATCCAGGCCTGGCTGCTCCACCAGATTAGGCCAAATTGGGGTGTTGGGCTCCGCAGGCGGATCGACGGGATGGAAAAAACGTGTCGAGCTGTGCCGGGAGCAAGACAGTCAGAGGCTCCGTGGTTGGATTCAGGATGAACCTGGGGACGACCTGCACGCTGGGTCCATCGCCGAGGAGGAACAGCCTCAAGTCACTCCTCATCAAGCAGATCGCAGACTCCACTCTAGAGCCTCTCATCCAGCAGAAGGCAGACTCGACTCTAGCAGCCTCTATCCAGCAGAAGGCAGACTGACCTCATGCAGTTCCTTACTTGCCTTCCGGCGCTCGCTCTCTGGACACTCCCCCGGGACCCGTGATTGGCTCCATTCGCTCGAGATTGCAGCTGCCCTCCACCAATCGGCCTGACGACACGTATCGCCGACCGACACTCTCAGAGTGCTGGGCGGGCTAGTTCAGAGAGGGGAAGGAAAAGAAGCAAAGCGCCTCCGACATCCCACCACTGTACGAACACTGGACAGCCTGCTACACCTCCCGACACACTGTAACGTCCAAATACTGAACAACCTGCGTAAACATGCATTTAAGGGGAATCTGGGCTAATCCTATATTTAATAACACACTAAGGGCCATTCCGCAACAATATCAGGTAAAGGTGACACGTGTATTACTTACGGAATAAAGTTTATTTGAGGAAAACACCACAAAACAAGAAGAACGGAGAACCCTGAGACAAAAGTCAGACCAAAACAGTGAATAAAGCTAATACATGCACACAGTACTCGATAAACCAATAATGCGCTTCATACAAAATAGTGGACCTAATGGCGCCACAATCACACAAACATTCCCTCATAAGGGGGGGGGGCAGAAAGGTCTTTCAAAGGAAATAGGGGATCGAAACAGCTACAGCGCAAGGCATGTCTCTTGAATGAACAACACGGACCAGCCCAAAAGAGGCGGCACCCAGCAGAGCGAAGAAGTGAGAGCGAGCTCCCAGCTCTCCCTGCCCCAACTCTAGCAGGTTGCCATCTTCTTCACCTCACCAGCTCAAACTCCCACTGGATTCTGACCTCAACTGACTGCCTGTCCCGTGTGCGGCCTCTTTTAACACCTCCCATGCGGTCACACACCCACAGCACCTGAGTGTCCCCTCCCACAGACCGGCTCTTCCACTCATGCGCAGGAAGTTTCCCATGCGGTACATCACATGGCCAGCTGGCATCATGGCACCTCTTGAACCCTCATGGGCTGCGTTGAGGTCTATACCCGCCCTCACAGCAACATAAGAATCGGACAACTTCACTCTAATTGGTCCCTGGTTACAAAAAAAATAATTCTAGCCTACATGAACACACGGACCATGGCTAACTTAACAATGCTACCCAATTCATACCCCCTCCAACGTAACAAAATTGTTCTAATTACAACTTTAATCCACAATAAATAAAGACAACTGGAGCACGCCACCTGGATGTAATGTACAATCGGTAAAACTACCACCTACCTCAGGTGTTATGGGATTGAACACAATGTTCATCAAGTCTACGAGTATAATCTCATTCTCCTCATGATAGTCCTGCCTTTGCCCATTATCCTCATCTCTTCACACCACTTCCTCCAATTTACCTCCTTCGTTACCAATCCATCATCTCTTAATCCAAATTTGCCCTCCATTGGGGTTGTCCTTGTTTTCGCACCACCTCATCCCTTCACTCGTGCTGCCCCTTTTTTTTTACGATTACCCATCCACCCTCTCCTTCGTTATCACTGCCCGCTTCTTCTCTCCACGTTCTGCCATTTCACCTCTTCCACCAACATCTTCCTCTGCCTCACCCCGTCCTCTTATGCCATTTCTTGTGCTCTTAACCATTCCTCCCCCATTGCCTCTCTCCTTCTCCCATTGACATGGCCGTTTTCTACTCCCTCACAACCTCTCTTCGCATATCACAGTCCTCCACATCACTTCCACTTATCCTCATCCCACTTCCTCATTCTACTTTACCATCCTTCCATCACTGCTCGTGCTCCCCCCGCCCTCTCCTATCACTGCATTTCCTCGAACCTAATGATCATCATTCCCCGATTCTCCTATCACTACCTTAAATCTACTCATCCCACTTTCCCCTCTCCTTTCATCCCCCATCTCCACAATGACTCCCTCTCCTCCCATCCCCTGTTACTTCCCCTTCTTAACACGCTTCTGGGTGTCCCTAAGCCTGGTGTTGCTTAATGGTTAGGGTGGGGGGCTTCAATCCAAGGATCCTGAATTCAAAATCCCAGTCAACTGTTGAATTATACCAGGTGGGGTTACTCTGCTGTCATCCTTCCGAGGTCGGCAAAATGATGGCCAGCTTGCTGGTATACTGTGTCGGAGTGGCGACCCATCCAGGATTGTGCCCAATAGCCAAGGAGACTACTTAAGCAGCACCAACGCTCTGCACAGAGTATGGTCCCAATGGATGGATGGATGGTCCCTTTCCTGACTTCTCATCCATCCTTCCTCACTTCTTCCACTCCTCAGCTCATTTACCCTCCTTTAAACACTGCCCTTACCCTTTCTTCTATGACTGCTCCTCAACCCTATTCCCCAATCATTTCACTCCTCTCTCACCACCACACACCCTCCTCAGGCTCCATGCAACCCTCTGCTTGCGGATGTCTTTCTCCAGCTCAGCTACCGCCCTCTCTCTTTCCACCTCTCTTACTTGTCACTTCCCTTCTCTTCCTACCCTATATCCATGTTCACAATGATATAAGTTACTACTTTCAACGTCCCATGACACTCAAATTTTCTGGTTATTTACATATTTACTTGACCTTCTAGTGAAGAAATCACCCATGTTTCTTTTTAAAAATCAACAATGGCAATAATTAGACAAATATTTCGAACATTTCTAGTGCTTTTCACAACCTGCTATGCCCCGCCCCTCAAAAAAGTTGACTTCAGCGAACCGCAGGTCACGTGACCATTCACGTCATCTCCAGAACGCAACTCGCTCAGAGTAGATTGATTAGACGTCGCGGGCCGATATAAAGACGTACAAATGCATTGTGCACATGTGTTTTGCTATCTCACTGATCATCTTAATTCCTGTGATTGTTTCCAGCGAAAAGAAATTCTGCTTCTGAGCCGTGTATGCACAACACTCACGAGGCAATTATTTTATCCCTTTACTACCTTGTCGTAGTCGTGTACAATCCAATACATGTATGCACAATAAGGGCTATACCATGTCCACAAAATATAAAATGTGACTGTTGAACCTTTCCATTAAAAAAGAAACTTACAGGGACATACAAGTAAAATACCAAAGATTAATATGCATCATTTCAAGGCGCAAGGAGATAATTTTAAAAATCAAACAATGTGAAAAACCTGCACCCACTTTTGCAGCTTATTGAATTGTTCGTTGAAACCAGCCTGCTGGGATAGGTACGATTCCACATACATGCAAGCCAGGTATGGCTGCACTCGACATACATGGGTTTATTCTAAAGTGAAGGTACTGCTCCCATTGGCTTCATTAACAATTAGCCAAAATGCTGGTAATAAATGAACAGGGAAAAATATGTTGGCACAACTATGAAAGACAAATTTATCTGTCCTATTACACGGCCTATAGCCTCGGGACTCTTACGGCATTGACATACATTGTGTGCATGCTAATACATTACTTGTCAACTCTAGGTCTAGACTAGTCCGATAAATCCGTCGTCCGTCCGACTAGTCCGATAAATCTGACGTGCTGTAAGCTTTCTTTACTATTCTCTTTTCTTCATTGTTTTTCTACTGCGCTACATGACGACAGTAGGAATAAAATAAATAAAAATGCACAGAACGTCAGATTTATCGGACTACTCTAGACAATTGTGTCGCAAGGTGTGTTCTGCACTCAAGTTTTCATCGTATCCGGACCAGCGAGATTGCTTCGTTTTATGCGCGGAGAAATACGGCCGATGACATGCGCTGGCCTTGCTTGCGATTCATTCGCCGCGCGTGCAACATGTCCGCTGCGCTGGTCACTGCGATCTACTTCAAATCACTTAACTTACTAGATATTCTGATTCGAGCAGTATGCAAGTCGAATTTACATTATTGAATTACGAATAGGATTTAGTCTAACCAGTTGTTCTTGCCAAGTCTTCCTTCAATGTCCTCCCGATCATCATGAATCCGGGAATTTCATCGCCAGTTTCCTCTGCTTGTCCTGCTTCAGGCTCGAACTGGTAAGGCCGTATACCATTTCCAGCTGCCTGAACTTCACTCCCGCGACTACGTTATCCGACAATTCTCCATCTGATTCAGACCAAAAATCCTTCATTTCTCTCACACTCACTGTCGCTACCAGACACATCAAAGTCCATGTCATCCATTATTCAAAACCAAATGTTTGATTTTTTTTAAAGCAGAAATGAAACGAAGCGTTTGAGTCGACCAATCAAATGTGGAAACACAGGAAGCCAATACAATCATGTAGACCACCAACCCGAATAATTTACGTGCAGCCTTTGTTGTTCTGGAGATGCCGTCATGTGGGTTACGCCTCTTTCAGTGGATTTCGGCAGAATTTTTAGGGCCGTTCCCGAAGAGGTTGTTTTTTTAATTTTACATTATACAGAACGAGTATTGTGAAAAAACAGTCAGATCAGAAATCACGATGAAAAACTCCTATAGGACATATATAATATATATATATTATATATATTATATATATATGTGCAATTTCAGTACTTTTGAGTGTCATGGACCTTTAACCTCAAAACATTGAATGAGTAGTCCATTGCAGAAGTCTTGTCACATAGGAAACACCAAGATGATCCGTGGGCCACAACTTTGGCACTGTGATGAACTATATTTGCCTTGAGATTACATCATCGGGTGTTTGTGAAAGGAGACCATTTTGAAATTTTGTACAAAATAAAACACTGCACCCAGTCCAGGAACAAATCTTCACATCTAATTCCCCCCATATCAAACTTTGGTTACTACAGTTGGCAGGCAAAGCCAACAAGAGATGACAAGTAGTTGAGATTTTAAGACACTGGATTATTTGGCCACTAAGGTGCTATTATTTCTGTTAGTGGGGCAGATAACAGAAATTTTGAGAGGAATCGTGCAAATGATGATGCAAGCATCAAATTTGGCACATTTGTTCTCCAGGGATTCCAATCAAATCTGCCTGATTGGCCATTTGAAAATCCAAATTTTGAAATATTTGAAAAAAAAAAAAAACTTCAAAAAGTCAAGATCACGAATCAATGTTGGATGCTGGCTGAGATTGGTAAATGTTTCAGAAACATCATCAAAGACGTTCCAAGTCTGCCATGCAGTTTACTTCCCTTACCGCGGAAGGCAGACACGACGTCACATCCAGTGAACGCATGGAAGTATGGGATACCTCTAGCTTTCTCAGGCCCCATTGCAGAAACTACCTCATGGACTGGAATCCATCGCGCCTTGGCTCCTTGGCCAAAGGCAATCCACATGTTCTCAAGACCTAGTTCCTGTAAGGATGGCAGTAACAGATATTGCTATGACTAGTACGTCCGTGTCATTAGCCTTAATGATAATGGACTTGCTACCATCCGTCGTTGCATCCCTGGCATGTACAAATATTCAAGTGTCAGCTTCTTCATGACAACATGGAGACACAGCATCCAGTGACTTCCTTGTGTTGCTAATGGCATCTTCTCCTTTTGTGACAATGACTGTGCTTGTCGTCTGTGCTTCACACATCTTTTCCGCAAGGAAGTGAAACAGCTCAGTCTTGTTGCTGTCATCTCGAAGAAAGCTTTCTCCAGTTACTTGGGGTCTTACTGTTCCTGTCACTCTTCTTCTGATTCCTAGCCCCCTTTTCGACCTTGCCTCGGACTTCAGACTTGACTTCTTGTACACATCAAACACTACGTCCACCAAAACACTACGTACCTGGCACCATAGGATTCCACCTTTGGGATGATGTCTTCTTTAGCATAGTCATCAAATATCTTTGAAGTGCGTGGAGGTAGGGCATTGATAAGTGCTGAGCCATCAATGATGACTGCATCTCCCCTTGGTTCTCTGTCTGGGATGTTCACTTGCGCTTGAAGAATTTCAGCCAGCTATGACTTCAAATTTTTTTGAAGTTTTTTTTTTTTCTAATTTTTAAAATTTGGATTTTGAATGGCCAATCGGGCAGATTTGATCAGAAAGCCCTGCAGAACAGAAATGACAAATTTGATGCTTGTATCTATTTTGCACGATTTTTCTACTATCTACTACACTATGTTACAAGTTGGCCAAGCCTGTTTTAACACAATGAAAAACAAGTGAAATCCTTCAATACAGCGCGTATGGTGAAGCAAATGAGTACACTAATGTTAAAATATGCAATTTATGCTTTTTCAGTTGAAAAACAATTAAAAAGCGTACTTAATATTTGAAATGTAAAAATCTTGTTATTATTGTGATAAGCACCTTTATATATAACAGAAGGATGAAATCGTTCGATACAGCTGGCAGGAGGCCACAAAAGAATGATAGCATAAGAAGAACTTAGCTTTCCGCATTCGGCGATCTGCGCGAAATGCGATGGTGGGCGGAAATGACATTTTCGGCACGAAATGCGTTAGTGGGTGGAAATGACGTCTTTCGTTCGTTCGTACATGAGGGGCGCGTTTCTTCGTTTTTTTCCGTCAAGCACTAAATAAATGGTTTTCACATATATAACACATTAGTTTCACAAATTTCCATTGAAATACCTCGGTATTTCCGTCAATTGTCGCCATTTCCGTTGAGGTTACGCACTGCATCTACCGGACGCCGTCATTGGCTGTCTTGAGGCACGTGGGGGGGGGGGGGGGGACACCGGAGACGTGGGAGACGCCGGCGGGACATATTTTAACATTAGTGTACTCATTTGCTTCACCATACGCGCTGTATTGAAGGATTTCACTTGTTTTTCATTGTGTTTAAAACAGGCTTTGGCCAAACTTGTAACATAGTGTAGTAGATAGTAGAAAAATCGTGCAA
>CM068959.1:90419569-90447961 GCA_035128595.1 Eptatretus atami
GGGAGTCATAGATTCACTGGATCATGGGGTGTGGCACTGTCGGTACCTGTGCAGGAGGACGAAAGTCCGAGTGTTCAGCTCCTTGGTGCTTCCAGTCTTGCTCTATGGATGTGAGACTTAGACTCTGATCAGGGACAGAGACTCAATTCCTTTGGTACCAGGTCTCTTCAGAGAATCCGTGGCTATCACTGGTCAGACTTTGTGTCCGAGCAGTTGCTGAGAGAGACTCAAATGAGATTTGTTACCTGCATCGTCCCTGAGCGTCAACTGTGGCTGTATGGACATGTGGCTCGTTTTTCTGATGCTGATTCTGCTCACCAGATTCTCTCAGCGAGGGAGTCTCGTGAGTGGAGGAGGCCAATGAGCCGACCACGTGCCTTGTGGCTGCAGCAGGTTAATCGGCATCTCAAGGAGATGGAGATGGGCCAGGCATCTGCTTGGGAGATGGCCAGATGGAGGCCCCTGGAGTGATGGAGTGGAGATGGAGGCAGAAAGTGGACGCAGTGACACGCTGCTCCCATACCTGATCTGACCTCAATTGTGAATAATCACTTGAAAAATTATAGTATCCGGATCTTTACCGAAATCAAATCAATTTATCCTTGTCACACACACAACCTGTCCACCAAGTTTCGTCCAAACCCATCCATAATCCTTTTGAGATATCCTGCTCACAGACAGACAGCCAAATATCCAGGGATGAAAACATAACCTCTGTCCACCTTCGGTGGCGTAAGTAACGAGGTGCAAAAACCGATCCACTTTACTCCAGACCTTTCAGCTTATTTCAAATCATCAGCAAGGTCATAGAGTCCATCATCGCAGTTGATGTGAAATTCTTCCTTTTCTCCAATGGACTGATCTCATCAATTGTGATTCAGACCAGGTCACTCTACTTTGGACATGCTGCTTAAATCTCCCAACAATCGATGGAGGACCTCAATGTCAAACATGAGATCAGGGACGTCTCTCAACATTTCTCAAGATTTTGGTCTCGTCTGGCACCCCACCTTGTTCTTCAAACCCTTTGTGCATAACATCCAAGGCCAATTCCACTGTTGCCTTCCTCTAATCTCATAGCCATGTGGCTCTCAACTAAATCCTTCCATCTCTACTCCCTGTGAAGGCTAGAGTGCCCCATGGCAGTGTTTTATGCCCCATCCGATTACTAATCTTCATTAATGATCTCTCTGAGTCTGAAAATCCCTTTGAATATATTTGCTGATGACTCCACCCTCTGCAATGACATCCCTCATCATTCGGATCGGCAGGCCGCAGCCGCTTCCCTTTCTTCAGACCTTGACAAAATCTCAAGCTGGTCAAACACTTGGAATATGTCTTTCTATCCAGACAAATCTCACACTGTTACTCTTTCTCTCTGAAATGACCATCTGGAAAACCCTCCCATCTACTTGAAGACTCAAAATTCCTGGGTATCATTATCAGACATGATTTTTCTTGGACAAGCCACATTTCTAAGTTGGCCTCCAAAGCCACCGACTGGGCATCCTCAGTCGTAGAAAGTCCTTCCTTGGCAACAGCTGAACTCTTCTGTACCTATAGGGCCTTCAGCCCCAGCTTGATGGATTACTGCTCTCCCCTCTGTGCTGACACCCCTGCCTCAAACCTTGCTCGGCTTGATGCCGTGGAAACTAAGGTCTTCAAGATCATTAGAAACTTCCGTGATGAATCAGTCCATGGGTCTATCGCTTTCCCATTGCAGATAGGTCGGTGGTCCGTCTTCTAGCACTCACTTTCTGGTTCCTCTCTCCTCTCCTTTCCATGCTTTATCCCCCACCTCTCTGCAGGGAGCACACAGCCTGCCAGTAGCCTCCTTCTCGTAAAACTCACCCCACCCCCCCCCCCCCCCCACCCAGAAAAACTGCTCATCTCCACTCATTCATTCAATGGATCTTTTTTTCCTGCCGATGGAAGAAAACTTCCACCTTCTCTTGAATCCCATTCTTTCCTTCAGGTCTTCAAGACAGCTGTTCATCACCACCATCACAGATCATGACTCATCCAAAACCATGATCCTCCTCCCCTTTCTACTGTTCCTTTTGTACTGTTGCATCCTGATCTGTTCTTTGTTCTAGCTCTTCCAGGAGCCTTCACTTTCTATACAAAAAACATCACCTTGGCATAGCGGCTCCATGTTAGCAGACCGTCGACGCGATAGTATCACAACTGAGCTTTATTGCCCCATGTGTGGTGAATTGTATCTGAAGTTGTAATGGATTTTGCTGTTCGGTAAAATCATCGTGGTTTAAAGGTTACTCTCTCAAGGCGGAGTAATTAATGATTTGTCTTGTAAAGCTCGACAAGCATTTTGATATATTTTTTTTATTTCAAAAACAAACCTTGAATTGGGCAGCACAGACGGAGAAGGATTTTTTTTTTATTACATTTCATGCATTAAACCAAAATACATTGGAAATTACACCTCAAACCTTGTTAATAGAAATAATGGCTTCTGTAACCTTGGGTTGGGTCGCTACTACGCACAGGGTACCGTCAGCTTCACGACGCTACTCTGTTGGTGTTTGCAGTAGCAGTATTCTACCGGCTCAATGCACAGCAGCGCAAAGTACACTGTACAACAACCCAATGTGTACAGTAAGGTACAGTACAAATTGTGGTGCTGGCTTGGGAGGAGGGGGGTAAACACGTACAAAAATAAAGGCTCAAAGTAAGTAAAAAAATGTGCAAACCGTTCTTTCAGAGAAACTACCGAAACAAATTTAAAAGTTTTGCATTAGGTGGAGAACACAAAGAACATGTTCACTCCTTTCGTTTCATGAAAGGGGGACTTTTTCCCCGGCACAAATTAATGGCTATCACCCGAGTGGCCACATGCTGGTGTTTTGAGCCTGGCATATGGTGGGCTTGCACGACCAAACTGCCAAGGACCAACGTGGTGGAATTTCCACAGGGCAAGTCGAGGCACTGGGAAGGTGGTATCTTCCCTCCACAACGCAACTTTCCTGCATATATAGACTCCACTCCTTCTCCTCCTACTTCTTCCTAATGGGAATTTCAATGTCAAAATGGCAAAGACCTTGCCAAGCTCTGTTTGCAGCTCAACAAGAAGCTGCTCACCTAATCGAGGCTTTGAAGATGGTGGTACAGACATCTAAAGTACACCTTGTAGGCTGGGCCTATGATAAGAGGAAAGGATTGCTGGACTCACACTGTACCCACAACCTGAACAAGAAAGACACACAGAAGAGAAAGACACACGAATGGGAAGTAGAGAAAGAGTGATGGCTTTTTTGTCATTTCAAACCATCATGCTTGCCAAGCTCCATTAATAAATAATGGGAGCATTTAAACTGGAGGATGGAAAGAAGGGGGCGGGGGAGGGGGAGAGAGACGGAGAGGAGCGAGAGCATGCGACAGCGCGCAGGGAGGCTCAAATTGCCCATGAAAGCTGATTTGCTAGCGAGGTTTTTTTTGACACGCTTTTAATGGTCTAACAGGCAGGCAGCTGTTACTACAAGCTCGGCCTGGTTGCCTGGGTGTTGCATGAAGGGTGGAGGGTTTCGTATTGGGGGGGGGGGGTGTTGATGTCCAATGTAGCTACATCTTACACCTGCAATGCTGGCTTGATGATCAGCGGCTTGTTCAATGTGAAACAATGGGGGAGAATGAACAGGGTAGGAGGGTTGGGTGGGAGATTTCTACAAAAGGAATGAATGGGAAATGTTGTCGGGTGGCTGGTACATACCAAAAACTGGTGCAAGTTTAGCGGCAAAATATGGTCCTTTAAAAAATGTTTCAGCAGAGGAAAAGCAGGAATGTTGAGCTGCACTACTTTTTGAACAGTTTTAGTCGAAGTGTGTTATTCGCTGGTAATGTATCTCGTACCCACAATGTTGTGCACAAACTCACCCTTTTGCAGCAAAGGGTGATGTGACCAAAAGATGCTCTCGAAAGAGTCTAATATCACCATTTGCACTCCAACGGTGTGAGAAATACACTTAGAGGATGTGGTGAGGAGGAGTCTAGGGACAAGGAGGGGAAGAAGGACCTCGGTACTATGGACCCTCTCCCCAACCCCGGCCCCCTCCTCTGAAGGTGCAGTCTGCACCAGTCACGTGGATTTGCGAAGGTTTTTCACCAACAACGGTCTTTACCGGTCGTTTCAGACTCGCTGTTCTCACCCGTAAGGCAAGACTGATCGTAAGACTTACACGAGATTGGCAAAAGCTAAACCAGTAGGTAGTTTTTAGTTTTTTTTCCTGTTTTTTGTTGTTGTTGTTAAAGCACCAAAACAGCAAAGGCAATCAAACACAAACACTTGACCAATAAGCAAATATAGGAGGAGAGATGGAACAAAAGATAAATTATTAGAATGTGAGGATACACCAAGGACAGAAATAATAAAAAAGAATAAAGACAACAATTAGCAGACATGTCTTTCGTGCCAGGAGGACATTAAAGATGGCGAAAAAGGGAGAGACAAAGCAAAATGGAGTTTATGAATGGGAGAAGTTGTGGGCAGCCGAGAAGGAGAGTGTGGGCTAACCACGGATGGCATGGAAATGAAGATCGAGATCGAATGGAGACGGCGATGAAGAGGGAGGACTAATATCTATAAAACAGAGCGGAAATTTGAAATCTCTCCTTGCCGTAGTTGGGATAGTCGCAGCAGCACTCTTCACCCCCGCGGTGACTTCAGTTGCCAAACACCTGTCAACCGCCCCTCAGTGAATCTCGACTCTCACTACCCCAGTGCCCTCTTTCTTCTTCTCGTTCCATCCTCCCCCTCCCGCTCCTCCCTCTGCACCGCCACACTTTATATTTTAGTGCACTTGGTTCGATGCGATTATCTGAGAAATGCTGAAGTGAAATGATTATAACGTGAGGAAAAATAATAACAATTATTAATTATGAACAATAGTAAACAGATTCTTCTTTCTTTCTTTTTTTTGATCTAGAAGGACAGTCAGTGAAGGTATAAACACTCAATAAGTTAAAAGTGAAAACATTTGCACAATGCTGTAATTAACAAAAAATATTAAGTTGGACAAAAACTAATGATGACACCAATAAACAGATTCAAACACCACGTGATAAATTAAAGAAATAATTATAGAAAATAAAGAGATCAATCTGACCAGTCTGCTAGCCATTGGTAATAAGGGAAGAAGAGCATCTGAAGAACAGTTTTCTTTTCACTTATTGGCTGCTTCGTTTTCAAAGAATGGCACAAAGACTGCAGCTAGTCTCTCAAAAGGCCTTGTTCCTCTTAACAGGGTAAGAAGTTGATGAGAATAAACATCTATGATGAAGTGGGGGTGCAAGGGAAGAGTTGAGGTAAAAATGTTGACATTGAAGAGATGTTGGTGATGACGTCAAAATGAATGTAAAGGTGAAGAAGCTGGAGTAAGGCTGGTAAAAGAAGAGTAGTGAAGAAAGAAATGTTGTTGAGGCAAGGCGAGGGCAAGATCTTCCGGAACACATCTCTGCCATCCATGCCATGTGATCCCACAAAAACTGCTTTTAATTTTAAACGCAGTGGTTTTGCAGAGAGTGTGAGAGCAATCGATCAAGCACAAGGCCCAGACCCAGCTGAAGTGGCAGTCCCAGTATTCGCCAGCCTGACCATGGCCACCTCCGGTCGAAGCAGCGAATGCGTCCGCTTGAGTCCTGCATTAGTACGAGGGAGGGCCACCTCAGCTCCGCCGGTTCCTCCGACGCTTCTAGTCCCTACTGAGCTCCCCTGGGAGCTGGTGCGTGGCTGGGGGAAAGCCAGACCAGTCTGCACGGAGTCGACACGGGTTGGTGGTATCGGGGGCTCGGGGGATCCACGGCCTGGAGGAACGTGGTGCAGCCGCAAGGAGGCAGCACCGTGCAAAGGAGCTCGGGCACGCCTCTGCCGCTGTTGTCGTTGCTGCTGTTCCTCTGCTAGAACCCCTGTTGGTGTGCGGCCGCTTTCGCCTAAATGCCTGAATACATCCTCTAGCCTCTGTTCAGCTCGTAAAGAAAGAGAGGGTTCAGGGCTGGCAACAATAGATGACTGTGGAGGTGGAGGGAGTGGAACGGGCTGTACAAGCTCACGGCTCACCAATGAACCGAAGGAAGAAGAATTCCTTGCATTATGCACAGTCTCCCAAGCTCCCGCATGCCGAGGAGCGTTCGATTGACTCTTCAGTGGCAGTACGGGTGTTGCCTCGGGTGTGGGTAATGCCCCAAGGTCGAGCCGAATTTGCTCTGCCTTGGCAGCACCGTTCGCGAGAAATGGTGGGCATGCTTCATCTTCACAGTCACCCTTTGCATCATAAACCTCAAGAGCTGAGAGCGATGTGCCTAAGCTAGACCCATATGCCCCAGAGAATGTAGTTTCTCCTCGAAGTGCTGTGCCAGCTTGAAGTGTAGATCTTGAGCTCTTATGTCCTGAGGTGTCACCCCCAACACCGCCACCCCCACAGAAGCAGTAAACTCCAACTCCTGAGAGCACAGCACCCAAGGCAAAGGCTGCAGTGACGCAAGCTGCCAGGACGGTGAGGTCAACTGATTTGTCAGAGAAGAGTGAGGCAACATGTCCATCACTGAGGCCACCTGTGGGAGGTGAGAGATGAATGGAAGTTTACTCCACCCATGGTGAAAGAGCCAAATTTAGGGCAAACTGGCAATCTGAGCCAAATGCCAGTGTACTCGAGTGGCATTTGGTTGTCACATCAGTTTTTAATCCCTTACTTATACGATTCGGGCATTGAGTATGGAGACAAATAATTGGGGGTAAAATGAACTTTTCAAAAACCTGAAAGATTGGCAGCTTTGAGGGTTTAAACAGGTAGGAAGGTGATTGGGGAGCCAAGGGGATGGTTCAAATGAATAAGTTAGAGATCCAAAATCCTATCAAATGTGGAGGAAAACAAAGTATGCTGGAAAAATGGAAGCCATTGAATAAACAGAGGCTAGGGCCTTATGGTGCTTGGTGGCTAATGGAGATGGTGAAGAAATGCATGCAAGTCTCCAAGACAGGCTAACCCTGAAGCTCAAAGGGGAAAAAAACCTTGGAATCCCAGAGGTGACAGGAGGGAGAGGAAAACCTGGAAGGAAAGCAAAGGCCGGGAGGGGAGCAAGCACCAGGCCATGAACAATACAAAAACGATCAAGGCAAGCAAAGTTGGAAAACAGACATTGAAACGGGATGGAGTGGTTATTCATTTTTGAACATCGACCAATTCAAGCAGCAGCATCGCCCAAGTCGCTGAACAGAAATTGAGTTCCATGAATTCGAAGTTAATAAGAGCACATTGACCGCCGTGGGAAATGAGGTGTGCCTCGATGTTTTGAGAAACAGGTCTTCGTCAGAGAGACGGTAAAAAACAACCTTGCTTTTTGTCCCCAACGAAGGGCTAATGTTTGAAACATTGGCCGCACCTCATTTCACATGGCAGTAAACATACCCCCTTTTCGATTTTTTTTTCCCCGATGATAAATTCCATCCTTTATCTGCTTTCACCAAGATTAGTATTCCAATGATTTGTTGAACCTCCACGAATCGTCTTTCAGCTTTGGTGCAGGGTGATTGGGGTAAGGGTGAAGCTGGGGAGCGCAGAGATGTGGGGGAGCAGAGTACAAGGCAATGGGAAGGTTGCGAGAGAGAGAAGGCATTATAAAGACTGGCAGGGACAGGAACAGCAGCACAATCTACACAAAGAAAAAGGTGACAGTAAAATTAATGACATTTTGAGGAGAGCTGGCAGGCGAGGCGAAGCAAAGCAGTGCATACCATGAGAAGCAATTTCCACATACGTGTTCGTCATGTGTGTAATATCAGCATAAAAATCATACGAGCTATCGGCTTGTGCCGTTTGATAGGTGGTAGTATAGAGCTGGAGGTGCTGCAGATTATGAGAATTCCTCAATAAGAGAGGAGGGTGGGTGAAGTGGGGGATGTAACAAGTGTATTTTCTCGTGATGCAAAATGGTTGTTTTGAAAAATATTTTGAGATAATGATGATTTCCTTGATAAACCTTCTTTTAGATCCCTGCGGCTGGTACCAAAATTACTATCACTTTCTTAGCCAGATAGAATCGTTGATATACCTAATGTGGTAGTCGATACACATCGAATTTATGATAATAAAATTTCTTGACGGTTATAATTTGTTTCTTTAAAATAAAATAAAAAGAATAAATTGTGAGAACTGCAATCACTTTAAAATTTGTATTATTCATTTGCTCTCTATGGCTTCTTTTTCACCCAGGCTGTTGAACCTTTTTACTTGAGTTCAGAAACCTGGTGATGGCCTCTTTATCATCGCCCAGCATGTCCATCAGCCATCAAGAGAATGGGACATCTGCCATTTTCATCAAACTCTCACATATTTTCTGGGGTGAGAGGAGAAGTATGGAGAGAGAGAGAGGCAGAGAGAGGCAGAGAGAGGCAGAGAGAGGCAGAGAGAGAGAGAGAGAGAGGCAGAGAGAGAGAGAGAGAGAGAGAGAGAGAGAGAGAGAGAGAGAGAGAGAGAAAGAAAAGAGAAGATGTATAGAGAGAAGAAAAAGAGAGTTGAAAGGAGACAGAGACAGAGACTCCGTTGCATGGCCGTGGGCCACATCCGTACCACTACCCTGCTGTTTAACCGTGCTCTGGCGACTCATTCCTGATGTTTACGATTGTGCTCCTGCTGTTTGTAGCCAACAAGAGGGATTTGTATGCAATTCACAACAAAATCTAACTTTCCCCTTTACTCCCCTCAACCTGTCCTCCACCTCTTCCCAAATCTTTATTTGCATCATTCTCCAAGTTATTCTTATTTTGTGTACAGCATATGACAGCAGGGTTGCATCATTTGCTGGGGCTGCTGAAGCAGTGCCCCCATAAGTGAGAGCAGGAATTTGTCATATGTTCATAGTGCCGGAGATAACTCGTCTACCCTTCGCAAAGGACACCTTTGGATCTTTAACATCCACTGACTACTGCTAACAGATGAGGCGCCCGTTTAACATCCATCCGAGGGACGGCACACACATTAATGAATCACCCTCTCTATGAAACACCAGTATAACAGTTTATAGCTGGGTCAGGATTCGAACCCAGGCTAGACAGCTTGTTCTACAAGTTGAAAACATCAGAGCTTCTTCTATAAATCCACAAATCCACAATGTAACTTTATTTTTACTATAATAGACTATAATTCCAACAAATGAGAGATAGGGCTTTTAAATTTGGTGTTTTATTCCAAGCAATTTACAACCACAAAAAGATATTAATAATCTCCATAATACCAAGCTTGAACATAATCAAACACTGACTTTTTTGTTTTTTTTATTTGAACCTTTCATTTTGGCTTGAAAAGTAAACTTTGAAAGCTGTTGTATTCATTTGGCTACTAAAAACTGAATGATCTTTTGACACTCTTTTCATCTCTGAATCAGAAAGTACTTCTAACAAAGCACTCAACCTGTGTACTTAACACGAGAGGGCATTTGTATGGTGGGAGGAGGCATCTTTATTGTGGGGGAGCGAGGAAGGGGTAAGGAAAGGGGAGCAAGGAAGTGGGTTGGCGGGGGGGGGGGGGGAGGGGAGGAAGGGGAAGAAGGGAAAGAATGAGACCTCACCACACATTGCTATACACTCTGGGAGAGGGAAGGGAGCGAGGAGGATAGGTGAAAGTGGGGGGGGGGGTAGTGGGGAGGCGAAGGGGTGTTCTGGGCATGCATTTGATAGGGAGACTTGAGGGAAAGCATGGGTGGGGGGAATGGTCCCCTTATGCTGGCATTAGTACAGGATTGAATGAAATTGGGTACGTTATAACAAGCACATTCAAACGGGTCATATTGTACTAAACAATACCCAGACACTGCCCACAGACATCCATGGGGTGGAGTAGCTTTGGGAGGAGGTAAGCGTGAGGGAAGGGAAGGGAAGGAAGGGCATTTTCCTTCAATCGTCGAAAAAGCCATGCCAGTGTTTGTGCCTTTATTTAATTTCCACACGTACAATAAGCTCAAGAATCTCTTAGCCTGAGTCGAATTGTGGAAATGATCTCAGCAGCAGTTCTGACTAAAAAAACTGCTAATTTTTCATGTAGGCAGATTGCATAAAAGCGCAAAAAGCAAACTGTGGATGTAATTGCCGAAAAAAAGGACTCCTGTGGACTGTATTGTCATGGCTTGCAAAAGCAGGTTAGATAGCATGGCATTGCGCTCAATGAAGTTACACTTTCTACACATTCCTTAATCCATTCTTTATTCAATATAATCGTCCGAACAGTCGAAAAAAATTAAGTTTAACGCGTTGCTTAAATAAATATACTTAGTTCTAAAAAAAAAAAAACAATCGCTAATTTGTTTAGAAATTCAGATTTCACTCCAGATTTCGATACTTATTTAGTCCACGAGATCCGATTCTCAAATCAGATATAATATTTCGATTACATGAGTGACTTAGTCCGTGAGAGTAGATCATGTTAACAAATAAAGGCATGTTTGAATTGGCAAACAAAATGGTGAATTAAGACCCCAGCAAGCTGACAAAGGGCTGACCAAGGATGACGCCTTGCTAAAGGATATAATTAAATAGGGCTGTTAATTATCTTCAAAAGGGGTGTTTTAATTAACCCAAACACCCAATTTTCACTCTTGCACTTCCTTGGAGTTTTCTTAGTATGCATGCAAAGTTTCAGACTGCTAGGTTTTATAGTGTTGGAGTTATGGAGGACACACACACACACACACACACACACACACCACAACACACACACACACACACACACACACACACACACACACACACACACACACACACACACTGTTATTGGTATTGATGAAATCTGTATTGTTTTTGAAATAATGATCACACATCTTTGGTTGTAAATTTTGCACACTGTGTGAGTTATGTGTGTGCATTGGTTTTGCATTTACAAATAAAAAAAACAAAAAGGGGCCTAAATTTTTTTTTTCTGAGGAATCAAAGTCTCACTTCCAGCAATCGTTCCGTTATGGTAAACAATTGTTTCAAACATCTTATAAAGGATCCTGTGCGTTTGCATGATTAAAATGAATGAAAGGCAACACAGCACATACATAGCATGGCTGAACTCCCTGCCATCCCCCAACCCACAGTCACCCGCTCCCTCGTGCCGCCGCCTTCCACTTTGCCCCTTACCCTCCTGCCCGCGGGCATGTGGGGATGGGGCAAGCATGCTGGGGTGCTGGGCGCCCGGCACCGGCATGGTTGGCACGGGTGAGGTTGGCTTGAGGCGCCTGGCACCGGTGGCAAGCGCTGGCAGTGCTTCTGCAGAGCCGCCGTGGCCTATCACACATCGGTCGCAACTCCATCATCCGCAGTTAGTGGCTTGAATTCTCACTAAGATTAATGCTTGGGTTAGATTCAGAGCAAGGGCTCAAGAAAAAGACCCAAATTAGGTTTGGGGGTGACACTGCCAGAATAAGGGTTTGATTAATGGTTAGCCTTAAATGTCGGTTAATGGGTAAGTGAATGAGGAGCTGTTTTGTTTGGATCGTGCAATAAGGTTGATTAGTTTAATCACTGGTTAAAAAAAAAAAATTGGCAATGGATATCATTTACAAGTTCTATGATTCGTTAGAAGTCAAAAATAATGAATGAGTTTTACAGTTGACTCGTAGATGACATGGTAATGGATAGATTATACACTGGGTTTGTATAAGTAAAGAACTTACCGTTAACGGAAGCATAACCCCCTGCTACAAGGTTGGGAGGAGGAAGGATGGGTTGGGGGATGAGAACAAGTGTGGGTGAAAGAAACAGCAAATAAATAAACAAATGATACTCCGCTTGTTGACAAAAGTTTGAATGCCAAAGCCAATATTATTTCATTTATGAAGCAGCAAACAAGGCAGGCAGGCAATGATAAGAAGTCAAGACCATCACAATGGTATGTTTAAACCCACCATGGCACATAGGTGTGTGATCGTCATCCTCGCTTTCCAGGCTCTGTTCAAAACTTGAACTGTGGGACAAGAACCGACAGGGTTTCAAGAACTGAGTGTGAGGGTATTGTGTGTAATCGTTAAACAAGAGGGTAAACACGTTTCACGTGTCTGCTCGAACTTGCAAACCATCTCATGTCATCATATACCGTTCATTCCTTACCTTCATTTACCAGCTCGTTTACTCCGTCATCCAAAAATGACACACACACACCCATTATTGCAGTTAAGTAAAACCAAAGTTTGCTTCACAGCACCCACTAAATGTTGTGTGGTGGAGGTGGAGGGTCGGTGGTGAGGTGGTAACTGTGAAAATATGCTACGTCCTCCAAAGATGGACGAGATAGCAAATGGATGCAATGGATGCACGTGAACGATACGCCTCAAAATACCACGCGAACTCCTAATGAAAACACATTTACACTGTACATCACCAACCCACGGACAATCTCACATGACAATCTCACACCAACCTACCGCCATGGCATTCCGCTGTACATCCATGCAAACGGACCCAATAGCTAATCACTGCCATCAATGTTATTGCTCCGATGAAGGGTTAACGCCCTGAAACATCAACTTCTCCTCGCTTTCCATGGCAGATAGCATACCTTGATCAATGTCCCGTTTATTTCATCCATTAATTTGCAAATTTTTTTTTGTTCTGTATACATAGTCGAGGCTCATGGAAGAGCTAGTACACTGTACGGATCAGGACATAACAGGACAAAAGGAACAGTTGAGAGAGAGAGAGAGTGGGGTGGAGGGTGAAGTGGCACACAAACAGCAGAGTAGGACAAGATAGATGGAGACGTGAACAAAAAACAATAGGTGTGTAGAGGAATGGGGGCAGGAGAGGACGCATGGGGTGGACAGGATGGATACAGAAGTAAACGGTTGCTATAATCAATTATTATTGTTATGGTTGTTGGGGTAAATGGAGGAATTTCATAGGAATGCAAGGATTGTATCGAGTTGCTTGGTGCGTGGATGTGTAGGAGACATCTCTATGTAAATTAAGTAGGGAAACTGTGAGCTTAAGTGATACTTGTCACCACATGGGGGGGGGGGGGGGTGTGCCGTGTGATTTAGATTGGGATTAAGGCCATTTTCCCCCAGTATGTAATTGCCCCCTGTGACCTTCTCCTACGTTTTTGTATTTACAAGCCAGCAATAAAAGAATTACATTTTTATAACAAGAACCATAATAACAAGCGAAATGTGTCGAGCAGGCAGAAGACCCGCCTTGCCGGTTTTCATGCCAACAAGCCACGCCCGAAGGTGGACGATTGATTGGGCGTGACGTCAGAGCGGGTGGAAGAAGGGTGAGGTTCGAAGAGCAGACATTAGTTGTGAGAGAAATGTGGCTTGGATGGAGGATCTCGCTTTGCTCTCCTCTCGACACGACAAAATGGCTGCAAGATTCTCGTATTCATGCTGAGGAAAATTGGCTTGCGTGGTAGAGCAAGATGCTGGCCATTAACTCTTAATTGAATCATGTGAGGCGGACCTCAAAGCCTCATGTATATCACAGAAGGGAGCGGTGCGATTCTGCAGAGGACAGCGGCGTTGGCAGGCGCGATCGACAAAGAAGCCGCATGGCGGTTGGTGAGCCCTGGTGTTGAATACTGCTTCACGAATTACCTCCCGTACATTTCCCCCCCAGAGAGTGGCTCGCCGCCATTTTGGGGCACGTCTTCCCACGCAGGATGAAGCAGCTCGATTGCAAAGTTCAATGGAGACCATCTCTGGACAAAGCTAAATGCCAGATTAAATGGAGGATTTTATTTTATTTTGTTTTTCCCCTTGTCTGTATTAAAGTCCGTGTGTAGAGGCGCCTCGACTTTAGGCCTTAATCTACCTCACGTTTTATTATCACACTTTGACTTATTACCCTTGTAAATATTTCATCTATTTTCATTAAATCCCCGTGTTTATTTGAAGTTGTTGGTGTCCATGTATCTGTCATGGGTTCGAGCATAAACCCCTTGTGCTGTGCTTCCGTTGTGTACATGCACGTGCCACCCCTGCCACTCCCGCATGTGCCATAATCTCTGAGGATCACGCGTTCACCTCCAATGAAAACCGCTCAGCGATCCGGCCTGATCGGTGTTAACTGCCCATCAACCACAATTGGGTTGGGGGGATTAAACTAACTGCCAGGACTGCGATTATATATATCTCACTCTTTGTGCTTTCTTTCTTTGTTTCTGATGTACGGACACGGTTTTAAGTTACAAACTCCAAACTCGGGGTACAAATACAACTTTGTGTTGGGGGTGACATAGGCTGCGGCCTTTGTGGCTGCGGCCTCACACGGGATTGTGGGGGGCAGGGGAGGGGTGTAAATTCTCGATGTAAATGTGTACCACGTAGCACCCACCAGCTAGTGGTGGCAGAGGGTATTACAATTTTCTTTTTCACCATTTGTCCTCCTTCCCTTCTCTCTCCCCCCCCCCCCCAAAAAAAAAAATGGAGGGGCCTGTGAAAGCCTGTCATCGTGTGCGAGACATTTCTCGTGAGAAGGGACATCAGGTCTATTGAATGGAGGGCAAAGGGGGTGGGAGAGCACAACGTGAGGACAGGGACAGAGAGGGAGGTTTGGGTGAGGGGTTAAAGCACTCGATACATGGATACATTTGTCTTCCAAAATTTTTGGCAAACATGACGACTAATTGGTCCGTCAATGAAGCAACGGGTAGACTCTGCTAGTGTTGCTATAAAGTGAACTTTTTGCACGATTTTCAGAAAAATCTCATGTCCACGGAGTGGTGTTTGTTCCATTTTTCTTCCATCCGCGTGAGTAACTTTTAAGCCTTCTAGGTTTGCAACAAGAAGTTTTTTTTTAAGTTACATTTAAAGTATTATGCCATGTGTGGGTTAGCAAAGACTGAGATCGAGACACAGATTTACATTCATACATGCTCCATTTACTTCCATTGCCCTACTCATGCCATGAACCCGCCTCGGTGATGTAACATGCTTCCCCACCCTTTTATTATCCTCACCCTCCCAAAGATTATGAATTACGGGATTTCGTAAATTATATACTACTCCAAATCCAACCCTCGGCCGACGTACAGGCACAGGACACACGGTGTTCTCAAGGTGTCGCGTGCAGGTAAGCATTCGCAATCAAGGTCGGAAAGAAGAAAATTACAGTCGTGGATAACTTTGAAAAGAAGCTGCAGAGAAGCTGTATCATCATTGTATTGTTGTTATTATTGCTGCGGTCCACAGGCTTTTCAAGCAGATGGTCTGTGATTGTAATCACTGGTATTAAAGCACTGGCGTCACTCTTAAGCTTCTGGGCGTTTCGTAACGGCCCGGCTGACCTCGCCGATCCGATAAGCTACTTAATGGGTTTTATGTATTGGGCTTGTTTAGACTGAGCCTGCGATCGGTGCCAGTCATCAAAATGCTTGCACATTTAAACTGCTGCTCCACTGGCCAACCCTTTCTGACAAGTCGAAGCAAAACAAAAACAAAAACCTGGTTTCAAAAAACAAACAGATCGAAAGGGAAGAAGTTGCTTTGAAGAAGAACAGATGTCCCCATAACAGAGTGTGGTCAAGTGTTAAAATCGGTGTTCGTCTGTTATTCCAAATTGGTAATGAAGAAAGTGCTGCCACAGTCATCCCACATACCAGGTGACATCGGCCACCCTGGTGTTACAATATGAGCACGTAGTCCAAGCTCCTGGGATCCAAATATCAAGTCCTACATATTGTGCCGATTCATTCGTCATCTCCTCTCCTTATAATGTCAAGTAGAGCTCATTGTTTGGGAAGCCTCGTGAAACATTCCCAACAAATTCCTAAAGAGAGTCATTCTCTGAAGTTTAACCTATAAGTGTACAACAAAAAGGATAATGGGGCCAACGTGGGATACCAAGACCGATGGCGAGTGAAACCGCACAGTCCACATGCACATGCTCTTAAACGTATCGTGTCTGAAGTGAAACCACAAAATTGGTATAAATGGTCTTTGTTAATCTGAAAATGGCACTGTATATCCCTCTGCGATGCTGCCTCTGCGTACCATAGTATTCGTTAGGCAGCTACGTGCAGCTCCTGCTGAGCAAAATAGAACTATAGTTTAGTTTGACTAGCAGCTAGGGAGAGCCAAACGAAGAGTGGGAGTATGTGGGAGAGACAATGTGAAAGCATAAAATTCCAAGCAAGTGCCAAAAGAGGTAAGGTGATGTTAATTGGTGCTGTGTCTCTATGGGTGATAATATGTTATTACCAGAGAGAGAGAGAGAGAGAGAGAGACAGTCTCAGTTTCTCTCTCTCTCTCTCTCTCTCTCTCTCTCTCTCTCTCTCTCTCTCTCTCTCTCTCTCTCTCATTCAGAGAGAGAGAGGGAGAGAGATACCATGGAATAATACCCAAAAGAAGCAATGTGCAAATGAAAGGAATAATTGGGAAGAATAATGTAACAATAGTCATGAGAAATTAAAAAGCTGAAACACTCGACGATCTTTAACATCTTGGAAGCTTCAGCCCCTTTCAGAAATACCAATGGATTTGATACAAGATTGTTTCAGCCACCGTACATGCTTATTAAGCAAGCAATAACATCTCATCAAGAGGCAGACAATTGCAAGTGCTTCTACCGGTAATTATAAGAACAGGGAGGGGGGCAGATATAAAACGACAAATTTAAGAAATGAAAGCAAAACAGACCAACAGTAATGGGAAAATGAATGAAAGTCTGTATATATGAAAATGCGAAGCAAATATCACATGAGTGGTGTCCGTGTGCATAGAACACTCCTGTGGTGACAAATATAGAAATAAAAAAGACAAACAAGCAAGCAGGGTAAACAGCCCAGCTGCCCTACCACACGTGCCCACCTTGTGCCAGCTGAAAGGTATGTGCAAGTGCCAGTGGACACCCAGCCACAGTAGGGGTCTCGTGCTGAAAGGCAAGATCTAAAAGGAGGAGAGAATATGAAAGTTATGATCCGTCCTTGCTACTTAACTCACATTTGAGCTTCAGCTGCCTCAGTAAGAAAAGAAAAAAACAGTGGCATAGAGATGCAGCTTGTGGGCACCACAATGAACTCGGGAGCGAAAAGAGACAACAGAATGAGAGCAACTGATGCCGACATAAAGCTGGGATGTAAAAGCCCATGGGAAATAGGCAAGCCGGTATAAAGAGACCTGCGGCATTGTGCGTAGCGAGCACAACGACTGAGCGGTATCCGCACAATGCACGCAGAAAAGGCAACGTAGATCACGTGGCGAGGGACATCGAGGAAAAGGTCGAGCACCTCTTGTTCATCTTCTCCCTCGACGGAACACCTACAAGACAAAAAAGAGAAAACAAAGGACCAAAAAGTAAAATTAATGGTAATGCTTCTTTAGATGTGGTTATGGTTAGTGTTAATCTTAGGGAACAGCTTATCGAAATGACTTCTAACAATGTATCGATTTATATTCCACTGCATGCAAATACCCATTCTCTTGGAAGCCAGGAAGGCCTGGCATTAATTATTGCATCAAACAGAAAGGGTTATTGCAATCCAGATTAAAAATTTAATTTTACTTCTATTAAAAAAAATCTAGAAGTTCTTCAAAATATCCCCTGTTAATGGTGAGCCCTGTCGATGATATTGTCGAGACTGGGTGGTATAATGGTTAGAGCATCCGCCCTTCATTTTGGGAAAAGACTTTAATGGTCTGTGCTGCTTCCTTATTTGCCCCTCACTATTTAGAGGATAGAGTATGGACAAAACCCTTGGGTTGGCACCCCAGGTGGGGGAGGATGGGGGTGAGATTTCTCTTGAAATGGCCCTGATGACTGCGGAGAGAAAAGCGACAACAAAGATTGTATTGCCAGTACCCAGAGTGCCCCAACAGTTGTGTCACTTCTCCCCAGCTCATCGGCTGTGTTTGTCTAAAGTCAAGTCCAGCATTGTTTCCCATATTTTTCTGTATGTGTGTGCATGATTTGTGTTGCAGCTCAGTCATGAGCCTCAGAACATGGAACTGCCTCCACCATGACTCCGACGATTGTCGGTTGTGACATCATCCATAGACAAAGTTGCAGTGCCTTCAGAAAGTATTCACACCCCTCGGCCTTTTGTCACATTTTGTTGTGTTGCAGCCTGAATTTAAAATGGATTAAATTAAAAAAAAAATTGGCACCGATCTACACAAAATATCCCATAATAACAAAGTGAAAACCTGTTTTTAGAATTTTTTTACAAACGAATTGAAAATGAAATACAGAAAAATGTAATTTACACAAGTATTCAGTCCCTGAGTCAATACTTCGTAGAACGCCTTTGGCAGCGATTGCAGCTTCGAGTCTTCTTGGGTATGTCTGTATCAGCTTTGCACATCTGTTTGGGGATTTTCTCCCATTATTCCTTGCAGATTTGCTCAAGCTCTGTCAAGTTGGATGGGGAGTGTCGGTAAACAGTAATGTTCAAGTCTTTCCACAGATTCTCAATGGGATTCAAGACTAGGTTTTGGCTGGGCCACTCAAGGACTTTCACGTTCGTATTCTGAAGCCATTCCAGTGTTGCTTGGGCTGTGCGCCTGGGGTAATTGTCTTGTTGGAACGTAAATCTTCGCCGCAGTCTGAGGTCTTTTGCACTCTGAAGCAGGTTCTCCTCAAGGATTTGCCTGTATTTGGCTCCATTCATTGTTCCCTCTATCCTTACAAGTCTCCCAGTCCCTGCTGCTGAAAAGCATCCCCCATAGCACGATGCTGCCACCACCATGCTTCACGGTAGGGATGGTGTTTGATGGGCGATGAGCTGTGTTGAGTTTCTGCCAGATGTTGCACTTTGCATTCAGGCCAAATAGTTCAATTTTCATCTCATCAGAACACAGAATCTTTTACATGTCTTTCTGCAAACTGTAGGCATGCTGTCATGTGCCTTTTTCTCAGGAGTGGCTTCCATTTGGCCACTCTACCATGAAGCCTACATTTGTGAAGTGTGATAGGGAGACTTGAGGGAAAGCATGGGTGGGGGGAATGGTCCCCTTATGCTGCATTAGTACAGGATTGAATGAAATTGGGTAGCGTATAACAGCACATTCAAACGGGTCATATTGTACTAACAATACCCCAAGCAACCGCCCAGAGACATTCCCATGGGGGGTGAGTAGCTTTGGGAGGAGGTAAGCGTGAGGGAAGGGAAGGAAGGAAGGGCGTTTTCCTGCAATCGTCGAAAAAGCCATCCAGTGTTTGTGCCTTTATTTAATTTCCACACGTACAATTAAGCTCAAGAATCTCTTAGCCTGAGTCGTAATTGTGAAATGATCTCAAGCAGCAGTGTTCTGACTAAAAAAACTGCTATTTTTGTCTGTAGGCAGATTGCAATAAAAAGCGCAAAAAGCAAAACTGTGGATTGTAATTGGCCGAAATAAAAAAAAAGGACTCCTGGTGGACTGTATTGTCCCCCCCCCCCCCCCCCCACCCCCCCCCCCCCCCCCCACCCCCTCCACACCCCCCACCCCATCCCCCCCACACCAGCAACCAACCACACCCCCAACCAACCCACCACCACCCCACCACCTCCACCCCCGCACCCCCACCCCCCAACCCCCCACCACCCACCACCCCCAACCCAACCCACCACCCGCCCCCACCCCCATACCACCCCCCCCAGCACCACCCCACCACCCCCCACCACACACCCCGACCCCCACCACCACCACCCCCACCCTCCCGCCACCACCCACACCACCCACCAACCCCCTATGGCTTGCAAAAGCAGGTTAGATGCATGGCAATTTCGCGCTCAATGAAGTTACACTTTCTACACATTCCTTAATATTCTTTTTCAATAATAATCGTCGGACAGTCCGAAAATATAGTTTAACGCGTTGCTTTAAATAAATATACTTAGTTCTAAAAAAAAAAAAAAATCAATATTTGTTTAGAAATTTCAGATTTCACTCCAGATTTCGATACTTATTAGTATGAGATCGATTCTCAAATCAGATTAATATTTTCGATTACAATGGAGTTAGTCCGTGGAGAGTAGATCATGTTAAATAAAGGCATGTTGAATTGGCAAACAATGGTGATTAGAGATAGCAACGAAGGGCTGACAAGGATGACGCCTTGCTAAAGGTATAATTAAATTAGGGCTGTTAATTATGCTTCAAAAGGGGTGTTTTAATTAACCCAAACACAATTTCACTCTTGCACTTCCTTGGAGTTTTCTTGTATGCATGCAAAGTTTCAGTGGGTTTTATAGTGTTGGAGTTTGGAGGACACACACACACACACACACCACACACACAACACACACAACACACACAACACACACACCACACACACACACACACACACACACACAACGTTATTGGTATTGATGAATCTGTATTGTTTTTGAAATAATGATCACACATCTTTGGTTGTAAATTTTGCACACTGTGTGAGTTATGTGTGTGCATTGGTTTTGCATTTACAAAAAAAAAAAACAAAAAGGGGCCTAAATTTTTTTTCTGAGGAATCAAAGTCTCACTTCCAGCAATCGTTCCGTTATGGTAAACATTGTTTCAAACATCTTATAAAGGATCCTGTGTTTGCATGTTAAAATGAATGAAAGGCAACACAGCACATACATAGCATGGCTGAACTCCTGCCATCCCCAACCCCAGTCACCCGCTCCCTCGTGCCGCCGCTTTCCACTTTGCCCTTACCCTCCTGCCGCGGGCATGTGGGATGGGGCAAGCATGCTGGGGTGCGGGCGCCCGCACCGGCATGGTTGGCACGGGTGAGGTTGGCTTGAGGCGCCTGGCACCGGTGGCAAGCGCTGGCAGTGCCTTCTGCAGAGCCGCCGTGGCCTATCACACATCGGTCGCAACTCCATCATCCGCAGTTAGTGGCTTGAATTCTACTAAGATTAATGCTTGGGTTAGATTCAGAGCAAGGGCTCAAGAAAAAGACCCAAATTAGGTTTGGGGTGACACTGCCAGAGATAAGGGTTTGATTAATGGTTAGCCTAAATGGGTTAATGGGTAATGTGAATGAGGAGCTGTTTTGTTTGGATCGTGCAATAAGGTTGATTAGTTTAATCCTGGTAAAAAAAAAAATTGGCAATGGATATCATTTACAAGTTCTATGATTCGTTAGAAGTCAAAAAATAATGAATGAGTTTTACAGTTGACTCGTAGATGACATGTAATGGATAGATTATACACTGGGTTTGTATAAGTAAAGAACTTACCGTTAACGGAAGCATAACCCCCTGCTACAAGGTTGGGAGGAGGAAGGATGGGTTGGGGATGAGAAACAAGTGTGGGTGAAAGAAACAGCAAATAAATAAACAAATGATACTCCGCTTGTTGACAAAAGTTTGAATGCCAAAGCCAATATATTTCATTTATGAAGCAGCAAACAAGGCAGGCAGGCAATGATAAGAAGTCAAGACCATCACAATGGTATGTTTAAAC
Organism: Eptatretus atami; assembly: GCA_035128595.1. NCBI lineage: Eukaryota > Metazoa > Chordata > Myxini > Myxiniformes > Myxinidae > Eptatretus > Eptatretus atami. The sequence goes on from CM068959.1 coordinate 90,440,924, forward strand.
CCACCATGGCACATAGGTGTGTGATCGTCATCCTCGCTTTCCAGGCTTGTTCAAAACTTGAACTGTGGGACAAGAAACGCGACAGGGTTCAGAACTGAGTGTGAGGGTATTGTGTGTAATCGTTAAACAAGAGGGTAAACACGTTTCACGTGTCTGCTCGAACTTGCAAACCATCTCATGTCATCATATACCGTTCATTCCTTACTTCATTTACAAGCTCGTTTACTCCGTCATCCAAATGACACACACACCCCATTATTGCAGTTAAGTAAAACCAAAGTTTGCTTCACAGCACCCACTAATGTTGTGTGTGGAGGTGGAGGGTCGGTGGTGAGGTGGTAACTGTGAAAATATGCTACGTCCTCCAAAGATGGACAGAAGCAAATGGATGCAATGGATGCACGTGAACGATACGCCTCAAAATACCACGGAACTCCTAATGAAAACACATTTACACTGTACATCACCAACCCACGGACATCTCACATGACAATCTCACACCAACCTCGCCATGCATTCCGCTGTACATCATGCAAACGGACCCAATAGCTAATCACTGCCATCAATGTTATTGCTCCGATGAAGGGTTAACGCCCTGAAACATCAACTTCTCCTCGCTTTCCATGGCAGATAGCATACCTTGATCAATGTCCCTTTATTTCATCCATTAATTTGCAAATTTTTTTTTTGTTCTGTAATAATAGTCGAGGCTCATGGAAGAGCTAGTACACTGTACGGATCAGGACATAACAGGACAAAAGGAACAGTTGAGAGAGAGAGAGAGAGTGGGGTGGAGGGTGAGTGGCACACAACAGCAGAGTAGGACAGATAGATGGAGACTGAACAAAAAACAATAGGTGTGTAGAGGAGGCAGGAGAGGAGCATGGGGTGGACAGGATGGATACAGAAGTAAACGGTTGCTATAACAATTATATTTGTTATGGTTGTTGGGGTAAATGGAGGAATTTCATAGGAATGCAAGGATTGTATCGAGTTGCTTGGTGCGTGGATGTGTAGGAGACATCTCTATGTAAATTAAGTAGGGAAACTTGAGCTTAAGTGATACTTGTCACCACATGGGGGGGGGGGGGTGGTGCCGTGTGATTTAGATTGGGATAAGGCATTTTCCCCCAGTATGTAATTGCCCCTGTACTTCTCCTACGTTTTTGTATTTACAAGCCAGCAATAAAAGATTACATTTTTATAACAAGAACCATAATAACAGCGAAATGTGTCGAGCAGGCAGAAGACCGCCTTGCCGGTTTTCATGCCAACAAGCCACGCCGAAGGTGGACGATTGATTGGCGTGACGTCAGAGCGGGTGGAAGAAGGGTGAGGTTCGAAGAGCAGACTTAGTTGTGAGAGAATGTGGCTTGGATGGAGGATCTCGCTTTGCTCTCCTCTCGACACGACAAAATTGGCTGCAAGATTCTCGTATTCATGCTGAGGAAAATTGGCTTGCGTGGTAGAGCAAATGCTGGCCATTAACTCTTATTGATCATGTGAGGCGGACCTCAAAGCCTCATGTATATCACAGAAGGGAGCGGTGCGATTCTGCAGAGGACAGCGGCGTTGGCAGGCGCGATCGACGAAGAAGCGCCATGGCGGTTGTGAGCCCTGGTGTTGAATACTGCTTCACGAATTACCTCCCGTACATTTCCCCCCAGAGAGTGGCTCGCCGCCATTTTTGGGGCACGTCTTCCCACGCAGGATGAAGCAGCTCGATTGCAAAGTTCAATGGAGACCATCTCTGGACAAAGCTAAATGCCAGATTAAATGGAGGATTTTATTTTATTTTGTTTTTCCCCTTGTCTGTATTAAGTCCGTGTGTAGAGGCGCCTCGACTTTAGGCCTTAATCTACCTCACGTTTTATTACACACTTTGACTTATTACCCTTGTAATATTTCATCTATTTCATTAAATCCCGTGTTTTATTGAAGTTGTTGGTGTCCATGTATCTCGTCATGGGTTCGAGCATAAACCTTGTGCTGTGCTTCCGTTGTGTACATGCACGTGCACCCCTGCCACTCCCGCATGTGCCATAATCTCTGAGGATCACGCGTTCACCTCCAATGAAAACCGCTCAGCGATCGGCCTGATCGGTGTTAACCGCCCATCACCACAATTGGGTTGGGGGGATTAAACTAACTGCCAGGACTGCGATTATAATATATCTCACTCTTGTGCTTTCTTCTTTGTTTCTGATGTACGGACACTTTTAAGTTACAAACTCCAAACTCGGGGTACAAATACAACTTTGTGTTGGGGGTGACATAGGCTTGCGGCCTTTGTGGCTGCGGCCTCACACGGGTTGTGGGGGGCAGGGGAGGGGTGTAAATTCTCGATGTAAATGTGTACCACGTAGCACCCACCAGCTAGTGGTGGCAGAGGGTATTACAATTTTCTTTTTCACCATTTGTCCTCCTTCCCTTCTCTCTCCCCCCCCCCAAAAAAAAAAATGGAGGGGCCTGTGAAAGCCTGTCATCGTGTGCGAGACATTTCTCGTGAGAAGGGAATCAGGTCTATGAATGAGGGCAAGGGGGTGGGAGAGCACAACGTGAGGACAGGGACAGAGAGGGAGGTTTGGGTGAGGGGTTAAAGCACTCGATACATGGATACATTTGTCTTCCAAATTTTTGGCAAAACATGACGACTTAATGGTCCGTCAATGAAGCAACGGGTAGACTCTGCTAGTGTTGCTATAAAGTGAACTTTTTTGCACGATTTTCAGAAAAATCTCATGTCCACGGAGTGGTGTTTGTTCCATTTTCGCGTGAGTAACTTTTAAGCCTTCTAGGTTTGCAACAAGAAGTTTTTTTAAGTTACATATTAAAGTATTATGCCATGTGTGGGTTAGCAAAGACTGAGATCGAGACACAGATTTACATTCATACATGCTCCATTTACTTCCATTGCCCTACTCATGCCATGAACCCGCCTCGGTGATGTAACATGCTTCCCCACCCTTTTATATCCTCACCCTCCCAAGATTATGAATTACGGGATTTGTAAATTATATACTACTCCAAATCCAACCCTCGGCCGACGTACAGGCACAGGACACACGGTGTTCTCAAGGTGTCGCGTGCAGGTAAGCATTCGCAATCAAGGTCGGAAAGAAGAAATTACAGTCTGGATAACTTTGAAAAGAAGCTGCAGAGAAGCTGTATCATCATTGTATTGTTGTTATTATTGCTGCGGTCCACAGGCTTTTCAAGCAGATGGTCTGTGATTGTAATCACTGGTATTAAGCATGGCGTCACTTTAAGCTTCTGGGCGTTTCGTAACGGCCCGGCTGACCTCGCCGATCCGAAAAGCTACTTAATGGGTTTTATGTATTGGGCTTGTTTAGACTGAGCCTGCGATCGGTGCCAGTCATCAAAATGCTTGCACATTTAAACTGCTGCTCCACTGGCCAACCCTTTCTGACAAGTCGAAGCAAAACAAAACAAAAACCTGGTTTCAAAAACAAACAGATCGAAAGGGAAGAAGTTGCTTTGAGAAGAACAGATGTCCCCATAACAGAGTGTGGTCAAGTGTTAAAATCGGTGTTCGTCTGTTATTCCAAATTGGTAATGAAGAAAGTGCTGCCACAGTCATCCACATACCAGGTGACATCGGCCACCCTGGTGTTACAATATGAGCACGTAGTCCAAGCTCCTGGGATCCAAATATAAAGTCCTACATATTGGTGCCGATTCATTCGTCATCTCCTCTCCTTAAATGTCAAGTAGAGCTCATTGTTTGGGAAGCCTCGTGAAACATTCCAACAAATTCCTAAAGAGAGTCATTCTCTGAAGTTTAACCTATAAGTGTACAACAAAAGGATAATGGGGCCAACGTGGGATACCAAGACCGATGGCGAGTGAAACCGCACAGTCCACATGCAAATGCTCTTAAACGTATCGTGTCTGAAGTGAACCACAAAATTGGTAATAAATGGTCTTTGTTAATCTGAAAATGGCACTGTATATCCCTCTGCGATGCTGCCTCTGCGTACCATAGTATTCGTTAGGCAGCTACGTGCAGCTCCTGCTGAGCAAAATAGAACTATAGTTTAGTTTGACTAGCAGCTAGGGAGAGCCAAACGAAGAGTGGGAGTATGTGGGAGAGACAATGTGAAAGCATAAATTCCAAGCAAGTGCCAAAAGAGGTAAGGTGATGTTAATTGGTGCTGTGTCTCTATGGGTGAAATATGTTATTACCAGAGAGAGAGAGAGAGAGAGAGAGAGACAGTCTCAGTTTCTCTCTCTTCTCTCTCTCTCTCTCTCTCTCTCTCTCTCTCTCTCTCTCTCTCTCTTCCTCTCTCATTCAGAGAGAGAGAGGGAGAGAGTACCATGGAATAATCCAAAAGAAGCAATGTGCAAATGAAAGGAATATTGGGAAGAATAATGTAACAATGTCATGAGAAATTAAAAAGCTGAAACACTCGACGATTTTAACATCTTGGAAGCTTCAGCCCCTTTCAGAAATACCAATGGATTTGATACAAGATTGTTTCAGCCACCGTACATCTTATTAAGCAAGCATAACATCTCATCAAGAGGCAGACAATTGCAAGTGCTTCTACCGTAATTATAAGACAGGGAGGGGGCAGATATAAAACGACAAATTTAAGAAATGAAAGCAAACAGACCAACAGTAATGGGAAAATGAATGAAAGTCTGTATATATGAAAATGCGAAGCAAATATCACATGAGTGGTGTCGTGTGCATAGAACACTCCTGTGGTGACAAATATAGAAATAAAAAGACAAACAAGCAAGCAGGGTAAACAGCCCAGCTGCCCTACACACGTGCCCACCTTGTGCCAGCTGAAAGGTATGCAAGTGCCAGTGGACACCCAGCACAGTAGGGTCTCGTGCTGAAAGGCAAGATCTAAAAGGAGGAGAGAATATGAAAGTTATGATCCGTCCTTGCTACTTAACTCACATTTGAGCTTCAGCTGCCTCAGTAAGAAAAGAAAAAACAGTGGCATAGAGATGCAGCTGTTGGGCACCACAATGAACTCGGGAGCGAAAGAGACAACAGAATGAGAGCAACTGATGCCGACATAAAGCTGGGATGTAAAAGCCCATGGGAAATAGGCAACCGAATAAGAGACCTGCGGCATTGTGCGTAGCGAGCACAACGACTGAGCGGTATCCGCACAATGCACGCAGAAAGGCAACGTAGATCACGTGGCGAGGGACATCGAGGAAAGGTCGAGCACTCTCTGTTCTCTTCTCCTCTCGACGGACACTACAAGACAAAAAGAGAAAACAAAGACAAAGTAAATTATAATGGTAATGCTTCTTTAGATGTGGTTATGGTTAGTGTTAATCTTAGGGAACAGCTTATCGAATGACTTCTAACAATGTATCGATTTATTTCACTGCATGCAAATACCATTCTCTTGGAAGCCAGGAGCCTGGCATTAATTATTGCATCAAACAGAAAGGGTTCAATCCAGATTAAAAATTTAATTTTACTTCTATTAAAAAATCTAGAAGTTCTTCAAATATCCTGTTAATGGTGAGCCCTGTCGATGATATTGTCGAGACTGGGTGGTATAATGGTTAGAGCATCGCCCTTCATTTTGGGAAAAGACTTTAATGGTCTGTGCCGCTTCCTTATTTGCCCCTCATATTTAGAGGATAGAGTATGGACAAAACCCTTGGTTGGCACCCCAGGTGGGGAGGATGGGGGTGAGATTTCTCTTGAAATGGCCCTGATGACTGCGGAGAGAAAAGCGACAACAAAGATTGTATTGCCAGTACCCAGAGTGCCCCAACAGTTGTGTCACTTCTCCCAGCTCATCGGCTGTGTTTTCTAAAGTCAAGTCCAGCATTGTTTCCCATATTTTTCTGTATGTGTGTGCATGATTTGTGTTGCAGCTCAGTCATGAGCCTCAGAACATGGAACTGCCTCCACCATGACTCCGACGATTGTCGGTTGTGACATCATCCATAGACAAAGTTGCAGTGCCTTCAGAAAGTATTCACACCCTCCCTTTTGTCACATTTTGTTGTGTTGCACCTGAATTTAAAATGGATTAATTAAAAAAAAATAAAAAGAATGTGGCACCGATCTACACAAAATATCCCATATATAACAAAGTGAAAACCTGTTTTAGAAATTTTTTTACAAACGAATTGAAAATGAAATACAGAAAATTAATTTACACAAGTATTCAGTCCCTGAGTCAATACTTCGTAGAAGCGCCTTTGCAGCGATTGCAGCTTCGAGTCTTCTTGGGTATGTCTGTATCAGCTTTGCACATCTGGATTGGGGATTTTCTCCCATTATTCCTTGCAGATTTGCTCAAGCTCTGTCAAGTTGGATGGGGAGTGTCGGTAAACAGTAATCTTCAAGTCTTTCCACAGATTCTCATGGATTCAAGACTAGGTTTTGGCTGGGCCATCTCAAGGACTTTCACGTTCGTTTCTGAAGCCATTCCAGTGTTGCTTGGGCTGTGCGCCTGGGGTAATTGTCTTGTTGGAGAACGTAAATCTTCGCCGCAGTCTGAGGTCTTTTGCACTCTGAAGCAGGTTCTCCTCAAGGATTTGCCTGTATTTGCTCCATTCATTGTTCCCTCTATCCTTACAAGTCTCCCAGTCCTGCTGCTGAAAAAGCATCCCCCATAGCACGATGCTGCCACCACCATGCTTCAGCGGTAGGATGGTGTTTGATGGCGATGAGCTGTGTTGAGTTTCTGCCAGATGTGCACTTTGCATTCAGGCCAAATAGTTCAATTTTCATCTCATCAGAACACAGAATCTTTTACATGTCTTTCTGCAACTATAGGCATGCTGTCATGTGCCTTTTTTCTCAGGAGTGGCTTCCATTTGCCCACTCTACCATGAGCCTACTTTTTGTGAAGTGCGCAGAGACTGTTGTCCTTCCGGCAGGTTCTCCCATCTCAGCCAAGGAACTCTGTATTCTGTCAGAGTGGTCATTGGGTTCTTGGTCACCTCCCAGACCAAGGTCCTTCTTGCACAGTGGCTCAGTTTGGTTGGACGGCCAGCTCTAGGAAGATCTGGGTATGTTTCATATTG
>CM068959.1:90456019-90467252 GCA_035128595.1 Eptatretus atami
TGTTAGAGATGGAGGACAACACAATCTTCATTCACCATATCTTTCAGATTTTATAAGCACGTTGCTTTTGTCTGCATGCATCCGGTGGGGAAAGAGACATTTATTCAAGCCATCCATGACACTGCAATGGCAAGGGTCCGTTCCTTTGGCTCCAAATGTGTAAATACCTGTATTTTAATCTGGATGAGGTTTCGTATATCGTAATTAATGTCAGTTTCCACAAAGGAAGGACTCACGGCGGCTGGAGCGCTGTCTATTGAGAGTTTGTCATCGCACTTGAACAAATCAATCAGTTATTATACTGGAGATGGAGAATGCCTTGCAAATTGTCTTCACCTAATCTATCACTTTTGTGGACTATTTCCTTTTCTCCTCTTCTTCCTGTCCAATTTTTCTCCCTGCTCAATTAATCGATTGTTTTACAATTTTGTTTTAATTATCTTTGTGCCAGTAATAGTTTCAAAAAAACGTAACAGTGAATGTCACTCCCTGATGTTGTCATCTTTAATCACACTTTCACCATTTATTTTTCTTTTTTCTCACCCCCATTTCCTGTTTCATGAGTGGCTTTCAATTTGTACAACAAATGGACCCATCACAATAAAATCATGTCCCTCTCTACAACTGCCCACACTAATTCTGTTGGTCACATTTAATATAAATGATACTGTAAATTTATTGTCTTCGCTAAAATTAAGTGTTAAGATAGTAAAACAAAATTATGGGGAAAAGCTCGGAAGACGCTAAGCAATCTGGCTAATGCTTACGGTCAACTGGAAATATCGGCCGCATGTACAAAAGGCCAAGACGCAAGAGTGCATGAGCTTTTTTAGTGTCTGTCTGATGTGGAGGCCAAGTCTGAATCAAAGTGTGAAGGGATGTAAGTAAAACGCTAGTTAAGAGCAGGTGTAACACAGGAGTCAATGCTTTCTACACAAGGTAATAGATGAAAGAATTCCTCCGCTCTCCATATGTGGAGATATCAAGCGACACAAGGGACCACTATATTCCAAATGCTTCGAACATATTCCACCATAACGTTTCAGATTCTTTTCCAGAGAATATAAATATTCCTCAGTTACATGCCAACATGTCATCCGTTATATGACCAAGAGTGTCAAAAAACAGGAAGTGCAGAAGCAACCCATAATGCTTTGCAAGGTTGCCAAACAGCAATGCAATTCTATGTACTTTAGATGTGGTTCTCTGCATCAAAATAACATAGTGCCATGGATTATTTCAAAAGTGAAGCACAACAGGAAATCTAACCTCTGAGTACTGTAAGCATGAATCTCCTCCAGCAGTAAAGGGTTCACTGAAGGACCAAGTCCTGGACCCAATACTTTAAACAGGAGTCCATCTTCTGTGCCCAAGTAAAGCACTGTAGTATTTCCATAAGGACCGGCTGACACGTCTGCAGCAATTCGAGTCAGCCGGTGCCTGAAGTGAGCGAATATTGAGTGAGGTCTGGTATGACCGGGTGATTCTTTCATGATTAGAAGCATCCACCAATGATAAACATTTGTTGAAGACCAGTGTAAAGTTTTAAAATTAAATTTAGAAGTGAGCACTCCCATCTTACCGAACCATTGTCCTGGTGAACCAAGGGCGGCCAAACACTGGAGGCACTAAACCATGCATAAGTGGGTGTGCCTTGATGAAGGACAAAGTCTCGTCTGGAAAGTCAGCGGAACTCCGAAAATCTTTGGCTGGACCCAAACCGGCACAGCATCCAGGCCTAGGGATATCAGATAAGGGCAAGATCTTCAGGTTCTGCCTCGGGGGCAGAACTGCGATTCAACAAGCTCCCTCTTTATTGTAGCTACCATGCAAGCTCAGGGTAAAGCACACATTTTGTGTTTCTTACCGAGGTTGAGGAACATTTTCTGCAGGAACTGTTGTCCAGGCTGCCTCCGGTGAGAGCTGCTCCTTGAACCGCCCATGAAACATGGTTGCGACCTCGTCCATGTCAAATGCACACACCGCAGATCCAGGTATACTGTACAGAGTAAGGAAATGGGACAAAATAGAGGTATTAAAGTGGAAGGAAGCATTGAGGGAATGCTACTGTGGTTAATAATAAACTGATCCATCCATAATCACAATGGTGTAACTCAAGATGCCAATGTTGAGGTCGTACCAAGTAAACATGTTTGATTACATCACAAGATGTCAATTAGGTCAAGTAATCAGACCATTCTCATGGGAAGAAAATTTTGAGGGAAAGTGTGAGTTGACAAAAGGGAGCTAATGTACCATTTTACATCAACTAAATGAAAATACAAGTGAAAATGGATGGCAACAGAGAGATCATGACACATCGTCACAAACCATGACCCGAAAGGGACAGTGTGCAAAAGTCATACATATTTATCAACATCCGTATTGGTTTCCTCGACATAAGCAGGACAAATAAGGCTAATGCAAAGCCTACAGAGTACTATGTATGCTATCATTACAGTAAAGTCTCAGTAGTGGTCAAAACAAAAGTACTTTTGCTTCTTTATTCCAGTCCTGACCTCATCTGCTGGTCTTCACCTGTTCTGTGGTGTGGTGAACACGGCCAGCACGAGGTGACGTCCTGCAGCCGCCAGCACATCCGTGGCTGCTCGCAGCTCGTCGAAGAAGAAGCTCGGCTCCCCTGCCTGTCCGGGTAGTGAGCACGCGAGGCGGGCCTTCACAAATGACGTCCAGTGGCGCTGCAGTACGCGCTGGGAACCACCCGCATCGTTCTTGCATACACGTGCCACGCGTGAGAATACCACCTAAGAAAGGATAACGGTACATGGTTACAAGTTTTACTCATTAATACAGCATTGTTTAACTGCATGGCAGGAACTACGCCATGTCGCACACTGTTACATATCCAATGATGAGAGACCATTTTGAAGTTAAAGAATAGCATCTGTAAAGATAGCTTGGTACGTCCGGTGACCGGTAGGAAGGTGATACCTCTCGTTTTTTTGCATTCACAACCTTTTTGAACTGCCCGAAGTACCAAACAACAACAGGAAAATAAAAGGTACTGCATTACGAGTCAACACAAAAGTCGAGGGAGATGAAGAAGGCAGCAGGTGTATGTACAGCTACAACTTTACACAAAACTGCACAAGAAGTTATTCCTTAAAGAAGTGAAAAATTTACACTCACCTTTCCCATGCTTGTGTGCTCCACAGCAATTTCTCTGAAGAAGTAATAAATGTAATTTCCAAAGTCCACTGCGTGAACAAACTTTGGCTCTGAAAAAGGGAGGGTGAGGATTGCAATGTGGGGGGAAGAAATTAAGAGAGATACATGGGAAGAAGGCAGAAATGAATACGGAAGGGGTAGAAGGTAGTCATCGGTATTTAATCAGCTACAGGTGCAAGTCATTTGATGATCCATGAGGTTTCCTTCTCCATCAGGAAACACTAAAGTGGTATGTTCAATCTTTTGGGTCGCTAGGGCAGCCAGGTTATGGGCTAAATGATTGCCGAATTACGGGCCTGGCAGCTGGATATGCCGAGTTACTGACCGTGGTCTCACGCCGGTTGGTATTATCTTCTTGACCATCCGACCGGCACTTCGTGATACATGCTCGATCACCGTGCTCAAGCCGATGGATGCAAGCCAAATGCAAGCACTTATATTTTGTGAGCCACAAACGAACCATCATAAAGTCCAGACCCGACTCAGAGGATGCTGGTGAACAAGGCTTTGACCAAGCCCAGTTCCCTTCAAATTTGTTTCTTCAATGGAGCTTTGGATTGCTGGTCTAAATTAAGGCTTTATGTAAAGCTCTTCTTCATTGAAGGTCTGCCCAGCTCCCACGTTTGCCGCTTTCTCTCGTGCTCTTTCTCGGCTCTCTCAACAAAAGCCACAGGATGTCTGGCTCAATGCCAGGACCGCCCGAGATGGAGAGAGAGACGTGTTACCACACACACACACACACACACACACACACACACAACACACACACACACACACACACACACACACACAACACGCTGAGTGGGAGAAGCTGAGAGAAAAATAAAAAGAGGGAGAGGGTTGGGGGGAAGGAATGAGGAGAAAAATATCAACGCCTCAGTGGGGAACAAAACATCGCTTTTCTTCAGTGGAATTTAGCAAACGCCCAATTTGGCGCTAATTGTGGCCTCTGTTGCGTCTCTGTGGCGCCACCTCCTTACCCCTCCCCCACCCCTCACTTATTGGTATCCCCGTCCCCTGTTGCCTCTCCCTTCCAAACCCCATCCAAACTCATCACTGCCAAGGGTGTGGAAAAAGCTGCTCCGAGGGAACCCTGACAACAAAATTAGGTTTTCTTAATCACCAACTTCCTGCATTATCGAACTCCCATCTTCAGCAGCAGCTCTCCACCAGATGCACAACCTTAGCCCAGATTATGCAGGAACCCTTATCTCTGATTCCTTACCACGTTGCTTCCATATACTGGCATCATTTCATCTGTTTTGTGTTCCGTGAGTTCCTGGCTCTATCTGCCTGTTCCAGCTCCCATTGTTGAACTATCTAAATCTCTCGTCTCTGTGCATCTTGTATCCATCTCTGATACTCAAATGGAGAAACAAGAGAGGAGGAGAGAGAGAGAGAGAGAGAGAGAGAGAGAGAGGAAGAGAGAGAGAGAGAGAGAGAGAGAGAGACAGAGACAGAGACAGAGACAGAGACAGAGACAGAGACAGAGACAGAGACAAGAGACAGAGACAGGAGACAGACAGAGAGAGAGAGAGAGGGAGAGACAGAGACAGAGAGCTTACATTCCATAAGCATTGTTATAAAGGGTTAATTTGCATGTGACATCTAACTTCATTCACCCATGACCTTTGCTGCCCCTTCCAATACAAATCTTGTTTCAGTAAAAAAAAAATTCCTAAGGCCACTGACCCATTACCCAACCTCCTCCCCACACTTTCCTGGCTCAATACAATGCCAAAAACAATCAGGGGAGAAACTCAGCTTGATCAGAAAGCAGGCCCCTGGAGGCAATGCATCGATGCCGATGGATTTCTCCCTCCGATTTATACTGTCCAAGCAGCGCGGCATGGCCAGGAACGCCACCGGGAGAGCTGGGAATGCCGCCAGAAATGCTATCGGAATGATTGCAAGCGGGGACGTTTAATCAAATAGGAAAAGATATCAATTGTTGTGGATTTTGCTCTTATCCATGTCTGCACGAGCTCTGCTGAGACGATTTATATACATTGCCTTTTATTTAATATTTCGCCACATAAGCAGTGATATAACAGTCACGTGTGCACTCACTGAGCTGTTGTGCATGAAGTCACAACCATACAGGTCAAAAGCATAACTGCCAAAACTGCTACATAACACATCTGAGACACAGCACCTTGGAGCACGGAGCACGGAGCACTTTATGCAGGGTATTATGCGTGATGTTAACGGTGCCATAGAAACCCTTACAAAAAGTGAGTCTTTGTGAGCCAGTGCAGTTTATAGCTTTCAAATCCATGCTTCCTGTGCCACGACTTCAATTGTCCCTGATCAACAAAATCTATTGGGCCCTGGGATGAAGCTGTGATGGTGGCTCCAAATACACATGAGATATAGTCACTGGAACGTCATGCAGACCTTTGAGAAAGTAAGTTACAACCATTAACAAAATGGGTCACATCTCTTCCCTTAACAGTCTGAGCTTGCACAGACTATGAAGATCCACAAGAAACTTTCCAGATGTTTCTGCAACAAACTAAGTATTAGTAGGGTTGGGCACACATCGACTTTTTCTCTGTTGTCCCGTTGAAAGGAGTGTTTTTTATGGCCTTTTTTTTTTTTTTTTTTTTTCACGCTGATCATGACCGTTGAATTTTTGACCTAGGATGAAGTCTTAGTTGGTAAAATGCAAAAATCAAAATGGCCACAAATTTACCCACTTTTCAGGTAAATTTTGATAATTATGGCTTACTAGGGCATGTAATAGTCATTTCTATGTTTTCAGGGTCGCTGATATCGATAATCATACTTTAAACTCGTACAGGTCAATCAGACTGCCCCAGGATGCATATTGCGATAAAATCAGCACAAAATGTGAGCGTGACCATATTTTCAAAGAATCAAATGAAGATATCACAAATTTCCGTAAACTACTACTTTAATCATCACATCAACATCTCCTCAACATTCAAACACTTTTTTCAGCAATATATCGACATCGACAGAAACATTGTCCTCTGGTTTGACAGCATTTCTGATAGAGTTTTTCAGTTCATTCTACCTGAACTTCTCAAACGTGAAAGTTTTTTGTCCGTCGGTACATTTCACTCTACGCCTGGCGTATATCGGGCGCCACTGTCGATCTAAGGTAGCCTATTTCCTTGAGTAGTTGTGATTCATTAAGTCTCTCAAGAGAGTCAAGGGAAATAGGAGTCCACTGGACCTCCATGCTTCTTACACTCCTCAAGTACAGTAGCAGTAGTAAGCCATATTATCAAATTTTACCTGAAAATGGGTAAATTTGGTGGCCATTTTGAATTTTTGCATTTACAAACCTAAGACATCATCCTATGTCAAAAAGTTCAACGGATTCGTGATCAGCATGAAATTTGGCCATAAAAAACACTCCTTTCAAAAAAGTATGGTTGTATACCAACCCTAGTATTAGACAAGCCGGTAGGTGGCGATGGGTACCGAGCATGGAAACTATAAGATATAGCAAAAATGGATGTCATATAGCGGATAGGGAATCACCTTAAGATTACATATCAAATCTCATCCAGTTCCATTTACTGAAACTACTCGGTATCCATTTGAATGAAAAGTACCGAAATGCGGTTTGAAATCGGAAATCCCCAAAGTTCGAGGGGTGCTGTGGGTGAACAAAGATCTAAATCGAAAATCCGGCTCGATCGTTTGTGCACAATGTATTCCAGACGATTAGTGTGAATTTTCATGACCATCGCCATAACCTAGGAGGGTAGCATTTGGCGCGAAGGCACCTCCAGCTCTCGCATATTATCGATTTTTGCACTAATTGACCTTTGACCCCTGACCTAAGCTAAATCGGTCAATATGTCCTGAGGCAAAGTTGTAGTACTCATTGAAACATGAACCTGCAAAGTTTCATTCGTATCATGCACTCACCTGGTCGCTAGGGGCTCAATTTTCGCCATTTTCGCGATACCTAATTGTAGGGGGCGCTGCGGGTAAAGTATTCCATATATACACAAAACCGGAATATATTTGATAGAGCATCACCTGTAGATTTCGTGCCAAATTTCATAACCTACGTGGGATAATGGCTTTCGGAATTGATTTCGCGTGAACGGTACCGATTTTGAAGGTTTTTTGGTTGTTGCTAGGGAACCAAAGCGTCCCTAGCAACCATCACAATTTCCAAAGCACTAGGTCATAAGATGTACCTACCACCCGAGTTTGGTCAAAATCCGCCCACGTTACTTACCAATTATGCTGATGACAAAGAACAAAATCCAAACAAGCAGTCATAGACTGGTACTTACGAAATCGTCAACTTGATCTGACCTTGTCTAATAAAAGCTGTCTCTAGAGAAGGTAGCGACGCAAACCAGAGTTTCTACGATGATTCTGTACCAAACCATCAAAAATCGAATGTTTGACCTCACTGTGACCTCGACCTTTGACGATTTTGACCAAAATCTAATCAGCGCTAGCATCACCCTCCTGAATCACGTGGTGTAATTTGACATTGGTAGCTTCTTCCGTTCTCAGGTTCAGTGCCTACAACAAACACACACACACACACACACACAAAGATGACGAAGTCATCAATATCTACGAAATCTAAAGATTTCGTAGTAACAAACAGACAGAATTACTGACAATAAGGGTCACCTATTTCGGCGACCACACATTAAGGGTCACCTATTTCAGCGACCCAAAAGAGTGTTGAATTCAAAATATTCAGTAAGTGAAGGAGGAGAGGCATGAGAGACTAGAGATGGAGTGGAAGATGGGATGGAGAGGAAGAAATGGATGAAGAGATTAAAGAAGGGAGAGGAATAGAGAAATGGAGTGGAAGAGAAATGGAGAGAAAGAGAGATGGAGAGGAAGAGAGAAATGGATGGAAAGAGAGACATGGATGGAAAGAGAGACATGAAGAGGAAGAGAGACATGAAGAGGAAAGAGAGAGATGGAGTGGAAGAGAGAGATGGAGTGGAAGAGAGCAAAGGAGAGGAAGAGACACGTGGAGAGAAAGAGAGGTATGGAGAGGAAGAGAGACATGGAGAGGAAGAGAGAACATGGAAGGAAGAGAGAATGGAGAGGAAGAGAGACATAGGAGAGGAAGAGAGACATGGAGAGGAAGAGAGACATGGAGAGAGAGAGAACATGGAGAGGAAGAGAGACATGGAGAGGAAGAGAGACATGGAGAGGAAGAGAGATATGGAGAGGAAGAGAGATATGGAGAGAAGAGAGATATGGAGAGGAAAGAGAATGGAGAGGAAGAGAAACATGGAGAGGAAGAGAGACATGGAAAGGAAGAGAGTATAGAGAGGAAGAGAGAGATGGAGATGAAGAGAGAGATGGAGATGAGAGAGAGATAGAAAAGAAGAGAGAGAGATGGGAGGAAGAGAGACATGGAGAGGAAGAGAGAGATGGAGATGAAGAGAGAGAGGAGATGAAGAGAGAGATAGAAAAGAAGAGAGAGACATGGAGAGGAAGAGAGACATGGAGAGGAAGAGAGATATGGAGAGGAAGAGAGATATGGAGAGGAAGAGAGATATGGAGAGGAGAGACATGGAGAGGAAGAGAAACATGGAGAGGAAGAGAGACATGGAGAGGAAGAGAGAGATATGGAGAGGAAGAGAGATATGGAGAGGAAGAGAGATATGGAGAGGAAGAGACATGGAGAGGAAAGAGAAAATGGAGAGGAAGAGAGACATGGAAAGGAAGAGAGATATGGAGATGAAGAAGAGAGAATGGAGATGAAGAGAGAGATGGAGATGAAGAGAGAGATAGAAGAAGAGAGAGAGATGGGGAAGGAAAGAGAGATATGGAGAGGAAGAGAGATATGGAGAGGAAGAGAGAGATGGAGATGAAGAGAGAGATAGAAAAGAAGAGAGAAAGATGGGGAGGAAGAGAGACAATTGGAGAAGAAAACACAAAGAGAAATAAGCAAACAGACTTCGATGTAAGCACACATGCAGAAGCATTCTTATTTTACCTTTCAACCATTTGGAGTCATACTTGAGGGTCCGAAGAGCAGGGCCAGCACCAATACTGCGATAAATGACAGCATCACTGGCCAAGAAATCTGTCACTGTGGCCGAGTACAACATTCCACCTGTAAGAGACACACAGATCTCTCCTGAGATTACCAACAACCCCTAAGGGGAACTGTACCAGCCTTCATTTTAGGCCTCAGTCTGGGACGTGCGTTTGTGACTTAAAGATTCACCAGAAAGAGGGAAAAAAACAAAAAACCTTAAAATGTAGGACTCGTCACCAGTGAGCTCGTAAACTGTGCAGCACCAAGACACGGTGGAATGATTTCAACATTAGGGAAGGGATAAATGTCTGACAAAGCGAAGAAACAGTGGGGGAGGACTTAGCTTGGCGAGAATAAAATTTCACCAAGACTATGTCTCTGGCCGTTAATTTTCTAAAGCATTTTATATTTTCAATTTAAAATTCTGTCCGTATCATTGTAGCCTTCATTTCTATAAATGTCATTTATAATCCCTAGTCAGTCAGTTTGACGACAATGAAGTTCCTTGTTCAACAGTAACATCTACCAGATGTGTTGGCATCAGGTCACTCGGTCAGACTCTACGAGGGAAGCCAGAGGTCTCTTGGAACCCTTTGAGGAGCTCCGAGTGCTTAATGAACTATATGTCCACTTTCTGCAACATCATAGGTATGCTCCTCCTGAAAACAGGTGTAAGAGAAGTGTGAGAGATAGCCTTCTCGACAGCTCACCTACTCTTGGTGAATGACACCATGTTGGCTTGTGAAGAGGCAAAATATTTGCCTCCGAAGAGCTAACCTTCTGGGTTTTATGAATCGTTCCAGGTATGTGCTGTTCTCTCTGAACAATGTTTTTCAGTAGAAAAAGAATATTGAACATTTCACAAAACGCAATGCAAAAAAGGATACCTGTACAGATACTGCCACCTGTGTAGGGTGAAGGGAATGTCTTAAACTGAACGCAACCTAAATGGGGACTCGGATCATGAGGTCCAATTTCACAACCATATACAAATTATATATGCAGCTTTTATATGTGAAAGGGTTCGGCAGGATCCTCGAGGTATGCCCACTCGCCTCTGAGGAGTCTATCCTGATTTAAATCTCGGCCCAGCTTTGAACTCCCCCACCAACCTGGTGTTTCTCATGAAGGGTGAGGCATCAATGCGTGTGCCGTTCCTCGGATGAATGTTAAGCTGGGAGCCCCCTCTGCCCACATTAGCTGGTGAACGTTAAAGATCCCTTGGTATCTTCCACCAAGAGAAGATGAGTTATCACCAACACCATAAATAAATCACTAATTCCTGCCACCTTCAGCCAAATGTCAGGCCTGGCTAGCCGGTTAATAAAATCTTGAGTGAACCACATTTTCTGGCCTATCCCACAAAAAGGTGGGAATGATTGGGACTGTTAGAAAAGTACTAGCAGATAAGTTAACGTTGAAATTATCTTCCATTTTATAGGAAGAATAATGCTTCATCCTTGACACCTGTAAGGAGGCCATTTTATTGAGGGAAGTAGTAGAGGTTGGGATGGGGGTCAGCATTGGGGCACCTTTTTGCAGCATTAACAGCGTTGAAAGCAGTTTCAACTTAATTGCAAATCCTTTTATTCAATCCCTCTCTCAAATAATGAATCAATCCTTGCATCATCCCAAAACATGGAGCCTTTCATCTGCAAACAATTTCCTTTCTCCAATTTTATTTCTTCACAGCCACAGGATAAAAACAAAATAAACGTCCATCATAAGAGGCACTAAGTAGCAGGTATCACCCCCAAAAGCAGACGTCTGTTAAACCTCAGCAAGCAACCGAGTCCACGTTGTGAGAACTCCACCATTCGGTGACACCAGTGATACTTTCGCTCTCATCGAACCATGGCATGAAGATGATGCATCTCCTGGCAGACCTGTTTTAACTGATACCCAGAGAGAGGTACATACTGATAAAAAAAGTACCAATTACGTTTTTCTTTTTCTGCTGACCTTCAGCAACTGGCTTACAATTCCATCCATCCATACCTCAGCTACCTCCCACTCCTGCCAATGACCATGTAT
>CM068959.1:90468982-90495585 GCA_035128595.1 Eptatretus atami
CCATCCTGATTAGCAGCTCTTTGGGGTCAAGGGAGAAGAAGGGGGAGGGGTTATGGTTTGGGCAGTTTTCTCGTTCTGACTCAAGTTTACCAGGAGAGTAGCTGTGTGATATGAAACTGACATAGTGGCTCCGGGGAAGTGCAAAACGTTCAAAGAGCATCGTCTGGATTCAGGTCTTTGGCGTAACAATGGAGGGAAACAAGAACAGGTTTGATCAGTTCAATTTTTAAAAACCCCAAAAACATGACTGCACTTTGGCAAATGCTTCCAATGGCAAATCATACAAGGGAGAACTTTCTTCTACAGAGGAAGTATCCAAAGACGACCTTCTTCACCTTCTTCTTCCATATGCAGCACATTGCTGCAGATGCGGCTGGACCGCTGATGCAGTGACTCCTGTAGGTTAGGGCAGGTATTTGTAATTTGGTCAGGGTGTCAGTGGTAATTTGCCTACTCCACGAAGGAAACCGTGGGATCTTGAAGGTCCACCGATTAAGGCTGGCAGATGCAATGCCGAGTTTAATGCCCATCCAAGGGAGAGCACACACATTGATGCTTTACCCCACCTACAAAACATCAGGATGACAGTTTATGGCTGGCTCAAGATTCGAACCTGGGGTCAACAGCTCAGAGGTGAGAGCACATCCATCTAGGCTATCCTGCCAGCCCAAAGATGACCTTGATCCCAAACGACTAAGATTGGAACTAAATGAAACTGAATGAAATGGAGAAAACAGTCTGAGAATAAGACATTCTCCTGGAAGGACATGCTGCCATGAACGTCATCATGGAGCATTCTGCGCCCGCACTGCGTACGGTGAGAACCTATTCGAGGTAAATCATGACACAGAAACAACCCAGAAAACTGTACACCATTACGTGTGTGCACAAGGAACTTTGGGATTCCATCAACCTAAAAGGTATTGCAAAGGAATTTATGAATAATGAAAACGGGCAACGCAACTTTGGAAGCTTTTCCGAGAAAGACCAGCAGAAATTATCTTGGAGCACTCAGCGGAGTTGAACTTGTAAATAACAGTGTCAACAATGTTGAGCTTTTGTTTTTCGCACTTACTGGGATACTTTTTCCTTGGATTTGGTGTTTATCAGAGCAAAGTAGGTTTACCAACAAATCGATGTCTGAATGTACCACTTACCTGCCTCACTGGGTGAGGATTTGTTTGAACATTGAACGGTAAAAGGATGATTTCCTGAGCATTTTTTACCTGTTTCTTCAGCATAACTTCAAGACATTTACAATTTATGACTAATATAATTTTGGAGCTAAAATTATAACGGGTGGTAGGGGTTAAAGGCTACAGATGATCACAAGGCAAAGATGGCTGAAGAAAGCAACCGAGCTTTTTTCTGAAGACGTTCAAAATGGACAACACATCCCATCCCCCTCCCTACCTAAGCCTCATTTTCAGAACCCGTCAGATCATCAGTGTCAGGGTGCATTGACCAACCAATGTAAAGATGAGCAGTAACCCCAATTCTTCCATTGGCAAAGACGACCACCTTCTCTGCCAATACAGACCAATACATGGCAAGTTTAAGACGACAAAAAACTGGTTGGTAGAAATCGAAAGCGGGTTTTTCTTTTTAACCCTTTGCATGCTGCGATCGCAGATTTGCGACAAGATAAAAATAATTGAAACAAAAGTTGTTGTTTTTTAAATTTTGGTTATTCGTCTAGCTGAACAGCCAAATTGCGTTTTTTTGCAAATAACATTTGAAATTCACAGCCCTATGAAAAAAGTCAAGTAACAGGGAACCATGCGGCCATAAACAATGCAGCACGCAAAGGGTTAACCAAACGTGGTAAAAACGCTATTCGATATGTTGACTAATCAGTGACGATGAAGTTCCAAATAAGACAACATACATACAAACATACATACATAACATTGCTCAAAGTTTTATTTACTTTTCTCGTTTCCAGTTGTCGCCTGCGACGCGTGACGTCATATTTACTGCAAATAGCATCCCCACAATAAAGAGCAGGGTTGCCTGGTTCATAGAGACCAAGTGATGATAAATGGTGATGAATGCGACATGATGATCTTGACAAATCTTGACAATAAAACTGAGAAATGTTCGTTCATTCACAAGCATCAAACTGCATAGTGGTATCCCATTTCATTCATTATTATATTACGGTTTGAATTTGGAACGGTAATTTGTGGACACCCTGTATACGAATGAAAACAATCCGAATCGAATCCTACCATTCAAAATACTCAAAAGTACCGATAAATATCACAGTAAGAAGTCGAAGAGCGAATTGGAAAGCAAATAGGCCCACCGATTGATTCAGGGTGACGACAAAATGGTAGACGAGAGGAAGTGACAATGCGCACAGATTAGGATTTAAGGAATTGGTTGGTTGGGGAAAACTCATGGTATCACCCAGCCAAGAGAGTCAGACTAGAGCGGTACTTTGCATTTCGGAAAGATATCGATATAGATCTGTCACTCTGTGTGTGAATCCATGCGAGTGGATTGTAAGCTAAACATTGCGTTTTTGAAATAGTTTGTACTTTCCATCCAATACGGGTTTTAAGGATACTAAAACGTGTCCGCGGGTTTAAAGAAAGAAAACAGGTCAAACCCGCAAAATACAGGTCACTTACCTTGTAAGCTTCATAAAGACTAGTATTCAGTTGTAACCTCAGAGTTATCCGCTCCTGAGTTTGATCCTCATTGTGGTCGAATCGGACTAAAACCAACAACTGGTGCAGTGCCAAAAGTGGGGTGCTGCATCTTGGAGCATTACCTACTACAGAATGAACATGGAACTGGCTGTTCCATCCAGTTAGCACACACACTCTCTGGACCGAAAATATTACATTGTATCTTTCAAAATGAAAATTAGATTGTGCGATTGGTACCCTCACCTTGCACAAATTCCAAGTTATCTGCTTGAAACGGGACACAGCATCGTGATCTTATCCGAGCCCCAGGACTCAGCACAACCAAGTAAGCCAAAACGTAAAAAATCGACAAACTGAATTCCAAATTAAATCTAACTTTGATACAATCGATAGAATGCTCAGGTTTGCAAAAGCCGATGTCAACAACAAGTCATAAAAATCTATTTCGGACGTAAATCGCCAATCATCATCAAGTGAACCAAGTCAGTTTCCAGGTTCTTCCTCTTTAGAATGCAGCACAAGGCAGTGGGGTAGCATCATTGGCTGAGGATTGCGACTGTGCCTCTGATGCAATGCCCTCTGTAGCTTTGAGCAGGAATTTGGAATTTGTTCATGGAACAGGAGACAGCTCACCAACTCTTCATGTGGGATCTTTAATATTCACCACCTAATACCGGCAGAAGGGACACCAGTTTAACGTCCATCCGAGGGACGGCACACACAATGATGAGTCACCCTGTCTATTAAACACTGGGATGAAAGTTTATAGCTGGGTCGGGATTCAAACCCAGGCGAGAGAGTTTAGTCTGTGTACCTCCAGGTCACCCTGCCAGCCTCAGTATCCAGGTCATGAGCAGGGAATCAGGATAATGTAAAACAAAAGAGAAAGCGATGGAAATGTAAAATAAATCAGTATGGCAGCATTGACGTGGAGAGAGACAAAGATACCATCCTGGATATGTGCAACTTTAAACATTCAGCATTTCTCTCCGCACTCTCCACCACCTCGAGCTTCATGTTTATCGCCATCACCCCAGTTTGCCGAAACACTTCCTGGACCTACAACCCCCAAGACAAATCACACATTACAAGCGTGTTGAATGCAAGTGACGAAAGGTCTAGGTATGAAGCACAATTAGTTAAGACTGCAATGTATTTTTTACTGTAAAAGCCATGACTATTCTTGTTTACTATTCCTTTATAAGAATGGAGGGCTGGCAGGATGGCCTAGACCAGAGGTATGTACGCTCACCCTAACCTGCCTGGGTTTGAATCCCGACCCAGCTATAAACTGTCATCCCGGTGTTTCACAGGCAGGGTGATTCACCAATATGTGTGCCGTCCCTCGGATGGACGTTAAACTGGCGACCCGTCTGACAGCATTCGTTGGTGGACGTTAAAGATCCCATGGTACCCTTTGCGAAGAGTAGGCGAGCTATCGCCGGCACCATGAACAAATTCCAAATTCCTGCCAGAACCAGCAGAGGGCACTGTATCAGCAGCACAGCCGTGCCCTCAGCCAGTAATGCTACCCCGCAGCCTTGTGCTGCATACGGACGAAGAAGAATTAAAATGGAGAGTATCAAAGGAGCATTACAGAAGAATTTATTAAGTTGTTTGAGTAATAGTTTCCATCCACAAACAATGGTGTGCTGTAATTATTTAATCGATTATTTAATCTACACAAATAAATGTGTGTGTGTGTCCTCCATAACTCCAAAACCATGAAACCTAGTGTCCCAAAACTTTTCATGCAAACCAAGGGAACTCCAAGGAAGTGCGTGCATGAAAACTGGGTGTTTGGGTAAATTTAAACACCTCGTTTTTGAAGATAATTAATGGCTTACCTCCATGAAAGGCTTATCCTTAGTCATCAGCCCAACTTCACCTCCCAGCAATCTTAGCCGCCATTTTGATTTCTACTGTTCAGACGATTATATTGAGTGAAGAAAAGATTAAGTAATCTGCAGAAAGTGGAACTTCATTGATCGCAACAAAAATAATTAATCAACTGGATCGCCGTGCTCTACAAGCTACTTTTGCAAGCTATGGTGATGCAGTCTACAGGGGTCCTTTTTTTGACAATGATGTTTACACTTTGCTTTTTCACTATTTTGTGAGATCTGCTTTTATGACAAAATATTAATATAAATGTATAAATAGTTGCTGAAATATACTAATAGCCAGCATTTAGTGCAAGCATGAAGGGCTACATAGACAGCACACACGGACGTGGTATAAATGGATACAAATGACTCTCTGTGGGGGTGTGTGCATGCCTGCTTGGTTACATGTGTACGGTGTGCAGGTTTTGCAGGCTCGTAGACTGAACTCACACAAGGGCCCATGGTTTGTGGCGCCATGGTGGAAGTAACGTGGTCACGAATAACGTGCTTCGGCACACGGGGAGTGGATGTGCTGCGGCGCCAAAGCCACAAGGGACGTGCTGTACCATGTGGTTGTGGAGAAATCCATGCGAGTGGAAGGATGAGTATATCGCCGGTGCATGTGCACGGTTAGCATGGACTGTGAGGAGGTTGGAGGAACGTGTATGGGGGACAAAAGACTGATGGCTTCCCCAGAGTGTAGCACAAACAAATCCAATGCGTAATGAGCCGACCAGAGGGGTGCAAAGGTCGCTACATGTGTGGACACGCATGCATACAGGCAGGCCTTTGCCAGGCAGGTAGCGTGGGTTTTAAATGCTCCCACACGGTTTTATGCAGAACCCGGAGGTAAAAAGAAAATGTTGCTGTTTTGGTGTGATTTATCACCCTGGTACACTGCCTTCACTCCCTCTCCCCTCATGCTGCTTTCCTTTCCCTCATGCTGCCTTCCTTCCCCTCATGCTGCCTTCTCTTCCCCTCCTCACGCTGCCTTCCCCTCCCCTCCCCACACTGCCCTACCCTCCCCTCCTCATGCTGACTTCCCTTCCCATCCTCATGCTGCCTTCCATTCATCTCCTTCCACCCCTCCCCCTCCCTCATGCTGCCTTTCCTTCTGCTCCCCTCATGCTGCCTTTCCCTCTCGCTACCTTCCCTTTTCTTCCCCTCACACTAATCTCCTCCAAACCTCTCACCACCACACAACTCTCCAGAGGTCGAGGAGAGGAAGGGGTGTCAAAGAATGTACAAATTTGACAAATGAATGCTTTTTTATTAGTCAGAACTGCTGCTCGGATGAATTCCGCAGTTTAAATTTTGAAATTTGCCTCAGGTTAAGAGATTCTTGAGATTATCACATGTGCAGAAATCAAAATAAAGGAAAACCTGAGCAGCTTTTTCGATGATTGAAGGAAGATGCCCTCCCTTCCCATCCCTTCCCTCCCCTCATGCTTACATCCTCCCAAAGCCTCTTCCTCTCTACCCCCCATTTGATGTCTCAGGGTGGTGTTCTAGTGGTGTTTAGTATGACACTTGAACGTGCTGTTTCCATGCATCCATTTCGTTCAACCTGTACTAATGCCGGCAGAAGGGACCATGCCCTCCCCCACCACTTTCCCTCAAGTCCCCTCCCAAAAGCAAGTTGAGAACACCCCCTTCCTCTCCCCACTTACCCCTCTCTCTCCAGTCCTCCTCACTCCCACCCCCATCCCAGAGTGTATAGGGATGTGTGGTGAGGCATCGCTCTCTCTCTCCCCTCACCCCTCCTCACTCCCTCATCTCTCTCCATTCCCCCCTGTTAATATTCCCACCAGCGAAGCAACAGGTTGTATTTGCTAGTCTAAAAATAAAAAGGGTCATCATAAAGAAGTTCTAAAAATATTTTTGGCCTCATTTGCCTTTTTGGGTATAATGAGATGTTTGCTATCCTTATTATACTTCACACTGCACCGTTTAGTATCGGTGATCCATGACAAACCGTTTGAGAACATGAAAGTAAACGACTAATCAATAAGATGGACCATTTTCATCGCCGTTGCCAATAAACGTAATATAACCTCCAAACGATGTCACTGTGTCTCTTACCGGAGAAAAGCGCCACATTGCTGTGCGTCGAATCGTACGGGCACCGCGCCATGCCACTCGCCTCTGGCCCACTTTGCCTGGCGACGCCGCCTGGCTCTCCCCACCCACTGGCTCCCTTGGGAGGCAGCTATAGGGACAGCCAGGAAAGAGGAACAAAGAACGGGCCTGGGGTTACTGGAGCTGAAAAATCAAACCCATGAATTAGTGACGAGTGCACAACTACAGCAAATATATTAACATCAACAGCTGCATTGAATAATAATAGTTGTAGTGGTAATAACAACAGCAACAACAGCAGCAGCAGCAGCAGCAGCAGCAGACAATGTGGTAGTGTATTGGTGAAAGTCCACTCTGAGTCTGGGAGGTCGATGGCTCGAACCCCAGCAGAGTCATACAAAAGACTTCAAAAATGTTCTGTGCTGCTTCCTCACTTGACACTCAGCATTTCCAATAGAGCACAGACAAACAACCATATGTTGGCAACCATTATGCAGGCTTGATAGGCCTAATTGGCTCCTGCATTTAAGTCCCTTGTAAGGGAATTCGCATTATTATCAAAAAAGGGAAACTTATTCTGGAGCTCGTCCTTGAGTACTTGCTTCAATGACTAACTTTGGTAACATTGAATCAGCAAACTATAGTATCACCACCCCCTCGTACTTCATCATGCCAATTAAAACCCTTGTCTTGAGCAACTGTTGTTCTGGAAGGACAGTTGCCCTTTACAGCTAAAACACAAATGTGTGGGACATTTCATAATGAGAATAAGTTGCAATATGTAACATTCCATTTATTGTAGCCATGACCAGTTCACCTTGACTTTCACAGCTCATTTACCATCGGGTCCACGGTGTGTAAAGCACGGGCGACGACGTCTGGAAATTGCATACAAATAAACCCATCTTCATCGGTAAATGTGTCATCCGGAAAATTGCATTTTTGTTTCAGCTTTCTATGCAAAACATGTAGTTGAAAAATAATGTAGAAAATAAGCCACGTTGAAGCGAAGCCTATAACAGCAGTGATTGTGAAAACAAAACGTGACCGGCAGCCATGTTGAACAGAATGAGCGTTTTCCTTTCGGGCCTACGACTATGATATGCAGTTCATAATACGAGCAAAGGAAAATAATGAACAACCATTACAAATGTTTTTACGCATAAACTGTGCAACCAGTACAGCTAGATTTGGTTTAATGACTGAGGCCTAGATTGTTAGGCTTTCGCCAAAAAGCAAACACCCTGGAAAAACCAGTGATAATGAAAATAGAATTGCTTGCCAGCACCGTCGCACACCCCTGTTAGAGGATAACAACCACAAATACTACAACTGGGAATTGCAAGGCTCATGCTCTGAGCGTGGCCAACGATGCTGCCCAACAACTTGCCCGCCTGCACCACATCGGTCTGTCATCATGACCCGAAACGTGTCGCACCGACTCAATTTCCTCGAGACTAAAATAATACCGCATCCATGAACGGAACACCTGATCCAAACACCACGCGTGGCACACCGTTCTCAGCTTTCCTTGTCTCCATCAAATGAATCACTCGCAACAATCCAAAGCAACGTCCAAAAAGGATCTAGCAAGAGCTCACACACCTGTAAGGCGTCAACTTAAACCTGTGCGGATAATACGCATGGCTTATCCGTGCACCGGCACAAGTAATGACAATAATTTGATGAAGTGTTGCAATTGGTCATTCATTCTTTCATTCTCCTTCGACACGAGGACGATGACCCATTAAGACCATTTCTGTTCTCTCCTTCAGTTAAAAAAATATATTTTGATGCAAGAGTGCGCATGTTTTTTATGCCCTACAAGTTCACTACGATACCGGCAAATCCCCAAAAAAAAATGGACCCTTCCCAAATATTTTGCTCCCAATCCCTACTCAATTCTCAAATGTTCTCCAGGTGCAAACAATGACCTTTAAACATGACTCTCCTATTTACTCTGACATTTCCCATTTTCTTATCTCACCACTGCCAAAGCTTTGTGGAACCCGGTGGCATGCTGGTTATGGAATCTGCTCGACGATTAGAGGCTCCTTAATTCAATCACCGGCACTGCCCTGCTTCGCCTTCTAAGGCGGCACCTTTACATACCTGCATGCTGATTGAATGACAGAGGAGCTGCTATGGTGCAATAACAAAATAATGAATTGTTATTATTAATTATTATTATTATTATTAACAGCACTCTCAAACCCTGAGGATCCAATTCTCCGACTGCTAAGAAAACCTCATCATGTGTGACAGATATAGTGTCATAATGTAGATTGTTCAACATGACAAGATGCTGTTCCACACTTACTATATCACTATGGTAGGTCAGCCGTGAAAGGTAAAGTTTTATGCTTCTTTGTTTTGCTAATGTAAACTACAAATCCACACAAACTTCTATGGAAATACCTTCATGGTACTCATTTGGTAAGCATGCTATCCCATCTGCTTGAACTTCAACATTCTACACGATATTCATGAGTAGGTCAATGTATACCGGCACCATGGCCAAAGTACAAGTGTGAATTTGGGTTCATATTGAGACAGTCATTCCATCCAACGACAGAACAACGTTGTGGTAGGAAACAACATAGCTCAGCAGATGACGGCCCCTCTAGGTTTACAACAATAGGGTTTGATGAGAATAATAGTATCTGTCAGGCAGTGATAGCAAAGTTTAAATATCAACCTGAAGGAAAATGGGACTAACTCAACAACGGCAGGTCCACAATCCAACCTCTATGGTGGTACGTGAATTTGAACAAAGAATAGGGTGGTCAGGTTTTGCTACCAAATCAAAGCAGAAACATTCCTTGTACCTGTCTTGTTCAACTGATAGAAAACATTCTTTCATCTGTTTCCAATTTTCCCTCACAATTTCCTGCATTTTTTTTTTAATGCAATTCCTTATACATTGCTCCAGGGCTGTGGGTTCGGGTCCATGTCTCCGTTTTCGCTTCACTTACCAGGATAACAGTTAAAACTGTGGGCTGCACAGGCCAGGCCATGGTGTCTTTTTGCAGTTCTATGTTTGTAGCAAATGCAGGTGACCTTACTGTTAACATAGTACTGTGGTGGGATTGCTGTGGGATGAGAGCCACCAGTAAAGGTTAGCTTCCCACCACAAATTCTCACCACAAAGCTATTTACAAAAGGAGTAGCTACAAGTTCGACATTTAGAAAATATATATTTCATTTTCTCCATCTAATAGCTTAGAGCCAATCCTGACCAAGGTAAAGCTGTCCTGCACCCAACCCCCTTCACCAACCTCCCTGCTACCCCTCCCTCGGTGTTTCAATGCAGGGCGAGGCATCAATGTGTGCACGGTCACTCGGAAGGACTTTAAACTGGAACACCTAGTTGTTGGTAGACGTTATGTCTTCCATAAAATGTGTTTGATAAAATCATGAAAGGTGATCCCAGGTCTTTCATTAAAAAAAAAAAGAGGCGAATTGTCACTTGCACCCTAAACTAATTACAAACTCTTGCCACATTCTGTCAAACGTCAGGTCTGGCCAGTTGGTTCGTGAAAGACTTTGGCCACAAATGTTCATGTCCGATCCCACAAGTAGGGAATAATTGAGGTGATCTATACAAGGGAATTACAGTTTGCAATCTGGCGATTTTTAGAGACACCAGTAAAGGCCCGATTGGCATCCAGACTTGTCAATGTCTTGTTCCATTGGTACATCCTACTGGTTGGTTTGTCTCATGTTTGATTAAGCAGCAGCCAAGGTCATGGTGGGGGCTGACAGGATAACTCAGAGGTAGCATGTTTGCCTTTGAGCTGGCTAGTCTGGGTTTGATTTCCAAGCAAAGATAAACTGTTTGACTGGTGTTTTGCAGGCAGTCTGTAAGATGGGATGTTATACCGGGGTGTCCTGCCCGCAAACATTATCTGGGGGATGTAAAAGATCCCACGGTGTCTTTCATAAAAGTAGGCCATTGTGTGCTGGCACCCTGGACGAATTCAAAATTCCTCCTCTAACCAACCATGAGGATCACGCTTTTCACCTTCTTGTGTCAGCCCCCAAGGCATTCTCTATACGTCAAGCAAAGGACCGGCAGCCGACCAGGATACGGTATTATGCCAGGGCCCCAAGACAGACAGACACAGACACGGTTCCTCTGTCATTCTTCAATGGACTTAAATAGTGTGTCTGGCCAGGAATGAGACACACACACACACATTTTAAAAACGTTGCGTCCCAGAAACGTTTCCCTCTCACTATTGTAATCTTGTTAAATGTCACATGAGAAGTTTACCAGAAACAAGTGGTTTTCATTAAGCTCATTGTATGAAACGACGAAAGCAAATAGGTCCAACATATTGAAAACAATAATGAAGAGGATTCTTTTAATATCTTTCATAACATTACTTAAAGGATGTGAAGGTCGTGTAGTGTATAAGCTCCAGCAATTACAATGCATTAAATGTTTAACTTCACATGGAGCGTTTTCTAAATCTACTAAGGTCTATAAATGTACAAATACAACTGAATTCATGAGATAATAACAAACGACACGTATGAAACCGTCGGGCAGAAGAGCAAGTGTCATCGTAGGGATGAATGAAAAGTTTATTTGAGGTTGAGAGAAACAATTTTTGACTTTTCTTCCATAATTCTTTGAAAACTTTTTTGTTTTGTTGATAATAATCAGCAGATCTCTTCCTAGCATGTCGTGCAAAATGGTAACCCTAAGTTGCTTGAGGGTTAGTTATTCCTCCTAAGCCAAATCAACATTTATTGTTACCCCACACACGCGAAGTCAAAGTAGGGTTAAGCAATTGTTTCACTTCTGTCTGTCTCTCTATCTGTCTGTCTGTCCTTCTGTCTACAAACATCAGTTTATGATCGAGGAACACCTTAATTTCAATTTAATGTCACATTTTGAACACAGGTCGGAACATGAATCGGAAAACGAACATGTAGTTTAGTCGTGGTCCACTATGGCTCTAAATTTGTCCTGATCACGCATGCACAGAGAGCAGCGAGATAATATTTTTACTCCGTCGGCCTGTCTGGCAGTCAAACCAATTTTGAAAATAATTCCAAACAGGAAACGTCACAAAGGACACAAACAACAGCCACAAATAACTAATGTAACGTGTTAAATAAGGTGGTGTAAAAGATGGTGCATCAACAGCAGTAAACTTCCCGAATTTTTTTTTCTACAATCTGTAAACCTGTATTTTATTTCAATTGAATTATATACTTGAACACTGCAGAACAAAAATCGCCTTGTTGGCACTATCAAAACCCTTCCATTTAGCAGTAGTTGGCCAAAATATTACGGCATTTTACATCATCACGACCAATCAAATTTGTCACTCGAAAACCCCGCCCATGTCCTTGTTTATGAAGACAGCACGGGGCAAGGTGTTTGATGAACTCTCTAGTGGTCTCGGTGTTTAATTGACAAATGTCAAATAAAATAAGATGCAAAGCGTGTGCGAAGGAACTTTCATTTATTTGAATATTTGACTCCTCGACATTGGTGCTGTTCGCTGGCATTTGCAGTGAAGAGTTCAGCTAGTTCAAGATCATTGACTGACCAGTGGTGCTGTGGGAGTTTTATTGTTTCCATCTCAAGTCTTGTGGTCCATTTGCATCACAGTGTGAGCAGACATGCTACAGGAATTACCAGCTGTCCTTTAATATACATGAGATCGTTCAGCTCACGAGACAAATGTTAGTACTGACAGTGACTAATCCTTACTTAACATCATCATGTGAGAATGCTCCCTCTATTCAGCCTGCGTGGATCAAGAGACATTTCTCCAAGTAATATGAGGCACCGCAGGGATGTGGGTTTGTGCCTTCAGCTCTAGTTATGGTAGAGTGGGCTTTTCATTTTCACACTGTTTGGATGACCCGTTTATTTGTTTTAAATACGAGGAAATACAAGGGCGTTGGATACAGGAGTTTGGCCATTTGGCCCATCGTAGCTGAGCTTATGTACAACCCATTTATTTAATCTGTTAGATTATTTAGTTCATTTCACTGGGGTGGGGGGGGGTGAGAGATCACTACGGTGTATCTTTTTTTTTAGCGGTGGGGGGACTCGATGAGGATTGTAGGGTGAGGCACAAACAAACTTCAACAACACATTCACCATTTGACAAGACCTCATAGACACCACTATCATGCCAATCATGCCAAAGCTGTCCAACCATCCATACGTACCTAAACTAGCAACCAGTCCTGCCAGTCCATGCACCTTCTATCCAAAATCATTCCGGGTACCTACCTCATTTCAATTTAAGCCTATCTACTGCTTGTGCTACCACTAGTTTTCTAGGGAGACTATTCCATACATTTACGACTGAGTGAAGACCCTCACCTTACTACCATCCTCACTCTCATATTTACTCTCAGGTTGTGGCCCACAGTCCAGTCACTGTACATTCTCCTGAAAAGTTATTCCACATTTATTTTGTCTACACCCTTCATTATCTTGAACACCTCTCATAGATCTTACACCATTTTTCTTCCCGTTAATTAATTTATTCATTCATGTGTCATGCTCTATACAGAGCACCGGTTCTGCCGAAGCAGTTTCTTGACAAGAGTTATGTGTAAATACCTCTGCCACCGAAGGTGGACGGAGGTTATGTATTCACCCCTGTTTGTGTGTCTGTTTGGCTGTGAGCAGGATATCTCAAAAAGTTATGGACGGATTCGGACAAAACTTGGTGGAGAAGTGAGGTGGTGTGTGACAAGGATGAAATGGATCGATTTCGGTGAAGATCCGGATCCGGATCCTATAATTTATTAAGTGATTCTTCACAGTTGAGAGATGGAGCCAAAAACAATATATATATCATGATATCTCAAAAAGTTGTTATGCCAAAACCAGATGGATGAGTTGGTTAGGTTACAAGAACAAGCCGATTCGATTTTGGTTAAGGCCTGGATTCAGATCCGATGTCCCAGTGGGATACAAAATGTAAACCGTTCAACCTGGCGGAGGTAAGCGCTCTACCGAGTGACGATCTAGCTCGTTTCATGCTTTTGTTTTACCTTATTATGATTTGGTTTATTTTGCAAATTTTGTGACAAAAGCTGTTCCAGAGTTTATTTATTCAATTACAAATTAGGGCTGCTGACAAAATACTGTAATTTATTTGTTTAGTTTTTTTTATTATTGTCCTCCATAATGCCCTTCAACAAATGATATTCTCCTTTGAAAAGTAAAGAAAAAGTAAATTATGAAATAAATAAAATAGAAATACTCCACAATTTGCAGGTTGAGGATTTAGTGTTCCCATCTGAGCATGTAGCTCAAGATTTTGGAATCCCAGGTTTGATCCCAACACAGTTTGTTGAATTGCTCAAAATGTCTCTGAATGTCATTTTAATTCATCTCAAAGTTTTAGTACCTTTATGTCTTAGTGTTGTTGTCCTTTATGCAAAAGCTCCTCCATGAACCTTACATACTGCAGAAAATGAACATAAAGGATAAAATTTGAATATAAAACAAAGAACATTTCCTTTGTTGGAAAGTGATGTTCAGAGTTGGTTTATCTATCACGACGACAGTGGGTTGTAATAAAGGCATAAATTCCATTTGAGATCAAACAAAACAAAACCTGGAAAATAATCAAATAACTACAGAGATAGGCATAAAAAAAATTACAAAAAAATGTAATAAAGTGAATGTCCATTGACCATTCATATGAAACCACTCCAAAATAGACCTGGTTGATTATATATATATATATATATATACATATACAGGGTGTCCATAAAGTCTCTTTACAATTTAAAAAATTTATTACAAAAGCAAATGAATAGATAAACCTGTGAAAATTATTACAAAATGAGGAGTAGATATTGAAGTTTTTTTGTCTCATTTAATACACTTCTATATGGGCACAATTAGTTGCACGAAGCACATCAAGACGGTATAAATTATAGATTATAAAGAGACTTTATGGACACCCTGTATATATATAATCATGATGGAAGTAGTAGGAGGGAGACCTTTATATTCAGCCACCACATCAACCAATTTAAAGGCAAAATAAGGCAGAAATCCACTAATTGGTGGAAGTCTGGCACATCTGTCAATGAGACGTTGGATGGATGTACAGAATCGAATAAATTGTGGCTGCCTCTGTCCGAAGCTTTAATCGACTTATGGTCTCCATGAAGTCTCTTATATAAAACAATTAGGTTTGTTCTTATTGATTCAAAATGGACTTGCCCAAGTCAGGGTTTTAAATTTCTAGTTTGAATGTTCATGTTCACAATACAAAATGGTGACTTCAGTCCTACAGCCCCTGATGGTACTTTAACCCAGTGTGCACTTCAAAGTACAAGTTCGTTAATTAAGAAATTTGGCTGAAAAATACATGTTGAGTGAAATATACAATGCCTACAGAAGACGGTACTCCCCCTTTCAAAATTTTCACCTTATGATAGATACCTTATAGCCTGGAATTAAACTGCATTAAATCAGACTTTTTCCACTTTATTTACACATCGTAACCACAACTTCCAAATGAAACACAAATTCTATAAATATCATAAAATTAATCAATAATAAAAAAACTAGAATATCTTGGTTGGATAAGTGTCCACCCCCTTATAATAGCAATTGTAAATTCGCTCAGGTGTAACCAATCACCTTCAAAATCACACACTAAGGTAATTGTCTTCCACCTGTGTTAAATTGTAGCGATTATGATTATTTCAGAATAAAATCAGCTGTTCCTGGAGGCTTCCTCTGCTGGGTAGTGATTTCACAGCAAAGACTCAACTATGAGAACCAAGGAGCTTTTAAAAGACCTCTGGGATAAAGTTGTGGAAAGACAGATCAGGGATGGGTATAAAAATATTTCAAAGGACTTGAATATCCCTTGGAGCACAGTCAAGACAACATTAAGATGTGGAAGGCATATGGTACCACCAAGACCCTGCCTAGATCAGGCCATCCCTCCAAAATGGATGACCAAGCAAGGAAAGATTGATCAGAGAAGCACCCAAGGCCAATGGTAACTTTGAAAAGCTACATGCCTTTAAAAACTGATCACTGTGTGCATGTAACAACAATATCCAAGCACTCCACAAGTCTGTCCTGTACGGTACGGTGGCAAGATGGAAGCCATCACTCAAAAAAGTTGACCTTGAGTCCCATTTGAGGAATGTAAAAAACCACTCCGGAGATTCTGAAGACATGTGGCAAAAGTTTTGTTTCTTGGTCTGACGAAACCAAGATGGAACTTTTTGGCCTAAATGCAAAACGTTACGTTTGGCGCAAACCCAACACAGCACATCACCCAAAGAACACCATCCCTACTGTGAAGCATGTGGTGGCAGCTCATGTTATGTGGATTTTTCTCATCAGCAGGGACTTGGGTATCTGACAAATAGAAGTAAAAATGGATGGAGCAAAATAAAGAAAATTCTCGAGGAAAACCTGCTGCCCTCTGTAAGAAAGCTGAAATTCAGATGGAAGTTCACCTTTCAGCATGACAAGACCCGAAGCACAAGCCAAAGCTGCACTGGAGTGGCTAAGGAAGAAAAAGATTAATGTCCTTGAGTGGCCCAGTCAGAGCCCCGACCTAAATCCAATCGAAAATTCTGTGGCATGACTTCAAGATTACTTTTCATCAATGCCCCACACAAGCTTGATTGAGCTTGAACAGTTTTGTACAGAAGAATGGGCAAATATTGCCCAATCAAGGTGTGCAAAGTTGGTAGAGACCTATTCCAGCAGATTCACAGCTGTAATTGCTGTTAAAGGTGCTTCCTCCAAGTTATTAACTCAACGGAGTGGACACTTATCAACCAAGATATTCTAGTTTTGTAATTTTTCATTAATTTTATGAACTTTGTAGAATTTGTTTTTCACATGGAAGTTGTGGGTTACAATGTGTAAATAAAGACAGAAAAAGTCTGATTTAACACACACACCACACACACACACACACACACACACACACACACACACACACACACACACACACACACACACACACACACCTTGCTCTGAGATAGCTTGATAGATATGTGAATAAGTGTACTTTAGATGCACCTTTACACCTTAAATTGGTGGATCTGACAAAGCTTCAAAACAGTAGTAAACACACATCTCCTATGGGGAGTTGTTCAGTCGGCTTTGCCACTTCTCGAGCATCTCCATAGTGTTATGAAAATGAACAAAAAAGCAGAAAATATGAAGAGTGTTCTTTGTAATGTTTCTTGTTTTGCAAGGATAAAATATGGAAGATTTTCATTCAAACAATAATGACAAGCTACCACATTACATCATAAAGGTGTGTGTGTGTGTGTGTGTGTGTGTGTATGTGTGTTGGATGAGCAAATAACTTTGTACACATAGACGCTAACTCTGCACTGCAAATATAATTGCTGGGTTATCTCACAGTCGGCATTTCATCAGCACGTGCTTCAAATAAAGGGTCACCTGTTGAACGGAATGCAGAGTACACGTGATACATTCATTTCTTGTATAAACGTCGCTTGCAGTCTGTCATATTGTGTTCCATCGCTCCGAATTAGCACGGACTTTCCCTTTGGAGCCCAGCATAGAGCGGCTGCTCTAGGAATTTCCGGAAAAGCACCCGGACAGCACAACGTCTTAACTTGCTGCAGACGTCTACACGGATGACCGGTGTTCAATTTCGACCCGACAACTCGACCTCAATGGTGGTGTTTCTCCGTTATATTCTTCACTCGATCTTGGGTCAGATTGTTTGATAGGGTATGACGGGATGAACACGGGGCTAGTTTTTGACAGAGAACAGACATTCGGTCCAACTGCGGCATGCATGCCAACATCTGGGTCGCTGTTAAATATGAGTGTTTCAGGCGGCATGATTCAGTAGAACTTTATGTTGCACACTTTTGTTTAGCACATACAGAGCAGTTGCTTTACTTCTGTTCACACGCGCCCTAAATTTAGTAGTTTGTCCAAGCAGTGTAACCTATTTTTGTGGCACAGGGCACAAGCCCTGTGATAAACGGGCTGTGAAGGTCCTCAAGGAGAGGCGATTGTTTACGTGTTGAAAATACGGTAATATGCTACGGTTTTACTACCACTAGGATTCCAACTACTACCACTACAACAGGGTGTTTCATGCAGTTCGACCGTGGTCGTAATAAGTTACCAACGGTACAAATGATGACAATAACCGATGCCAACGGTTGTCATCGTTTTTGATATAAACACGCATCAAAATTGAACTCGTATCTGAGATGACCAAATTTAAATGCACAAAAACCAAACGTATTTGGTGACTCACCAGATAATCTCTGCAGAGCGGATTGAAGGCATTGGTGCCACAAACAAGAAGCGGGCCTCCAGGCCTGGGCGCGATAACTTTGATATAATTGTGGCATTCCTCCTGGGAGGGAGGGGAGGATAGATGGGGAAGATTTGCAGGAGGGAGGAGCAATGAATGATGAAAAAAAGAGGAAAATAATGCATGGGAGATTTAAAAAAAATTAAAAATTAAAGATTTCAAAAAGTTATTCGGGAGAAGTTAAGGGATGGGAAAGAAAAAAAAAAAAAAAGAAGAGCCAAAGGAAAAGTAATGAATGAAACAGATTATAACGAGAAAACAAAGTCAATGAATAATGATTAAAAATATAACAGAATATTTGTAAGGAGGACAACAGAAATGAGGTGAGGAGGTGAGGAGGAAAGAATTGGAGAGTGGGGTGGGAGGAGGAGAAAAAAAAACATCTCTAAAGCACCTCCGTTATAACCACATTCTTGTAAAAAAAACAAATAAACAAAATCAGGACTTAAGTGCACAAGTATTTAAAAGTTCAAAGTTACCAACTGGCCGGTTGTTGGAAGGTCCTCAGACCGAAGCTCGTCTATCCCATACAAGTGGGAAGTCAACCTCGCTCGTGAGCATCATACGATTGCTTGGCTATACGTGTAGCTTACCAACCAACTATCATAAATGCCTGGTAAATAACCTGTGTTAATGGTCTATTTGTCCAACTGTAGCCACCACTGCGCCCACCGTCAACACCTTGCTCTCCCTCGAGCCTAGATGTTGTAAGAACAAAAATGGTTAACATGCCGGGTTTGCTGGGTCTTCGTATCGAGGCCGGGTGGGTACGTATGGAACTCGATGCCTCTGGTATGATGGTGGCAGTAGAGCTTAACTGGTTGTACTTACCATTGACTATCCTTGCGTCTGATCCTTAATGGGGTCAAACCTAAACAGAAAAAAAACCCTCCATTTTTACGCAGTGGTAGCACGGGCCGCTGTATCTTGGAGCATGCTGTTCTTTGTGTGTGGATGAATGACGGCGGGTACGCTATCTTCATTTACACTGTGGACATGAAGTCCCACAGGGTACCTTTTGAAAGATTGTGTACCAGATGAAAACAGTAGTAGTCCATTATGTGCCAGTCCCCTTACCAAATTGCCTGCTTTGGAGTTAACCGTGTGTAATTAGCACCACACATAGGTGTGATTCCTGATGTGTGGATACGACGGGCCAAACCTCCTCTTCATTTGCTTAGTTATCTTGTGATATGAAGCTGGGGGTCTGTACGGCTGATGTCTGAGAGAGTAAATCTGGAGGATATCTGATGGGCCAATGCATTTTGAATCTGAATGTAATTCAATTCAAAGCCGACCAAATAAAATTGTATTCCTTGAAACAGTATGCTGAAGAAAGCAGGTTAGGATCCAAGCCTGCCTTTTGCTCCAACACGCCTAGGTAATCTTTCTGGAAAATTGGAATCGAGAGAAATCTGTTTCTGTTCCCCCACCCTGGCTGACGAGATGAAATCTTCCCTCTCTGTCCGTGGAATTTACCAGTCAGCAGAATTATACCGTTGTAATATAACCTCAGAGGCAAGATAGCGAGAGTTTAATGTGTGGGACCACTCGACCGGAAACATCCAGGTTCAAGTCACCGACATGAGATCTACCACCTGCGCTGAGGTCCAAATCTCTTCTTTCATTCAGCTCGAACCGTCTCCTGCTATTTTTGTCACACCTGTCCAATACCAAACACCTATAAGATAAAACAATCTCTTCATTTTCACATTCACATCTCTCCCAAATAAAAAATAAAGAGGAAAGGAAAAAAAGATGAACAAACCGAATAAAAAGGTGACATTCGGTCAATGTGGCGAGAGTTTTCCAATCCCACAATGTAATTCAAAGGGCACGAAATACGCATTTGAATCCAGTGATGACAAAGATCGCAATGCGGATGAAATCCACAACACTGAAAATACACCGCCTCCCAACCCTGCCGCCCTCACCACCCCTACCCCATCTGGCCACCCTTGAA
Organism: Eptatretus atami; assembly: GCA_035128595.1. Classification (NCBI taxonomy): domain Eukaryota; kingdom Metazoa; phylum Chordata; class Myxini; order Myxiniformes; family Myxinidae; genus Eptatretus; species Eptatretus atami. Next base: position 90,488,910 of record CM068959.1, read on the forward strand.
AACGTCCGTCGTCTCATTAGCATGAGAAAGAGTTTAAATGGCTTAAGTGGTCCAGGCTGAGGCCCAAGCAGAGAAAACGAGAGGCAGGGCAGTTTTGTCGATGGAGTTCAATATTGTGGAGATTAAATCAGAAGGAGAGGGAAGAAAAGTGAACACAAGGTAGCCAAAGCAACCGCAGATTATACGAGGCATGCACAGCCCATGGGACGTCTTGTGATACAAGCACAGCAGAGAGCCTCAAGAAGAAGAGAAGAATAGCAATCGAGGAAGCACAACGCGCCATTGTTCGAATGCACGAAAGCAAAATGCATTGCTGCAGTCGGTGACACCAGAGGCCTATTTACCCCGGTGGTATAAATGCAGTACATCCGATAAACTCCAACAACTCTTTAGGCCCGACTGCTTCGATAATTAGTCGAGCGATTTTACATAGACTCCACTTCGTATAAATGATGTAATCACATACAATACCGAGCAAAAGTGTAGGCCATTAGGAAGCCATTTTCCAAAAGCATGCTTCAACCCACAAGAAACTCGAGGTGATATCGAAATGGCACACAGGAGTCTTCATTCATCCTCAAACTATGAGGTTCATGTAAGACCTTCCAATATATCACAGACACACTCGAACATCTGCACAACTGGTGAGATCGCTCGGCTTGTCGTTTAATAGAAGGATGTCGTCCTTCCCGTAAGGCATCTTCTCTTTTAACGTGAAACCTATTGGACCGTGCAGCTGGTACACAAGTGCACACCTTCCTTCGGGAGGGAGCTACCACCACTGTTCTACTCAAAATAATTTAGAGCTTACCTGGCCAAACCTTCAATGTTGTTCGTGTTCAATGTGCAGATGGGATTATTTTCTGCAAAGTCGCACGTGGTTTGCCGAAGGGAGGGACGCTAACCAAACTCGGTGGTATCGCGGTTAGTGCGTCCGCTCTGAGTCTGGCAGGTCGACTGTTCAAATTCAAATCCCGGCCGAGTCATACCAAAGACTTTGAAAAAGGAACGGGATGCTTCCTTGCTTGATCCTCAGCATTCAAAAATGATAGAGCACAGACAAACAACCATACGTTGGCAACCATTGCACAGGATTTGATAGGCATAATGGTCTTCTCTTGCACTGAAGTTCCTTGTAAGGGAACTCGTACTTACTTACATTGGGAACACCAGCTTCCTTCGAGAGCAGCCTTGGTGGTGGGGGTGTGGGGGAAGATAGTGGGGGAGATGGGGAAAATATATTTTTGTGTCATGGCTAATAATCCCCCCTGTCTGCAGTTGGGGTCAGCAAACCACTTGCACTGTGGCACAGGTACAGGTGAAAATCGTAAGCCCCCACCCCCCCCCCCAGTGGATTTTTTTTGTGCCCACGACCTGACCCTGGGTACTACCAACACACGTAAGCACAATTTGGTGAACATTGCCCGAGTTGTTTTTTCCGATGATTTTCAGACACATACATACAGGGAATTGCCTTCTTAATACTAGCAGGGGTATGCGGTGTTGCCTGGTGTTGCCCGGACTATTTTTTTTTGTGGGGGCCCAAAACACATCCCTACATCACTAAAGAATGGGTTTGGGGATCATTCAATATTTCCTTTCACGTCGCTACAATGGCTTAGGCACGATCGAGCGATTTAAAACATTTCTAAACAGCATGGTGAGATACAGCCACAACCCCAATGCAGCAGTACACGGGAAGGCTTTTGGAATGGATCCATGCATGATGTTCATGGTTGGGTATTGTCTACAGGGGTTTCACACACACTGATGGAACAGCTGATGGAGCATTTCACATTCACAGATTTTGTACAAGAGGGTGTAAACTCCTCTTGAGCAGTATATTGTAACTTGCACGATTATTAAAATAGTATAATAATAAAAATTTGTAATTAGTTACCAAAAGGGTCAGGATGATTGTGGGATTAAGAGGAGGGAGGATGGATGAACTGAGGGAGATTGGTATGTAGATGAACTTGATGAGGAGATTGGTTAAAAAAAAACCTGGCTGAAGTGGGCTGGACACTTGGTGTAGATGGAGGAAGAGAGAATGGCAAAGAGAGCGGGTAGGTTGAGGGAGCAAGGTAGGAGGAAAAGAGGTAGACCACGGTTGAGATGGGAGGATTTGTGAGGAGGGGTATCAATGAGGTGGGGGTAGTTGGAGAGTGGAGAGAGTTGGCTGAGGACAGGGGGAAGTGGAGATGTACTGTGGTCAAGGCAGAGCATAAGATTGGTACCATTGGACCTCCCCCCGTTAAAAGGAAAGAGAAGGAAAAAAAAAGAACAAGCCGGAGGCGACGATGGTTCGCGGGCATTGTTGAACAATGCCACGATAATACAATTGCGTTGCCGTTGGTTGCACGTGTTTCTGGATCGACACAATTTCTACCGCAGTGAAGTAGAATGGAAAGTTAGATCTAGTTTGTGGAAGCACCAAAATTGGAAGTTAGTTAAACATCTAAACGCTGAATTTGTTCCAGTGTTGATGCCTGAAATCAGAACAAAAATTAGGAATTTCCAGCGAAGTGGAAGTAGCATGGAAAGTTGGATCCAGCTTGTGGAAGCCACAAAATGGTAGTTAGTTAAACATCTAAACACTGAGGTTGAGTCCAGTGTTGATGCCTGAAATCAGAACAAAAATTAGGAATTTCCAGCGAAGTGGAAGTAGCATGGAGAGTTGGATCAGCTTGTGGAAGCCCCAAAAGTGGAAGTTAGTTAAACATCTAAAACACTGAGGTTGAGTCCAGTGTTGATGCCTGAAATCAGAACAAAAATAGGAATTTCCAGCGAAATGGAAGTAGCATGGAAAGTGGATTCAGCTTGTGGAAGCCACAAAACGGAAGTTAGTTAAACATCTAAACACTGAGGTTGAGTCCAGTGTTGATGCCTGAAATCAGAACAAAAATTAGGAATTTCCAGCGAAATGGAAGTAGCATGGAAAGTTGGATTCAGCTTGTGGAAGCCACAAAAATGGAAGTTAGTTAAACATCTAAAAGCTAAATTTGATTCCAGTGTTGATGCCTGAAATCAGAAACAAAATTAGGAATTTCTACCGCAGTGGAAGTAGAATGGAAAGTTAGATCTAGTTTGTGGAAGCACCAAAATTGGAAGTTAGTTAAACATCTAAACGCTGAATTTGATTCCAGTGTTGATGCCTGAAATCAGAACAAAAATTAGGAACTTTCCAGCGAAGTGGAAGTAGCATGGAAGTTGGATCCAGCTTGTGGAAGCCACAAAAGTGTAAGTTAGTTAAACATCTAAACACTGAGGTTGAGTCCAGTGTTGATGCCTGAATCAAACAAAAATTAGGAATTTCCAGCGAAATGGAAGTAGCATGGAAAGTTGGATTCAGCTTGTGGAAGCCACAAAAATGGAAGTTAGTTAAACATCTAAAAGCTAAATTTGATTCCAGTGTTGATGCCTGAAATCAGAACAAAAATTAGGAATTTCCAGCGAAGTGGAAGTAGCATGGAGAGTTGGATCCAGCTTGTGGAAGCCCCAAAAGTGGAAGTTAGTTAAACATCTAAACACTGAGGTTGAGTCCAGTGTTGATCGCTTGAAATCAGAACAAAAATTAGGAATTTCCAGCAAAGTGGAAGATAGAATGGAAAGTTAGATCCAGCTTGTGAACTTTAAATTGCACAAAATTGGTAGTTATAGAAACACATAAACACAAAAGTTGGATTCCAGTCTTGAAAAAAAAAAAATGAAATTTCCATCAAAGTGGAAGCTTTGAGGAAGCCCTACTGTAAAAACCTATCTCTTCCGTCAAAATTGACCAAATCAAATCGGATTTTTTTATATGTTGTACTTATGCACATTACGCACAGCTTCTAGGAAATGAAATTGTGAGGAAAAAAAAATCGAGAAAAAAAATAAAAATAAATAAAAAGTTCAAGTGGGCGTGGGACGCCCCTCATACAAAAAGACACAACTAGACCATGATATCTAGCTTGTGTCCAAGTTTCATCAAGATCGCATCAAACGTCACGGAGCTATGCTCTGGAGAGAGTCACAAACAGACAGACAGACAGACAGACAGACAGACAGACACAACAAAAATAGTGGTCACTGCTGGTGCCCACGAACCAACAAGTTATCTCTGCCACAAAGAGCTGAAGTATAGTGTCTCCATCCACTTTCTCTCTCTCTCTGATGACATGGACAAACTTTTAACCACTCATATCAACTCTCTCTCTTACTCATATGTGGTGATTTCAATTGTAACGTGCCAATTTGCCGGGTGTTGATACCTTTATCACCAATCACGGCACTTCAGAAAAGTACTGCTGTGATTCAATGTGAATGATTCAATCTGTGAACTTTCTCACTTGGATTTCTGTGAATGGAAAATCCTTTCGTCTGGATTTGGTTATGACCAACTTCCCCACCAATGTCACATGCTCTTCCTCTGCTCCAATTAGTTCATCTGATCATGTGCTTGTGAAGGTCAACATCTCTCAAGTCATTCTCAGAGAACAGTCTCAGTGACGGCAAGTCCGGCAGTTCAGTCAGAAAAACTGGCAGGGACTGCAAGCAGCCATCTCTCTTCAGGACTCTTCTCCTATATCTATTGCTCCTGATATAATTCAACCTGGGAATTCTTCCAGAGAAACCTGCTCTACCTTGTGCAGAGATTAATCCCATCTTGTCTTTAGTTGTCATTCCCATCCTCCCACCCATGATACACCACATCCTGTGGTGAGGCAGTTGCCTTGAAACAACTTGCATTCTCCTCCTGGAAGGTAAATCCCACCAAAGGCAACCTCAGATCATTCCACAAAGCCTGCAACAAGTGTGTCTACTCTCAAGAGAGCCAGAAAACAACATCTATCCAACCTCAAGATTGAACTCTCAAACCCGTCTCCCTCGACTAAAATTTGGTGGCACCTTGTTAGGTCTGTCTCCGGAGTATGCTCCCCCTCCATCCCTTCCCTCTCTTCAAATAGCACCACAGCAGACTTTGCTCATGAGAAGGACGAATATCTCAATTCTGTGCTTGCTTCCAAATCTTGTGCCCTCAACCCCTCTGTACCCATCATCCCTGTCTTTCCCAACTGCTACTCGACTCTGTGTCTTTTGCACCTGAGAAAGTGGAGAAGGGTTTGTCAACCCTCGACTGATTCTGCAACTGGACCAGTCGGCATCAGCTCACGTGTACTAAAAACTTGCTCCGCTGCTCTTGCTTATTCTCTCTCTGCCCGATTCACCATGAAATTTACCCTATGTCATATTCCATCTGCCTGGAAATCAGCCAACATCACTGCATTACAGAAAAATATGCAAAAACCGATTCCTTTAACTACAGACCTATCAGTTTACTTCCAATCATCAGCAAGGTCATGGAATCCAGCATCGCATGTCAACAGCATCGCAGTTGACATAAAATCCTGAATTTTCTCCAACTGACTCATCTCATCAATTTTGATTCCGACCACATCACTCGACTTTGAACTTGCTGCTTCTACTCTCCTGAGAATGAATGAAGGCCCTCAATGTTAGACATTAGATAAAGGCCCTCAATGTTAGAGATGAGAACAGGGTCATCAATCAAGACATATCTTGATACAGGATCTTGATGCAGTCTGGCATCCGCATTGCTCTCCAAATACTCTGCCCATGGCATCAAAGGCCAACTCCACTCTTGGGTTATCTTCTAGTGAAACTCCAAAAATGTAGAATCACTGCTCACCTCAATTCATTGTACACTGCTCCTTCCAAATTCCATATCTAGGCGATGCATGATGTCATCTCCAGGTGCCGAAGGAATGGAGTACTCAGTTTTTACTGCGTTTTCACTTTGCGAAAAAAATTTTTTGCCAAGTATGTTGGTCTGCAGCATTTGTCTGTCTGTTTGTTTGTCTGTCACACGATTTTTTGCCACAGCTTTCAAGCAATCGTTTTGAATTTTGTTTATTGTGTAGGTGACCAGTCAAGGACAGCAACACTAAATTTTGGTGTAGATCCGAATCCAGATCTGAATCTGAGAATTTTTTAAGTGATTCTTCACCATTGAGAGATTTGGGCCAAAAATGATATAAAGTACAATATCTCAAAAAGGTTATGGATGTATTCACACGAAGCTTGGTGGACAGGTTGGGAGTGCCACTTGGAAGAATTGATTCAATTTTGATGTAGATCCGAATCCAGATTTGGATACAACAATTATTTAATTTTAAACTGATTCCAATTCTTCACCACTGAGAGATGGGGCTACAAATGATATTGCATGATATCTCAAAAAGTTGAGGACGGATTCGGATGAAACGTTGTGGTCAGGTTGGGTGTGTGAAAAGGACTAATTGATTTAATTTTGATGAAGATCTGAATCCGGATACGGATTCGATGATTTTTCAAGTGATTCTTCACCGTTGAGAAATGGGGCCAAAAACTATGTATCTAGTTTTTGGATATCTTTTAGAGATAGCATATTATCTCTAAAAGTTGTGGACGACTTATGACAAGAACAAGCCAATTCGATTTTGGTTAAGGTCCGGAATCAGATCCGACCTATCAGTGGCATTCAAAATGTAAACTATTCAGCCTGGCGGAGGAATGTTCTCTATGGAGTGCCATTCTGTTTCGCCAAGTTGTCACTCTACGAGTAATTTTTTGGGTGGTCGCTAGACTACCGTTATTCTCAGGTTTTCCGTCTGTCTGTATGTATGTAATGGAC
>CM068959.1:90495595-90515864 GCA_035128595.1 Eptatretus atami
TTTTGATGAAACTTGACTGGTAGGTTCATACCAGGATCTAGTGTATGCTTTTGAGCACCGTTGCTATGGACGCCAACGTTGCCTAGCAACGGGACTTTTAAATTTTTTGAAAAAAATCCGAAAAATATTTTTATATATGTTTTTTTCGAAAATCAAAAATCGGCTTCCGTGCTTTTAAGCACACTATAATCAACCTCTTTGTCAAAAATTTTCAGCCCAATCCGTCAAAAACTGTATGACTAGTATGCCAATATATAGCGACCACCCATGTCGCCTACCGGCTTGTTGTGGTCGCCGAAATAGGTGACCCTTATTGTCAGTAATTCTGTCTGTTTGTTTGGATGTTTGTTCATTTGTCATAAGCATAATTGGTAGTAAACGTGGGCGGATTTTGACCAAACTCGGGTGGTAGTACATCTTATGACCTAGTGCTTTGGAAATTGTGATGGTTTCTAGGGAGCTTTGGTTCCCTAGCAACAACCGAAAAACCTTCAAAATCAGTACCGTTCACGCGAAATCAATTCCGAAAGCCATTATCCCACGTAGGGTTATGAAATTTGGCACGAATGATCTACAGGTGATGCTCTATCAAATATATTCCGGTTTTTGTGATATATGGAATACTTTACCCACAGCACCCCTACAATTAGGGTATGCGCGAAAATTGGCGAAAATGAAGGCCCCCTAGCGACCAGGTGAGTGCATCATACGAATGAAACTTTGCAGGTTCATGGTACTCAATGAGTACTACAACTTTGCCTCAGGACATATTGACCGATTTCGCTTAGGTCAGGGTCAAAGGTCAATTAGTGCAAAATCGATAATATGCGAGAGCTGGAGTGCCTTCGCGCCAAATGCTACTCCTCCTAGGGTTATGGTCGGATGGTCATGAAAATTCACACTAATCGTCGGGAATACATTGTGCACAAACGATCGAGCCGGATTTTCGATTTAGATCTTTGTTCACCCACGGCACCCCCTCGAACTTTGGGGATTTCCGATTTCAAACCGCATTTTCGGTACTTTTCATTCAAATGGATACCGAGTAGTTATCAGTAGATGGAACTGGATGTGATTTGACATGCATAATCTTAAGGTGATTCCGTATCCGCTATATGACATCCATTTTGCTTTATATCTTATAGTTTCCATGCTCGGCGACCCATCGCCGCCTACCGGCTTGTCATCTTGTTTGTTTGTTTGTCCGGGCGATATCTCAGCCATCCTTTGATCTAGAAAGCTGAAATATGGGGACAAAAGTTAAGATGTGCTTTGGCAAAAAGGGAGCTTTATATTTTTTGATTAATCAAGTAATTCATTAATTACTTAATTATTATAGATTTATTAATTACTTACTTATTTTATTTCTCATCTAAGCAATATCTCAGGCACCTTTTGAGCTTGGAAGCTGATATTTGGACATGACAGTGACCAAGTGATTTGGCTATAAAGGGCATTTTGATTTATTGATTAATCAATTCATTGATTAATTATTCATTTTTCGATTAATTGCTTAATTTTCAAAAAGTTACAGATTCGGATGAAACAGTGGTGATTTAGGTATGCTATTTGGCAATTGATTTAGAAATTAATTACTTTACGATTATTATTTATTTATTTTAATTCTGCAATTAATCAATCAATTATTGTGCACCGCTCCCTCCCAATTCTGACTCAATGTGCTGCAAGAAGGCATCACCGGGTGCCGAAGGTGCCCCGGTGATGTTGCGCACTGGAGGATTGTTATTTATTTATTTGGCATGTGGGCAGTGTACTTTGAATGCACCGCTACTTGTTCGTTCCTTTTTTTCCCCGCCTGTGCAACCAACTTCCATATTCTCTTCAATCTCATTCTTCCCTCCAGGTGTTCCAGATAGCTGTTCAACACCATCTCAGATCATCTCCCATCTAAAAACATGATCTTTTGTACCCCCATTAAACCATCCCCCCTAACCCACAAATTTCCAGTTTTTCCTTCCTGAGAGTTTGCTTCTGTGGCAATCTTATCCACACCCTGCGCTCTCTCCTACCCCTCATCCTTTATTGTCTGTCTCTGTCTATTTTGTCCCTCGGCCCTGCTGTTGGCATTTCCCCCCTCTCTTTCTGCTGTTCCTTTTGTTCTGTTGCATTCTGATCTGATCTGTGTTCTCACTCTTCCACAAGCCTTGACTCTGCACACAAAAAAATCCTCAGCAAAGAGCCCACACACACACATACAGTCAGTCATGCACATTGAACCAGCCGAGATAATTGAAGGCTGGCAGTTCATCCTAGAATGAGGCTGAAGGTGGTGGCAAAGTTCACATTGGAATGGCTTGAGGGCTTGGTGCACCTCTCTTGAGGGGCAGACAAAGTCTGAGAGAAAGCGATTAGCCTATTCCTGCCAGGGGGCCACAGCACCTGATTTTATGGAGTCCTGGTTCCTTCCCCCACCCTCAAGGAGTTTCTTCAGAGCCTGGCAGGTAGAGGTGAACAGCATAGAAATAGACCTAGCCAATCGAAGGTGCCAAGGCCACAAAGCAACATGTGCATGGCACACCACTACCCAAAGCTGGCCAGCCTGGAGGGCCCGCCAATCACCAGAGGAATGTCAGAGGGCCAGAACTTCTGTCTACCGCCCCCGCCCCTACTCCCACCCCCCTCCCTGGTGCATAACAGGGGAGAACCCTATGTCGTGAGCTACAGGCCGGTCGTGTAGATGCGGAGGACAACTGGAGTGCCATGGTACCCCAAAATCAAACTCGGAGTTCAAAATAGTGGTTCAAAATAGTAGTTCAACACATTGAGGAGACAAACCTACCATGGCTATGCAAAAATGACTTGGCCCATCCATCTGGGCCACACCAGACAACCTCACTCTAACACGTGTCCTTCATGTAAGTGGTTCAAAAGTCCTATTACTATGCGAATACACATGATGCTAAGGCTTAATACTATTGACCCCACCCCCTTCCGCTCCCCTATAAACATATCATCATCATCATGTTATTATTATTATTTATTTCTATTTTTGGCAGATCTAAAACAAAACATTGAAAAAAAATCTTCATTTTAAGCAATATGACCTCCCCTAATCATCAGTTGATGGAACAAAGCAAAGATTTAAAAAAGGAAAAAGACCTATGCCAGTGTATTTGGTACAAAACCAGCACAACTTTCCAAACAAATCTGCAATCACCCATCAAGGAAAGCTTTCCCTCCAGATAAAATTCGGACGACACCATCCCATTTCAAGCACAAATCCAAGGGCCAAAGAGCTGTTTCCAGCCTCAGGGTATTCTCTGTTGGAGACAACCCGATAATTGGCTGCTATAAGTACCAGATGGTTTCAACCACTGGACTTCCTTAGCAACCAACCAGGAGGCTTCGGCAGTCAGCATGAAACACAAAAACGGATTGCATATCAAACATCAGATCATGTGTTTGATCGTATGTGCATTTGTCAAATACCAAAGCACATGTCTGATTTACACGAGTTAAATCATGAAATATTACATCACATGCATGATTACATGAGTTTGCCAAAGACACAATCATATGCCAGAGACAACTGCAACTAATGATTCAAATTAGGCCCAGCCATGAAACGTTTGACCTTATCGGAGACATTCACCCCGAGTTGACCTTTTCAAGGGAGGAAATGGACAATCTTATTTAGTATCAAACGTCCTCAAGAGAATGTTGTCCTCTAACAGTTTCTTTTGCAGCTTAGCAAGCACCAGTAACACCAAACAACCACTGTAAAGCCACGTGCGAAAGTTTGATGCTTTAGGAAAGCAGTTCATGCCTTGATTACCAGTTATAGATTTAAATCATCTGCACATAGTAACTAGCTCAATTGTCCAGTTTACATCAATAGCATGTCTAATCAAGTGGCAAAATATATTGTTTGGTCATCAAGAGGTGGAATGTTTGGTCACCCTGACAATGACCTGATCAATCGATGGATAGCTATGGCAGGGAAACAACTAAAATACATTAAATCATAGACAACAGCAGAGAAGGATCATAACGGTTAAGTTGTGTGTTGGCAGCAGGCTGACCAATCACTGCCATTATATCGAAGAACAGACAAGGCCTTGAAGAGAAAGGGTCAGTGTTACAAAGAGAGATGGACTGTGACACAAAAACAACAAAGATATTATGATCAAGGGAACCAACCTGACCATAGTTGATGTCAGAGATAAATGTCTGAGCTAGGCGTCACCTCCACTGACCCTTCGTGTTGATAACATACACCAGTCATAAGTAAGAGTACTTTTTAATGCTTACCTCAATGCTGCAAGAAAACCGACTACGACAGGAAACATTAGTTCAGTGAAACAAAAAGCCCAGCGTAAGTGAAAATCAAACAGAAAAATCAAATTATTATTCTTAAAATAAGCAATTTAATAAGAGCATCAAACAGAATGAGTGCAACTACATGCAGGTACATGTTACCAAGATGAATGCAATCTTCTTGTTGTTGCATATGGCAGTTCAGCTGCCAAGCAGCTATCACTTTGTTGGGGCACAACTATGCCACTGATGCTCTGCCCCTCTGCCAGTACACCGATATTCATTTTGCCAACCTCAGAAGGATGACAAGCTGAGTCAGCCCCACCTGGCGTTAATTCAGTGGCAAACAGAGGTCATACTCAGGACCCTAAGATTCCAAGCCAGCCACCCTAACCACTAAGCCAACAACAAGCTTCGTGAATGTAATACAAACGTCTGAAAGCAAGACGAAAATGACTTCGTGTAATGTTATAAAAAATAATTTATTATTTGTGTGTGGGCAATAATAACAGTCATCGAGATTATGCTTTGAAGATGAAGGTTCCAAAGCACATTCCACAGGAAAGCTTTATGAGCAACAAGGAGAGTTTGGCTTAAATGTAATGGGAAGTAAGAACCGTTAGAATAAGTGGAATACGAGTCCAGACTGTTTCCTTCAAAAGAGAAGATTGCAAGGGGGATATCTGATTGAAATGTTTAAGATAATGAATCAAATTGATGGACAGAAATGGATTTAGGAACCGTTTCTGCAAATATTCGGTGAATTGCTGCTCAGAATTTTAATGTTTAAAAGAGAAAACAAAAGAAGAAGGCAGAGTATGTCAAACAAAGTTTTTGTTATTGTACAAAATAGTCTGCCAAGAAAGTCTGTGAAATCCACAAGATGGAAGAGATTAAAAGGAAAATTGGTAGACAGTAAGAGTAGAGCACGTGAAATGACATACGTCTCCTTATGTCTTTCTTGGGAAAATTTACTACAAAGAAAAGCGAGTGAATGACGGAACATATATCTAAATGTAGTTGGCTGCTCATGGAGCACCAACCTTTTAATCAGTCCTCTTGCGTCTACGTGTACATTCCTCCGGATTTGCCACACATGTGACTGCCTGTTTGACATTCACATCTCATCACGGGATATAACCTGCTGGATGGATATCGAGCTGGCCACTTTATCTGTTTTTCTGATCGGCCGCGAGTGCAGGTCCCTCTGCCAAGTTCATCGCATCCTTATGAACACGTGAGATCTAACTGAGCGAATGCACCTTCCCAGAGTTGGAACATCACTTTAGCATTTAAACAGTTTTGTTGCCGTTGTTTTTGTTTGCATGTAAATCGTTATATACACACAGTGCTGTGCAAAAGTCTTCGGCCACCACATTTCTTTGATTAATTTGTAATTTCTCTAGCACACTACTACTACTACTACTACTACTACCACTACTACTTCTAATACTGGCTATCCCTTGAAATCCAAGGATGATGTCCATCCAGCGAAAATTATGTTGAAGATGATGATGAAATGGAAGATGATGACGATTAAATAAGTCGATGGGCAGCAGTCAGAGATGACCTCACGTTGATGCACTCATAGATGACTGCTGAGACAGATGCAGGAGCCACAGCTGTGCCTACAATGCACGCAGTTGAATGGTGCCGCCATCGTCGGATGTAGTTGACACTCTATCCATTGTCTGCGTTTCTCTTCGTAATGTTGTGTTCTCTCACGTTCAAACTTCTTAACTCCTTCTGAACACATTGTCCTCCATCCAGTACGAGCAGCAGTGGTTTCTTCCCTGTTCTTTACACTTACTCCACACTTCTTCATGGTGGTCTTCAAAACATCTTTGAATTGCTTCCTTTGTCCACCAGCTTTTCTCTGCTTTGGTAACTGGAAGTATAGGACATGTTTTCGCAGTCTTGAGTCTGGAATACGACACAGATGTGTGGTTCATCGCAGCTGGGCTTTTATTACTAAGGACTCTAAACTGCCACTGTTCACACAGGAGAACATAACTGCATTGGTAAGATGGTCTTCCCATCGAATACGGAGAATGGAGTGGAGAAAGCATTGATGAGCATGGTCGAGTGACTATCTAAATTCGGTAGGTAACCCAGGTCTCACAGCTGTATAAAAGAGTGTTGGCATAATTACCGCTTTGTAAACTTGTATTTTCGTTGTCGTTTTCAAGTCTTTATTATGAGAAACATAGGATTTCAAACAACCATAAACGAGACATGCAGATTGTATATGAGCCTGGATATCTTCATCAAAGTTTGCATTTCTTGAGAGAATATTAACAAGGTACGGAAAATGCTCAACTGACTAATGCCGTGCCATTTATTGTAATGGTTAGAGATGGAGTAGTGCTGGAGTTTGGAGCCCGTTGGAAAAGCACCTTCGTCTTCACAACATATATATTTGAGGCCAAAACGATGGTAAATCTCAGTAAAATTGAACTGCGTTTCTTCAGCGGACTGGGCAAAAATGGCACAGTCATCTGCGTACTGCAGTTCAGATGTTGTGGTGAGAGAGACTTTAGTTTTTGATTGAAAACGTCTCAAATTTACTGGTTTTCCATCTATTCAATATTGTATTTCTGTGTCATATGTGATCTTACGCAAGGTCGACCTGAGTAAGAAAACCACCCATATCCTACTATATTAAATTAGGCAATTTTCTGCATGTGTACGTCTGAAAATCAAAGAAAAAAACAGGGCTGGGCCGCTCTCCACCAAATTTTGCATATGTGTTGGATGTACCCAGGGCCAGGTCACGGGCATGACCCCTGATCCCATGTGAGGGGCAGGAAGAGATGACTTACGGTTTTCTCCTGTAGACGTTCCACAGTGCAAGTGGTTTACTGACCCCTGCTGCAGACAGGGAGAATTATTATCCACGGCACAAAATATATTTGCCCGAACTCCCCCTCTGCAACCTACCCCTTTACCTCAGGCTGCTCCCGGAGGAAGTGGGTGTTTCAGGTACATTAAAAACAAGGTTGGTGCTAAAACTTTTCCCTGCTTAACACTGGTCTCGATGGGAAAGGATTCAGATTGGTTTCCAAAATGTAGAACTTTTACATCCATATTCACAGGGAATTCTTTCAGGATGACAATGAATTTTGAGGGGCAGCCAAAACATTGAAGTAGGCTCCACAAAATATTTTGGTTGATGGAGTCAAAAGCTTTTGCCAGATCAATGTTGTTGTTATATATGCAGCCTGTGGCTGCTGGTTGCATCATTTTCTGGAAGCACAGCTGTGCCACTGATGCAGCACCCCTGTTACCAGTAAGCTGGTACTCATTTTGTCAACATCTGAAAGATGACAAGCTGAGTCAACGCACCTGGTGTTGTTTCAATTGCACAACAGGGGCTTGAAGTCAAGACTCTAAGATCTTAACCCAGCCACCTTAACCATTAAGTCAGCACCAGGCTTGCCAGGTCAATAAAAACGATGCACAAATCTTCATGGTGTTTTCTGCTTTTCTCTTGTATTTGTTGGGCTGTAATGATTGAATCAGCTGCTCCACGATTAGGACTAAAGCCACACTGGGATTCCAGTAGGAATTCTTCAGTCAATGAGATAATTTTGTTGGGGAGAATGCGAGACAGTAACTTTCCTGCTACTGACAGGAGTGATATACCACAATATTCTTCGCAATTTCATTTGTCTCCTTTCTTCTTATACATGGTTATTATCAATGGATTTTTGAAATTTTGTAGAACAGTCTCTTGGTCACATATGTTTAGAAATAGGTGGTGTAATGGACAAGAAAGCAAATATCCTCCGCATTTATAGCTTGGGTCTGGGTGATTTATTCTTTCATAATTGTCAAATTGTCTTTAATAACTCAATAAAGCATGGAGGTATATAAAGTTCTGATTTTGTTGGATATTGTGGTGTTTCATCAAATACCTTATCATTGATGATTAAGGAGCTCGGAGAAATTATCTTTCCATCCATTGAGGATACCATCTTGGTCTGTTATGCCTGGTGTTGACGTAATGGTTAGGGTGGTGGGCTTGGGATCCTAGAATTCTGAGTTTAAATCCCCCTTTTCTGTTGAATTAATACCAGGTGGGGTTGACTCTGCCTGTCATCCTTCCGAGGTCAACAAAATGAGTGCCAGCTTGCTGGTATACTGTGTCGGAGTGGCGACCCGTCCAGGATTGTGCCCAATAGCCAAGGAGACTGCTTCGGCAGCACCAAGGCTCTGCACAGATTATGGTCCCAACAGATGTATGGATGGATCTTGGTCTCTTAGAAGGACATTTCCGTCAGTTGACCAGACTGGGGCTACCATATTAGAAGATGGGTTTGACGGTATTGAATAAATTAAACATGTCATGACAATCTGCATACTGTTGAATATCTTCAGGTTTCTTTGTGTACCATTTATTCTTGACTAGCAAAGGTCCCTCTTCCCACCCCTTCCCTTCCATCATCTCCCACCCCTTCCCTTCCCTTGTGTGTATAAGTTATTAATTGTGAGAAAATGACTGTTAAAAACCCTAGAAGCCGCTGTCACACCTTGATGTTTTAGCCAGCTATGGCAACATATCAAAATGTATGTAAAACGCTGGCGTACGCTGAACTATTGATGTTTTTTTTAATTTTGGGCGTATAATAACGTGTTGGACTATGCATAACGTATTAGTAACATACACAGAAGTTTTAATCATATAGATAACTTATACCAACGAATGCTGAGCGTGTTGTCGGCGTTCAAACCTATGCCCAACGATAGTCTAACTTATGCATAGCGCGGCAGCGTATCGCCGACGATCACGTGGCGTAGGCTATTAATAGGCTGCGGCTGACGATTCAAATCATAACCGCACAGACATCGAAGTGTGAAGCCGCTGTCACACCTTGACGTTTAAGCCAGCGTATGCCGACGTATGAAAAATTTGCCGAACCAAGCTGGCACACGTTGAATACGTTATGGGTAAGTTTTGTATACGTTAAGAGCACGCTGGCATACGTGTAGTACGCTGGCATACGTCATTGTACGCCGAGTACGTCGAGAAATTTTCAGCATGTTGAAAATTTCTCGACGTATCGACGTATGACACACATTCCACATACACTGGCATAAGTTGTAGGAACGCTACGGCGATCGTTGACACACGTCAACATACGTTACTTGTACATTACTCATAGTCGAAACACGTCAAGGTAATGGTTAGCGTCAGTGTTCCAGACTCCGGTTTTTTTTTTTTTTTTCTTCGGTATGACGGTTATGATTTAAATCGTTGAGCGGCAGCCTTTAATTATATTAATTATAACCGCACTAGAAATCGAAGTGTAAACACCGTCATACCGAAGAAATAAAAAAAAAAAAAAAAAAAAACCAGGGAGTCTGGAACACTGACGCTAACCATTACCTTGACGTGTTTCGACTTATGAGTACCTTACAAGTAACGTGTGTCAATGATTGCGTAACGTGCCTACAACACGTACTCATAGGTTAGAATAAGTTTCGGGTACGCTAAACATTACCTCGACGTGTTTCGACTTATGAGCAACTTACAAGTAACGTGTGTCGACGTGTGTCAACGATCGCGTAACGCGCCTACAACTTATGGCCAGCATTATGCGGAACGTGTGAGCCATACGCTGGCATACGTTGGGAAATTTCAAGCATGGAAAATTTGTCTAACAGCTCGCGAACTACGACGTTTGCCAACGTACTACGACGTATGCCAGCGTGCTCTTAACGTATACAAACTTACCATAACGTATTCGACGTGTGCCGGCGTTTTAGCCCAATTTTGCACACGTCAGGCATACTTTGGCTAAATCGTCAAGGTGTGACAGGGCCTTAAGGTGTATCATGTGAAAAATCTGATTGTATAAAGTTTCTTTGTGATTAACATTGGGAGTTCAAAGCAGAAATGTCACAAACAAACAAACAGCAAAACAACTTAC
Organism: Eptatretus atami; assembly: GCA_035128595.1. Taxonomy (NCBI): domain Eukaryota; kingdom Metazoa; phylum Chordata; class Myxini; order Myxiniformes; family Myxinidae; genus Eptatretus; species Eptatretus atami. Next base: position 90,505,807 of record CM068959.1, read on the forward strand.
CTTCGTGTTGAAGTGGTTATTGGAGGTTTACACATTGGTACGTGGCGGCTTGGAGATAGCGACACGTGGGTTGCGCATCAGGCATTGTAGATACTGTATGTGGGTCGACCCTAGTTGATAATGGTACAACTGCCTCACACATGCTGTAATGACTCCAAATATCAATTTTTCACCCTTCTGGCATGTATAATTGAATACGTGGCTGATCTGGCTTTAACTTAATGTACAGTGTTTGTTTAATTTTTACGACTTGTCATTTTCAAACTCAGCCTTATGGGAACTTATAACGGCCTTAGTTTAAAACACACCAATTGTTCTGGTCACCCGAGATCATCACGACTTAAATGATAATTCAAAAATCTGCTTTGTTGTTCGACAATTGCAATGCACTCTAAAATCCATATACCTACTCTGTAAACAACTATGTAGGTACACGGTTCAAAATCGCTTGTTTTAGACTCTTGGATGTGTCATCGGAGTGCATATTTGAAGGGTGTATATTTGGGGAAGTTAGCTAAGGTGGTAACCTTCATTTCTACAAACTATTTTTCACCCTTGAAAGTTATGTCTTAAGATGAGCAGAAAAATTACCTTTAAGTCAGTTGTCTTTGTGCTATTTTTGCTTTTTCAATGATTAGCGCATTTGAGAGATCACATGACTCCTTCGCTGCTCTTACCGATCATAGTAACGTTTTAATTAACAGCTATTTTTCACATTTGACAGCATATTTGACGATCGGAGTTCATCATATCGGTACCGTATCCAGGTTGAAATCCAAAAAAAATTGGGCTTGATGTAAAGCATTGTATATATTGATCTACACTCATGGAGATGGTGACAGGTGGTGGCTCGTGTGTTTATAAGTTATGAATTGTGAGAAAATGACTGTTTAATACCCATATTTAAGTGCATCATGGTAAAAAAATGTGATCCCATAACGTTTTGTGGCGACTAACCTTGGGAGCTCAGAGGAGTAGCGTCACAAACAAACAAACAAATAAACCAATGTCACCCGTAGGGTGATCCGTATCTTGCCAAAAGGTGACCACGTGTGACTTCTTTAAGGTCACACTGAGGTGAACAGAGCTGCTATCCACCAGGAGCGACTCCTAGGAATATCTGCCTACGAGAGATTCCGATGAGAATCGTTCTACAGAGTAACCATGAAAATATGCGTTTGCCTCATAACGTACCAAATCACGTCATAATGTCTCAAGCTTGATATATCTAGAAAGCACTCATCGAGGTGTTCAATTTGAGGTACTACACGATATGGTTCCTAAAACTTGAAAATTTGACCTTGGGGTCAAATATGTTTGACCTTAGGCGTTAACCATGAAGGTCAAGGCCAATCGCCACCAAAATTAATCAGCTGAATGCCAGACCATGAACTATATTCCCATGAAGTTTGAAGACGATCCGATCAAAATTACTCAAAAAATAAGGGTTTCGTCGACTCCCTGATTTGCGACAAAGTGACCTTGACCTTTGACCTTGACCTTCAAAATTTTATGTGCTGAAAGGGACCTCCATAGGCCTCTGATATGCGAAGTTACAAAAATTTCCAATGAAAACTGTGCTCTGCAGAGTGATTTATACGTGATTACCGATAAAAAAAACAACAACAAAAAAAAACACATGAAGGTCAAGGCCAATCGCCACCAAAATTAATCAGCTGAGCGCCAGACCATGAACTATCTTCCATGAAGTTTGAAGACGATCCGATCAAAATTACTAAAAATAAGGGTTTTGTCGATTCCCCTGATTTGCGACAGTGACCTTGACCTTTGACCTTGACCTTCAAAATTTTATGGCCTGAAAGGACCTCCATAGGCCTCTGATATGCGAAGTTACAAAAATTTCCAATGAAAACTGTGGTCTGCAGAATTTTTTTTCGTGATTACAGACAAACAAACAAACAAACAAACAAAAAAAAAAACAACAAAAAAAAACAATACAGACTGACTAACATATCTTGCAAAAACTTCGTTTTGGCAAGATAATGAACATTTCGCCTTTATATACATAAAGATAACATTGCTCCAAGCTCTCAACAAAATGAAATAACATCCTAAATGAAAGCAGATCACACAAAAAGGGGAAACAATGCAATCTCGTGATAAAAAAAAAATCATGCCAGATGACACTGAGGCACTACATGACACCGAGGGTCCGCACTTTGATCCATTGACCAATTACAAAGGACAATAGGATGTATTTTTAGATCCTCGTGGAGGATCTCTAAGTCTTACTCACGTTGTTGTTCTTGTGGACTTTTTTGTTGTCACAGCCTACAGTTTCATCGAAACTTCCTGAAACTTGACATATCTATGTAAAATACCCTGCACAGACAGTAACCATCTCCGATTTTGAAAATTCCTCCAAGAAAAAAAAATTATGACGTCAAAACATCTCCGCTAATGGAAATCGCCTAAAAAATTATCTCCGAAACTAGCAAGCTTTTTGAATTCTGTTTGCGGGAATCGAGCAGGGCATTAGCAAGATGAATTACAACACATATGATATCACTATGACGTCATATAATTTTTATGACGTCATTCCTATTTTTTGACATTTTTTTGTTTCACAACACCAGAGTTTTCATCGGATCTTCGTGAAACTTGCCATGTATATGCAGAAAGCCCACGCGCAGGCAGTAACCACCTCCGATTTTGGAAATTCTTCCTAGGAAAAAAGTTGACATCATAATATCGCCGCTAATGGAAATCGCCTATACCATTATCTCCGAAACTAGGCAAGTTGTTTGAATTTTGTTTGCAGGAATCAAGCCGGGCATTAGCACAGATAATTTATCGCAAAACCTGATACATCACAATAGACGTCATATTCGTTTTTATGACGTCATCATTAAGAGGACGAGGATCTTAGCTCATTTGAGCTTGTTTATTGTGTTTCGCAGTGATAGTGCATGCAGAGTGAACTGCGTGCTGAAGCACAGGGTAGCACAGGTGACTGAACGATCTCTTCTCTCTTCTCTCTTCTCTCTCATTATTATTTTTTGCCCGTGAATTAACACTAACAGTGGCGCACGTTTGCCTGAACTGTGTACGTAAGACCTCGTCATTAACTTCACCTTCCCACCACGCTCACGCGGCACTGCCGTGTTGTAAAGAGGACATGTTTGAACATCGTGGGGCCGTGCTGCAGGTCTCTCTCAAAATACCATCCATAATACCACGAGCAAATTCTACCCGTTGCTTCGGTGAACGAAGAACGGTTCACAATGGTGAACGAAGGAGCCTTTAGGTGATCTATAATACTGGATGGATTTCCCGCTCTCTTTAAAAAATCTCAGAACCGCCTTGCAGAATTGGGAATGCTTCTGGTTCAAATGGCCAAAAATGTTCAGCAGATCCGACACACCAATCCACACCTCTTTAATACTTTGAAATAGACTCAATATAGTCTGTCATATAGAGTGCGTCATAAAGGGTCCGTCATATTGAGGGAATTTTAAAAACAGACGGTTCAAACCAAGCAGCTTGTAGAGCGCTTACCAAGTGGCTTAAGCACTCAAGCAAGCACTCTAATGAAACGGTTGAAGAATACTTTGTTTACCTTATGACCTCAACATCGTCTTGAATGTCAAGTTGTAATTATATTTTCAAAAACGACATCCGCTATGATAAAAAAAAAGTCAATTACACCGATTGTGGCTGTATCAGTATGGCTTGCAAACATCAGTTCATAAGGAACAGCATTTCTAATCGGCTGAATCAAAATGTCAGCGAAGACCCTTACGAGGTGAAGTTGGGCTGACCAAGTATACGCTTTTCATGAAGGTAAGCCATTAATTATCTTCAAAAGGAGTGGTTAAATTTACCCAAATACCCAGTTTTCATTCGTGCTCTCCCTTGGAACTTCCTTAATATGCATGCAGAGTTTGGGGCCACTAGGTTTCATGGTTTTGGAGTTATGGAGGAGACACACACTGACTGACATTCATTATGATAGATGTCAAAAATTTGTCGTTGGACTTCTGAATGGAGATCATAATATACTTTTCTTTTGGACTCTGAACTAATATTGTTTTGCCAGTCTGTGAATGTAACTCGTTTACGGTCTATTAGCTGCTTGATGGCATTCTCATTTTCATCAAACCAATCCGAATTTTTCTTATTCATGAAACTAACCAATTCTTCACAAGCCTTTAAAATATTGCTTTTTTTTTAATGCGTGTCATTGTTTTTACGCCGATCCAGCTGTATTTTGGATATTGCAAAGTTTCTCTCTGATGACATCTCTTAAAAAGTAAAATATTTTCTTCATCTTCACATTTTTCAGAACTTATTTTCTTTCTCAATGCCATTTGTTTTCATCGTATCGGGGCAATCTGCATCTGTAATTTGGATCTTATGAAATGGTGGTCGGTCCAGCAGTCATCCGTGCCTCGCATGGCCGTGGGTTATCATGACGTCCTGACGGTCTCAGACTCTGTCGATTACGTAGTCAATGAGATGCCAATGTTTTGAACAAAAGTGCATCCAAGATGTCTTGCACTTATTCCTTTGTCTAAATATTAATGTTTTGGTAATAACAAGTCCATGTTCTGCACATTTACTGAGAAGAAGAAAACCATTGTCATTTGCTTTTCATACTCCTTCTTTGCCAATTACACTGCTATACAGGGCACTTTCTTTTCAGACCCTGGCATTTAAATCACCCAAAAGAATGATTTTGTCATCAGTGGGAACTTTTACGAAAACTGTTCTAAGAGATGCATGGAAGGCCTCATTTACCCCATCATCAGAGTTAAGTGTTGAGGCATAAGCGCTGATGAGGAAAGCATAGTGTGAATTCCTTATCAGTTATCAGTCTTTCGCTGATGCCAACAGGAAGCTCACTTAATTTGCTTACCAAAGAGTTTCATATTGCGAAACTCACTCCATTGATTCTGGATTCTGACACAGGTTTACCTTTCCAAAAGAAAGAATATCCTCGTCTATGCTCAGTTAAAGGGCTGACATCCGAAAATCTGGTTTTAGTGAAGGCTGTGATGTGTATGTTGTATCTTGCTAGTTCTCCAGCTACTAGTGCCAGGTCTTCTCTTAGGTCTCAAGTTCTTGTTGTCCACCATATGCTCCATGCAGCCACAATTAGGTTTTCTGATTTATTTTATTTCTTTATTTATTTTCGACCTCCATTGAGAGAGGTTTCCCAATCAGATTGAATGAGGCAAATTTTATTTATAGCACCTTTTCTAGCCCCCTCTCCATGTGGGCTGAGCAGAGCAGATCCCATAAAGGAATGCTCAGTCGTGCAGGTGGCTACTGAATTGTGCCGTTGCTTCAATTCCCAAAACAAATTGACCATCCTGTCTGCAGAGTCGCGACTAAAGGCTCCCAGTGATCACATTTGCCTGCCTCATCACTTGTCTGTCACCACAGGACTTCTGGGAAGATGGGGGATGATGGAGGATGTGGATGAAGATGAAAATGCGAATGAAGATGAAATGGCTGGATGAAACCTGCATGTAAAAGGTTTTTCTGGTGGAGAGGTATCAGCATCCTCAAACAACTCCACCACTTGGCCAGATATATTCTGAATCCAATAGCACAGAGATCCACGACAACCAGAGAATCTAACAAGGTTGCAGTGGACTGCCAAAAATCCGTTAATTTGAATTTTGCCTTAAATATACAGTATATCCACTGTGCATTGCCTGTTTTTGCCGTCTCAATTGTTGAGAGTTCTCCTCTTCTGCCTGATTCGCCATTTCTTGAATACAGAGTCAAGGCTCGTGGAAGAGCCTGAACGGATCAGGATGTAATGAGGCAAAAGGACCAGTAGAACAGCAAATTATTTTTGTTTGCAGTGTTAGCGAGAGAAACTTCTGAAGCTATCCCGAAGCTCGTTAGGCTGTCACTGCATTAGCGATGAGGTTCCTGGGTTCGAGTCTAGGATTGAGTCAGGATTTTATTCAACTAGCCCCACGTGGGAATTTATTGCTGTATATTAATTTCTATATACAGTGCAGTCCTGTGTAAATTCTGAAGCCACCACATATATTTTTCTAATTTGTAATTTCTCTCTTGCAAGTAATATAAACCCACACCATAATCAAACTCGATGAGACTCAAAATAATAGTTTTACACCAAGAAGGCAATTCCCAGAGAGTAATGTCCCGTAAAACAGAAATTTCAGATGTGGCATTCAAGCAACAATACAGAAGCATAACAATTTTTGTCATAATCCATCCACACCTTTTTGAGATATCGTGCTGCATGTGGTTTTGGTCCCATTATTGAGACCAGAGAAGTTAAAGACAGAAGATGGATCAGACAGTCAAAGAAACTCAGCAAAATAGATAGGCAATTCTTAAAGAAAAGTTCCGTCAGGAAAAGAAAGAAAAATCAAGCACTGAGCTGAGACAAGAACTGACACAGACATCAGGCATTCAAGTGAACCGATCTACTCTCAGCAGGTGTCTTATCAAAAGTAGTCATCCTGCTAGCCCGTGTGTGTGTATAAAAGAAGTATATATGTATATGTATGTATATACATATATATATATATAATGCTGGTCATTTCCTAAAGTGGCACATGAAACTCGCGGCTGCCATCTTGGAGTGTGCAATCGCCACTGTGACGTCATCGATTGAGCATGTTTTGCGCTGAAGATCCGAGCTGTTTTCCATCGAAAAACATCCAATTTGAGGGATCATGGCATAAATATAAACCCTAACTGGCATTGTGTACCATTCTTGACATCACATGGGTAACCTGTAGAGTATTTGTGTCGCATTTCACTCGCTATTGTTCGTGAAATACTTTCACATGAATCCTCCACTCATGAACCACTGGATATCAACAGAGTGCTCCACAATGCTCATTATGTCTCTCTCTCTATATCTATATCTATATATATATATATATATATATATATATATATATATATATATATATATATATATATATATCGACATAACATGGCGAAAAGTATACGGACACCCCCTTCTAATTCATGGATTCGGCTATTTCAACCACACCCATTGCTGATATGCCTGTGCTTGTCAGGTCAGGCCAGATTAGATCTGTGACTTGCTACAGGTACCATGTAAACCTGTACTAACCTGTTTTATGGTCAGGTTGTCGGTGACTAAACCATTTCCCCCACCAGGTTTTCTGGTGAGGAGGGTGTGTGGATATGGACACCCAGCAGGATGAAAGACAAAACCTGTCAAAGGGCAGAGGAGCTCCTTGTGAGCCAATGGCCATCCACATCTCATGCCTAACTGTGTCTGCGGATTTCCTCCTGCAGTTGGGTTACTTTTTTTTGGACATTGGTGGAAGGATTTGCACTCCAGCAACCATAAAACCCTTTACTATGCAAAACACAAAAAAATGCAAAGAAATCTGAAAACTCACGCCGTGGGAGTACCTCCTGTGTAGCTGCCCTTCGCGGAGCAGCTCACCGGATGACGGGATTGGGGCAAAGCCTTCAGGACCCCCACTCTTTGATGATAGGATGAAAACCACAGGGTAACCTTCCCAGGTTAGATTGCGGTTGTGTGTGTCAGGGTGGTGCTGAGGTGTCGACCACCAGAGGGTGGTCTCCTTGGGTTAACCTGAGGCGGTCCCTTCAGGTGCCTGGAATGTCCTATCCCGAAGAGAGGATGATCACCTGTCTTTGTTATCAGCTGAGCTCAAGCGTTTGAACATCGGTATTGCATCACACTCTGAGGTTTGGAGACCGGATCGTGGCAAGATCATGGTGGGTGGTTACACCTACTATTGGTCTGGTCGCTCTGATGGTTACCATGCCTAAGGAGTTTCTGTAGCTGTGTCCAATAAGCTGACTCCAATGATAATTGAGGTAACACCGGCCAATGAGCGTATTATGAGATTAAGGATTCGCCACTCCTTGGGTGTCATTTCCCTGGTCTTTGGATGATCCGACTGAGGCAAGTGATCTCACCGTGAAGGACGCATTCTCTGCCACGCTCGAGTCTATGGTTGATCAGTGCCCCAGGCGAGATACTCTTCTCGTCTTGAGGGATTTCAATGCATCGACTGCAACTGATAGGAATGGTTATGAGACGTGTGTTGGTCCCCATGGGTCTGGAACTATGAACCAGAAAAGCACCAAGTTCCTTGACTTTGCAAGAAGTCATGGACTTAGCATGGCCGGTTCATGGTTTCAGCACCCACAGGTTCATCGCTAGACTTGGTATTCCAACGCTGGTGGTGTGGCAAAGGAGATTGACCATGTGCTCGTTGATGGTCACTGGAGGATGATCCAGAACTGCAGGGTCTACCGGAGTGCTCAGTTTATAAATACCGACCACAGGCTTGTTGTAGCAACTCTGAAGTTGCAGCTTAAATTCAAGAGACTGGTACCATCCAAGCCTCGGGTGGGTGTTTGCAAGCTCAAGGATGGCAGGGTAGTTGAGGAGTTTGTGAACAGGCTGAGTGGGGTTTTGTGGGTTCTGGGTGCTATGGGGAATCCTGAAGGGTTGTGGAGTGCCTTCAAGACCACGATCCTTGATTTTGCCGGTGGATGTCTTGGAACTCACCATAGGGCGAAGAAGAATTTTGTCTCTCAAGGCTCTACTAATCTGCAATTCAGTAACTTGAATGATCAGTCCTTTAGACAGAAAGTTATTTGAAGCAGAGTGAAACTTGAGCAGGCATCATTGTGTTTTCATATTGAAGGGAATTCAATAAAATTTCAAGGTTTAATAAGTGGAAATAAGCTCAGTTGTTCTTAAACTGACCGCTCTCTACAAAATATTCAACCTGAATCTTTTGTATAATTAAAAATAGTTTCAAAAACAAGACAAAAATTGCTATGTCTTCAATTCCCAAAGGGAAGATGGCATATGGGAGGCCTATACTCGGCTTCTCATGACAAGTTGTGGATATTTCTGTAGCTAAAAACCGACCATGGACAGGTCGCCACACCATCAAAAGGTGCAGAATTTTCTGCCCTGAGTAGTCATGGGAATATAAACCACACCATCGAGGGCAATGCAATGAGGCTTTACTCACTCCACCATCGAGTCACTCCAATTCCCACGGCCTCCCCCTATATACTTAAGGTCGTTCATCTCCACCATCATTCTGCCTCTCTTCCTTCATTCTGGCTGGTTTCTCTTCTCTTCTCTTACATACTGTGAGCACAATACAGTAAGTCAGTGCTTTATTTGTGATTTTTCCCTTTTAGACTTTGTGAGATTGTGAAACGGTTTGCATTGTATGGCAAACTACTAATACTATTACCACCACTACTACTACTACTACTACAATTACTTTTCACGGCCCTGTGGGGTCAGCCAGGGAAAGGTTTTGGCACAAGTCATTTACGAACTGGCGAGCCAGGCTTGACGTTCAACTGATGCTGATATGGGCAGGAACATTCAATTTGTTGATGGTCCTGATGAAAACTCACCTACACTTTGCAAAGGACACTGTGCGAGATCTTTAACATCCACCAATGATCAGTACTGACAGACGGGTCTACCTGCTTCAGGTCCTTCCGAAGGACCGTGCACACATCGACGCATCACCCAGCATTCGAAAAACCAGGATGGCAGTTTATAGCTGTGTCAAGATTTGAACACAGACTGAGACAGGTCAAGGGTGAGTGCAGATACCAGTACCTCTTAATCATAGTGCCAGCCCCATGTGGCAAACACAAAGCATATAGCATTTTGCATTAATGAAACACTGGTGAGACTTTTATTAATTAAAAAAGAAACAGTTAAAAAGATAAAAAACGAAAGTTGACTTTTCCCATTTAACATCCTTACCAGTAACTCTGCAAGGGGTCTATAAAGAGGACTTTCATATGCGACATGAAACTAGAATGGTTTCATCCAATAATAAAGAACGTACTTTTCAGGAGACAGTTAAGCCTGGTGTTGGCTTAGTGGCTGGCTTGGGATCTTAGGGTCCTGAGTTCGAGCCCCATTGGCTGCTCAATTAACACCAGGTAGGGTTGACTCAGCCTGTCATCCTTCTGAGGTTGGTGAAATGAGTACCAGTGTACCGATATAGGGGCACAGCATCAGTGGCACAGTCATGCCCCCCCCC
>CM068959.1:90523542-90536958 GCA_035128595.1 Eptatretus atami
TATATATATATGTATATATATATTATGATATTGAACATTCAGATTAAATACCAAAACTACTACTGCTACTGGTATGCACTCTTGCCTCTAAGCTGTCTATCCTGGGTTTGAATCCCCACCCAGCTATAAACTGTCATCCCGGTGTTTCACAGGCAGGGAGATTCATCAACATGTGTGTCGTCACTTGGATGGACGTTAAACAGGAAACCCTTCTGCTAGCATTCATTAGTGGACGTTAAAGACCCAATGTTGTCCTTCGCGAAGAGGTGAGCTATCGCCGGTACCATGAACAAATTACAAATTCCTGCCCTAACCAGCAGATGGCATTACATCAGCGGCACAGCCACGCCCGAAGCCACTGATGCTACCCCGCAGCCTTGTTCTGCATACGAATGAACAAACTACGACAACCACCGCTACTAAATCGCCCAAATTATTTCCATTTTCTTACGGGGTCAGCTGGGAAACTTTTCCAGCCCAAGTCTTTCACTAACCAGCTGGCCAGTCCTGACGTGTGGTGGGGGGTGATTTCGGCAAGAGTTTGTAATTTGTTCAGGGTGCCAGCGATAACTTGCTGACTCTTTGTGAAAGACAACGTGGGATATTTTACATCTACCAAGTGATGATAGCAGATGTGACACCTGGCTTAACGGCCATCCGGAAGACGGACACACATTGTTATGGAACTCCCCACCTTGCCTGAGAAACAGCAATCTGAAAGTTTATAGTTGGGTCGGGAGTAACCCAGACCAGAGCTCAAAGGCCAATGCGCTCCATCTGCACCATCCCTTTGGACAAAACTATCTCTAAACAACCCTTGGTTGGTATTTACCTGGTGTCAATAGGGGAAAAAAATCTTTTTTGGAATACATTCTCATAGGAGGGTGATAAATAAGTGGAAATCCTTCAGTTAGCAGAAGTCTGAGATGTATGAACAAATGCATTCAAAATACACCTGACATTGAAGAAGAGAAAAAACCCATGCTGCATTGGGGAAAGATAAAAGATCAATGGAGTATAGGAAAGTATGGGTTCAGTTGTAGAAATCTCCATTCTCTCCCTTTATTGAGCACAAACCCTTCCTTTCCACAACCCATCATACCATCAAGCCCCATGATCACACCAGCCCCATCCTTTGTATCATGCTCATCCATTATCCATCAATCTCCATCGCACCTTCCTCATTGTGCCCGACACGACTTATTCCCCACTCTTACCTTCTGCTTTCCTTTCATCGTACAAATCTGCTTGTCATGGGCTTTTGATTTCCACGTTAGAGTCTGAAAGGTAAACACATTGATGGGTTGGCATGTTAATGTTCCCAGGTGAACTCATGATGTGGAGGTTCACAATCCCATATACTATTTGTGTTTGTCAATCATCTACCGATGTCCACACAACGAATGTAAAAGTACAATGATGCCTCCAAATGTCTTTGTCCGGCACGTGTATATATATACAACCCCTTTGTACGAGCCTTAGATGAATGGAAAAATGATTAATTAAATAAAACCATGATGAAACCTATTCCTTGGGAAGGCGAGAGTCAGCCTGTGTGGGCACAACAATAATGGTGTTGGGGTGGTGAATATATCAAACTAAAAAAACGGACAGGGGTGGGTCTCACCCTTGTCCATTTGTTACTTACGAAATCTAAAGATTTCGTAAGTATATTGATCAGTTACGTTCTGTTTGTTTGTGTGTGTGTTTGTTACTTACGAAATCTAAAGATTTCGTAAGTATATTGATGACTTCCGTCCTCTGTTTGTTTGTTTGTGTGTGTGTGTGTTGTGTGTGTGTGTGTGTGTTTTGTGTTTGTGTGTTTGTTTGTAGGCACGATAACTTGAGAACGGAAGAAGCTACCAATGTCAAATTACACCACGTGATTCAGGGGGTGATGGCTAGTGCATTAGATTTTGGTCGAAATCGGTCAAAGGTCAAGGTCACGGTGAGGTCAAACATTCGATTTTTGATGGTTTGGTACAGAATCATCGAGAAACTTCTGGTTTGCGTCGCTACCTTCTCTAGAGACAGCTTTTATTAGACAAGGTCAGAGGTCAAGTTGACGATTTCATAAGTACCAGTCTATGACTGCTTGTTTGTGTGTGTGTGTGTGTGTGTGTGTGTGTGTGTGTGTTTGTGTGTTTGTGTGTTTGTTTGTAGGCACGATAACTTGAGAACGGAAGAAGCTACCAATGTCAAATTACACCACGTGATTCAGGAGGGTGATGGCTAGCGCTGATTAGATTTTGGTCAAAATCGGTCAAAGGTCAAGGTCACAGTGAGGTCAAACATAATTCCGTAAATTCATGTGGAGAAATGGAGTATTTTTGCTTCGCTCGACGTTACGAGTTCGTTTTAACTTCGATTTTAATTTTGTCTTCGGTTTTTGTGATCGCTTAGGACGCTTAACACTCGGTTGTCGAAATCTGTAAAAATCGGATGTTTTGGAGACGTTTTAAGATTGTATAAAAAATATTTCACTCGCCGCGTCACGGCTCGTCACGTGGTGCAGCGCGCTCGAGCAGACGCGTCGTTGAGTCACATAAAGGTTTTGCGTGTGCGCGCTGACGGTGTTTTCGATAAAGATGGTGTTTAAAAGTCATTTTTTATCCCAATAAAGGTTATCGTCGCCATGCCTGACTCGCTAAGCCGTCGGATTATGTAAAGATTGTTGGTGGATGGCCGAATATTACGGTTTTGTGACTTTGATAAAATAATATTAAATAATTGTGTGGAGAAATGGAGATTTTTGCTACGGTCGACATTACGATTTTGATGGTTTGGTACAGAATCATCGTAGAAACTTCTGGTTTGCGTCGCTACCTTCGCTAGAGACAGCTTTTATTAGACAAGGTCAGAGGTCAAGTTGACGATTTCGTAAGTACCAGTCTATGACTGCTTGTTTGTTTGTTGTGTGTAGGATATCTCAAAAATTTGTTGATGGATCCGGATGAAATTGTGGACGAATGGGTGTGTGACAAGGATGAACTGATTAGATTTTGGTGAAGATCCGGATCCGTATCTGGTTGCTAGAATTTTAATGATTCTTCACCATTGAGAATAGGGCCAAAAACGATATATAGCACGATATCTCAAAAGTTGTGGACGGATTCAGACGAAACTTGGCGACATGTTGGGTTGTTGGACAGAAGAGTTGATTCGATTTTGGTGAACATCTGAATTCGGATCTGGATACGAGAATTATTTAATTTATAAAGTGATTCTTCCCCTTGAGAGATAGGGCCAAAAACGAAATATTACTGTATAGCATGATATTTCAAAAATGTATTGGGCCCGATATGTTCTCGGTGATCAGGCATTGCGTGGCGGAGGTGTGTGCTCTACTGAGTGCCCTTCCAGTTCTTTGATGGAATTCAGACATTAATTTTTTTAAAAAAAACAAAACACTTCTTCTTGCAAATGGCAGCTTGGCTGCCAGGTATCTATCATTTTGTTGGGGCACAACTATGCTGTGCCCCTGTACCAGTGCATTGGTACTCATTTCACCAACCTCAGAAGGATGACAGGCTGAGTCAACCATACCTGGTGTTAATTCTGTGGCCAACAGAGCTCAAACTCAGGACCCTAAGTTCCCAAGCCAGCCACCCTAAGCGCTAAGCCAACACCAGGCTTAACAGAAACGCTGCTCTGCATTGGGATTGAATACAGTGAAGAAGTTTACCCAAAAGAACAATGACTGCATCAGGAAGGTTAAGACAAGATGGCAGGAAAAAGAAAACAATGCAGGAATGACAAGGAAAACAAGATTTCTCTTACTTTTTCCCCCTGGATTTCCGTTCCAGCCGGTGCATCCAAGTCAATGTGGTACACGTGGTCCCTGAGGAGAGGCGTAGAGAGGTGGAAATGCGAGTCGCACTAAGTATCGAGTTTTGAGTCAATCTGGCCTCATCACCATTAGGGCCTATATGTCGTTTTACATGCACTGGCCACATCGATCAGACACACCTGGCTGCAATAAAGAGAGTTCGATTCGCAGATACCATAAGCCGGAAGTACAACTTGTGTCTGCGTCCATCTCCCTTTGTCCACACGCCCAGGAACGTAGGATATCGGCTGGTGTCTGCCGGAGAGGGGAAAAAACTGCTTCATTTCTCCATTTGTCTCACTCTGCCTCTGCAACAATTGGTCCAACAGATTATGAGAAAGAAACACAAGCAAATGCATCATTGCAGACAAAGATAAAGGAACAGCACCATAAACAAACTCCAAGTGATTTTTCAGTCTACCTTAGTCTATATCCTTCCTTAGCTTTCCTGACCTCTCCCTCTTTTTCCCTTCAAGTGTTTTCCTCGCCAAAATAACCACAGTTAAGCTCCATTTGTCACAGTAACACAGACATCGAGACACATCCCGCCCACTCTTTTTCATTCTCATCCACTCTCGCACCAGGCCCCCAACCCCCTAGACTCCTCATCAGCTCTCTCCACAATCACGTATCACGTGTGCAAGATATGGAAGTGTGTATATATGGATATACATTTATTTATTTCCCCCTTTAGAAAAATTTTAACTTTTTCTTTTTTTCGAAAATCGCAAATAATTTTGCATCAGTCCAAACCAATAGTATTTAAAATGGAATAATACGATTGCGCAAAAGATGGCCACAGACTGACCGTCACTGTCAAAGCAAACACTATCTCACCACTTGACAACCGTCAGTCATCGACTCGTGTGTTATGAAAGTGCTAACGGATTTGATCGCAATAAAGTGTGTGTTGGAAGGGGGCTGAGGCTGACGTTTTGAAGAGGAGAGCAGGTGCTTCCTCTCCACCAATAACCGAGCCTCTCGGGACGTGCACTCAGCAAGAAGGCCCAGCAGGCACCGAGAGATGAGACAGTCCGCTCTCCGAGGCAATAATTCTGAGAAATAACCCCGACCCAGGCTCAGGTCAAACTCGGTTCATAATGCTGAGCATCGATGCAACCAGTGCCCGTTCCATGCATTGGTTTAGCAGAGCCCCCCCCCCCTTCCCTGCCCCCACCCGGTGTCGTCCCCAAAACACAGGGGCCTGGCATAATCTGGGCATCTGATGTCACAAACACATAGTTCCTGGGAAGTTGAGTTGGCCGTTGAAATACACACACACTGACAAACCCGGATATATGTATGTATATCTTACGAGTACACAACGAACTTTTACACGTATTGGACAAATAAACACATTCACGCAGACGTAACACATCCATACATAAATTATCCTGACACATGCACGAGCACGGTCCACCATATCACATACAGGCAAACACAACAACCCTCTGCAATCTCAATGAACACATAGCATATTTATTATTTGGTTAAATCAATTCCACAATATCTGGGTTCCTCATTCACAGAATCTGATGGTAAAAGGCCAAAAAGTTGCAAATTTTTATGATCACTAATCTGTGCTCAAACGCTACCTCAACCGCGTGTCCACCCATCGCACAGCTGCTTTAACAAAAAGGGTGCATTTCACTCCCGATGGAAACACTCAAACAAATCTCACATTTTGCATCCACAATGTTAATGGGGAAAACATCTTCTGGAAAAGCAGACACGGTCAAGGTGACTGCCAGCCAGCAGCAAAGGCCCAGGGTGATAGGTCGGGCCATGGCCACATCTACAAGGCGGCCCAGCTGGGGGAACGGTTGGGATAAAGAAAAAGGTGTTTTAAAAAAAATTTCTCACTTACATAAGAAGCTCAAAAATATGAGTGCATGGGGTTAACTTCAATTACTGTGTGAAGTTGTGCTCGCCAAGATGGCTCAGGTTATTATACTTTGCGCGCTGGCACATCGTAACAATAATGTCAACAATTTTGGAACATGGTGTGAAGGAAATTATTTCCATTTTATGATTCACCTTAAATGGCTTCAAACAAGGATATTTGGAGCCAATCATAGCGATGCAGACCAAAGGCCTATTCAAACCAGAGCCTCTTGAAGCAACTGCCAGTGAACCCCGATGCCAAATGCGAACAATCAAACTGACGCATACAAATTGCACTTTTTGTCAGACAACGTCTACGAACAGGAGAGTCAATTTAATGTCTGCTCTTGGGATTGTCTTACAGGATGGAAGTTTGTTGAGTTTCAGCTCCCGTGGGTTCTACCCCAATTAGAATGAATCTCACAACAGACAGCTATGTCCCAACATGCTATCCGACACCTTGAAAATTAAAATAACAATTATTACAAGATAAATTAGAACGGCACTCGCGCTACGTATCATTTTTGGCCCTATCTCTCAATGGTGAAGAATCGCTTTTAAAATTCTCGTTAAAAAAAAATAAAAAATGTTCTCGGATCCAGATCTTCATCAAAATCGAATCGATTCGTCCTTGTCACACACCCAACCTGTCCACCAAGTTTCATCCGAATCCGTCTACAACTTTTTGATTTATCCTGCTCACGGACAAACAAACAAACAAACAGACAGACAGGGGTGACAACATCATCTCCATCCCACCTTCATTGGTGGAGGTAACAATTGAACAAATATTATTGGTGTTATATTTTGATCACCGTAATAGCACAACAAACAACGCCTGTTGTTTATGGCAAATGAAGCAATGCTAAACAAGTAGGACTCGAACGACGTGCCACTGTCATGGTGAGCGTGGTGAGGCGTGGAATGGTAGGAAAGAATAGGTGTGGAGTATCTACGAGAAGGGTGCCTAGCCCAGCCAACCACCCGTCGCAAAGACATCAATTTGCGTAATGGAGGGAAACAGGCCGACATCGCCACGGCAACATAAGACTTCGCAGGCCGACGGGCTGGGTTCGGAGGCGGGGAGTCGGGGAGAGCAAGGCCCAATTTAATCTCGGAGCTTTTTAGATAATTAATCCGCGTGATGGAAGCCATTTGGGCTGTCATCTACAAGACAAATGTCAATTTTTTGAGGGGAAGAGTTCAAGGCATTGTCTCTGTGCTTACTTTCATTATTTTCCCCCGAAGAGGATATCTGAAGGAAACGTGTTACCGATTGGACGTTTGTTGTTTCAAGTCTGGCCGGAAAGAATGGCTAAACATGTAGCATTAGCATTCGGAATCTCGTCGGCGACTATCATGCGGGGCAGTTGTAAATGTTATTAACAAGGCGAAACGATTGGCTTTTCAATGGAGGAGTCTTTGGAGCACTATCATCTTCGGGAGGATAACAGAGGTTAGAACCGATCGCCCAATGCCGAGGTCGCAACCCACGCATCTTTAACAACCGCACCACCTGTCATGTGTGCAGCTCCCTGGATGAAGTTTTTGGACAACCAACCGGCACACGATGTGGTATTTTATCAAAGCCGTACGCTCCAAAATGGATCAAGGAAAGGAAAAGCGGAGAATAATACATCGGACTGCATTGGAATGTCAAATGAGATTGTCGATTCATAAGTAATATTTCAGTTCATACGTATAGTGATTCAGATATATCTGGGGTTATTCGTGGGAAAATAAATTCGAAACAGAAATATGGTTGGTGGGTATAAAGCTTGTAGAACTGGCAACGGTATACGATACCAACCCAAATGAGACGGTCTTTCTACCAATCTGTGGAATGGATATCATATCGCAATTTGATTTGATAGGAAAGAGCACGATGCACCACCTCTTTATAAATGGGACACTCGCATCAAAATAATTACAACCCATCTCATCTTGTGGCAAGTGTGAGAAGCATCGGGTTGTCCATCAGAGAGTGGAAGTATATATTTCGCCGCAAACCGGATCCTGTCACCCTAGCCGATGGGAAATTGAACCAGGAGTGACGTTTCACTATTTTGGATGACCAAGCATATCCGGCGATGATAGAATCCTACGATGAAATTGAGAGACGTTTACAGCCAATATACACTGTCATCATGTGAGGGGACAAAATCAGCGGCTCATTGACGATCAAACGACCACGGCACCTCGGCCGGTTAGGAATTGCCTCCGACACCTTCTGTAGGGGATGAGTTTGTGATGTCATGGGGCTTCGCAGTGGCAACATGAAGGATTGGCCTACACACTGTATAACGTAGACAGACAGGGGTGGTGGATATCGTAAGGGGTTTGCCTTGGTTGCTTTGTAGTTCCAATCTGAGCACGTAGCCCGTGAGGCCGACTCTCAGGCTCAAATCCCCTCCCATGTACTGTGCGTGTTGATTTGTTCATCGTCTAAGAATGTCCTCGTAATTCATGTAAAAGGACATTGATGTCTCCGAATGTCATTTCCCCACATGGGATTTATGTACAAGCTCAATTTTGAGTTGTCGATCACGATTTTTAAAAGTAAAAGAAATCCTGTGATCCCATTCTTGGATAACCTCAGTGAGTCCATGGGGGGTATAATTCCATCAAAAAAGGGTTTCCATTGGTACATGACTTGCGAAAGAATGAACCTTTTGGGTTTGTTTTTTTCTCACAGAATGCCATATATAACCTCCATGTCATACTAAATGATTCAAACAAAGCCATTCCCAATGGTATATTGGCTTTTGGAATTTATGAGACAGCTTACCAGTTTGTTATTAGCAAGGCATGGCATCAAACCTGCTCCGTTCGAATTGGATTATAATCCACATGTTCTAAGGATTGCACAATCGAAGGCAAAGCACGCGTGCACAAAAACCGGAGAGCCGGCAGGAGGGGTCACGGGTGTTAAAGATGGCCGATCCCAATCGGCCCTACCTGAGGCTGTCCACAACAAATCCATCCATTGAGGCGGTATGAATTTTATGAATCAACTGCTCGTAACCTACCCCCTCAGAATAAAAGAAATATTATAGCAGGGATGATCATAATGGCCGGCGTTTATGAAGATTCCCTTCTGACTCCATCAACAAGGGTCCAACAATGAAACTTAAGTGGTCACAGTTCCCCCTTAGGAGTTGTTGCTTTTGTCAATCTCTCCCTCTCTTTTGCTCTCCCCCAATCCCTCAATTAATTGTAAGAAGATCAGACAAAAACAGAGTCTCAAAAAATTGGTTAATCGTTTTTGGTTTGAGGTTTTTCCCCTATATCTGGTTTAACTTTCCAATCCAACCCGGCATTATAGCATCACATACCGCTCGACAGCTACACGGGGAAGTGCCTCCATCCATGAACCTTTTCCAACTGGATTAGGATGTGCAGAATAAAACAAATACATTGACTTGTCTATATTTACAATTATTTTCACATATATTACATGGATTGTGACAGGTAACATTCAAGAGGATCAATGTGAGCACCATCATTCAACTGGAACAAAAACAAAAAAAAAGCACAACCTATTAATATGGGGATAAAGTGACTTATGGGACAGCGTGCGTGTCTTTTTACTGGGATAATCTCAATGCTTATGATTCTTGCTCAAAATGCTAATCTTGCACATTTTCTCTTTTGGGTTGTTGCCTTTAACAATCCCTTTATCTGTCTCTCCGTCTCTGTCTCTGTGTCTGTGTCTGTCTCTCTCTCTCATTCCCTTACCTCCTTTGAACCTTAAAGTGCTGGTTGGCACTAACAGCAAACTAAGGTCCATGGCTTAATTTTGTCCATATACCAGATGCAGGAGAGGAGACAATGAATAAGTCAACACAGTATATGTGATTTGAACTTCAGGTCCCAGGATCATGAACTAAGTACTCAGATGGGAATGCCAAACAAGTCGCTTCCACTCATGTGAAATGGAAAAATAATCTTAATCGTGAAGACTAGAGTCGATCTGTATTGGCAAACAGGTAGAACAATGAATGGAATCAACAGAACGTTGATCGACGCATGCTAACGGCCGTGGAAGCAAGGAGAAGCTCATATTTCAGGCGTTAACCCTTCGTCAGATATGATAACCATCTTTTGCTCAAAAGAAGGGTTAACGGCTAAATCGTCAGCTTCTCCTCGCTTCCCATGGCGGTTCGCAAACCTCGATCGACGAACTATTGATTCCATCCACTATTTCCACTTATGGGTTGTTATCTTAACTAATTCTAGAAAATATGTCTCCCGTTACCTTCTCTCCTCTCCCTCTCATAATGCAGGAAGGAGAAATGCTTCCATGGTTTATACTTTATGAAATGTGCAATTGGCTATGTTGAGAACCCCCTCTTGTTATTTATTGAATGCGATGGATCTGAAAGATACAAACTTCATCATGACGTGATGACGAATATTTGTCACCAACGGCAGCATATTTGAATGATGGAAAGGTTCCCCAAAATCGTTGAGCCCTTTCATATATTCTAACACGTCCCTTTCTTTCTTTTTCACTCCCTTTATGCTTTGGTTGCCATTTTAAGTCCCACTCACCGAGACGTTATGCAGGAAGAGGCAGGGGGGTTTTTTTTTCCATGAGACCTGGTTCATTCCACCAGTTCAAGCCCATTAATAATGTTGCAAAAACATTGGGGTGACTTGGATATAAGCATATAGCATAAACCAGCCTAGTCCAGTGCGCTGCAGGACAAAGACATCCCTCAACTCACGTTGAGGGATATTTGGCAAACATGCCGCACTAGCAATGTGCGGGTTGGGCGAGAGTGAACAGCCATGGGGATTGAAACCACATCAGTCCGTTGAGATAGAAACGAGTCTTCAAACACATGATGGAACAACCAGCTCACAAGTTTACATATACAGGTTTTGGAGAATCTGAAAAAACATCCCCTTTTAACCAAACGAAGTAAATCAAAATGGTGTACATGTGCAGACACGTCTCTTTGTATACTTTCAAGCTGAAAATCAATGTGAGTTTTGATTCAAATTTACAGGACCTGAACTTGTAGCGTGCTGTCAGGTCTCATCTTTGTCACAATATTAGCTCATTATATCCCTCTCCACTAGCACCCCCATCCCCCCCCCCATCCCATCGTCCACCTCCCCAGGATCCACCAAAACAAGCAAACATAATAGGAAATCATAATTCAAATTTCAATCTTTTTGAAAAGACCAAAACTTTGTATGTTTTTCAACTTCTTGCAGTGAGTAGTTAAATGAGCACATTTAGCAGGCATAGAGCAGGAACTAAATAAAAGACGAAAGTTGACAGAACCAGTTAATTCAATGAACTCTAACTTCAACAAACACCAAACAAACTCAAACAACAGTGGAGGAAACAGTGGTTCACAACAGGTGTGCAAAGTAATTTGGCTTTTCTGGCACTGCCGGTTAACCACCCACCAAAAAGCAAGTAAGGAATGTTGGCATCAGGAATAGGAAGCACCACTGCAGGCCAACAGTTTCCTTCTGCAGAAACTTCGAGGTCATCGTCGAAGATTTGGTGGATGAAAAGAGGGTGCTATCCAGGGAAAGCACATTTGTATTGATCGGCCATTCATTGTACTATTACCACAAAAGGGGTCCACTTGGGTGTAGTCTTCGAAGGCTTTGCAGACAATGTGTGATCAAAGAAGATGTGAAGGTGTTACAATAAATAAGAGAGCACACCGCACTCCAACTTGGAAAAGAAGAGAATTCCCACAGTTGACTACGCCGTTGCCATGTCTTGCGAAACCATGAAAATGGCTCACATTTGTTTTTCTCTCGACCTCAACTCACACCGAGTGCTAAAAGGACATCAAATGATTCTCAAACTGCATGCACGAACAAAACAAAAAAATTAATCTTCAGCCAGTCCATGAGTTGACTGTGTGTATTTCATCTCGACTAGACACCGGGCTCCGTAAGGACCGTGCATGTGGTTCTCGGAGTTATTATTTTCGCTGATGTTGCATGCAGAGGGAAAAACAGATTCAAGGTAATAAATATCCTGTCAAAGTCGACTTCAGAGCATCAAAATAAGGAAGTGTTGTGTGAGGCAGAAAAATGTCGAATTTATTATCTTATTAGATACATTTGATTGGAGGCAATTCGCAAAAATCACAAAAGAAATGCATCATGTGACATAGGAGTAAAAGCACCACCTGCTGCATTGGATAAACAGTGAATGAAATAAACAGGACGTTGATCGAGGTCTACTAACCACAGTGGGAAGCAAGGAGAAGCTCAGAGTTCGGACAATAACCCTTCATCGGAGCAAAAGAGGGATAATCCCTGAAACCAGCGTCTCTTTGCTTCCCACGGTGGTTAGCATACCTCAATGCACGTACGGTTGATCTCATCAATCGCTCTACCTGTCCGCTGATGCAGATCAACACTAGTTTTCAACAGCAAGACTAGTTCTTAATTCTGCTGTGGTGGTTACTTTTGGTAAATGTTTCACTTCATGCAAAGTGCTGTTGGTCATTTGTCCATCAAACAGTCATTGCTGCTTTCTTGACCCCTTACTCTGAAGGTCAAACGTGGATGTTAACATGCAAGTTAAATTGACCAAATCCATTGCACCAAATTGTAAAACATGCATTATAATGGTTGTGAATAATTATGGCTGTTGGACATGAGACCCTTACAAGTAAACCGGGTTATCTCACCTCCGGGACCATATTTGGTGGCATATTTTGGTGGCTCCAGGACCATATCAGGAGGTTGGTGGCAGGATTTGCACTCTGGCTAGCGTAAAACCCTTCATTCCGCAAAACATTCTCGAAGCATAAAAAAATCTGAAAACCCACTCCATGTGAGTACCTCCTGTGCAGCTTCCCTTCGTAGGGCAGCTCACCGGATGACTGGATTGGGGATAAGCCTTCGGGACCACCAATCTTTGATGGTGGGAGGGAAACCACGGGGTAACATCCCTGGGTCAGATTGCGGGAGAGTGTGTCGGAGTGGTGCTGAGATGTCGTCCACCAGACGGCAGTCTCCTTGGGTTAACCGAAGGCAGTCCCTTCAGGTGGGTGCCTGGAATGTCCTATCCCAAAGAGAGGATGATCACCTGTCTCTGTTATCATCTGAGCTCAAGCGTTTGGACATCGGTATTGCAGCACTCTCTGAGGTTCGGAGACCGGATTGCGGCGAGATCATGGAGGGTGGTTACACCTACTATTGGTCTGGTCGCTCTGATGGTTACCATGCCCAAGGAGTTGCTGTAGCTGTGTCCAATAAGCTGACTCCAATGATAATTGAGGTAACACCGGTCAACGAGCATATTATGAGACTAAGGATTCGTCACTCCTTGGGTGTCATTTCCCTGGTCTCTGTTTATGCTCCGAGTGAGGCGAGTGATCTCACCATGAAGGACGCATGCTATGCCACACTCGAGTCTGTGGTAGATCGGTGCCCCAGGCGAGATACACTTCTAGTCTTGGGGGATTTCATTGCATCGAATGGAACTGATAGGGATGGTTATGAGACATGTGTTGGTCTCCATGGGTCTGGAACTGTGAATCTGAATAGTACTAAGTTCCTTGACTTTGTAAGAAGTCGTGGACTTAGCGTGGCCGGTTCATGGTTTCAGCGCCCACAAGCTCATCGCTGGACTTGGTATTCCTATGCTGGCGGTGTGGCAAAGGAGATTGACCATGTGCTCGTTGATGGTCACAGGAGGATGATCCAGAACTGCA
>CM068959.1:90537368-90550443 GCA_035128595.1 Eptatretus atami
TATATATATATATATATACATACATATATACAGGGTGTCCCAAAAGTCACCTAGGGATTTAGAAATTAAATCACATTTCTGTTTTTTAATACTTTGTTTTTCTTTTCTTTTCAGAATTTAGATTAACATTTAGAAATTACCCATGGAAAAATTCACTGAACAAGAACCAAAATCATGGAATTTTATTTTAAATTTCATCGATCAATTATTCTCACCCAAAGAGCATACTGCCACACTTCAATGCCAGAAAACCACCTTCAGATTTCATGATTCGTTGGTTGATTCAACGTTTTCAACAATATGGCTCAGTAAGAGACTTGCCACGATCTGGAAGACCATGCACGTTCAGTCCGTTTGTAGATTAATCGTGAACGTGTACTGGACAGTGTTCAAGAAGAACCAGGAACCTCGATCCACAGACGTTCTGACCAGTTGGGGATGTCTCGGATGTCACTGTATCGCATACTAAGAAACGATTTGCACCTGTATCCATCCAAAGTGCAATTGGTGCAAAAGTTGAAACCGACTGATCATCGACAATGCTTAAATGACTCAGTCCAATTCAGAGGTGAGTCAATGAAGAAAACGAATTTGTTCAGAAACTGATTATGAGCGATGAAGCTCATTTCCATTTGAACGGTTTTGTGAATAAGAACTGTAGGTTCTGGGGATTAGAGAATCCGGGTATTCATCAACGTGAGTTGCATCCTCTCAAATGGCACTGTCTGGTGTGGTGTAACGGCAGAAAGGATTATCGGCCCTTATTTTTTTTGAAAATGAGGATGGCAGTGCAATGACAGTCACTAGTGAGCGGTATCGAGCCATGCTCGAGAATTTTGTGCGTCCTGCAGTGAAGGATAAACCTGAGATGTGGTTTCAACAAAATGGAGCCACTGCCCTCATAGCACGAGCCATGGTGGAGCTTCTAAGGCAAATTTTGGACACGGAATAATTTCGCGAAATTCAGAAATTTCTTGGCATCACGTTTTCCTGATTTAACGCCTCCCGATTATTTTCTTTGGGGTTACCTAAAGGAGCGTGTATACATCAAATAAGCCCCATAAAATTCAGCAGCTCAAGGACAACATCTGTGCAGAAATTCGAGGGCTGCAGCCAAAGTTATTGTCCGCTGTTGTGGAAATGCTGTCGAAAGAGCCCGTCTCTGCGAAGCCGAAAATAGAGGACATCTAGCTGCATCTTTTTCATAAATACAACAAATTTATCTCCATTTTGTAAATTTTCTTTTGTATAAAATAAACATAAATTATTAAAAATCCAGAAATGTTATTTAAATTTCGACATCCATTGGCACGCAAAATTTCAGCTTTCTACATCACCTGGAAGGTACCGATCTTGAATATCAGTCAGAGTGAGTGAGTGAGTGAGTCGTTAGTGATTGGAAAGATATATATATATATATTTGCAAAAGGAAAAAAAAAATAGCACACTGAGCAATAAAATAATTCGAATTTAAATTCTTTAAAGCCTGATGTTTCAAGAACAAACTAGTTCTCCTCCTTCGAGGCGTTGAGAGTGCTATGGATCGTTAATTTCCGTTGGGGACATTTTGCTTCATGGATTGGTCCAGGTCCTCGCCAATCACAAGGCTTCCTTGCAATTGAACGACTGCTGTTTGTGGAATGTATGTGGAATGCAAGTCAATGTGTCGGTTGATAGAGTTTTCACAAGAGTAGCAGGCCTCAATAATCTCACGGTTCACCCTTGATCCTGTGCCAAGGATAGTTGTCTGATTCCATGAAAACGTGTGTTGGTGTGTGTGTGTGTGTGTGTGTGTTGTGACCAAGGACAACTTGTCTTGTCGCCTTACAGCACATTAGTGTTCGGTTAACCTTGTGGATAAGCATTTGGAAGTTTGGCCAAAGTATTTGGTTTCACAATCTTCACATAGGAAATGCATATATGTCATTTCTGTCAAATTTGTTCACGTGGTCCTTCGGCTTTGACAGCTGTGCTTGTAAACATTGCGGTTTGTGGATGATGACATCGTACTCACGTGGTGTGTGGATTGTGATTTCAGAAGTATGTTGTATGTAAGGAAGTGCTACCATGTGCGATGGTGTCGTCAGACTGTTGCTGTTGTAGTTGGGTTTCCGGTGACATGATTTGATGAATGAATTCGGGTCGTGGTTTTCTCACAGTAGTTGAGTGATGTGCCGTATCTCCATCCGGCATTGATCGCAGTCACTGCAGTGCGTTTTTGCATGGTCACCTAAGCTGTGATCACAACTTCTCTTGTGACAGGCGGGATGGCCACTTCGGTAGTCTAAAACTTTGTCTGTGTGGGTGGGTTTACTGTACAACCATGAGGGTAACTTTCCATCTCTGTCCCTGGAGAGATGTACATCCAGGAATGACAGAGATCCAGCTTGTTCTACCTTCGAACAAGCTGGATCTCTGCCATTCCTGTATTCTACCTTAGAAAAAGTTGTATCTCTGCCATTCCTGCATTCTACGTTTGAACAAGCTGAATTTCTGCCATTCCTGTATTCTACCTTAGAACAAGCTGGATCCCTGCCATTCCTGGACGTACGTCTCTCCAGGGGACAGATGGCAAGTTACACTCACGGGTGCACCATAAACCCACCCACCACGGACAAAGTTTTAGACTACCGAAGTGGCCATCCCACATCTCACAAGAGAAGTTGCATTCACAGCTTAGTTGACCGTGCAAAAACACACTGCAATGACCGTGAACAACGCCGGATGGAAATACTGCACATCACTCAACTACTGTGATAAAACCACTACCCTAATTCATTCATCAAATCATGTCGCCGGAAACCCAACTACAACAGTGACAGTCCAACCACACCAACACACAAGGTAGCACTTCCTTGCATACAACATGCTTCTGAAACCACAATCCACACACTGCGTGAGTACGGTCATCATCCACAAACCACAATCCTTACGAGTACTGCTGTCAAAGCCGAAGGACCACGTGAACAAATTTGACCGAAATGACATCATATGTAGCATAGTGTGAAGATTGTGAAACCAAATTCGTTGGCCAAACGTCCAAATGCTTATCCACACGGCTAACCAAACACCAACGTGCTGTAAGGCGACAAGACAAGTTGTCCATGGTTGCAACACATAAACACACACACCAACACACAAACACACAAACACACGTTCTCATGGAATCAGACAACTATCCTTGGCACAGGATCAATGGTGAACCGTGAGATTATCAAGGCCTGGTACTCTTGTGAAAACTCCATCAACGGACACATCGACTTGCATCACACGTACAAAACACAACGCAATCAATTACAACGTCAACACAAACAGCAGAGTCATTCAATTGCAAGGAAGCCTTGTGATTGGCTGGGACCTGGATCAATGCATGATATGGACTGTCCCCAATGGAACTTTATGGTGTTACCACCGCAGCACTCTCAACGCCTCTGAGGAAGAAAACTAGTTACATCTACCACCGAAGGTGAAGGAGGTGTTTGTCACCCCTTTCTGTCTTTGTTATCTTGCCAAAACGAAGTTTTTGCAAGATATGTTAGTCAGCTTGTTTTTTTTTGTTGTTGTTTGTTTGTCTGTAATCACGTATAAAAATTCTGCAGAGCACAGTTATCATTGAAATTTTGTAACTTCGCATATCAGAGGCCTATAGAGGTCCCTTTCAGCGCAAAAATTTTGAAGGTCAAAGGTCAAGGTCACTTTGTCGCAAATCAGGGAGTCGACGAAACCCTTATTTTTTGAGTAATTATCGATCGTCTCAAACTTTATGGGAAGTATATCATGGTCTGGGCTCACTGATTAGTTTTTGGTGGCGATTGGCCTTGACCTTCATGGTTAGCGCCTAAGGTCAAACATATTTGACCCCAAGGTCAAATTTTCAAGTTTTAGGAACCATATCGTGTAGTACCTCAAATTGACACCTCGATGAGTGCTTTCTAGATATGTCAAGCTTGAGACATTATGACGTCATTGGTGACGTTATGAGGCAAACGCATATTTTTTCATGGTTACTCTGTAGAACGATTCTCATCGGAATCTCTCGTAGGCAGATATTCCTCAAGAGTCGCTCCTGGTGGATAGCAGCTCTGTTCACCTCAGTGTGACCTTAAAGAGTCACACGTGGTCACCTTTTGGCAAGATACGGGTCACCTAGCGGGTACATTGGTTTATTTGTTTGTTTGTCTGTTTGTCTGCAGTATATCTCAAGTTGTGGATGGATTCGGATGAAATTTTGTGGACAGGTTAGGTGTTGTGACAAGGACGAACTGATTAGATTTTGGTGAAGATCCGGGTCTGGTTACTCAAAAAAAATTTTCAGTGATTCTTCACCATTGAGAGTGAACATTAAAGATCCCACAGTGTCCTTCGCAGAGAGTGCGGTGATTTTCGCCAAATGGTAGGGGACCGTATGCCGACACCATGCACAAATTCCAAAATCTTCACCAGAATGTGCACGGGGGGCACTGCATCAGCGGCATGGCTGCTCCCCGATGATGCAATCAGCGGGACAAGTTAGTATTGTAACAGGATCACTGTCTCATGTGCATTCGCTTCAGCCTCATCACATTATCGTTCGTTTAGCCGTACTATACCAACATGGTTTTTGATGCAACCGATCTTTTGGAAAGCACGTGATCCTAAGCTGGTCCAGTCATGTCTTTACCCAAGATAGATGAGTGCCTCGACCCTCCAAGATCGAAAGAGTTAACCAAAGATGAGGCAATACATCAAATAGACAATTGATTTGATTTTGTTCCCCCCCCTCCCCTTCTCAGAGGATTCATCACCACTGAAATGGTTTATTATACTATTTAATCAATCAGTTCGGGTTTCAGATAACAGACATTCAAAAAGATTTTTTTTCCCACTCTGAACAAATAAAACGAGAAAACAAAATTCAAAAAGGAAGGATTTTGTGTTTTAGGCGGATTAGAATGTTTTAAACAGCGCTGTCCGAGACGGTGTGGGTCCTAAAACACCATTAGCATGAGCAGGCAAATCAAATGCAATGTGGATAACAACCCCTGACCCTTTAAGGGGTCAAATTCTAATATGCACACTACATCCCCAAGAAGGAAAAAAAATCAAAGAATGAAGGTGAAAGAATAAGGAATGATTTGGAGAGATATTTCAAAAAGAAAAACGATGTCTGGCTCGTCACAAACCGGATGAAATTGGCCACCCCGGGTACATGGCACAGACCAGACGAGGCTCACGTGATGAATGGCAACATTTACATTTCTTGTTGGAGACCCACTCATATGTAACATTCAAGCCTCATAAAGTTACTGACATAATGGTCCAAGGCTCTTCCAATGCAGGCAAGTCTAATAGAGAGACTCAGGATGATTGCTTGAAAGTTACAGGGAGTTGACGCGGATACAGTACATTTTAGAATATCTTCAACATCCACAAGTAAACGAAAGCCCACAGGACGACCAACATACCTTACCCTCTGACGGAGTGGTGCTGGAATTCCCCCACACCATATGCATTTGCCAGTGGGGATCAAATTTTTGAATCAGCTGTGCGGATTCTCTAACCGCATCTGCTGGGATTTATGGCAAAGGAATCTTCCCACGGAGCAAACGTTCATGAAAACTCTGCAGCTTCCACCATCACTTTAATTTAATCATCACTTGTAAATTAACCCAAACACTCCCGTCTGATCCCCCGGCTTCCCTGAAACCGCAACCTCTACAAAGTTAATCTGAGGAAATTGTGGTTGTAGTGCTTTGAGGGTTGGTTAGGGGAAACAAAAAAATATGAAAATAGAGGGTTAAAGAGATTCGGTTGAAAATGCTAGATGGACGAGACGAACATGTTGGCCGGCTCATCGTCAGTGTGCGTGCGTGTGTCTGTATAGATCCTTCGTACAGCTTACAAAGTGAATCCCATTTGCCAAGATTACCGGGCAGGAGCTTGCGGTTAATCCTCCCTTCCTCTCCTTCGACCAAATCTGAAATTTTCTCTGTACTGGAAGGTCCACATGGCACGGGCCACCAGCTCAGGCTGGATTCCGATGCAGAAGGGGGCTGGAGACCGGATGGAAACCTGAAGAACACAGACCAAAGGTGTGGACTTGGAGAAATTAAAAATGATGGTTAAATCAACAACCTGAGCACAACAGGGAGGTACCATCAGATTCCAACAGATGGTTAAATCAACAACCTTTGCATAACAGGGAGGTACCCTAACATTGTAACTGATGATAAAATCAACAACCTTGGCACAACAGAGAGGTACCATCACATTACAACTGATGATTAAATCAACAACCTTGGCACAACAGGGAGGTACCATCACATTACAACTGATGATTAAATCAACAACCTTGGCACAACAGGGAGGTAACATCAGATTACAACTGATGATTAATGTAAATCTAATGGTACCACCCTGTTGTGCTAAGGTTTCGATTTATATCATCAGTTACAAGTCAGGGTACCTCCCTGTTGTGCCTAGGTTGTTTATTTACCATCAGTGTAATCTGATGGTACCTCATCGTGTGCCAAGGTTGTTGATTTAATCATCAGTTGTAATCTGATGGTACCTCCCTGTTGTGCCAAGGTTGTTGATTTAATCATCAGGTGTATCTGATGGTACCTCCCTGTTGTGCCAAGGTTTGTTGATTAATCATCAGGTGTATTTCTGATGGTATACCTCCCTGTTGTGCCAAGGTTTTGAGTTAATCATCAAGTTGTAATCTGATGGTATCTCCTGTTGTGCTAAGGTTGTTGATTTTAATCAGTTGCATGTCATGGCACTCACCTGTTGCTCAAAGGAGTTTGATTTCACCATCAGTTGTAATCGTAATGGTACCGACCCTGTTAGGGCCAAGGTTGTTGAATTTAAATCATCAGTTACAAAGTCAGGGACCTCCCTGTTTGTGCAAGGTTTGTATTTTACATCAAAGTTTAACTGATGTACCTCACTGTTGCAAGGTTGGTTGATTTAACATCAGTTGGGAATCGATGGTAACCACGGGGCTCGTCACTGGACTTTGGGCTTCCCAGAGTAATGTTGTATGCCAACTGCCGTGGGGTTAATGCATCAGGTCGTTTATCCTGATGGTACCGGCGCCGGTCATTGTCTGCTTTGGGGCCCTTACCCCCTGTTGTGCCAAGGTTGTTGAATCTTATGCATCCTTGTTACGCTCATGTACGGGCCGCGGTGGCCGGCGCACCTGTTGTGCTCGGCTGGGGGACCAATGGTCTGCCTTGGATCTTAACTCTATCGGTGCACAATTTCGAATTCTGAGTGGTGACGCGGCTCTGGTCCCCTTCTGTTGTGCCAAACGCGTCGTGATCTTAGCATCATTCAGTGTAAGCTGAAGGTACCTCTCTAGTTTGGCACACGTCCCGTGTGGCTCGATTTGGTGTAATCGATCAGGTGGTACAGGTTTGTGAGCGTACCCCTCCATGTGGTTATCCTTCCTGGTTGCAAGGTGTTGATCGTTAATCATGCCAGTGTTGAAGCTAAGTCGGCACCGGGCTGCTGTGGCCAGAGGTGTTGGATGTTATCATTCATTTGTACAGAGCTCTAGTGATACTCCCTTGTAGTGGCTAAAGGTTGCTTTTGAGGTAAATCCATTGCTGTTGGATGATCGTGAATGTGTTTACTGCGGGGGGTGGCGGTTTTCGGCTGGGCTCTGCCTTCGTGCTCAGTCATTTGTGATTGGGTACCCCGATTTGCATTTCTTAATTTCTCCAAGTCGCAAGCTATTCCTTTGGTACCTTGTCTTCTAGTTTCCGAGTTCCGGTCCCTCGTGCTTCAGCGTTCTCTCGTCGTGCACTCCGAGGAGCGGCAGCCGTGAAGCTTGTGCCGCCGTGCCGTTGTGGACCTTGCCAGACTACAGAGAAAATGTTCAGATTGATTGGGATCGAAGAGATAAGAAGAGGATAACCGTAAGCTCTTGCCCGGGAATCTGAGGTCAAATGGGCATCATCCCACTGCTAAGCGTATATTCGAGGAGGAGGATCTACCACAGACACACGCACCTCTCGCACACCTCAGAGAAGCGAAGGCGGCAACATTTTGTGCTCCATGCAGGCGCGCCCGCGGTGCTTGTGGGTTCGGCGTCCATTTTTGGCCCCCCGTGGCTTAGCATTTCAAGCCGGACAACACTCATTAACGCTCTACGGTTCGACTATCTTGTTTGAGTTCCCCTAATCCCAAGCGCCTCAAAGCGCTACAAACCACTAATGTCACCATCAATTAACTTTTGTAGAGGTTGCGGTGTCAGGAAAACCGCGGGGTAGCTCCGGGAACGTGGAGTTGTTGGGTTAATTCGTTCCACAACTGAACTGATTCAAATAAAAGTGAATCGGACAGGAAGCCTGCAAGAGTTGTCAGTGAACGTTGCTTACCAAGTGAGCTAGTATGCGCTGTGTGCCATACGACGCCAGCGAAGGACCTGCGGGGTGAGCAGCAAGGCCGCTATCAGCGACGATTCAAAAATGTCTGGATCCCACTGGACAAAAGTCGTTCATATGCGTGTGTGGGAATTCTCACCTGGCATCTGGACCGCGACCAGCAACGGTAACGGCTATGGCTAATTCGGTCGTTCCTGTGGGGCTTTCGTTTACTGTGGAAGTTGAAAGTATTAGCTTGCCGGCATAACATGTACTGCTTCCCCGTCAACTCCCCTACTTTCAGCAATCATCCTGAGTTCCTACTATAGTAGCCTTGCTTGCATTCGGACGAGCCGTTGGACGCATGAGGTACTAGGTTAACGTTTTGAGGATTCGAGACCTGCTACATATGAAGATAGGTTGGGCTCATACAAAGAAAGTAAACTGTTTGCCATTCCATTGGCGTGCCGCACTGAGTCCGTCCTTTCTTGTGCCACATGTATGCCGCCGCGGTGCATTCAATCCGGGGTTTCGTGACGAGCTAGACAAGTGCGTTTTCCTTTTGAAATATCGGCCGTCCAAATTCATTCCTATTCTTTCACTTCATATGTCTGATGTTTCTCCTTAATCTCTGGGGGACATGTTAGTACGTTCTGCATACTTGAGGATTTGACCCCCTAAATGCTCAAGTGGGCTGACATCATCGCCACTCTTGATTAATGCTTCTCTATCGGGTCGCTATTTTTTGCCGTTTACGGCCTCCAACGAGTGATTGCGCCTATTCGCCCTCTTTGGTGTGCTTGTCCACTTCGTCCTCTTCCGGTCAAGGACTCATCGCGCTGTCGTAAAAGGATCTAATCTCCGCCTATAAGACTAACTCATCTTCCGTTCTTGAATTTTCGTCGTTTATTGTCCAGGGTGTATATATAAAATATTCTTTGGAGATGCTTGTTATCGAAACCCGAACGATATTTAATAGTATACTTCTGATAAACGACGTTTCAGTGTGATCGAATTCTCTCCCTGATCCAAGGGGCAGTGCGGGGAACTATAAATCAAATCAATTGCTTAACATTCTGATGTACGTTGCCCATCGGGCCCCTATTCTGGTAACCTCGTCGATCTGCGAGGTCGAGGCACTTCAATTTATCCTGGGTGCGTTGAAAGAGCATTGTACTAGGACTCTACTTATGATCACCGTGCTTCCAAAGATCGTGAACTCTTAAAAACTTGCTAATTTTGGCTTGTATAGGTGGATCGTCTATCACCAATCGGTTAATGTGTATAGTGCTCGAATCGAGATGCAATGCAGCCAGCAAGTGAGCACTTTGACTAACTACTCAACGGTTTGTCTGCCTCTCTGATTGTGCATCATCGCGGGCAGCAGCCATGCCTTGCTGATGCAGTGCCCCCGTGCACATTCTGGTGAAGAGTATGCAGATGATTCTGTTCAGGTTCATGCCTGCCGGCAATATTGCTGCAGCACATCTTTGGGCTGGCTGCGTCTGCCCCTACTCATATGTTGCACGAAAATGTACACGGCTCGTCTTCGAAGTGCGATCACCTGTGATTCTTTAGATGTCCAGCTCATGGGCTGGGGAGATATTCAGTCATCGAACCACATTTTTTTTTGAGCTAACGAGACCCCGATCTTCACCAAACTAATTCTAGTTCGTGGGTTCTGTCACAACACCCGTATACCCTTGTCCGAGCCACACAGAGGCATGCACCACCACAACTGCTGAGAGAGTCATGAACGAGAAACAGAGACGTATCAAGCAAACCAAATTAATTACCGAATCCTGCACGCGTCGGGCGCTACCGCAGGTGACGCGTTATCTTGCACATACAAGGATGACCCTACAACTTGTGACCTCTTAGTCACACGGGTGAACAGAGCTGCTTATCTCATCCAGGAGCGACTCCTTTGACGAATATCTGCCTACGAGAGATTCCGATGAAGAATTCGTGTTGCCTTCAGAGTAACCATGAACCAAATATGCCGTTTGCTCTATAGACCTCAGGGCAAATGTACGTTCAATAATTCTCAGCTTGACATATCTCAGAGAAGCACAGCTCATGCGACGGTGCTCAATCTTGAGGTACTGACACGATGGGTTCCTAAAACTTGAATTTGAGGGACCTGGGGTCAAATATGTTTACAGACCTTAGGGTACACCATGGAAGGCAAGGCCAGTCGCCATCCCGTAAAAAACTAATCAGCTGAGCGCCAGACAGAACTATATTCCGCATGAAGTCTTGTATAGACGATCTCGCGATCAAATTTACTGCAAAAAATAACGGATTTACGCGACATCTCCTGATGTTGACGACAAAGTGACCTTGACCTGGTGTACCTCAAAATTTTGTGCGCCTGAGAGGGACCTCCCATTAGGACCTGATATTGCGAACGTATACAAAAATTCATGATAACTGTGCGCGCAGAATTTTTTATTAACTGATTACAGCACAAACAAACCCAACAACAAAAAAAAATCACTATCAGCTGACCTAACAATTGCAAAAACTCGTTACTTTGGCAAGATAACAAAGACAGAAAGGGGTGAAAACAACCTCTCACCTCGGTGGCTAGATGTAACTATTTTCTTCCCAGAGGGTTGAGAAGTGCTGCGGTGGTAACACCATACAAGTTCCATTGGGGACAGTCCTATCCATGCATAGATCCCAGGTCCCAGCCAATTCAACAAGGCTTCCTTGTCAATGAATGACTCTGCTGTTTGTGTTGACGTTGTAATTGATTGCGTTGGTTTTGTACGTGTGATGCAAGTCGATGTGTCCGTTGATGGAGGTTTTCACATAGAGTACCAGGCCTTGATAATCTCACGGTTCACCATTGATCCTGTGCCAAGGATAGTTATCTGATCCATGAGAACGTGTGTTTGTGTGTTGGTGTGTGTGTTATGTGTGCACAACTATGAAACTTGTCTTGTCGCTTACAGCACGTTGGTGTTTGTTAACCGTGTGATAAGCATTTGACGTTTGGCCAACGAATTTGGTTTCACAATCTCACACTATCTAGCACTATGATTGTCATTTCGGACCAAATTTGTTCACGTGGTCCTTCGGCTTTGACAGCAGTTACTCGTAAGGATGTGGTTTGTTGGAGAGACACAGTACTCACGCGGTTGTGGATTGTGGTTTCAAGAGATGTTGTATGCAAGGAAGTGCTACCTTGTGTGTTGGTGTGGTCGGACTGTCACTGTGTAGTTGGGTTTCCGGCGACATGATTTGATGAATTGAATTAGGTAGTGGTTTTATCACAGTAGTTGAGTGATGTGCAGTATTTCATCGGCGTTGTTCACGTGTCATTGCAGTGTGTTTTTGCACGGTCAACTAAGCTGTGAATGCAACTTCCTGTGAGATGTGGGATGGCACTTCGTAGTCTAAAACTTTGTCCGTGGGGGTGGTTATGGTGCACCGTGAGTGTAACTTGCCATCTGTCCCCTGGAGGCCGTACGAGAATGGCAGGGATCCAGCTGTTTCCTACAGGTAGAATACAGGAAATGGCAGAAATTCCAGCTGTTCCAAAGTAGAATGCAGGAATGAGCCAGAGATGACAACTTTTCTAAGGTAAAATACAGGAATGGCAGAGATCAGCTGTTCGATGAGTAGAACAAGCTGATCTCTGTACCTGGATGTACATCCTCTCCAGGAACAGAGATGAAAGTTTACCCTCATGGTTGTACAGAAACCCACCCACACAAGACAAAGTTTAGACTACCGAAGTGGCCATCCCGCCTGTCCAAGAGAAGTTGTGTGATCACGCTTAGGTGACCATGCAAAAACCACTGCAGTGACTGCGATCATGCCGGATGGAGATACGCAATCTCACTCAACTACTGTGAGAAAACCACGAACCGAATATTCATTATCAAATTCTATGTCCCGGAAACCCAAACTAACACAGCAAGAACAGTCTGACGACACCATTTCACACATGGGTAGCACTTCCTTACATACAACATACTTCTGAAATCACAAACCACACCACCGGATACGATTCATCATCACACAACGCGCAATGTTTACAGGCCAGCTGTCCAAAGCGCAGAAGGACCACGTTGAACAATTTGACAGAAATGACATAGTATTTGCATTTCCTATGTGAAGATTGTGAAACCAAATACTGTTGGCCAAACTTCCAATGCTTATCCACAAGGTTTAACCGAACACTAATGTGCTTGTAAGGCGACAAGACAAGTTGTCCTTGGTCACAACACACACACATCACACACACACACACACACACACACACCAACACACGTTCATGAACAGACAACTATCCTTGGCACAGGATCAAGGGTTGAACCGTGAGATTATGAGGCCTGCTCACCTTGTGAAAACTCTATCAACTCGACACATTGACTTGATTCCACATACATTCACAAACAGCATCGTTCAATTGCAAGGAAGCCTTGTGATGGCGAGGACCTGACCAATCCATGAAGCAAAAAATGTCCCCAACGGAAATTTAACTGATCCATAGCACTCTCAACGCCTCGAAGGAGGAGAACTTAGTTTGTTCTTGAAACATTCAGGCCTTTAAAGAATTTAAAATTCGAATTATTTTATTGCTCAGTGTGCTATATTTTTTTTTCCTTTTGCAAAATTATATAATATATATAATCTTCCAATCACTAACTCGGACTCACGTCACCGCCTTGTCTCACTGACCTCTGATCCATCATTACAACTTCCAGGTT
>CM068959.1:90561039-90571135 GCA_035128595.1 Eptatretus atami
AGTTTCGTGAAGTGTGAGGAGCTGCCCGTGTCACAGCACCATGGTCTAAACCTGTGACAGACGATGTCGGTGCCCGCCCAGAGATCGACTGGCGTTCAAGGCTGTTCGCAAGAGGGTGCACGGCAAGGCTGGGTGCTGGCGACGTGCGGAACACACACACACACACATTTCAGGACGTTTTCACTTCACGGACGACTACTCTCTGGTGAGCGAGACAACTCTTCTCCCCCCCCCCTCCTGAATGATCTGCTGGGTACCTTTGTCTGTGTTTAGCTGCAAGTAAGTCAACCCCGATAAGCATCTGCTCTCTGTCTCTTTCCTGTCGTTTTGATTGATTTTGCCTGAGTAATTGTTCATTTTGATTGCTTTGGAATTTATTCATTTATTTACCTCAGAAAATAAAAAGTTCTTTTTATTTATTTATTTTATTATTATAGATCATTTATAGACTTCCAACCTGTCCGTGTTTGTCCTTTCCTTCCATTGGTCGAGCATTTTGTCCGAACCTCGATAGACTGGGAGGTAATTACCACAGATTTGACCAAAAATAGTCGGCACGCACCAGCGGTTAAAACGCTCGGCGCGCCCTAATTAAAATCTAATCGAGATAACATTGGTGCTTTGCCGAGGGCACGCTCCCGCTCAGGTAACCACGTGACCTCTAGTTAAACAGCATAATTAGACGGTGGACACTGGAACTCATGGTTAACTGGGTGGCGTTCGTGGTTTTAAAACAACCCACCGTACCACAAAGTCAATTGTGAGCAGTGGCCCTGGGTCCGGCTCTTCCGAGGACAACTGGGGATTAATCCCCGAGTGACAAGCTGGTGTCTCGGTACCCTGGGCCGCAACAATATTATTATATAACATATATAATATATATAATATATTATATATGTTATATAACATATATATACAATATATAATATAATATATAATATATATTATTTATATAATATATGTATATATAATATATAATATAATATATATTTATATTGTATATATTATATATTGTAATGTCCCGATGTCCCGATGTAATGTCCCGATGTGTCCCGATCTCCCGGGAGTGTCCCGATGTAAAAGAATTGTACTCCGACTTGCGGTTTCCGAATTATGACGTCATCACCTGATTTCGTAACGTTAATTTTTCAAGTTCAGCCGTTGACATGGGGCCAACGCCATTTGCAATAGAATGAAAACATAATGCTACAGTCAATTGAAGACAATGACTTCCGACTTGCGGTTTCCGAATTATGACGTCATCACCTGATTGCGTAACGTTAATTTTCAGTTCAGCAGCCGATTGACATGGGGCCAACGCCATTTGCTGGAGAATGAGAATTAATTAAGTCGCAAATGATGACATGAAACCAGCCTCACATTGTTGAGGCATTATGGTTTTTTATCTGATGCGGCAATAAATCTTAACATTTTTGAACTCGAGTCTTCTGCATATAAAACATGGCGGGGAAAATATAATATTATAGTGGTGATGAAAAAAATAATAATGGTGGCAGCCTCTACAATTTTACAATTAACTGTGACATATACTCCTTACAGACCGCCGTCATCACAGGAATTCCTGTGCGGAGCACGGGTATCCCTGCTAGTATATAATATAATATAATATATATTATATATATATATATTGTAATACATATATAAGATATTATATAATATATATTATAATACATATATATTATATATTATATATTCTAAATATATATAATATATTATATAATATGTGTATTATGTATTTTATATATATATATATATACATAAATACTGTACATATGTATATGTATATATATATATATATATATATATCTCTTATAATACCAAGCTTGCACACTAAAAACTCGGCTCGCCGTCACACGATCCCTATGAAATTGCTGTGGCACTTAGCGGACATGCCGACAATGTTTGGGAAGTCTTGGCGTTCCATAGCACCACTTGCATTTTGCACAATGCGTATTTTTGTCATTCCCCGTGTACTGTCTGTCGTCTGCTACCAGCTATGTTGTACTGCTCCCGTGCATGTGCACAGGTATCGCTAATATATATATATATATATATATATATATCAGCCTGGTGTTGGCGCAGTGGTTAGGGCAGCGGCTTGAGATCCAAAAGGTCCTGAGTTCAAGCCCCGTTGGCCTGAATTAATACCCAGGGGGTTGACTCAGTGTCATCCTTCCGAGGTCGGCGAAATGAGTACCAGTAATCTGGGCCCGGTGTATACCGGGTTAAAATAGGTGTACCATATTCCTGTGTCGTAAGAGGCGACCAGGGTTGCGTCAGGAAGGGCATCCGGCGTAAAACATGTGCCAAATCACTATGCGGATCATACGGATGATCCGCTGTGGTGACCCCTAACGGGAGCAGCCGAAAGAAGAAGAAGAGATATATATATATATAATTCCAGCAATCTCTGTGTGTGTCTGTATGTGTGTCTGTATGTGTGTCTGTATGTGCGTCTGCGACCGCCGTTTATAGACAACCACTGGTCCGATCTGATTGAAACTTGCAGGAATATTGCTGGGGACACGCAGATGTGCCTTTTCAAGGTTTGATATTAATCGGACAAGCGGTTCCCAAGTTACGGCCATTTATTTGCCAACCAATGACAGGAATGGTGCTATGACATCACGAATGACGTGACAATTGTTCTTTTTATTTTTTTTGCACTTTCGGCCACGCACCTACGGGCAGCACGTACGGGCACGCACTAGTATCTATAATTACAGCAATGTCTGTGTGTGTGTGTGTGTGTGTGTGTGTGTGTGTGTGACCGGTGTTTCTCGACAACCAATGATCCGATCTAATTGAAACTTGCCAGGTATATTGCTGGGGCCTGTGGATGCGCCTTTTCAAGGTTTGATATTAATCGGACAAGTGGTTCCCAAGTTATGGCCATTTATTTACCAAACAATGACAGGACACGGTGCTATGACGTCACGATTGACGTCACAATTCTTCTTCTTCTTTTTTTTTTTGCACGTATACAATTGACGTCACAATTCTTCTTCTTCTTCGTTTGATATGACGTCATAATTGACGCTGGGGACCTGAGTGTGTGCCTTTTCAAGGTTTGATATCTTTCTTCTTCATCCGTTTCAGCTGTTTCCCAAGTTATGGCCATTTATGATATGGTTGGTCCGATCTAATTGAAACAATGCCCCAATCCAGTCGTCGTTTATGAGAGCGAAGGAACAAAGCTGCGCATCATGCACGTGCAATGGAATCGGACGAAGCACGAGCTGCTCGCTTGACACGCGACGCTCCTCACGTGATAAGGCGTCGTGCAGCTGAAACGGATGAAGAACGAACTGCTTGCTCAGCAGACAACACTGGACGTGAGGCAAGGCGTCGTGCAGCTGAAACGGATGATAAACGAACTGCTCGCTCGCAGACAACACTGGACGCGAGGCAAGGCGTCGTGCAGCTGAAACGGATGATAAACGAAACTGCTCGCTCGCAGACAACACTGGACGTGAGGCAAGGCGTCGTGCAGCTGAAACGGATGAAGAACGAACTGCTCGCTTGGCAGGCCACGCACGTACGGCCACACACGTACGGGCACGTGAGAGCGAAGGAACAGCCTGTGTGGTTGTTGTTTCTGGCACGCGGTTTGAAAGTTTCTTTATTTTTTGCGCGTACGGCCACGCACATACGGGCCCGCACTAGTATATATAATATTAGCATGGATCGCCGCTCCACACATCGTTAGAGAGATTTACTTCACAGATTTGCTGTTGTTATGATTTACACAACACTATAATGCAAACATTTATTTTGTCCAAATTTATTTGTAATATTGGTTATATATATTTATTTGGAATAATAAAAAGGTACAGGTGGTCTAAAGCTCTAAATGGTCTAAGCTGTTTAATCTGTCTGAAGGGTGTAAGGGGTCAAATGGTGTTAAGGTCTTAAAGGTCTAAAGGTACTTGAGGTGTGAAAAGATCTCAAGGTTCTAGGGGTCAAAAGGATATAAA
Source organism: Eptatretus atami (assembly GCA_035128595.1). Taxonomy (NCBI): domain Eukaryota; kingdom Metazoa; phylum Chordata; class Myxini; order Myxiniformes; family Myxinidae; genus Eptatretus; species Eptatretus atami. The sequence continues at coordinate 90,565,038 of CM068959.1, forward strand.
AGGTCCAAAGCACTGTTTTTTATTGCACGGCCCGTGAGCCGCTGGCAGTCATTGGTGGTGGCCTGATGTGCGGCCGACAATACACAAATATGACAACACCCCATCATAATCCACCAAAAATGCTATCAAGTTGACCCAAAGGTTTCAAATGAGTATTCCGACTTGAATAATAAAAGTAACACCAGTAGATGTCCATCCATCCATTGGGATCATACTCTGTGCAGAGTGTTGGTGCTGCCTAAGCAGTCTCCTTGGCTATTGGGCACAATCCTGGACGGGTCGCCACTCCGACACAGGATACCAGCAAGCTGGCACTCATTTTGCCGACCTCAGAAGGATGACAGGCAGAGTCAACCCACCTGGTATTAATTCAACAGAAAAGGGGGATTTGAACTCAGGATCCTTGGATCCCAAGCCCACCACCCTAACCATTAAGCCAACACCAGGCATAGTAGATGTCAGAATGCAAACAATTATGCATGCAGCCCAGTTAACCACAATGAAGAAGAGTAGGCGAGGGCAGGGCCTAATAGCAGTCATTACGGAGTACTGCAGGCGGTGTGGTGACCCTTGCGCTGATGTCTTATTGGATTGGCAAAAGTGCCCCCCCCCACTAAAAATAGTGAAGATCACTGGTCTAAAGGGGTGAAAGGATCTCAAGATGTTTTGAGTCTTCTGGGTCTTTTGGATATTTTGGGTCCTCTGGGACTTTTGGGTCATCTGGATCTTTTGGGTCTTGGGTGTCTTTAGGGTCGAGGGGGTCTTAAAGGATCTTGAATTGTCAAAGGGGTCTCAGCAGTCTTAAGGTACATTCCAATAGTACTTAATTAATAGACGTATGTGTGTGACATCAGGGTGCAACTGACGTTCAAACAGAACCCAATTAATAGACATATGTCACACAGCTTCACAGCTTCACGGACGGACCAAATTTTTTGTTATATATGTATACATACATATATATATATATCATCATCATCATCGTCGTCGTCGTCGTCGTCGTCGTCGTCATCTTCGTCGTCATCATCATCATAGTTTTACGGCCGTTTCCATGCTTGCATGTGTAAGCTGTGGTTCACCTAATGGCTGCTTTCCAGGCTGCACGATCCCTTGCTAGCCCTCTTGTTTGGCCTTTAACACTAAGATTGTCCTCTTAGCAACACATCCCATGTTTTCCTTGGACGGCCTCTAGCTCTCCTTCCATTCACATTCATATTTATACACGTCTTCACACAACTACCCGCCCACATCCTTTCTGCATGTCCGAACCATCTCAACCGACCCTACGCATAACCTCACTTCTGCTTTCTATACTAACCTATCTCTTAATTCACATTTGATTTCCTATCCTTCAGTGTCACATCACACATCCACCTCATCATTCTCATGTCATTTCATTCACACCTCCGTTCATCCTCCTTTTTGATCATCCACATTTCGCTGCCATACAACATAATTATATATATATATATATTTATATATATAATCAAATTGTCCATTTCATTAAGATTAAAATTGCCATTCCTGTGTGTTATCTCTCATACGAGCCTTGACATTGTGTACAACAAAACAACAACAAATCTCAAAGTTGAAGTCAATCAAATGAAAATTGATTATTTTCCAGATTGATATTGATAATTTTTAGAGTTCAACCTTGAGTTGACCTTTGACCTTTTGACCTCAAATAGTTTCCCAATTCAGTAATGCAATATGCAAATACTGTTCAACTTTCAAGTCAATCGGATGAAAAATGACAAATTTAGAAATTCGACCTCAAGATGACCTTTGACCTCAAAATCAATTGGCTTCTCAGTTGAGACTACTTCTTCAACTTTGAAAAGTTTCATGACGATTGGTTTAGAATTGTGACCCGGAGGCGATTGACAGACAAAACAGACAAACAGCAGTCATAGACTGGTACTTACGAAATCGTCAACTTGACCTCTGACCTTGTCGAATAAAAGCTGTCTTCTAGAGAAGGTAGCGACGCAAACCAGAAGTTTTCTACGATGATTCTGTACCAAACCATCAAAAATCGAATGTGTGACCTCACTGTAACCTTGACCTTTGACCGATTTTGACCAAAATCTAATCAGCACTAGCATCACCATCCTGAATCACGTGGTGTAATTTGACATTGGTAGCTTCTTCCGTTCTCGAGTTATCGTGCCTACAAACAAACAACACACAAACACACACACAAACAACACACAAACAGAGGACGGAAGTCATCAATATACTTATGAAATCTTTAGATTTCGTAAGTAACAAACAGCAGAATAACACACACAACTAAACAATACACACGTACTTGAAAAATCTTCAATTTTCGCAAGTAACAAATGAAAAATCACTCATATAGCAACACTTGACAACCAGAACAAAGTAGAATGGCACTCGGTAGGGTGCATAGCTCCGCCAGGCTGAACAGTTTACATTTTGTATCCTACTGTTGAGCTGGATCTGAACCAAAATTTAATCTGCTTGTTCTTGTCACCGAACCAACTCATATACATAATTTTGTCAAAACTCATCCACAACATTTTGAGATATCACGATAATATAGTTTTTGGCACTTTTTTAATTTCAGAAATTAGGCCTACATTGACCTTTTGACTTTAAAATAATTTGTGGTCGAATTAATTGACCTGATATACAAATCCTGTTCAAATTCAATCAGATGAAATTTGAGGATTTTATAAATTGCACCTAAATTGTTGACCTTTGACCTATTGGCATACACTGACCTCAAATAATTGGTTGTATTTAGTGACCTGATATGCAAATCTCTCTCAATTTCAAGTCAATAGGACGGAAATTGACAATTTGAGAAATTTGGCCCATGTTGACCTTTTGGCCTCTATTTACCTTTTTGCCCACGTTGACCTCAAAAATAATAGGTAGTTGAAATTCAGAGACCTGATATGTAAATCCTCTTCAAATTTCAAGTCAATCAGATGAAAATTGAGGATTTTAGAAATTTGAAAAAGTTGACCTTTGGCTATAATGACCTTTTGACCACAAAAATTAATAGGTCAGAGCACTAAATCCACCATTTGGTGAAGTTTTCTGAAGATCGTTTTAAAATTGTGACCTGTAGGCGATTAAAGGTGAGCGGACAGACAAACAGAAGCGAGCAACATACTTATCCAAAAAAACAAAAAAATTGCCAAGTAACAAACAGACAGACTAACAGGGGGTGAAACATAACCTCGATCCACCTTCATGGTGGAGATAATAATATCACCAATATTCAAATACATGTGTACAAAAGAAATGTTTGCATTATAATTGGTGTAAATTATAACACAGCAAATCTGTGACGTAAATCTCAGTAACGAAGTGTGGAGAGGAGATGTAGGGAGCAGATCCACGCCATTCTATATATATATATATATATAATATATATTATATATATATATATATATATATATATATATATATTATATAACAGAACCCATCACATCTCTCATCTGAAACCGAGGATAACACCTTACCCTGTGCAGTAATAATAAAGTTGAAAGAAAATAATGATTTTAGAAAGTTCATATAAAATAATCCGGAAGTTTAGCGCCATTGAAGCAGTCTTGTACACATTTTATTTAACATGCACAAGTACTGCAAAACTGGAGGATTTTGGAAGCGATAAGAAGGCAATTTGGTGTTCTACAGTGTTCAAATATATAATTCAATGAAAATAAAATAAATATGGCAAAGGTTGTATGCAAAAACAAAAACAAAAATTCCAGAAGTTTACCGCCGTTGATGCAGTGACTATTACACCACCCTATCTAACACGTTACATTAGTTCTTCAGGCCTGTTGTTTGTGTCCTTTATAACAGGTTTCCTGTTTGGAATGATTTCCAATTTTGTTTGAATGCCAGGAAGGCAGACAGAGGAAAAAATGATCTCACTCCTCTCTGCGCATGTGTGATCGGGCCGAATTCAGAGCCAAAGTAATGCTGAACTACAGGTTCGTTTTCTGATTCATGTTCCAATTTGTATTTAAAATACAACATTCAATTGAAATTCCTTTGTACATTGTATCATAAACTGATGCTTGTGGAGGGACAGATGGATAGACAGACAGAAGCAAACCAATTGCTTAACCCCACTTTTTGCTTCGCATGCATGGGATAATTAACCAGGTGGCTAGGATTATCAAATAAATTAACTCCCATGCTCTCTCCAGCCAAAGAAAGCTGCATAAAACAACCAAGAACAGCTACACAAGGTAAGCCCTTCACTTATCTAATGGTGGGTGGACAGGATGACCTCGAGGTAATGCATACTTGCCTCTAAGCAGTCTAGCCTGGGTTTGAATATCAGCCCAGCTACAAACTGTAATCCTGGTGTTTCACCGGAAGGGTAATTCATCAGTGTGTGTGCCATCCCTTGGAAGGATGTTAAACAGGTGTCCCATCTGCCAGCATTTGTTGGTGAACATTAAAGATCCCATGGTGTCCTTCACAAAGAATAGGCAAATTATCACCAGCAACATTAACAAATTCCAAATTCCTGCCCTAACCACAAGAGGGCCTTACATCAGCAGAGCAGCTGCATCCTCAGATAATGATGCTACCCTGCAGCCTTGTGCTGCACATGACTGAAGAAGATCTAATGGCTATTCCTCACCATTTAATGTTTTATTTTTAGCAATACCATTTTATTTATTTGAAGGTTACAAATTATGGCTAAAATTTTCAGTTGACACAATTTGTTTGCCTGTACTTATTAAGAGATACCATGAATAGTGAGCGATAGTCGGAAATGCTGGAAAATTTTGTTTGGTTTTCCATGTCTCAATGGGAGAATTCTGAAGAACTGCTTTTTATGTAAAATGGTGCTCCTCCACATTTTGCTCCAACAGTTCGAACCTGGCTTGACAACCATTTTCTTGGACGGTGGATCAGTTGGCCAAGGCTTACAGAATGACTATCATGAAGTTCAGACCGAAGACCATGGGACTTTTTTCTTTGGGGCTGGGCCAAAGAAAAGGTTTACAAATTAAAACCAAAAACTCTGGATGAACTTGAAAACAAAACTTTGGATGTTCTTAACAACGTTCCAATAAATTTCTTGGAAAAATCAGTCGAGAACTTATTAGTGAGATTACAAAACGCGTGTGAGAAATGCATGAGGCTTATGTGAGATTTTAATTAGTCGTAAGAAAGCATCGACTAAAACACCAAATGGCAAAAATAAAAATATTGTATCTTTATTGTTAATAAATAATGACAAGTTTAAATAGGTACAGTAGTTGCTTTTCAGCCACCCTGTGTTTATCAGTGGGAATATAAGGCTGTGTTTCCATGAGTAAGTCAGGCCTGGTATATTCAACAGTGGTCTTGTCCTCGTGCCTTCAGGTATAATGTGGTGTAAAGTCTACACTGGAATTATGTGTCGTACAACATTGAATCCAAATTGTCATTATGTGCATGCGTGTTGTCGTGACAGTGGTCATGTTGGCTGTGCGGTTCATTTTTGCATGAATGACCATTACTGCCACATAATTCATAAATTTCCTACCTTTCTTGTTTTTCCCCATGATGTTCCTTTAAAATGCTGACACCCAGAATATATTATTTCTACTCCGAGCCCCTGCCTTGCCCACCAATTAACAGCAACGCAGCCTCTGCACCTTTGTGGTTTTCAAAAACAATAGTTTTCTGAAAAAAAAAATCATAAAAACCAAGGAATGTTGAAAACATCATAATTTATGTGTCAGGAATTAATGATCTCAAAAATACAAGGACTGCATATCTAGCTCTCCAACAAATGAGTCTTCCTTTGATTTATCTTCAGGCCATGATGGTGTAATTTATGGCAATTTTCTGCATACATGCAAGCTTGCTGTTGTGCAGTAGAAAAGCAAGTCGTAATAAAAGCACTCCAAGAGATTGTTTGAGTACTCTGGGTGTGCAGCCGCTCTCTTGTAAAGAAGGTATCACACATTTTTATATTCCCGTGAGAAATATCCATCGATTAAAATGCAGCACGTAATGAGATCGCATAAGGACGTCCACCTCTTAGCTTTAACATCACTATAGAGACCACAGATATTCTCACAGGATTGTACCAGAACTAGGATATTTGC
>CM068959.1:90571160-90583114 GCA_035128595.1 Eptatretus atami
AAGAGAGAGATACCAGTCCACTGGTACTCGTTTCACACACCAGAAGATGACAGGCTGAGTCAACCCCAGCTGTGTTAATTCAGCAGCCAGCAGGGCTCAAATTCAGGACCCTAAGAATCCCAAGCCATCCACCAAAACCACAAAGCCGACACCACACAGCGCAGTACATTAAATCAGCAATGAACGATATTTGCTGGAATAGAATAAATCTCATAAGGATAGGCTGTTTGGGTGGTACCCTGACCGAGGTACCTCGATTACCTTTTGTCAGTGAAACCCTTCCAATGGCAGAACCTTTTTGACAGCTCAACGAGAGCCCTCTTACGACAGATCTATTGTTTGGTCCAAAATGATTAATGTCAAACTGAAATACAACGACATTTATCTTGTGTAAATATTTACCAATTGCTTGATTGCTAGGATTCATTCACAATGCCTCAAGAGAAACAGAGAATATAAACCACAGCAAGTTAAATTCACCAACTTTGAAACTCTATCCCACAAGTAATTTGAAATTCTATCCCTAAAGCATTCAAGCAAACATATATTCCAGTGCATCACGAGCAATGCTGTAGAGCTTACACTAAGTAATTAATTATTTGCTGCACCCATTAATCTTAATTTTGTTTACGCATCGTAAAGTACCTTACGCTTTGAGCCAAGGACAGATAATCAATCCAGAGAAGGAAATGTCTCTGTCTCTATGTGTGTCCCTGCAGCGAGTCGTGTCAATCCGTCGCCGCTTTCTTTGGTCTCTTCATTTTGAGTACGGTCGACCTGTACTCGTCTTTTAAACCGTTTTGTATTTTATGATTCGTCCAATAATGACGAAATTATTTCGTTAACATCAGCTTGTTTGAACCTCACTGGACGCAAACTCCCTTTGGTGAAGCAGGTCCAAGTTCACGATCAAATAATCTCCGTCGTTTGTACCAAATCTTCGTGTGCGTGTACATCTGAACGAAATGTGTTTTTTGAAATGAAGTAAAGACTCAGATATATTACTCTCTCCTTTCCTTTCCCCATCGCTATCCAATGTCCATGTGTAACGGGTTCAATTCCAACCCACTCTCCATAAACCTTCCCAGAGGAGGTCACCTAACCCAGAAGGCCAAGGTGATGTGACGATGTTAGCCAGCTTTCTCTATGTTACGGGTTTGGTTCTCGTGCAGGCAGCAAAGCAAAACCAAGTCTGATGCTGAGGAGATGGAAACATGGGATTTCAAAATGCTCAGCATGCGAGAAATGCTGTACGACACTTTTATTTATTTATTTTTAAACTCGAATGCTGTATCCCTTTCTTCTTTGCAATAAACATAATATATAATATATATATATATATACATTTCAGAAATTGGTTCATAGTTTATTTATGGCATTAACAACATCCTCAACAACGCTACAAGCGTCCGATGGTAGATCCTGCTTCGGGAACAATTGTTGTTTGTAAATAATACTGAATAAACAACTGATTGTGCAACTTTATGATTTCCAATTAATTTTGTTCCTACATTATGCAAAGGAAAACCAGTTTAAACTCTGGAACCATTGACCAATCTCCCAACAGTAATGCGTTAAAATAGTCGGATTTGAAAGCAAGTCATTTCAAAAATTATTAAAGTGCTCCGTTTAGAAGCTACTGGAATGCCGAAAAACATGGAACGTTGAAGCAATCTCCATTTGTGATTCGTTTGATGGCTTGAGTCAAGTTTTCCTTCTAAAGTGCTGAGAAAACAGTCATTGTGTTCAGTTTGAGGCTTCATTGTTCAGGTTTAAGTACCGATTGACTGCCCTCCAGGTGCTGTCATAGATGAGTGGAGCATGGCAAATGTAATGCATTAAGCTGGCTGTCCCATTTGTCTGATTACATAAACCAAATCGTGCAGCAGTTTGTGAAAAATTGCCACGTACTTTGAGACTAAAAATTTCAGTTTGAAACTCTATTCATGGGGCGAAACAGAATTTCACTTTCCTTGCTCAATGGAAACCCTTAGACTAACAGCTTCTTATTTAATCCCGAACAGTTTGTAATTTCAAAGCAACAAAATCTGAGGATTTTGTATGTATGAGTCTTACAAAAAGGAAGTTCTTCCAACCAAATTGGTATGAGTTCAACTTGCTCGATTCAGGAACGAGACACAGAGTCCAGCAAAGTACTCACAGGCTTGAGACTAACTATGTTCCTTCCTCCTGATCACTGGGTCTGAAGGGTGAAGGGATCTTGTTTTTAAAATTGGAGGAGAACCTAGTAGCAACTTTAGTTGGAAGAATCTCTTTATGTAAACCCCAAACTTCCAGATATAAATTGATTAGGTGACAGCCGATTGATCATTCCTCAAATTTGGGGCGAGATGTAATTGGGCTTTTATTATCTGTATATTGATTTATATCGGCATTGCATGTGGTACATAACGGATGTAGCGGACGCCCCTGATGGTGGGTGGTGGCGAACCTCGTGGTGCGCAATTCTATGAACATCATCGCTGATCTGCCAAAAAGCATTGAAACCGGTACAATGGCTGATGGGGGTGTGTAGCATTGGTGTTCTCATGCATGTGCTCCGTGTTAATACCTGCAGCTGTGGAGGAATCAGAATAGAGTTTGAAAGAGCAAAAGGTTTACCGGAGTTTGTGTTATTGGTTGCTTTTTGCAGTCTTCCCTGACTATGGAAGGGCCCAGTGGTGATTAAATGTTGTTAATCCATTGCAGTTGAGACGATTGATTAGGTAAGAGCTGATTGGTCATTTCTCTAATTACAAGAGATATGTAATAGTGCTTTTAGTGTGTGTGTGTGTGTGTGTGTGTGTGTGTGTGTGGTGTATACGTATACATATATATATATGACTTTAAAAAATATCACTGTGTGCTGTATACATAATAATATTTCATCAAATCACACAGTGTATTAAGATATCGTTTCATGTGTATCATCAGTCAAGTTGGCAGGTATATTACTCTTGTTACGACAATTCCAATTGCAATGGAAATGCTGGAGAATTCCTAGAACACCATACCCCGCACTGTCTTGAGAAACAATGACATGGGTGGAGCCTACAATTGGCATGATATTGGTCATGATGACATAAAATGCTGCAAAGCACCCACAGCAAAGAAACTGAAGGTCCCTGGCTCCACAGATGCACAGCAAATAAATGCATCATAATATAGAAGGAAACAAGTGCCGCAGTTCTACCACCAGACAAAAGTTCCCCATTACCTCCAAATTGGACTGTAAATGTCAAGGGTCATATACCTAATCACTTTTCAAAGTGACTAAACAATACGTTGCAAAAACTGAGAACACACTATGTACACTGTATAATTAGGGAAATAGGAAAAAATCAGACATCAGGGAAATGCTTTACACGAGACATTTTTATCTAACAGATCACTCAATAAATGATATTAAAATCTCTGCCATCGAATCAATTGCAAATCAAATCTCACACCACGATCCTGAGACACGAGTCTTTTTGGAAACACAAACTCCAAACAAAGTTATCTCGTGACATAAATGTTAACGACAACAAATGTTCCAACTCATTCAATTTAACGCTCTTTAACTCATTCACTTCACTTCACAAAATAAGATCTTTTTCACATTTCCATCTCTCATATTGACAAATGCCGGCGGTGTGTGTATCTATATATATATATATATATATATATATATATATATATATATATAAATAGAATATCAGTATATGAATATGTGCATGTGTATGTTGTTTATATATGTATGCGTGATTATGTTCCGACTTATACATCACGTTGAAGAAGGTCTAAGCTGTGATGGTACCTCTATCCTTTTGGTATATATTTTATGCATTGATATATCGTACCATTATCATAAATGCATGCCTGCTGTTCTTGTAACCAAGAAGGCCTATTTGGCCAAAGGCTGTCAACAATAAAGATCGTCCAGAAGCTACCTCCGTAATTCATTTATTTTCTTGGGTTTATATACATATGTATGTATGTATATACAGTATATATATATATATATATATATATATATATATATATATACATTATAAAACATATATATACATATATTATATACATATATATATATATTATACAATATATATATATATATATATAATATAGTATAATATAATATATATATATATAATATAAATATATTTGTTACGGATTTCAGAATCCAGTCTGATGAATGCATCCACACATCCAGTCCTCAGACAGTTTTTCCTTAAATGCATGTTCAGATTAGCCCCGTCCCCATGTCTAATGGGATTTTAAATGTGATGGTGTGAAGGGTAAAGGATAGATCCCCTCTCTTATGGAGAGTTTTTTTTTCTTTACGACAGACACGTTTACACACATTTCTTTCGAGAGCGCCGACGCCCGCCTTTTTTGAGAGCACACGGGTCGTCATGGTAACCGTGCACAAGTGGGGCGGGGTGAGCTTTGGGGGACTCTGCGCCGCCGAGACGGGCCGCATATATAAAAACAAATTGGAGGTCCATTCTGGGGAGAAGAAAGCGAGAGGGAAAGCAAGCAAAAAATAAGCGAGAGTTGAAGCGCACGAGGGAAGAAGCGAGCGAGAGAGGAAGCGTGCAAGCCCACAAGTGAGCAAGCAAGCATGTGGTGTACATGTGGGTGTCTGACCAGTGCCAACAGACAATTCGTCCTTCCCAGTGCTTGAGCAAACAAGTGTGTGATGCGCGTGTGGGTGTGAGCAGCGCCGACAAGTGAGGCATGGGTCGGTCACCAATAAGTGAGGCGGTCAGTCACCGACGAGCAGTGTGGGTCACTGGACGTCACCAGTTTCGTGAAGTGTGAGGAGCTGCCCGTGTCACAGCACCATGGTCTAAACCTGTGACAGACGATGTCGGTGCCCGCCCAGAGATCGACGGCGTTCAAGGCGTTTCGCAAGAGGGTGCACGGCAAGGCTGGGTGCTGGCGACGTGCGGAACACACACACACACACATTTCAGGACGTTTTCACTTCACGGACGACTACTCTCTGGTGAGCGAGACAACTCTTCTCCCCCCCCCCTCTCTGAATGATCTGCTGGGTACCTTTGTCTGTGTTTAGCTGCAAGTAAGTCAACCCCGATAAGCATCTGCTCTCTGTCTCTTTCCTGTCGTTTTGATTGATTTTGCCTGAGTAATTGTTCATTTTGATGCTTTGGAATTATTCTATTCATTTATTTACCTCAGAAAATAAAAAGTTCTTTTTATTTATTTATTTTATTATTAATAGATCATTTATAGACTTCCAACCTGTCCGTGTTTGTCCTTTCCTTCCATTGGTCGAGCATTGTCCGAACCTCGATAGACTGGAATAAATACCAAGATTGGCATTTTTTTCTTTCAAAACCGATTGGAATTAAATGAAACTTTCACATGCACAACTTCAGGAGCCCTCATTCATCCCTGAAAGTATCAGCTTCCTTGGTCAAATCCTCTTGGAGGAGTAGATACTGTACACACAACAACACACACCACACACACACACACCACACACACACGCTCCATTATATATACATTGTCTTTCATGAATTATTCCAGACTTTCCCCACCACTCTCCTAACTGCCGCTGGGATGGGCTTGACATTTGACCATGCATTGCTATCATCACCACCCTATATGGTTGCTTCAGACTAACCATTGTATTTGGCCAGTTTGATCAGAAGGGTTGGTTCGAAGAGGGACTGAGGACAAAACTTAAGGGGGGGGAGAGAATTTAAAAGACAAGCCGGCAAACAGTTGGAAGAGTTGTTAGCACAGAGTTGAGTAGCGAGAGAGCCGGCAATTAAAACCGAGGCAGAGAAGAGAGTTGGATAATTCTGGTAAAAGACATTCGTCGCCGGAGAGCCGTGTAAACACTATAGTCATTGCTAGCCTTTGGTTATCAGCAAGTGCTTTTAATCATCTGTTACTTACTCCCTATAATCACTATATTTTAGGATATGAAAAAAAAGAGGATTTGCTTTTTAATAATGCAACACACATTTGAGACAGAAGGGAGCAAAGAAGCCAAGCTGACAATACACCGACGATACCTCACCGGCACCCTGCCACAGTACACAACCACCACTGACTAATGCCCCAACCAGCAGCAAAAACAGGGGAGAGAAACACTACCGAGATAGGATCGGGTGAAATAGAAAACGAAACGAGTAGCAAAATATAATCACCGTAATTGCAAACATGTACATGTTGGGAATGTCGACACCAGATTTTTTTTTTCCTTAAATAATATATTTTCCATTTTCACAATAAACATTACTGAGCTAAGCATTTTAGTGCTCAGGGTTATATAACTATAAGGCTCAGAGAGTGCAAAGGAATAAGTACTGTATAAATAAATAATAATAATAATAGCATTAAAGAGTAAATTTTGATTACATAGGTGCCAAACTTGGTTAAAAGGAAGTGTTCCTATTTCACTAATTCACCACTTTGTAAAGATTTTTTCCAAACATCTCTCCAGCCTTATTGTCCTCATAAATAAGCTGTACAACTTATGTAATATGCGTTTCTGGTGCAGCATGCTGGATCAAGGAGTACAGTACATCTTCTTGCATATGCAGCTTGGCTGCCAGGTAGCTCTCATTTTGTTGGGCAGAGCTGTGCTGCTGATGCTATGCTCCGATACCAGTCCACTGGTACTCGTTTCACCAACCTCAGAAGGATGACAGGCTGAGTCAACCCCAGCTGGTGTTAATTCAGCAGCCAGCAGGGCTCAAATTCAGGACCCTAAGATCCCAAGCCATCCACCAAAACCACAAAGCCGACACCACACAGCGCAGTACATTAAATCAGGCAATGAACGATATTTGCTGGAATAGAATAAATCTCATAAGGATAGGCTGTTTGGGTGGTACCCTGACCGAGGTACCTCGATTACCTTTTGTCAGTGAAACCCTTCCAATGGCAGAACCTTTTGACAGCTCAACGAGAGCCCTCTTACGCAGATCTATTGTTTGTCCAAAATGATTAATGTCAAACTGAAATACAACGACATTTATCTTGTGTAAATATTTACCAATTGCTTGATTGCTAGGATTCATTCACAATGCCTCAAGAGAAACAGAGAATATAAACCACAGCAAGTTAAATTCACCAACTTTGAAACTCTATCCCACAAGTAATTTGAAATTCTATCCCTAAAGCATTCAAGCAAACATATATTCCAGTGCATCACGAGCAATGCTGTAGAGCTTACACTAATGTAATTAATGTATTTGCTGCACCCATTATCTTAATTTTGTTTACGCATCGTAAAGTACCTTACGCTTTGAGCCAAGGACAGATAATCAATCCAGAGAAGGAAAATGTCTCTGTCTCTATGTGTGTCCCTGCAGCGAGTCAGTGTCAATAACCGTCGCCGCTTTCTTTGGTCTCTTCATTTTGAGTACGGTCGACCTGTACTCGTCTTTTAAACCTTTTGTATTTATGATTCGTCCAATAATGACGAAATTATTTCGTTAACATCAGCTTGTTTGAACCTCATCTGGACGCAAACTCCCTTTGGTGAAGCAGGTCCAAGTTCACGATCAAATAATCTCCGTCGTTTGTACCAAATTCTCGTGTGCGTGTACATCTGAACGAAATGTGTTTTTTGAAATGAAGTAAAGACTCAGATATATTACTCTCTCCTTTCCTTTCCCATCGCTATCCAACTGTCCATGTGTAACGGGTTCAATTCCAACCCACTCTCCATAAACCTTCCCAGAGGAGTCACCTAACCCAGAAAGCCAAGGTGATGTGACGATTAGCCAGCTTTCTCATATGTTACGGGTTTGGTTCTCGTGCAGGCAGCAAAGCAAAACCAAGTCTGATGCTGAGGAGATGTACATGGGATTTCAAAATGCTCAGCATGCGAGAAATGCTGTACGACACTTTTATTATTTTATTTTTTTAAACTCGAATGCTGTATCCCTTTCTTCTTTGCAATAACATATATATAATTATATATATATATACATTCAGAAATTGGTTCATAGTTTATTTATTGGCATTAACAACATCCTCAACAACGCTACAAGCGTCCGATGGTAGATCCTGCTTGGGAACAAGTTGTTTGTAAATAATACTGAATAAACAACTGATTGTGCAACTTTATGATTTCCAATTAATTTTGTTCCTACATTATGCAAAAAAAACAGTTTAAACTCTTGGAACCATTGACCAATCTCCCAACAGTAATGCGTTAAAATAGTCGGATTTGAAAGCAAGTCATTTCAAAAATTATTAAAGTGCTCCGTTTAGAAGCTACTGGAATGCCGAAAAACATGGAACGTTGAAGCAATCTCCATTTGTGATTCGTTTGATGGCTTGAGTCAAGTTTTCCTTCTAAAGTGCTGAGAAAACAGTCATGTGTTCAGTTTGAGGCTTCATTGTTCAGGTTTAAGTACCGATTGACTGCCCTCCAGGTGCTGTCATAGATGAGTGGAGCATGGCAAATGTAATGCATTAAGCTGGCTGTCCCATTTGTCTGATTACATAAACCAAATCGTGCAGCAGTTTGTGAAAAATTGCCACGTACTTTGAGACTAAAAATTTCAGTTTGAAACTCTATTCATGGGGCGAAACAGAATTTCACTTTCCTGCTCAATGGAAACCCTTAGACTAACAGCTCTATTATTTGCCGAACAGTTTGTAATTTCAAAGCACACAAAATCTGAGGATTTTGTATGTATGAGTCTTACAAAAAGGAAGTTCTTCCAACCAAATTGGTATGAGTTCAACTTGCTCGATTCAGGAACGAGACACAGAGTCCCAGCAAAGTACTCACAGGCTTGAGACACTATTCCTTCCTCCTGATCACTGGGTCTGAAGGGTGAAGGGATCTTGTTTTTAAAATTGGAGGAGAACTAGTGACAACTTTAGTTGGAAGAATCTCTTTATGTAAAAACCCAAACTTCCAGATATAAATTGATTAGGTGACAGCCGATTGATCATTCCTCAAATTTGGGGCGAGATGTAATTGGGCTTTTATTATCTGTATATTGATTTATATCGGCATTGCATGTGGTACATAACGGATGTAGCGGACGCCCCTGATGTGTGGTGGTGGCGAACCTCGGTGGTGCGCAATTCTATGAACATCATCGCTGATCTGCCAAAAAGCATTGAAACCGGTACAATGGCTGATGGGGGTGTGTAGCATTGGTGTTCTCATGCATGTGCTCCGTGTTAATACCTGCAGCTGTGGAGGAATCAGAATAGAGTTTGAAAGAGCAAAAGGTTTACCGGAGTTTGTGTTATTGGTTGCTTTATGCAGTCTTCCCTGACTATGGAAGGGCCCAGTGGTGATTAAATGTTGTTGATCCATTGCAGTTGAGACGATTGATTAGGTAAGAGCTGATTGGTCATTTCTCTAATTACAAGAGATATGTAATAGTGCTTTTATGTGTGTGTGTGTTGTGGTGTGTTGTGTGTGTGTGTGTGTGTGTGTGTATACGTATACATATATATATATGACTTTAAAAAATATCACTGTGTGCTGTATACATAATAATATTTCATCAAATCACACAGTGTATTAAGATATCGTTTTCATGTGTATCATCAGTCAAGTTGGCAGGTATATTACTCTTGTTACGACAATTCCAATTGCAATGGAAATGCTGGAGAATTCCTAGAACACCATACCCCGCACTGTCTTGAGAAACAATGACATGGGTGGAGCCTACAATTGGCAAATTTGATTGGTCATGATGACATAAAATGCTGCAAAGCACCCACAGCAAAGAAACTGAAGGCCCTGGCTTCCACAGATGCACAGCAAATAAATGCATCATATATTAGAAGAAACAAGTGCCGCAGTTCTACCACCAGACAAAAGTTCCCCATTACCTCCAAAATGGACTGTAAATGTACAAGGGTCATATACCTAATCACTTTTCAAAGATGGACTAAACAATACGTTGCAAAAACTGAGAACACACTATGTACACTGTATAATTAGGGAAATTAGGGAAATCAGACATCAGGAAATGCTTACACGAGACATTTTTATCTAACAGATCACTCAATAAATGATATTAAATCTCTGCCATCGAATCAATTGCAAATCAATCTCACACCACGATCCTGAGACACGAGTCTTTTTGGAAACACAAACTCCAAACAAAGTTATCTCGTGACATAAATGTTAACGACGAACAAATGTTCCAACTCATTCAATTTAACGCTCTTTAACTCATTCACTTCACTTCACAAAATAAGATCTTTTTCACATTTCCATCTCTCATATTGACAAATCCGGCGGTGTGTGTATCTATATATATATATATATATATATTAATATATATATATATATATAAACAGTATATGAATATGTGCATGTGTATGTTGGTTTATATATGTATGCGTGATTATGTTCCGACTTTACACTCACGTTGAAGAAGGTCTAAGCTGTGATGGTACCTCTATCCTTTTGGTATATATTTTATGCATTGATATATCTACCATTATCATAAATGCATGCCTGCTGTTCTTGTAAACCAAGAAGGCCTATTTGGCCAAAGGCTGGTCAACAATAAAGATCGTCCAGAAGCTACGTCCGTAATTCATTTATTTTCTTGGGTTTATATACATATGTATGTATGTATATACAGTATTATATATATATATATGTGTATATATATATATATATATATACTACATATATATAATGAATATATATACTACATATATATATATGAATTATAGTATACTACATATATATATATATATATATATATATATATATATATATATATATATATATATATATTGTTACGGATTTCAGAATCCAGTCTGATGAATGCATCCACACATCCAGGTCCTCAGACAGTTATTTCCTTAAATGCATGTTCAGATTAGCCCCGTCCCCATGCTAATGGGATCTTAAATGTGATGCGGTTGAGAAGGGTAAAGGATAGATCCCCTCTCTTAGGAAGTTTTTCTTTACGACAGACACGTTACACACATTTCTTTCGAGAGCGCCGACGCCCGCCTTTTTTGAGAGCACACGGGTCGTCATGGTAACCGTGCACAAGTGGGGCGGGGTGAGCTTTGGGGACTCTGCGCCGCCGAGACGGGCCGCATATATAAAAACAAATTGGAGGTCCATTCTGGGGAGAAGAAAGCGAGAGGGAAAGCAAGCCAAAAATAAAGCGAGAGTTGAAGCGCACGAGGGAAGAAGCGAGCGGAGAGGGAAGCGTGCAAGCCCACAAGTGAGCAAGCAAGCATGTGGTGTACATGTGGGTGTCTGACCAGTGCCAACAGACAATTCGTCCTTCCCAGTGCTTGAGCAAACAAGTGTGTATGCGCGTGTGGGTGAGCAGCGCCGACAAGTGAGGCATGGGTCGGTCACCAATAAGTGAGGCGCGGGTCAGTCACCGACGGACAGTGTGGTCACTGGACGTCACCAGTTTCGTGAAGGTGTGAGGAGCTGCCCGTGTCACAGCACCATGGTCAAACCTGTGACAGACGATGTCGGTGCCCGCCCAGAGATCGACTGGCGTTCAAGGCTGTTCGCAAGAGGGTGCACGGCAAGGCGGGTGCTGGCGACGTGCGGAACACACACACACACACATTTCAGGACGTTTTCACTTCACGGACGACTACTCTCTGGTGAGCGAGACAACTCTTCCCCCCCCCCCTCCTGAATGATCTGCTGGGTACCTTTGTCTGTGTTTAGCTGCAAGTAAGTCAACCCCCGATAAGCATCTGCTCTCTGTCTCTTTCCTGTCGTTTTGATTGATTTTGCCTGAGTAATTGTCATTTTGATGCTTTGGAATTATTCATTTATTTACCTCAGAAAATAAAAAGTTCTTTTTATTTATTTATTTTATTATTAATAGATCATTTAAGACTTCCAACCTGTCCGTGTTTGTCCTTTCCTTCCATTGGTCGAGCATTGTCCGAACCTCGATAGACTGGGAGGTAATTACCACAGATTTGACCAAAAATAGTCGCACCACAGCGTT
>CM068959.1:90583139-90599760 GCA_035128595.1 Eptatretus atami
GAGGTAATTACCACAGATTTGACCAAAAATAGTCGGCACGCACCAGCGGTTAAAACGCTCGGCCGCCCTAATTAAAATCTAATCGAGATAACATTGGTGCTTTGCCGAGGGCACGCTCCCGCTCAGGTAACCACGTGACCTCTAGTTAAACAGCATAATTAGACGGTGGACACTGGAACTCATGGTTAACTGGGTGGCGTTCGTGGTTTTAAAACAACCCACCGTACCACAAAGTCAATTGTGAGCAGTGGCCCTGGGTCCGGCTCTTCCGAGGACAACTGGGGATTAATCCCCGAGTGACAAGCTGGTGTCTCGGTACCCGTGGCCGCAACAATATTATTATATAACATATATAATATATATAATATATTATATATGTTATATAACATATATATACAATATAATTATAATATATAATATATACATATATATATATAATATATATATATAATATAATATAATATATATTATATTGTATATATTATATATTGTAATGTCCCGATGTCCCGATGTAATGTCCCGATGTGTCCCGATCTCCCGGGAGTGTCCCGATGTAAAAGAATTGTACTTCCGACTTGCGGTTTCCGAATTATGACGTCATCACCTGATTTCGTAACGTTAATTTTTCAAGTTCAGCCGATTGACATGGGGCCAACGCCATTTGCAATAGAATGAAAACATAATGCTACAGTCAATTGAAGACAATGACTTCCGACTTGCGGTTTCCGAATTATGACGTCATCACCTGATTGCGTAACGTTAATTTTTCAAGTTCAGCCGATTGACATGGGCCAACGCCATTTGCTGGAGAATGAGAATTAATTAAGTCGCAAATGATGACATGAAACCAGCCTCACATTGTTGAGGCATTATGGTTTTTTATCTGATGCGGCAATAAATCTTAACATTTTTGAACTCGAGTCTTCTGCATATAAAACATGGCGGGGAAAAATATAATATTATAGTGGTGATGAAAAAAAATAATAATGGTGGCAGCCTCTACAATTTTACAATTAACTGTGACATATACTCCTTCAGACCCGCCGTCATCCACGGGATTCCTGTGCGGAGCACGGGTATCCCTGCTAGTATATAATATAATATAATATATATTATATATATATATATTGTAATACATATATAAGATATTATATAATATATATTATAATACATATATATTATATATTATATATTCTAAATATATATAATATATTATATAATATGTGTATTATGTATTTTATATATATATATATATACATAAATACTGTACATATGTATATGTATATATATATATAATATATATATCTCTTATAATACCAAGCTTGCACACTAAAAACTCGGCTCGCCGTCACACGATCCCTATGAAATTGCTGTGGCACTTAGCGGACATGCCGACAATGTTTTGGGAAGTCTTGGCGTTCCATAGCACCACTTGCATTTTGCACAATGCGTATTTTTGTCATTCCCCGTGTACTGTCTGTCGTCTGCTACCAGCTATGTTGTACTGCTATCCCGTGCAGAGGTATCGCATATATATATATATATATATATATATATCAGCCTGGTGTTGGCGCAGTGGTTAGGGCAGCGGCTTGAGATCCAAAGGTCCTGAGTTCAAGCCGGTTCCACTGAATTAATACACCAGGGGGTTGACTCAGCCTGTCATCCTTCCGAGGTCGGCGAAATGAGTACCAGTATACTGGGCCCGGTGTATACCCCGGTTAAAATAGGTGTACCATATTCCTGTGTCGTAAGAGGCGACCAGGGTTGCGTCAGGAAGGGCATCCGGCGTAAAACAGTGGCCAAATCACTATGCGGATCATACGGATGATCGCTCGGTCCCCTAACGGGAGCAGCCGAAAGAAGAAGAAGATATATATAATTCCAGCAATCTCTGTGCTGATTGTGTCTGTATGTGTGTCTGTATGTGCGTCTGATCTCCGCCGTATACAACAACCACTGGCCGATCTGATTGAAACTTGCCAGGAATATTGCTGGGGACACGCAATGTGCCTTTTCAAGGTTTGATATTAATCGGACAAGCGGTTCCAAGTTACGGCCATTTATTTGCAACCAATGACAGCGACGTGGCTACACGAATGACGTGACAATTGTTTTTTATTTTTTTTTGCACTTTCGGCCACGCACCTACGGGCACGCACGTACGGGCACGCACTAGTATCTATAATTACAGCAATGTCTTGTGTGTGTGTGTGTGTGTGTGTGTGTGTGTGTGACCGGTGTTTCTCGACAACTAACGATCTATATGAAACTTGCCAGGTATATTGCTGGGGCCCTTGGATGCGCCTTTTCAAGTTTGATATTAATCGGACAAGTGGTTCCCAAGTTATGGCCATTTATTTACCAAACCAATGACAGGACACGGTGCTATGACGTCACGATTGACGTCACAATTCTTCTTCTTTTTTTTTTTTTGCACGTATCACAATTGACGTCACAATTCTTCTTCTTCTTCGTTTGTATGACGTCATAATTGACGCTGGGGACCTGAGTGTGTGCCTTTTCAAGGTTTGATATCTTTCTTCTTCATCCGTTTCAGCTGTTTCCCAAGTTATGGCCATTTATGATATGGTTGGTCCGATCTAATTGAAACAATGCCCCAATCCAGTCGTCGTTTATGAGAGCGAAGGAACAAAGCTGCGCATCATGCACGTGCAATGGAATCGGACGAAGCACGAGCTGCTCGCTTGACACGCGACGCTACTCACGTGATAAGGCGTCGTGCAGCTGAAACGGATGAAGAACGAACTGCTTGCTCAGCAGACAACACTGGACGTGAGGCAAGGCGTCGTGCAGCTGAAACGGATGATAAACGAACTGCTCGCTCGGCAGACAACACTGGACGTGAGGCAAGGCGTCGTGCAGCTGAAACGGATGAAGAACGAACTGCTCGCTTGGCAGGCCACGCACGTACGGCCACACACGTACGGGCACGTGAGAGCGAAGGAACAGCCTGTGGGTTGTTGTTTCTGGCACGCGGTTTGAAAGTTTCTTTATTTTTTGCGCGTACGGCCACGCACATACGGGCCCGCACTAGTATATATATATATATGCATGGATCGCCGCTCCACACATCGTTAGAGAGATTTACTTCACAGATTTGCTGTTGTTATGATTTACACAAACTATAATGCAAACATTTATTTTGTCCAAATTTATTTGTAATATTGGTTATATTATATTTATTTGGAATATAAAAAGGTACAGGTGGTCTAAAGCTCTAAATGGTCTAAGCTGTTTAATCTGTCTGAAGGGTGTAAGGGGTCAAATGTGTTTAAGGTCTTAAGGTCTAAAGGTACTTGAGGTGTGAAAAGATCTCAAGGTTCTAGGGGTCAAAAGGATATAAAAGGTCCAAAGCACTGTTTTTTATTGCACGGCCCGTGAGCCGCTGGCAGTCATTGGTGGTGGCCTGATGTGCGCCGACAATACACAAATATGACAACACCCCATCATAATCCACCAAAAATGCTATCAAGTTGACCCAAAGGTTTCAAATGAGTATTCCGACTTGAATAATAAAAGTAACACCAGTAGATGTCCATCCATCCATTGGGATCATACTCTGTGCAGAGTGTTGGTGCTGCCTAAGCAGTCTCCTTGGCTATTGGGCACAATCCTGGACGGGTCGCCACTCCGACACAGGATACCAGCAAGCTGGCACTCATTTTGCCGACCTCAGAAGGATGACAGGCAGAGTCAACCCACCTGGTATTAATTCAACAGAAAAGGGGGATTTGAACTCAGGATCCTTGGATCCCAAGCCCACCACCCTAACCATTAAGCCAACACCAGGCATAGTAGATGTCAGAATGCAAACAATTATGCATGCAGCCCAGTTAACCACAATGAAGAAGAGTAGGCGAGGGCAGGGCCTAATAGCAGTCATTACGGAGTACTGCAGGCGGTGTGGTGACCCTTGCGCTGATGTCTTATTGGATTGGCAAAAGTGCCCCCCCCCCTAAAAATAGTGAAGATCACTGGTCTAAAGGGGTGAAAGGATCTCAAGATGTTTTGAGTCTTCTGGGTCTTTTGGATATTTTGGGTCCTCTGGGACTTTTGGGTCATCTGGATCTTTTGGGTCTTGGGTGTCTTTAGGTCGAGGGGGTCTTAAAGGATCTTGAATTGTCAAAGGGGTCTCAGCAGTCTTAAGGTACATTCCAATAGTACTTAATTAATAGACGTATGTGTGTGACATCAGGGTGCAACTGACGTTCAAACAGAACCCAATTAATAGACATATAGTCACACAGCTTCACAGCTTCACGGACGGACCAAATTTTTGTTTATATATGTATACATACATATATATATATCATCATCATCACGTCGTCGTCGTCGTCGTCGTCGTCATCTTCGTCGTCATCATCATCATAGTTTTACGGCCGTTTCCATGCTTGCATGTGTAAGCTGTGGTTCACCTAATGGCTGCTTTCCAGGCTGCACGATCCCTTGCTAGCCCTCTTGTTTGGCCTTTAACACTAAGATTGTCTCTTAGCAACACATCCCATGTTTTCCTTGGACGGCCTCTAGCTCTCCTTCCATTCACATTCATATTTATACACGTCTTCACACAACTACCCGCCCACATCCTTTCTGCATGTCCGAACCATCTCAACCGACCCCTACGCATAACCTCACTTCTGCTTTCTATACCTAACCTATCTCTTAATTCACATTTGATTTCCTATCCTTCAGTGTCACATCACACATCCACCTCATCATTCTCATGTCATTTCATTCACACCTCCGTTCATCCTCCTTTTTGATCATCCACATTCGCTGCCATACAACATATATATATATATATATATATATATATATATATAATCAAATTGTCCATTTCATTAAGATTAAAATTGCCATTCCTGTGTGTTATCTCTCATACGAGCCTTGACATTGTGTACAACAACAACAACAAAATCTCAAAGTTGAAGTCAATCAAATGAAAATTGATTATTTTCCAGATTGATATTGATAATTTTTAGAAGTTCAACCTTGAGTTGACCTTTGACCTTTTGACCTCAAATAGTTTCCCAATTCAGTAATGCAATATGCAAATACTGTTCAACTTTCAAGTCAATCGGATGAAAAATGACAATTTAGAAATTCGACCTCAAGATGACCTTTGACCTCAAATCAATTGGCTTCTCAGTTGAGACTACCTCTTCAACTTTGAAAAGTTTCATGACGATTGGTTTAGAATTGTGACCCGGAGGCGATTGACAGACAAACAGACAAACAAGCAGTCATAGACTGGTACTTACGAAATCGTCAACTTGACCTCTGACCTTGTCGAATAAAAGCTGTCTCTAGAGAAGGTAGCGACGCAAACCAGAAGTTTCTACGATGATTCTGTACCAAACCATCAAAAATCGAATGTGTGACCTCACTGTGACCTTGACCTTTGACCGATTTTGACCAAAATCTAATCAGCACTAGCCATCACCATCCTGAATCACGTGGTGTAATTTGACATTGGTAGCTTCTTCCGTTCTCGAGTTATCGTGCCTACAAACAAACAACACACAAACACACACACAAACAACACACAAACAGAGGACGGAAGTCATCAATATACTTATGAAATCTTTAGATTTCGTAAGTAACAAACAGCAGAATAACACACACAACTAAACAATACACACGTACTTGAAAAATCTTCAATTTTCGCAAGTAACAAATGAAAAATCACTCATATAGCAACACTTGACAAAACAGAACAAAGTAGAATGGCACTCGGTAGGGCATAGCTCCGCCAGGCTGAACAGTTTACATTTTGTATCCTACTGTTGAGCTGGATCTGAACCAAAATTTAATCTGCTTGTTCTTGTCACCGAACCAACTCATATACTAATTTTGTCAAAACTCATCCACAACATTTTGAGATATCACGATATATATAGTTTTGGCACTTTTTTAATTTCAGAAATTAGGCCTACATTGACCTTTTGACTTTAAAATAATTTGTGGTCGAATTAATTGACCTGATATACAAATCCTGTTCAAATTCAATCAGATGAAATTTGAGGATTTTATAAATTGCACCTAAATTGTTGACCTTTGACCTATTGGCATACACTGACCTCAAATAATTGGTTGTATTTAGTGACCTGATATGCAAATCCTCTTCAAATTTCAAGTCAATAGGACGGAAATTGACAATTTGAGAAATTTGGCCCATGTTGACCTTTTGGCCTCTATTTACCTTTTTGCCCACGTTGACCTCAAAAATAATAGGTAGTTGAAATTCAGAGACCTGATATGTAAATCCTCTTCAAATTTCAAGTCAATCAGATGAAAATTGAGGATTTTAGAAATTTGAAAAAGTTGACCTTTGGCTATAATGACCTTTTGACCACAAAAATTAATAGGTCAGAGCACTAAATCCACCATTTGGTGAAGTTTTCTGAAGATCGGTTTAAAATTGTGACCTGTAGGCGATTAAAGGTGAGCGGACAGACAAACAGAAGCGAGCAACATACTTATCCAAAAAAACAAAAAAATTGCCAAGTAACAAACAGACAGACTAACAGGGGGTGAAACATAACCTCGATCCACCTTCATGGTGGAGATAATAATATCACCAATATTACAAATACATGTGTACAAAAGAAATGTTTGCATTATAATTGGTGTAAATTATAACACAGCAAATCTGTGACGTAAATCTCAGTAACGAAGTGTGGAGAGGAGAATGTAGGGAGCAGATCCACGCCTTATATATATATATATATATATATATATATATATATATATATATATATATATATATATATATATATAACAGAACCAATCACATCTCTCATCTGAAACCCGAGGATAACACCTACCCTGTGCAGTAATAATAAAGTTGAAAGAAAATAATGATTTTAGAAAGTTCATATAAAATAATCCGGAAGTTTAGCGCCATTGAAGCAGTCTTGTACACCATTTTATTTAACATGCACAAGTACTGCAAAACTGGAGGATTTTGGAAGCGATAAGAAGGCAATTTGTGTTCTACAGTGTTCAAATATTATAATTCAATGAAAATAAAATAAATATGGCAAAGGTTGTATGCAAAAACAAAAACAAAAATTCCAGAAGTTTACCGCCGTTGATGCAGTGACTATTACACCACCCTATCTAACACGTTACATTAGTTCTTCAGGCCTGTGTGTTGTGTCCTTTATAACAGGTTTTCCTGTTTGGAATGATTTCCAATTTTGTTTGAATGCCAGGAAGGCAGACAGAGGAAAAAATGATCTCACTCCTCTCTGCGCATGTGTGATCGGGCCGAATTCAGAGCCAAAGTAATGCTGAACTACAGGTTCGTTTTCTGATTCATGTTCCAATTTGTATTTAAAATACAACATTCAATTGAAATTCCTTTGTACATTGATCATAAACTGATGTCTTGTGGAGGGACAGATGGATAGACAGACAGAAGCAAACCAATTGCTTAACCCCACTTTTTGCTTCGCATGCATGGGATAATTAACCCAGTGGCTAGGATTATCAATAAATTAACTCCCATGCTCTTCCAGCCAAAGAAAGCTGCATAAAACAACCAAGAACAGCTACACAAGGTAAGCCCTTCACTTATCTAATGGTGGGTGGACAGGATGACCTCGAGGTATGCATACTTGCCTCTAAGCAGTCTAGCCTGGGTTTGAATCTCAGCCCAGCTACAAACTGTAATCCTGGTGTTTCACCGGAAGGGTAATTCATCAGTGTGTGTGCCATCCCTTGGAAGGATGTTAAACAGGTGTCCCATCTGCCAGCATTTGTTGGTGAACATTAAAGATCCCATGGTGTCCTTCACAAAGAATAGGCAAATTATCACCAGCAACATAACAAATTCCAAATTCCTGCCCTAACCACAAGAGGGCCTTACATCAGCAGAGCAGCTGCATCCTCAGATAATGATGCTACCCTGCAGCCTTGTGCTGCACATGACTGAAGAAGATCTAATGGTTATTCCTCACCATTTAATGTTTTATTTTTAGCAATACCATTTTATTTTATTTGAAGGTTAACAATTATGGCTAAAATTTTCAGTTGACACAATTTGTTGCCTGTACTTATTAGAGATACCATGAATAGTGAGCGATAGTCGGAAATGCTGGAAAATTTTTTTGTTTTCCATGTCTCAATGGGAGAATTCTGAAGAACTGCTTTTTATGTAAAATGGTGCTCCTCCACATTTTGCTCCAACAGTTCGAACCTGGCTTGACAACCATTTTCTTGGACGGTGGATCAGTTGGCCAAGGCTTACAGAATGACTATCATGAAGTTCAGACCGAAGACCATGGGACTTTTTTCTTTGGGGCTGGGCCAAAGAAAAGGTTTACAAATTAAAACCAAAAACTCTGGATGAACTTGAAAACAAAACTTTGGATGTTCTTAACAACGTTCCAATAAATTTCTTGGAAAAATCAGTCGAGAACTTATTAGTGAGATTACAAACGCGTGTGAGAAATGCATGAGCTTATGTGAGATTTTAATTAGTCGTAAGAAAGCATCGACTAAAACACCAAATGGCCAAAATAAAAAATATTGTATCTTTATTAGTTAATAAATAATGACAAGTTTAAATAGAGGTACAGTAGTTGCTTTTCAGCCACCCTGTGTTTATCAGTGGGAATATAAGGCTGTGTTTCCATGAGTAAGTCAGGCCTGGTATATTCAACAGTGGTCTTGTCACCTCGTGCCTTCAGGTATAATTGGTGTAAAGTCTACACTGGAATTATGTGTCGTACAAACATTGAATCAAATTGTCATTATGTGCATGCGTGTTGTCGTGACAGTGGTCATGTTGGCTGTGCGGTTCATTTTTGCATGAATGACCATTACTGCCACATAATTCATAAATTCCTACCTTTCTTGTTTTTCCCCATGATGTTCCTTTAAAATGCTGACACCCAGAATATATTATTTCTACTCCGAGCCCCTGCCTTGCCCACCAATTAACAGCAACGCAGCCTCTGCACCTTTGTGGTTTTCAAAAACAATAGTTTTCTGAAAAAAAAAATCATAAAAAACAAGGAAATGTTGAAAACATCATAATTTATGTGTCAGGAATTAATGATCTCAAAAATACAAGGACTGCATATCTAGCTCTCAACAAATGAGTCTTCCTTTGATTTATCTTCAGGCCATGATGGTGTAATTTATGGCAATTTTCTGCATACATGCAAGCTTGCTGTTGTGCAGTAGAAAAGCAAGTCGTAATAAAAGCACTCCAAGAGATTGTTTGAGTACTCTGGGTGTGCAGCCGCTCTCTTGTAAAGAAGGTATCACACATTTTTATATTCCCGTGAGAAATATCCATCGATTAAAATGCAGCACTATGAAGATCGCATAAGGACGTCCACCTCTTAGCTTTAACATCACTATAGAGACCACAGATATCTCACAGGATTGTACAGAACTAGGATATTTGCCGTAAGCTGCCTAATCTGGGTTCGATTCTCGACACGACTATAAACTGTCACCTGGACTTTTGCAGGCAGGGCTTTGCATCACAAAATGTTGCCATCCCTTGATGGGTGTTGAGCCAGTGTCCGATCTGCCGGCATTAGTTGGTGGATGTTAAAGATCATTTGGTGTCTTTTGCAAAGAGTAAACGAGCTATCACCGGAACTCTGACCAAAATACAAATTCCTGCTCCGACTACTAATGGGAGGCCAAGGCAAGCCACCTCAGGTAATCCTTGCAGTTGGGCTGCTTTGGGAGCATCGAAACTGCCTTCAGGCGAGCAGTACAGGGAGAGAGTTGAATGGAGAGAAGAGAGAGAGAGAGAGGAGAGGGACTCAGTTCTCCCTCAGACTTGTTTCAGCACAGTAGCTTCCAAGCTATCTGACGGGCATAAAGAGCCCTAACTTAGCAAGGCAAAGTCTGGTTCAAATGGAAAGAACAAAACAAAAATGGCACTCTATGTCCATGGTTGTATGAAATTTAAAAGTTACCAACGCAACAAAGAACAATTCAAAAAGTGTTAAAAATGCTTTCAAGAATGCAGCCAATTGTGACCAAATGGTTTCCCCAATTAAATCCACCCTGGTCCGTACTCTTGCTGACCACCTTTCTCCCTCTTCCATTCCTGCCACTTGACTCCCTTTGCGGTGTGTCCATGTGTTTTTGGCTGCCCAAGTCTGTAAACATTTCACCCTCTGTTTAGCTCCTCCATGATTGAGAGAAGTGTAGAAAAAAAATGATTTTTGTCTAAAAAAATATGATACCCTTAACTATCCATCCATTGGGACCATACTCTATGCAGAGCATGGTTGCTGCTTAAGCGTCTCCTGGGCTATTGGGCACAAATCCTGGACGGGTCGCCACTCCGACACAGGATACCAGCAAGCTGGCGCTCATTTTGCCGACCTCGGAAGGATGACAGGCAGAGTCAACCCCACCTGGTATTAATTCAACAGCTAACAATTAAACAACTTCAGGACCCTGGGAATCCACAAGCCCACCACACAAACCATTAAGCCAACACCAGCTTAACTACAAAATAACATAAACCAGCTTATTTCCAGTCTACCTCTAGTTATGTAAGGAGGTGTTTGACAAACTTAATAATTTGTCTTTAATGAACATGACTAAACCAAAAGTCTCGAACTACATACTGCACAATTAGATGAATAACAAAAGTTGATTGCTTTCAAGAAATTTTTTTTTAGCATTAACAAGTAAATCCTGAGCACTGATAATACCAATTTGTCATTAAATGATAATACTAATTATTTCACAAAAGGATCACTGACTGAGATGCAATTGCAAATTTGTTCTGTTTGTTTGCATCATTACTGCGAGTTCAGTCCATAATTTATTTGAATCTGACCAGGGAACAAGCCCAAAGGTCTAGCCTTTAATAAAAAAAAAACACACTGTGGTTTTTAAACGCCTATAGGTTGAAAGTATCCCCAAGACAGTCAGCTTAACATCGCCCCCAAGATGCCCCACTATGCAGCCACCCATAGTGGCACTGTGATGAATCATTTTTCAGGCGGACGAGACTCCACTCAACACTGTAATCGCACGACCAACTGAGCGATCTTGTCTAAGGAAGAATAACATCAGAACAGTTAAAACAATCATATTGATGTTCACACAAGAAATGTGAAGTGATGATGGTGATCATTGTAAAATCACTAAACACGTGAGGTGTGTGTTGTGATACAAGACAAACCTGGAATGTTAAAATGCTGTTCTAGCCATCACTGGGGCATTTTGCAACAAGGTTATTGCGTCGCCACATAATTTCGTCATTATCTGCAAAATTAAACATCAAGTGATTTTTCTCATTGCCCTTCAACATAATGACTTAGTCCTCAGTCCCCCCCCCACCCCACCCCCTTCCTCCTCCCCTTGCTCCCTGTAAACCTCCCTCACACTCACCTGCAGACAATTACAGGTCTACATGTAGGTGAGATGGCGGAGCGTTCCAACCACGCCGATGCCTCCAGCACAAGGATGGATACCCACACAGCACAGCCAAATTAAACCAGCAAGGAAGTGTCCAAATGCCAGCTGCCACAATGCGCGTTCAGGTTGAGAACACGACAGAGTGAGAGTCAACCTCACATGCAAGCCCCGGACAAGATGCTGTAATGCAAGTGCGCGTGCGGTGCCCTGTTACACGGTAATATCAACTTGTGGTGCTAAGTCTTTGTGAAAAGTAACATGAAAGAAACTGCAGCGGAAGCATTCGACACCACCTGACACAAAGTACCTGTTAAGTAGGTTAGATTGACATAATTGAGCAACCTCGATGCCCTTTGCACAGATTCTTTGAATTTGTCATGGCAGAGAGTGGGGAGAGGGAGAGGACAACCAGAGATCAGAACACCAGAGCTTGGGTTACCAGGCGGATCCCGCACTTGCCGAAGTAAAGCCTTAAGTGTAATTCCAGCTGCCGATGCACATTCCTCGTCACCGCATCTCAGCTCATCTGTGCTTTGCACAATGGTGGGTTCGGCAGGGCCCAAGGCTAAGGTTTCGTTTGCTAAGCAGACATTCCAGACCTTCCAAACTCAGTGTAAATAATACAGTTGAGAGTACTTCAGGTTGCATCTAGATGAAAAGCATCACAGCTAAGCCATCATTTGAGTGCTATCGGCACATCTTGGGTAACATCTAATGTAGTGCTACTTTACACTCTCGGGGTTTGAATTTGAACCAAACTGTCACCGCTGTGTTGACCAGTCCAGTCAAACAAATTAAATTTTAAAAAATAGATAATCGGACAGCCAGCATGGATACGAGCCCAGCGGTTCAACTCGACAGGCAAGCGACCAGGAAAATAACAGGCCAGCAATCTCCGCAACTCAATCAATTTGAAAGCAAATTAACCAACTAACCACCTGTTAGCCAGTCAACGAGTTAGCTGCCAACTCATCACTGTTTGTGATAAAATTGCGTTCATCGAGATTCATTTATCCTTGCGTGCGTGGAGAAAGCTCATCTTGGTAAGGAATATGCCCTTCAGATAAATAATATGTTTTTCAAAATATCTCCCTTGGCCAGAACCGTAGATCCCACTCAAAAGAGCAGTGTCCATCCAACAGGTGTGCGTGTGTGGTAAATTAGGGCAGCAAACACAATTTGGGACAGCCAGTTTAACATTCACATCTGAGGACACTTTAAAATTTGTTATAAAATCAAAACTGATGCTTCTCAATATCTTGCTTGAATTTGATATATTGTCATAAATCGAAAGTAATTCCAAGAATTCTGGTCCAGTCTTTTGCAGGTTCATTATTTTCAAGTCTCATTAGGTCATCAGAGCAATTATAGACAGGAAGGGTGCTAATGTGGTAAGTAATTACTTGATACTCTACCATTACAAGGAATTTGCAATCTGCTCGCTGTAACAGCCAAAGGCCTACCTTTTGAAAAATAGATGCTGGAATGTTCAGTGTCCACATTTCAAAATGCGCAGCCAGTTAAACAATGCCGTCCAGGACCACATGCCCCACGAGCCAATTTTCTGGCGGCCCTGCACCAGATGGGAGTTCGAGATGAATCTGATTGTCAGCAATCAAACCCGTACAAGAAGGCTTAAGAGGCAAACACCACCTACGACCCATTGTGTTGTGCATGAATGAATAAATCGAAAAAATAATAGTCATTATAATAACAATAATAGAAAGTAAAGGACGAGTAAATTATCCCATTCGTATGAAATTGTCAACCAAAAAATAAGAAGCACTCGGTAGAGCGCATACCTCCGCCAGGATGAACAATGTACGTTCTGTATCCCACTGATCGGCCGGATCTGGATCCAGACCTCCAAGATCTAATGGCCTGTCACCTAACTCATCCACCAAGTTTTGTCCGAATCTGTCCACAGCTCTTTGAGATATATCGCTTTAATCCTATCTCTCAATCGTGAAGAATCACTCAAAAAATTCTACTATCCAGATCTGGATCCAGATCTTCACAAAAATCTAATTGTTTATCCTTGTCACACATCCAACCTCTCCAACAAATTTTGTCCGAATCCGTCCACAACATGTTGGGATATCTTCTTCACAAGAGAAGCAGACAAACAGTCAAACACGAGAGGGGTGAAAACATAACGGTGGTGGAGGTAATGAATTTATAATTAATTAATTATCCATCTACATATACTCTAAAGGATGATGTGTGTTGTGTGTGTGTGTGTGTGTGTGTGTGTGTGTGGTGTGTGTGTGTGTGTGTGTGTGTGTGTGTGTGTGTGTGTGTGTATGGGGATGTTTTTTGTGAAGTTCGACTGGGAGCTTTTTGTGTGGAGAGTGATACACCAAAATGATCCTCATGAATCCCCTGAATTGATTGGGCTCATTAACTACAAATAATCAAGAAGAATTCCATGTTTTAAACGCACGCCACGTTAAGGAATATAAAGCAGCGTAATACATCCTTCTCCCATGACATGGCATTCTAATTACAAAATAAATCACAAAACAATGATAACATTGCCAACAGCATATATTAATTAATACTAATAATACTAACAACAAAATAATAGTATGCATCATTTGGCAATTTAATAAACGAACGTATAATCCCGCCCCTGGCCCAAGCTCATCTGGGCTTAGTGAAAGGGAAGCTCATGCTCAAGCAGTACAATAGGCAGTGATGGTACAAGGCCATGAGGACCAATGAACATTTGGTCCAATTGGCCAACCGGCCCACTGGTCTAGAAGAAAGAGATCGGACAGGGGACATACCCGGCCAGGCAACCCAAATGGCAATACGATCGTGCGAGCTTGCTCCAGAATATTGGAATTGGACGGCCATTTCATACTTTAATTTTGTAGCAAAGCTCTTTTTTCCGCTAATTAAGAGGATGATAGAATCACACAAATGTGTGGCGATGAGGGTCAAATGCTCCCATCGAAGCATAACAATAGAATACCAGGCCACAGTCTTCCTGATAACCGACCCATATTTACCAAAATACCCCAAAAAGACAATGTAGTGCTGGATGGTGATGTTTCACACTTTGTGTTCCATAGCATTTTTGGCACACAAAAACCTTTTAAACAATTCGAGACATTATAGCCGAAAGACACACACTTACCAAAAGGCTAAAATTGATAAAAGCCATCTGAACATTCAGACATGATCCCAACCACAAAAAGGAACCACAATTGGTTGTGTAATGATTAGAGCATCCGCACATAGTCTGGGAGATTGTTTGGTTTCAACCCCATCCGAGTCACCACCAAAGACCTTTGAAAATGGTACGTGCTGCTTCCTTGCCTGATGCTCAGCATTTAAAAGGGATATAGCATGCGACAAACAACCGTAGGTTGGCAACAATTATAGTTCAAGCATGATGGCCTAATGGCCTCCAAATATGGTGGTTGAACTTCTGTGTAAGCCATAACGGAATGATATTATTATTATTATTGTTGTATTTATTTACTATAGTGTTGCCTGTACGTGCAAACAAACAAAAACAAAAAACTTTCAAAACAGCGTGCCCAGAACAACCACACAGGACGTTCCTTCGCTCTCGCGTGCCCGTACGTGCGTGCCGTATGTCGCAAACAAAAAATAATAATAATTTTTAAAAAAAAAACTTTCAAAACCACGGACCAGAAACAACCACACAGGTCTTCCTTCGTCCTCGCGTGCCCCGTACGTGCAAACAACAAAACAAAAAACTTTTCAAAATCACGAGCCAGAAACGCACAACCACAGTGCCTTCCTTCGCTCGTCACGTGCCCGTACGTGCAAAAAAAAAAAACTTTCAAACCACGAGCCAGAAACGACAACCACACAGGCCGTTCCTTCGCTCTCGCGTGCCCGTACGTGCATGGCCTACGTGCCCAAACCAAAAATAATAATATTAAAAAAAAAAAAACTTTCAAACTCGAAGCCAGAAACAACCACACAGGGCCTTCCTTCGCTCTCCGTGCCCGTAGGTGCGTGCCCATACATGCCAAACAAACACAAAACAAAAAAACTTTCAAAACCACGTGCCAGAAACAACAACCACACAGGACGTTCCTTCGCTCTCGCGTGCCCGTAGTGCATGGCCATATGCAAACAAAAAAAAAAATAAAAAAACTTTCAAACACGTGCCAGAAACAACAACCACACAGGACGTTCCTTCGCCTTCGCGTGCCCGTCGGCATGGCCTATGTGCAAACCAAAAAAATAATAATATTAAAAAAAAAACTTTCAAACCCGAGCCAGAAACAAACACAGGCCGTTCCTTGCGTCTCGCGTCCCGTAGGTGCGTGCCCATACATGCAAACAAAACAAAAAAAAAACTTTCAAACCACGTGCAGAAACAACACACAGGCGTTCCTTCGCTCTCGCGTGCCCGTACGTGCATGCCGTAGTGCAAACCAAAAAATAATAATAATTAAAAAAAAACTTTCAAACCCTGAGCCAGAAACAACCACACAGGCCGTTCCTCGCTCTCGACGTGCCCGTAGGTGCGTGCCCATACATGCAAAAAAACATAAAAACTTTCAAACCACGTGCCAGAAACAACAACCACAGGACTGTTCCTCGCTCTCGCGTGCCCGTACGTGCATGGCCGTATGTGCCAAACCAAAAAATAATAATAATTAAAAAAAAACTTTCAAACCACGAGCCAGAAACAACCACCACAGGCCGTTCCTTCGCTCTCGCGTGCCGTAGGTGCGTGCCCTACTGCAAACAAACAAAAACAAAAAAACTTTCAAAACCACGTGCCATAAACACAACCAATCAGGACGTTTCCTTCGCTCTCAGCGTGCCGTACGTGCCATTGGCGTACGTGCCAACGCAAAAATAAAATAATTAAAAAAAAAACTTTCAAACCACGAGCCAGAACAAATTACCACCAGGCCGCTTCCTTCGCTCTCGCGTGCCCGTTAGGTTGCGTGCCCGTACGCTTGCAAAAACAAACAAAAACAAAAAACTTTCAAACGCGTGCCAGAAACAACCACACAGGCCATTCCTTCGCTCTCGCGTGCCCGTAGGTATCTCCTTAAAACGCTCGGCCGCCCTAATTAAAATCTAATCGAGATAACATTGGTGCTTTGCCGAGGGCACGCTCCCGCTCAGGTAACCACGTGACCTCTAGTTAAACAGCATAATTAGACGGTGGACACTGGAACTCATGGTT
>CM068959.1:90609060-90630755 GCA_035128595.1 Eptatretus atami
TATATGTCACAGTTAATTGTAAATTTGTAGAGGCTGCCACCATTTATTATTTTTCCTTCAGACCCGCCGTCATCCACGGGATTCCTGTGCGGAGCACGGGTATCCCTGCTAGTATATAATATAATATAATATATATTATATATATTATATATTGTAATACATATATAAGATATTATATAATATATATTATAATACATATATATTATATATTATATATTCTAAATATATATAATATATTATATAATATGTGTATTATGTATTTTATATATATATATATATAATAGACATATAGTCACACAGCTTCACAGCTTCACGGACGGACCAAATTTTTTGTTATATATGTATACATAACATATATATATATCATCATCATCATCGTCGTCGTCGTCGTCGTCGTCGTCGTCATCTTCGTCGTCATCATCATCATAGTTTTACGGCCGTTTCCATGCTTGCATGTGTAAGCTGTGGTTCACCTAATGGCTGCTTCCAGGCTGCACGATCCCTTGCTAGCCCTCTTGTTTGGCCTTTAACACTAAGATTGTCTCTTAGCAACACATCCCATGTTTCCTTGGACGGCCTCTAGCTCTCCTTCCATTCACATTCATATTTATACACGTCTTCACACAACTACCCGCCCACATCCTTTCTGCATGTCCGAACCATCTCAACCGACCCCTACGCATAACCTCACTTCTGCTTTCTATACCTAACCTATCTCTTAATTCCACATTTGATTTCCTATCCTTCAGTGTCACATCACACATCCACCTCATCATTCTCATGTCATTTCATTCACACCTCCGTTCATCCTCCTTTTTGATCATCCACATTTCGCTGCCATACAACTATATATATATATATATATATTATATATATATATATCAAATTGTCCATTTCATTAAGATTAAAATTGCCATTCCTGTGTGTTATCTCTCATACGAGCCTTGACATTGTGTACAACAACAACAACAACAAATCTCAAAGTTGAAGTCAATCAAATGAAAATTGATTATTTTCCAGATTGATATTGATAATTTTTAGAAGTTCAACTTGAGTGACCTTTGACCTTTTGACCTCAAATAGTTCCCAATTCAGTAATGCAATATGCAAATACTGTTCAACTTTCAAGTCAATCGGATGAAAAATGACAAATTTAGAAATTCGACCTCAAGATGACCTTTGACCTCAAAATCAATTGGCTTCTCAGTTGAGACTACCTCTTCAACTTTGAAAAGTTTCATGACGATTGGTTTAGAATTGTGACCCGGAGGCGATTGACAGACAAACAGACAAACAAGCAGTCATAGACGTGGTACTTACGAAATCGTCAACTTGACCTCTGACCTTGTCGAATAAAAGCTGTCTCTAGAGAAGGTAGCGACGCAAACCAGAAGTTTCTACGATGATTCTGTACCAAACCATCAAAAATCGAATGTGTGACCTCACTGAACCTTGACCTTTGACCGATTTGACCAAAATCTAATCAGCACTAGCCATCACCATCCTGAATCACGTGGTGTAATTTGACATTGGTAGCTTCTTCCGTTCTCGATTATCGTGCCTACAAACAAACAACACACAAACACACACACAAACAAACACACAAACAGAGGACGGAAGTCATCAATATACTTATGAAATCTTTAGATTTCGTAAGTAACAAACAGCAGAATAAACACACACAACTAAACAATACACACGTACTTGAAAAATCTTCAATTTTCGCAAGTAACAAATGAAAAATCACTCATATAGCAACACTTGACAAAACAGAACAAAGTAGAATGGCACTCGGTAGGTGCATAGCTCCGCCAGGCTGAACAGTTTACATTTTGTATCCTACTGTTGAGCTGGATCTGAACCAAAATTTAATCTGCTTGTTCTTGTCACCGAACCAACTCATATACATAATTTTGTCAAAACTCATCCACAACATTTTGAGATATCACGATATATATAGTTTTTGGCACTTTTAATTTCAGAAATTAGGCCTACATTGACCTTTTGACTTTAAAATAATTTGTGGTCGAATTAATTGACCTGATATACAAATCCTGTTCAAATTCAATCAGATGAAATTTGAGGATTTTATAAATTGCACCTAAATGTTGACCTTTGACCTATTGGCATACACTGACCTCAAATAATTGGTTGTATTTAGTGACCTGATATGCAAATCCTCTTCAAATTTCAAGTCAATAGGACGGAAATTGACAATTTGAGAAAATTGGCCCATGTTGACCTTTTGGCCTCTATTTACCTTTTTGCCCACGTTGACCTCAAAAATAATAGTAGTTGAAATTCAGAGACCTGATATGTAAATCCTCTTCAAATTTCAAGTCAATCAGATGAAAATTGAGGATTTTAGAAATTTGAAAAAGTTGACCTTTGGCCTATAATGACCTTTTGACCACAAAAATTAATAGGTCAGAGCACTAAATCCCCATTTGGTGAAGTTTTCTGAAGATCGGTTTAAAATTGTGACCTGTACGATTAAAGGTGAGCGGACAGACAAACAGAAGCGAGCAACATACTTATCCAAAAAAACAAAAAAAATTGCCAAAAGACAAACAGACAGACTAACAGGGTGAAACAATACCTCGATCCACCTTCATGGTGGAGATAATAATATCACCAATATTACAAATACATGTGTACAAAAGAAATGTTTGCATTATAATTGTGTAAATTATAACACAGCAAATCTGTGACGTAAATCTCAGTAACGAAGTGTGGAGAGGAGAATGTAGGGAGCAATCCACCCATTCTATACTATGCGGATCATACGGATGATCCGCTGTGGTGACCCCTAACGGGAGCAGCCGAAAGAAGAAGAAGAGATATATATATATATAATTCCAGCAATCTCTGTGTGTGTCTGTATGTGTGTCTGTATGTGTGTCTGTATGTGCGTCTGCGACCGCCGTTTATAGACAACCACTGGTCCGATCTGATTGAAACTTGCCAGGAATATTGCTGGGGACACGCAGATGTGCCTTTTCAAGGTTTGATATTAATCGGACAAGCGGTTCCCAAGTTACGGCCATTTATTTGCCAACCAATGACAGGACATGGTGCTATGACATCACGAATGACGTGACAATTGTTCTTTTTATTTTTTTTTGCACTTTCGGCCACGCACCTACGGGCACGCACGTACGGGCACGCACTAGTATCTATAATTACAGCAATGTCTGTGTGTGTGTGTGTGTGTGTGTGTGTGTGTGTGTGTGACCGGTGTTTCTCGACAACCAATGATCCGATCTAATTGAAACTTGCCAGGTATATTGCTGGGGCCCTGTGGATGCGCCTTTTCAAGGTTTGATATTAATCGGACAAGTGGTTCCCAAGTTATGGCCATTTATTTACCAAACCAATGACAGGACACGGTGCTATGACGTCACGATTGACGTCACAATTCTTCTTCTTCTTTTTTTTTTTTTGCACGTATCACAATTGACGTCACAATTCTTCTTCTTCTTCGTTTGATATGACGTCATAATTGACGCTGGGGACCTGAGTGTGTGCCTTTTCAAGGTTTGATATCTTTCTTCTTCATCCGTTTCAGCTGTTTCCCAAGTTATGGCCATTTATGATATGGTTGGTCCGATCTAATTGAAACAATGCCCCAATCCAGTCGTCGTTTATGAGAGCGAAGGAACAAAGCTGCGCATCATGCACGTGCAATGGAATCGGACGAAGCACGAGCTGCTCGCTTGACACGCGACGCTACTCACGTGATAAGGCGTCGTGCAGCTGAAACGGATGAAGAACGAACTGCTTGCTCAGCAGACAACACTGGACGCGAGGCAAGGCGTCGTGCAGCTGAAACGGATGATAAACGAACTGCTCGCTCGGCAGACAACACTGGACGTGAGGCAAGGCGTCGTGCAGCTGAAACGGATGAAGAACGAACTGCTCGCTTGGCAGGCCACGCACGTACGGCCACACACGTACGGGCACGTGAGAGCGAAGGAACAGCCTGTGTGGTTGTTGTTTCTGGCACGCGGTTTGAAAGTTTCTTTATTTTTTGCGCGTACGGCCACGCACATACGGGCCCGCACTAGTATATATAATATTAGCATGGATCGCCGCTCCACACATCGTTAGAGAGATTTACTTCACAGATTTGCTGTTGTTATGATTTACACAAACTATAATGCAAACATTTATTTTGTCCAAATTTATTTGTAATATTGGTTATATTATATTTATTTGGAATATAAAAAGGTACAGGTGGTCTAAAGCTCTAAATGGTCTAAGCTGTTTAATCTGTCTGAAGGGTGTAAGGGGTCAAATGGTGTTAAGGTCTTAAAGGTCTAAAGGTACTTGAGGTGTGAAAAGATCTCAAGGTTCTAGGGGTCAAAAGGATATAAAAGGTCCAAAGCACTGTTTTTTATTGCACGGCCCGTGAGCCGCTGGCAGTCATTGGTGGTGGCCTGATGTGCGGCCGACAATACACAAATATGACAACACCCCATCATAATCCACCAAAAATGCTATCAAGTTGACCCAAAGGTTTCAAATGAGTATTCCGACTTGAATAATAAAAGTAACACCAGTAGATGTCCATCCATCCATTGGGATCATACTCTGTGCAGAGTGTTGGTGCTGCCTAAGCAGTCTCCTTGGCTATTGGGCACAATCCTGGACGGGTCGCCACTCCGACACAGGATACCAGCAAGCTGGCACTCATTTTGCCGACCTCAGAAGGATGACAGGCAGAGTCAACCCCACCTGGTATTAATTCAACAGAAAAGGGGGATTTGAACTCAGGATCCTTGGATCCCAAGCCCACCACCCTAACCATTAAGCCAACACCAGGCATAGTAGATGTCAGAATGCAAACAATTATGCATGCAGCCCAGTTAACCACAATGAAGAAGAGTAGGCGAGGGCAGGGCCTAATAGCAGTCATTACGGAGTACTGCAGGCGGTGTGGTGACCCTTGCGCTGATGTCTTATTGGATTGGCAAAAGTGCCCCCCCCCCACTAAAAAATAGTGAAGATCACTGGTCTAAAGGGGTGAAAGGATCTCAAGATGTTTTGAGTCTTCTGGGTCTTTTGGATATTTTGGGTCCTCTGGGACTTTTGGGTCATCTGGATCTTTTGGGTCTTGGGTGTCTTTAGGGTCGAGGGGGTCTTAAAGGGTCTTGAATTGTCAAAGGGGTCTCAGCAGTCTTAAGGTACATTCCAATAGTACTTAATTAATAGACGTATGTGTGTGACATCAGGGTGCAACTGACGTTCAAACAGAACCCAATTAATAGACATATAGTCACACAGCTTCACAGCTTCACGGACGGACCAAATTTTTTGTTATATATGTATACATACATATATATATATCATCATCATCGTCGTCGTCGTCGTCGTCGTCATCATCTTCGTCGTCATCATCATCATAGTTTTACGGCCGTTTCCATGCTTGCATGTGTAAGCTGTGGTTCACCTAATGGCTGCTTTCCAGGCTGCACGATCCCCTTGCTAGCCCTCTTGTTTGGCCTTTAACACTAAGATTGTCTCTTAGCAACACATCCCATGTTTTCCTTGGACGGCCTCTAGCTCTCCTTCCATTCACATTCATATTTATACACGTCTTCACACAACTACCCGCCCACATCCTTTCTGCATGTCCGAACCATCTCAACCGACCCCTACGCATAACCTCACTTCTGCTTTCTATACCTAACCTATCTCTTAATTCCACATTTGATTTCCTATCCTTCAGTGTCACATCACACATCCACCTCATCATTCTCATGTCATTTCATTCACACCTCCGTTCATCCTCCTTTTTGATCATCCACATTTCGCTGCCATACAACATATATATATATATATATATATATATATATATAATCAAATTGTCCATTTCATTAAGATTAAAATTGCCATTCCTGTGTGTTATCTCTCATACGAGCCTTGACATTGTGTACAACAACAACAACAACAAATCTCAAAGTTGAAGTCAATCAAATGAAAATTGATTATTTTCCAGATTGATATTGATAATTTTTAGAAGTTCAACCTTGAGTTGACCTTTGACCTTTTGACCTCAAATAGTTTCCCAATTCAGTAATGCAATATGCAAATACTGTTCAACTTTCAAGTCAATCGGATGAAAAATGACGAATTTAGAAATTCGACCTCAAGATGACCTTTGACCTCAAAATCAATTGGCTTCTCAGTTGAGACTACCTCTTCAACTTTGAAAAGTTTCATGACGATTGGTTTAGAATTGTGACCCGGAGGCGATTGACAGACAAACAGACAAACAAGCAGTCATAGACTGGTACTTACGAAATCGTCAACTTGACCTCTGACCTTGTCGAATAAAAGCTGTCTCTAGAGAAGGTAGCGACGCAAACCAGAAGTTTCTACGATGATTCTGTACCAAACCATCAAAAATCGAATGTGTGACCTCACTGTAACCTTGACCTTTGACCGATTTTGACCAAAATCTAATCAGCACTAGCCATCACCATCCTGAATCACGTGGTGTAATTTGACATTGGTAGCTTCTTCCGTTCTCGAGTTATCGTGCCTACAAACAAACAACACACAAACACACACACAAACAAACACACAAACAGAGGACGGAAGTCATCAATATACTTATGAAATCTTTAGATTTCGTAAGTAACAAACAGCAGAATAACACACACAACTAAACAATACACACGTACTTGAAAAATCTTCAATTTTCGCAAGTAACAAATGAAAAATCACTCATATAGCAACACTTGACAAAACAGAACAAAGTAGAATGGCACTCGGTAGGGCGCATAGCTCCGCCAGGCTGAACAGTTTACATTTTGTATCCTACTGTTGAGCTGGATCTGAACCAAAATTTAATCTGCTTGTTCTTGTCACCGAACCAACTCATATACTTAATTTTGTCAAAACTCGTCCACAACATTTTGAGATATCACGATATATATAGTTTTTGGCACTTTTTTAATTTCAGAAATTAGGCCTACATTGACCTTTTGACTTTAAAATAATTTGTGGTCGAATTAATTGACCTGATATACAAATCCTGTTCAAATTCAATCAGATGAAATTTGAGGATTTTATAAATTGCACCTAAATTGTTGACCTTTGACCTATTGGCATACACTGACCTCAAATAATTGGTTGTATTTAGTGACCTGATATGCAAATCCTCTTCAAATTTCAAGTCAATAGGACGGAAATTGACAATTTGAGAAATTTGGCCCATGTTGACCTTTTGGCCTCTATTTACCTTTTTGCCCACGTTGACCTCAAAAATAATAGGTAGTTGAAATTCAGAGACCTGATATGTAAATCCTCTTCAAATTTCAAGTCAATCAGATGAAAATTGAGGATTTTAGAAATTTGAAAAAGTTGACCTTTGGCCTATAATGACCTTTTGACCACAAAAATTAATAGGTCAGAGCACTAAATCCACCATTTGGTGAAGTTTTCTGAAGATCGGTTTAAAATTGTGACCTGTAGGCGATTAAAGGTGAGCGGACAGACAAACAGAAGCGAGCAACATACTTATCCAAAAAAACAAAAAAAATTGCCAAGTAACAAACAGACAGACTAACAGGGGGTGAAACATAACCTCGATCCACCTTCATGGTGGAGATAATAATATCACCAATATTACAAATACATGTGTACAAAAGAAATGTTTGCATTATAATTGGTGTAAATTATAACACAGCAAATCTGTGACGTAAATCTCAGTAACGAAGTGTGGAGAGGAGAATGTAGGGAGCAGATCCACGCCATTCTATATATATATATATATATATATATATATATATATATATATATATATATATATATATATATATAACAGAACCCAATCACATCTCTCATCTGAAACCCGAGGATAACACCTTACCCTGTGCAGTAATAATAAAGTTGAAAGAAAATAATGATTTTAGAAAGTTCATATAAAATAAAATCCGGAAGTTTAGCGCCATTGAAGCAGTCTTGTACACCATTTTATTTAACATGCACAAGTACTGCAAAACTGGAGGATTTTGGAAGCGATAAGAAGGCAATTTGTGTTCTACAGTGTTCAAATATATAATTCAATGAAAATAAAATAAATATGGCAAAGGTTGTATGCAAAAACAAAAACAAAAATTCCAGAAGTTTACCGCCGTTGATGCAGTGACTATTACACCACCCTATCTAACACGTTACATTAGTTCTTCAGGCCTGTTGTTTGTGTCCTTTATAACGTCCTTAATAACTGGTTTCCTGTTTGGAATGATTTCCAATTTTGTTTGAATGCCAGGAAGGCAGACAGAGGAAAAAATGATCTCACTCCTCTCTGCGCATGTGTGATCGGGCTGAATTC
Source organism: Eptatretus atami (assembly GCA_035128595.1). Classification (NCBI taxonomy): domain Eukaryota; kingdom Metazoa; phylum Chordata; class Myxini; order Myxiniformes; family Myxinidae; genus Eptatretus; species Eptatretus atami. Next base: position 90,617,405 of record CM068959.1, read on the forward strand.
AGAGCCAAAGTAATGCTGAACTACAGGTTCGTTTTCTGATTCATGTTCCAATTTGTATTTAAAATACAACATTCAATTGAAATTCCTTTGTACATTGATCATAAACTGATGTTTGTGGAGGGACAGATGGATGGACAGACAGAAGCAAACCAATTGCTTAACCCCACTTTTTGCTTCGCATGCATGGGATAATTAACCCAGGTGGCTAGGATTATCAAATAAATTAACTCCCATGCTCTTCCAGCCAAAGAAAGCTGCATAAAACAACCAAGAACAGCTACACAAGGTAAGCCCTTCACTTATCTAATGGTGGGTGGACAGGATGACCTCGAGGTATGCATACTTGCCTCTAAGCAGTCTAGCCTGGGTTTGAATCTCAGCCCAGCTACAAACTGTAATCCTGGTGTTTCACCGGAAGGGTAATTCATCAGTGTGTGTGCCATCCCTTGGAAGGATGTTAAACAGGTGTCCCATCTGCCAGCATTTGTTGGTGAACATTAAAGATCCCATGGTGTCCTTCACAAAGAATAGGCAAATTATCACCAGCAACATGAACAAATTCCAAATTCCTGCCCTAACCACAAGAGGGCCTTACATCAGCAGAGCAGCTGCATCCTCAGATAATGATGCTACCCTGCAGCCTTGTGCTGCACATGACTGAAGAAGATCTAATGGTTATTCCCTCACCATTTAATGTTTTATTTTTTAGCAATACCATTTTATTTTATTTGAAGGTTAACAATTATGGCTAAAATTTTCAGTTGACACAATTTGTTTGCCTGTACTTATTAAGAGATACCATGAATAGTGAGCGATAGTCGGAAATGCTGGAAAATTTTGTTTGGTTTTCCATGTCTCAATGGGAGAATTCTGAAGAACTGCTTTTTATGTAAAATGGTGCTCCTCCACATTTTGCTCCAACAGTTCGAACCTGGCTTGACAACCATTTTCTTGGACGGTGGATCAGTTGGCCAAGGCTTACAGAATGACTATCATGAAGTTCAGACCGAAGACCATGGGACTTTTTTCTTTGGGGCTGGGCCAAAGAAAAGGTTTACAAATTAAAACCAAAAACTCTGGATGAACTTGAAAACAAAACTTTGGATGTTCTTAACAACGTTCCAATAAATTTCTTGGAAAAATCAGTCGAGAACTTATTAGTGAGATTACAAACGCGTGTGAGAAATGCATGAGCTTATGTGAGATTTTAATTAGTCGTAAGAAAGCATCGACTAAAACACCAAATGGCAAAAATAAAAATATTGTATCTTTATTAGTTAATAAATAATGACAAGTTTAAAATAGGTACAGTAGTTGCTTTTCAGCCACCCTGTGTTTATCAGTGGGAATATAAGGCTGTGTTTCCATGAGTAAGTCAGGCCTGGTATATTCAACAGTGGTCTTGTCACCTCGTGCCTTCAGGTATAATGTGGTGTAAAGTCTACACTGGAATTATGTGTCGTACAACATTGAATCCAAATTGTCATTATGTGCATGCGTGTTGTCGTGACAGTGGTCATGTTGGCTGTGCGGTTCATTTTTGCATGAATGACCATTACTGCCACATAATTCATAAATTTCCTACCTTTCTTGTTTTTCCCCATGATGTTCCTTTAAAATGCTGACACCCAGAATATATTATTTCTACTCCGAGCCCCTGCCTTGCCCACCAATTAACAGCAACGCAGCCTCTGCACCTTTGTGGTTTTCAAAAACAATAGTTTTCTGAAAAAAAAAATCATAAAAACCAAGGAAATGTTGAAAACATCATAATTTATGTGTCAGGAATTAATGATCTCAAAAATACAAGGACTGCATATCTCGCTCTCCAACAAATGAGTCTTCCTTTGATTTATCTTCAGGCCATGATGGTGTAATTTATGGCAATTTTCTGCATACATGCAAGCTTGCTGTTGTGCAGTAGAAAAGCAAGTCGTAATAAAAGCACTCCAAGAGATTGTTTGAGTACTCTGGGTGTGCAGCCGCTCTCTTGTAAAGAAGGTATCACACATTTTTATATTCCCGTGAGAAATATCCATCGATTAAAATGCAGCACGTATATGAAGATCGCATAAGGACGTCCACCTCTTAGCTTTAACATCACTATAGAGACCACAGATATCTCACAGGATTGTACAGAACTAGGATATTTGCCGTTAAGCTGCCTAATCTGGGTTCGATTCTCGACACGACTATAAACTGTCACCCTGGACTTTTGCAGGCAGGGCTTTGCATCACAAAATGTGCCATCCCTTTGATGGGTGTTGAGCCATGTGTCCGATCTGCCGGCATTAGTTGGTGGATGTTAAAGATCATTTGGTGTCTTTTGCAAAGAGTAAACGAGCTATCACCGGAACTCTGACCAAAATACAAATTCCTGCTCCGACTACTAATGGGGAGGCCAAGGCAAGCCACCTCAGGTAATCCTTGCAGTTGGGCTGCTTTGGGAGCATCGAAACTGCCTTCAGGCAGAGCAGTACAGGGAGAGAGTTGAATGGAGAAAGAGAGAGAGAGAGGGAGGGACTCAGTTCTCCCTCAGACTTGTTTCAGCACAGTAAGCTTCCAAGCTATCTGACGGGCATAAAGAGCCCTAACTTAGCAAGGCAAAGTCTGGTTCAAATGGAAAGAACAAAACAAAAATGCACTCTATGTCCATGGTTGTATGAAATTTTAAAAGTTACCAAACGCAACAAAGAACAATTCAAAAAGTGTTTAAAAATGCTTTCAAGAATGCAGCCAATTGTGACCAAATGGTTTCCCCAATTAAATCCACCCCTGGTCCGTACTCTTGCTGACCACCTTTTCTCCCTCTTCCATTCCTGCCACTTGACTCCCTTTGCGGTGTGTCCATGTGTTTTTGGCTGCCCAAGTCTGTAAACATTTCACCCTCTGTTTAGCTCCTCCATGATTTGAGAGAAGTGTAGAAAAAAAATGATTTTTGTCTAAAAAATATGATACCCTTAACTATCCATCCATTGGGACCATACTCTATGCAGAGCATTGGTGCTGCTTAAGCGGTCTCCTGGGCTATTGGGCACAATCCTGGACGGGTCGCCACTCCGACACAGGATACCAGCAAGCTGGCGCTCATTTTGCCGACCTCGGAAGGATGACAGGCAGAGTCAACCCCACCTGGTATTAATTCAACAGCTAACAATTAAACAACTTCAGGACCCTGGGAATCCCAAGCCCACCACACAAACCATTAAGCCAACACCAGGCATTAACTACAAAATAACATAAACCAGCTTATTCCAGTCTACCTCTAGTTATGTAAGGAGGTGTTTGACAAACTTAATAATTTGTCTTTAATGACATGACTAAACAAAAGTCTCGAACTACATACTGCACAATTAAGATGAATAACAAAAGTTGATTGCTTTCAAGAATATTTTTTTTTAGCATTAACAAGTAAATCTGAGCACTGATAATACCAATTTGTCATTAAATGATAATACTAATTATTTCACAAAAGGATCACTGACTGAGATGCAATTGCAAATTTGTTCTGTTGTTTGCATCATTACTGCGAGTTCAGTCCATAATTTATTTGAATCTGACCAGGGAACAAGCCCAAAGGTCTAGCCTTTAATAAAAAAAAAACACACTGTGGTTTTTAAACGCCTATAGGTTGAAAGTATTCCCCAAGACAGTCAGCTTAACATCGCCCCCAAGATGCCCCACTATGCAGCACCCCATAGTGGCACTGTGATGAATCATTTTTCAGGCGGACGAGACTCCACTCAACACTGTAATCGCACGACCAACTGAGCGATCTTGTCTAAAGGAAGAATAACATCAGAACAGTTAAAACAATCATATGATGTTCACACAAGGAAATGTGAAGTGATGATGGTGATCATTGTAAAATCACTAAACACGTGAAGGTGTGTGTGTGATACAAGACAAACCTGGAATGTTAAAATGCTGTTCTAGCCATCACTGGGGCATTTTGCAACAAGGTTATTGCGTCGCCATAAATTTCGTCATTATCTGCAAAATTAAACATCAAGTGATTTTTCTCATTGCCCTTCAACATAATGACTTAGTCCTCAGTCCCCCCCCCCCCCCCCCCCCCCCCCCCACCCCCACCCCCCTTTCCTCCTCCCCTTGCTCCCTGTAACCTCCCTCACCACTCACCTGCAGACAATTACAGGTCTACATGTAGGTGAGATGGCGAGCGTTCCAACACCGCCGATGCCTCCAGCACAAGGATGGATACCCACACAGCACAGCCAAAATATAACCAGCAAGGAAGTGTCCAAATGCAAGCTGCCACAATGCGCGTTCAGGTTGAGAACACGACAGAGTGAGAGTCAACCTCACATGCAAGCCCCCGGACAAGATGCTGTAATGCAAGTGCGCGTGCGGTGCCCTGTTACACGGTAATATCAACTTGGTGCTAAGTCTTTGTGAAAAGTAACATGAAAGATAACTGCAGCGGAAGCATTCGACACCACCTGACACAAAGTTTACCTGTTAAGTAGGTTAGATTGACATAATTGAGCAACCTCGATGCCCTTTGCACAGATTCTTTGAATTATTGCATGGCAAGAGAGTGGGGAGAGGGGAGAGGACAACCAGAGATCAGAACACCAGAGCCTTGGGTTACCAGGCGGAATCCGCACTTGCCGAGTAAAGCCTTAAGTGTAATTCCAGCTGCCGATGCACATTCCTCGTCACCGCATCTCAGCTCATCTGTGCTTTGCACAATGGTGGGGTTCGGCAGGGCCCCAAGGCTAAGGTTTCGTTTGCTAAGCAGACAATTCCAGACCTTCCAAACTCAGTGTAAATAATACAGTTGAGAGTACTTCAGGTGCATCTAGATGAAAAGCATCACAGCTAAGCCATCATTTGAGTGCTATCGGCACATCTTGGGTAACATCTAATGTAGTGCTACTTTACACTCTCGGGGTTTGAATTTGGAACCAAACTGTCACCGTCTGTGTTGACCAGTCCAGTCAACAAATTAAATTTTAAAAAATAGATAATCGGACAGCCAGCATGGATACGAGCCCAGCGGTTCAACTCGACAGGCAAGCGACCAGGAAAATAACAGGCCAGCAATCTCCGCAACTCAATCAATTTGAAAGCAAATTAACCAACTAACCACCTTGTTAGCCAGTCAACGAGTTAGCCTGCCAACTCATCACTGTTTGTGATAAAATTGCGTTCATCGAGATTCATTTATCCTTGCGTGCGTGGAGAAAGCTCATCTTGGTAAGAATATGCCCTTCAGATAATATATATGTTTTTCAAAATATCTCCCTTGGCCAGAACCGTAGATCTCCACTCAAAAGAGGCAGTGTCCATCCAACAGGTGTGCGTGTGTTGGTAAATTAGGAGCAGCAAACACAATTTGGGACAGCCAGTTTAACATTCACATCTGAGGACACTTTAAAATTTGTATAAAATCAAACTGATGCTTCTCAATATCCTTGGCTTGAATTTGATATATTGTCATAAATCGAAAGTAATTCCAAGAATTCTGGTCCAGTCTTTTGCAGGTTCATTATTTTCCAAGTCTCATTAGGTCATCAGAGCAATTATAGACCAGGAAGGGTGCTAATGTGGTAAGTAATTTACTTGATACTCTACCATTACAAGGAATTTGCAATCTGCTCGTGTAACAGCCCAAAGGCCTACCTTTTGAAAAATAGATGCTGGAATGTTCAGTGTCCACATTTCAAAATGCGCAGCCAGTTAAACAATGCCGTCGCAGGACCACATGCCCCACGAGCCAATCTTTCTGCCGGCCCTGCACCAGATGGGAGTTTGAGATGAATCTGATTGTCAGCAATCAAACCCTGGACAAGAAGGCTTAAGAGCAAACACCACCTACGACCCATTGTGTTGTGCATGAATGAATAAATCGAAAAAATAATAGTCATAATAATAACAATAATAGAAAGTAAAGGAACGAGTAAATTATCCCATTCGTATGAAATTGTCAACCAAAAATAAAGTAAGCACTCGGTAGAGCGCATACCTCCGCCAGGATGAACAATGTACGTTCTGTATCCCACTGATCGGCCGGATCTGGATCCAGACCTCCAAGATCTAATGGCCTGTCACCTAACTCATCCACCAAGTTTTGTCCGAATCTGTCCACAGCTCTTTGAGATATATCGCTTTTAATCCTATCTCTCAATCGTGAAGAATCACTCAAAAAATTCTACTATCCAGATCTGGATCCAGATCTTCACCAAAATCTAATTGTTTCATCCTTGTCACACATCCAACCTCTCCAACAAATTTTGTCCGAATCCGTCCACAACATGTTGGGATATCTTCTTCACAGAGAAGCAGACAATACAGTCAAACAGAGAGGGGTGAAAACATAACGGTGGTGGAGGTAATGAATTTACTAATTAATTAATTATCCATCTACATATACTCTAAATGGATGATGTGTGTGTGTGTGTGTGTGTGTGTGTGTGTGTGTGTGTGGTGTGTGTGTGTGTTGTGTGTGTGTGTGTGTGTGTGTGTGTGTGTGGGGCATGTTTTTTGTGAAGTTCGACTGGGAGTTTTTGTGTGGAGAGTGATACACCAAAATGATCCTCATGATCCCCTGAATTGATTGGGCTCATTAACTACAAATAATCAAGAAGAATTCCCATGTTTTAAACGCACGCCACGTTAAGGAATATAAAGCAGCGTAATACATCCTTCTCCCATGACATGGCATTCTAATTACAAAATAAATCACAAAAACAATGATAACATTGCAACAGCATATATTAATTAATACTAATAATACTAACAACAAAAATAATAGTATAGCATCATTTGGCAATTATAATAACGAACGTATAATCCCCGCCCTGGCCCAAGCTCATCTGGGCTTAGTGAAAGGGAAGCTCATGCTCAAGCAGTACAATAGGCAGTGATGGTACAAGGCCATGAGGACCAATGAACATTTGGTCCAATTGGCCAACCGGCCCACTGGTTCTAGAAAGAGATCGGACAGGACAGTACCGCAGGCCACTACCCAAATGGCAATACGATCGTGCGAGCTTGCTCCATGAATATTGGAATTGGACGGCCATTTCATACTTTAATTTTGTAGCAAAGCTCTTTGTTTCCGTAATTAAGAGGATGATAGAATCATCACAAATGTGTGGCGATGAGGGTCAAATGCCTCCCATCGAAGCATAACAATAGAATACCAGGCCACAGTCTTCCTGATAACCGACCCATATTTACCAAAATACCCCAAAAAGACAATGTAGTGCTGGATGGTGATGTTTCACACTTTGTGTTTCCATAGCATTTTTGGCACACAAAAACCTTTTAAACAATTCGAGCACATTATAGCCGAAAGACACACACTTAACCAAAAGGCTAAAATTGATAAAAGCCATCTGCAACATTCAGACATGATCCCAACCACAAAAAGGAACCACAATTGGTTGTGTAATGATTAGAGCATCCGCACATAGTCTGGGAGATTGTTGGTTTCAACCCCATCCGAGTCACACCAAAGACTTTGAAAATGGTACGTGCTGCTTCCTTGCCTGATGCTCAGCATTTAAAAGGGATATAGCATGGACAAACAACCGTAGGTTGGCAACAATTATAGTTCAAGCATGATGGGCCTAATGGCCTCCAAATATGGTGGTTGAACTTCTGTGTAAGCCATAACGGAATGATTATTATTATTATTATTGTTGTTATTATTACTACTAGTGTGTGCCTGTACGTGCAAACAAACAAAAACAAAAAACTTTCAAAACAGCGTGCCAGAAACAACCACACAGGACGTTCCTTCGCTCTCGCGTGCCCGTACGTGCGTGGCCGTATGTGCAAACCAAAAAATAATAATAATTTTAAAAAAAAAACTTCACCACGAGCCAGAAACAACCACACAGGTCGTTCCTTCGCTCTCGCGTGCCGCGTACGTGCAAACAAACAAAAACAAAAACTTTCAAACCACGTGCCAGAAACAACAACCACACAGGACGTTCTTCGCTTTCACGTGCCAGTACGTGCAAAAAAAAAAAACTTTCAAACCACGAGCCAGAAACGACAACCACACAGGCCGTTCCTTCGCTCTCGCGTGCCCGTACGTGCATGGCCGTACGTGCAAACAAAAAAATAATAATAATTTTAAAAAAACGTTCAACCTCGAGCCAGAAACAACCACACAGGCCGTTCCTTCGCTCTCGCGTGCCCGTAGGTGCGTGCCAATACATGCAAAACAACAAAAACAAAAAACTTTCAAAACCACGTGCCAGAAACAACAACCACACAGGACGTTCCTTCGCTCTCGCGTGCCCGTAGGTGCATGCCCATACAGCAAACAAACAAAAAAAAACTTTCAAACAACGTGCAAGAAACAACAACCACACAGGACGTTCCTTCGCTCTCGCGTGCCCGTAGGTGCGTGCCCATACATGCAAACAAACAAAACAAAAAAAACTTTCAAACCACGTGCCAGAAACAACAACCACACAGGACGTTCCTTCGCTCTCGCGTGCCCGTAGGTGCGTGCCCATACATGCAAACAAACAAAAATAAAAACTTCAAACCACGTGCCAGAAACAACAACCACACAGGACGTTCCTTCGCTCTCGCGTGCCCGTACGTGCATGGCCGTATGTGCAAACCAAAAAAATAATAATAATTAAAAAAAAAACTTTCAAACCACGAGCCAGAAACAACCACACAGGCCGTTCCTTCGCTCTCGCGTGCCCGTAGGTGCGTGCCCATACATGCAAACAAACAAAAAATAAAAACTTTCAAACCACGTGCCAGAACAACAACCACACAGGACGTTCCTTCGCTCCGCGCGTGCCGTACGTGCATGGCCGTATGTGCACCAAAAAAATAATAATAATTAAAAAAAAAACTTTCAAACCACGAGCAGAAACAACCACACAGGCCGTTCCTTCGCTCTCGCGTGCCCGTAGGTGCGTGCCCATACATGCAACAAACAAAAATAAAAACTTTCAAACCACGTGCCAGAAACAACACCACACAGGACGTTCCTTCGCTCTCGCGTGCCCGTACGTGCATGGCCGTATGTGCAAACCAAAAAAATAATAATAATTAAAAAAAAAACTTTCAAACCACGAGCCAGAAACAACCACACAGGCCGTTCCTTCGCTCTCGCGTGCCGTAGGTGCGTGCCCATACATGCAAAAACAACAAAAACAAAAAACTTTCAAACCACGTGCTAGAACAACTACACAGGCCGTTCCTTCGCTCTCGCGTGCCCGTACGTGCAACAAAAAATAATAACAATTTTTTTTTAAACTTTCAAACTTCGAGCCAAAAATAACTACACAGGCCATATCTTCACTCTCGTAAACGACGACTGGATTAGGGCATTGTGTTTATCTATAAATGCTCATAAGAAATCGAGAAAAAGTCATCACTATCCAGAAGTAGTGCATGCCCGTACGAAATGTTCACATGCATTCCACGAATTATCGCTTGCATTGAAGTAACACCTGCTGTGATACTTACACACACAGAGTTAATTAAAATCAAGTTTACCTCCCTGTCTTTGCTTGCCATGACATTCGCTGCGAATTGACCATGCCACTCCTACGCCACGGTAACTAAGGCACCGACCGATCCCCATCGTAACCGCACGGCACGTGACGTCATCGTCGCCGGCCGCGCACCGGCCTATGCGAAGTTAAGTCCTCACTGTCCGGAAGTTTGCATAACGCAGTTACGATTATTCACAATTTAGTTTTAATGGCCAATTATTCAATTAGCGCCAACGTATGTCATCGCAAGGAAAACACAAAGAGAAGAGAAAGAAAGAAAAAAAAAAAACGTACGTAACAAAAAACAACAACAACAACAAAAAAAACGTACGTACAAAAAAAAACAAAAAAAAACTTTCAAACACCACACAGTCCTGTTTCGCTTCGCTCTCGTAAACGACGACTGGATTGGGGCATTGTGTTTATCTATAAATGTGAATAATAAATCGAGATATTATTAGAATACATTAACTCATCACTATCCGGAAGTCCGGAAGTTATAACCCGTAATGGAGAACGCGGCTGAGGTTCTCTTCCCCCATCAGTCAGTCACGCAGCAACGTGTCCTGTCATTGGTTGGTAAATAACTGGCCGCAGAACGTGTCCTGTCATTGGTTGGTAAATAAATGGCCATAACTTGGGAACACTTGTCCGATTAATATCAAACCTTGAAAAGGCACATCCCGGGCCCCAGCAATATAGCTGGCAAGTTTCAATTAGATCGGACCAGTGGTTGTCAAGAAACAGCGGTCACACACACACACACACACACACACACCACACACACACACACACACACACACACACTGCTGGAATTATAGATAGATTAATATTATTTGTATTATTATTATGATTATGATTACCCTCTCCAGAGGAGAGGGTATTGTATTTGGGTCCGTTTGTTTGTCTGTTTGTTTGTTTGTCCACACATAACTTTCGTGTTTTTCTCTGCAACCGCTTGTCGGATTGAGACGAAATTGTCACCATTGGTGCGACGACTCATGTAGAATGTTTTAATGATAATTATGACGTCTTAAGGTCACGTGGTGTGGCAGGCATATTGGAAAACGGGAAAACTTTGGACCTCCGTATCTCTGAAACTGCACCAAGAAAAAAAGTTGTAACTTGGCACACAGCAAGTACTCCTCATGGGGAATGAGTGTGATTTTCATGACGTCATAGGTGCCCTCGTTATGACGTCATAATTGCATATGTAGAATGCCACATCCGATCAGTATGAAAAATTTTGAGGGTCATCTAGGGATAAAATGGTCCACAGAAAAAAACTTAATGATGTCATCGGTCAGGTGATTCAGCAGCCATATTGTTTTAATAAAAAAGAACCTTCAAAAATCTTCTCTGAAGTGGCTGAACAAATTGAGGCAAAACTTTACATGTATGATTGCCTGTCCATGGGGAACAAAAGGTTTACACATACTGTATGATATCAAAGGTCACATGGTTTGGCAGTCATATTGGATTTACCCTAAAACCCCCCCCAAAAATACACCACTCAAAAGAAGTCCTGGCGAAGTTTGCAATCTCTGATTGCTCTTTTTCTTGTGATTATTATTTTGGGATCAAGTCTTTCAGGCTGGTTATTACCGTGCGCATGAGAAGCGAAAAGCAGTGTTAGGCAATTGGTTCATGTCTGTCCACAAATTTCAGTTCATTATTTTCAGTTCATTATCATTATTTTTTTATTATTATTATTACCCTCACCCAAGGAGAGGGTATTACATTTGGGTCCGTTTGTTTGCTTGTTTGTTTGTTCGCACAGAACTTTTGTGTTTTTCTCTGCAACCGTTTGTCAGATTGAGACGAAATTTTCACCATAGGTGCGACTGCTCAGATAGAATGTTTTAATCATAAGTTGACGACATAGGTCACGTGGTATGACAGCCATGTTGGAAAAACGGAAAAACTTTGGACCTCTGTATTTCTGAAACCACACCAAGGAAAAAAATTAAACTTGGCACACAGCAAGTACTCCTCATGGGGAATGAGTGTGGTTTTTTATGATGTCATAGGTGCCTTCGTTATGACGTCATAATTGCATATGTAGAACACTACATCTGATCAGCATGAAAATTTTTGAGGGTCTAGGGATAAAATGGTCCACAGAAAAAAAATTGATGGCGTCAATGGTCACGTGATTCGGCAGCGTATATTGTTTAAAAAATAAAAAAAACCTTCAAAAATCTTCTTCTCTGAAGTGGCTGAAAAGATCGAGGGGAAACTTCACAGAAATGTTCCACAAACCTTGGCTGAACAAGTTTGTTGAGGAATAATTGATAGGTCACATGGTTTGGCAGCCATATTGGATTGAAGAAAATATTAAAAATGTTTTCTTTAGAACCGCTTAATCAATTGACATGAAACTTGCCATTTCTGATCTAGTGGTGATGGAGAATAAATGTTTTAAATTTCAACTTGATCGGACACATTATCCGGCAGCCAGAATTTTTTTTTTTGATCTGGGTTGTGTTTTTTTTTGTTTTTTTGAATATGGCTCACTTGGTTGTGCCTGGATGGGTTTGAGGGTAGAGGAGGAGGAGCTGAAATGCGATTCCTCTCTAGGTTCCTCCGATTACTTCATCTTTGCTTTTTGCTTGTTTGGGCTCCTGATTATTCAAATGCAGGACTATACATAGTTGGTCTTCCATTTGATTTGAATTGAATTTATTTTAATCCCATTCTGAATTCAATTGAATAATAATAATAAATAATCCCATTCTGAATTCAATTGAATAATAATAATAAAAAAAAAACGTCATGGGTCAGGGTCAGGTGTCCAATCAAAGCAGGATGTCTTGGTACCCGGTCATCACTGCCAGCAGTTATAAAGTGGCAGTTCTAATTATGTCTCTTATTAATTATGTAACACACCAGTACACAAACACCACACAAAATACACCGCACAAACTACACAAACACCACACAAAACAAGGTCTGCAATCTCTGATTGTTCTTTCTTGTTATTATTACAGCGCGGCGACATCGTGCTGTTATATAATTGGCTATTGTCACACTTATGGCGCGTACGTCCCTTTGATCTGAGGGCTATAAATATAATTTTGTCCAACGTCACAACTCTTCCCATCATGCATGCGTAATTCACCGGTTGCTCTACATTTAAAATTTTATAACTTGGCAAAATTGTTTCTTAACCTTTTACTGCCCCCAGCCACGCGATATCGAAGTATTCGCTTCTTGTTATTATTAGTATTATTAGCTTATCTGGAATTTAAATTCCATATAACTATAAGGTATTGTCATCGCGCACTGTCCGTCCGTCCATCTCCTATTTCGACTTCTCTGGCCAAACAGTGAAGCCGATCCGGCTGAAATTTGGCAGCAACGTTCCTCTCCTGACTGGTGACAGGAATTGCAAAGCTCGTTCCGGTCACATGACTTTAAGTATGTCAAAATGGCCGACTGAGTAAATTTCTTCAAAAATATTCTTTTCCTGATCCATCTTCACATCCAAATGCTACCAAATTTGGGTTAAAACATCAAGCCAGGGTAGCGATGTTAATTAAATTGTGGAGGTCATGCTGATCACATGACTGGAACTGTGTCAAAATGGCAGACTTAGTAAATGTTTGGGAAAATCGTATAAATTCCTTTAAAAACCTTCCTCTCTAAACCCACCAGGCAGAATGTTACCAAATTTGGGTTCCAACATTAGTCCAGGGTCCAGATAAGCTTCAGGTCCAATGGTCATATTTTTGTTAATCGAATCACCCGCACCCTACGGGAGCCATCAAGGAGGTCATGATATTATATTTATGCCTATTTTACTCCAAGGGGTCCCAGGATTACACACCCAAAAAATGGTTGCGATCGGT
>CM068959.1:90642895-90656944 GCA_035128595.1 Eptatretus atami
CTCCCTCACTCTCTCTCTCCCCTGACTCTCTCCCCTCACTCTCTCTCCCCCCTCCCGCACTCTCTCCTCTCCCGACTCACTCTCTCTCCCCTCACTCTCTCTCTCGCCCTGACACTCTCTCCCTGCTCTCTCTCTCTCTCTCTCTCTCTCTCTCCTCTCTCTCTCTCTCCTCTCACCCTCTCTCTCTCTACCCTCTCTCGTCTCTCACTCTCTCTTCTCCAGGGGAGAGAGAGAGTGAGGGAGAGAGAGAGCGAGGAAGAGTGAGAGTGAGGGGGAGAGAGAGTGAGAAGAGAGAGTGAGGGGAGAGAGAGTGAGAGAGAAGGGCTTTAAGCGGAAAGGGGGACAAAGGCACACGCACGTATACGTGCATGCGGACAGTGTGCGTACGTGCGGACACAGAACTCACCCTCTCCCCGCGCTCTCCTGCGTTCATCAGGCAAGACCGTGTGAGTGGAAATCCATGGCACGGCACGGGTTGCGAAGGGGGAGAAAGAGGCGCGAAGGGGGAAGGAAGAGGTGCAGAGCGGGTAGTGATGGAGAATATAGCCAAGGGAGAGGACTGTTATTGCGTACACGGGAGTAGCTTGATGAGGAGATGAGAATAGCGAGATGTCTCTGTGTATAGTTGAAGACGGAGCGAGTCAGTGCGGGGTGAGCAGCGGTTGTGAGACACGATTAAGACCCCTCCCTTATCCCCGCCCCTCAAGCTCCCTGAGCTCCTCCCCACCATATCCCCTACCTCTTCTCCTTCACCATGTGTGTCAGCATCTTCGTCCCGCTCTCACTCCACCCCTCGCTCGTCGCTCTCTCTCTCTAGCCTTACCTCGTATCCTCCTCCATCCATCCACCCCGCCCAACTCACGTGCTCCCCCCATTTTAATTTTACCTTCCCTCCCATACAATCTTATTTGTTGCTGCAAATCAGGCAATTCTCAAGCAATAAGAAGAGCATCCTCCCTCAGTCCTTCCACATTATTGCGGTTTCTTTTAATTCCCTCCTCTCTGGACAAATGCCCAAAAGCTTCGCGTCTAATGTTACAATATTACCTCAGATAATTCATGCTAAGAGTAAATATAACCAAAAGACTTAAAAAAATAACTAGTTATGTGCTGCTTCTTGACTCATATTATTAATAAGGAGATTACAGACCCAAACACAAGGTGATGCTGATGGGCCTACATTGCTTCCTCCTGTGTTGCAAGTTACTTCAGCAAGGGAAACAGATTTATATTACTTGTAACTGTGAGGCGATAATTCAAAACTGAGAGCTTTTGTTGTAAGTTAAATGTAGGGCCAAATGTTTTGTGGTCTGCTGCTGGGAAGTGCCACAGTCAATGGTGATTGTAATCTCGCTAGATTGTATAGGAGCCTTCGCACCAAGTGTGAACCTAATTTGTCCACATTTACAAATTTACATCATTAGTTTCTGTTTCCATATCAATTTGCGCGACTTAAGCTGGCAATTGGATCTGCTTACAGAGTCTGTGTGGGAAGTTATATTGTTTGTCGGGATTTTATGTCTCACATGGATTGCAGCAGGACAGCATGCTATGTCACATGCAAAATAGATGTTCCACAACTGCAGCCTCTGTTCTGACATTTCACTGAGCGGTCATTTTTTTTTGGATGTTGATTTGCTTCGCAGGGAATGAAACATAGACAGAGGAGTACTGCTCTAACATGATATGCCTACTCGTCCCTTCTGTTCCATGTCCTACCTGTATGTGTAACGTACTATTTTGCTGCATATATTGTGCAGTTTAATCCATTCCTGTCTGCTCCTCCTCCCTGTTCATTGTTTGAGTTTGTCATCATCTTCTGCCATTGGGCTCTTCCCCAAACTTCAATGTCTGCATATATATATATATAATATATTATCATATATATATATGTAAGAGACTAAACATTGTTAATGGATGCGATTAAATGTGAAACCAACGAGGTTGAGTATGAAATGGAAGAGTGCATTTTGGTGAGGAATGACATTTCGGTCTATGACATTCTTCAGCAGAGATTTCCTTGTGAAAAAGAAAGCATTTGAGATTCAAAGAGAGCAATGGTGCAAGTTGCATGGTGCAAAGGATGAGCGGTGAAAGGAGTGTGGCATGAGGTACGCAGTAAAGGAGCATGTGGCAAAGCTGTGTGGTGCAAGGAGTGCAGTGCAAGGCATGTCGTGCAAGGCACGATGTAACGAGATGGTTCAAGGGCCATGGTGTAAGCACGTGTTGCAAGTAGCGTGGTGCAAGCTAGCGCAGTGCAGGGTGTGCTGCAAGGCATGTGGTCGCAAGGAGCGTGGTGTGAGGAGTATAGTAAGAAGAGTGCGATGTGCGGAGCATGGTATTCAAAGCTCGCATGAGCAGATGATTACAGGTGTCATTGTTAGAAAATAACAGTGGTGGCTTGGAGATTCAGCACACAGGAAAGAGAAGTTTAAAGAACCATCATGTAGTGAGATTCAGCATTCATTTACTGTAGTGTTACATCATGGTCTGTTACCAAAGCTTTTAATTGTGGCCTCTTATAATAACATGAGGTATCTCTGGGCTGGATGGGACCATTGAGAGAGATTAATGGTCAGTTGAGAAAATGGCTTCTTGTGTTTCTTCATTCACAACAGTAGCTTTTATATGGTAAAGCACTAAGGTTTGTCCCATTGAGCTCTGCTCGGAACACTGCTTACTCTGTTGGAATGAAACAAAAGTAAAAGTGTAAAGCAAACATGATGAGAGTTGAGCAGAGCTTGAGGCAGAAGGAAGAGTCAGCGGAAGATGAAGTTTACACAGCATCCAAGACTGTGCACGAAGAACACACGTTTTAGTCTCAATGCATTTCTTGAAAGAAAAGAGGGCTTCGATTTGAGGCCGAGGTGTGACGGGGAGGAATGAAACGCCTCTGTGAGGAAGGGTGGGGGGGGGGCTACAGTACACACTCAAGGAAATGACAAACAGGAAAGAAGAGAGAGCGAGGAGAGGAAGGCAGTGGTGCACCGTCTCATTGCAGCCCCGGAGGGAATAGGCCCCCGTTACCCATACCAAAGCCAGCAATCTTTTTTCAATGGAAACTTAAAAAACCAAAGGCGAACATGCAATATGTGGTGAAAGAGGTGCATCTGAGTATGCTCGCTGACTTTTCAGAGTTATTAGTAAAAGGTCTTGACACCATGCACGATCTCCAAAAATGATCTTTTGTTCAGATAATGTCTTGGAACTCTTCGTTTGAATGAGTCAGATTTTGCACGTTCTCAGCATCTTTCGGTTTCCAAAAGCATTCGCCTGCAGAGCCATCGAGTACGATTCTCCTTCATGGGCCGGTGTTGCTCGATACACGTCTCGCCCAACTTCCTTCCTCCTCAGGGGGAGGTAGACTTTGGTTTCTTAGACCTTATCTGAAGCAGGAGTCAAAGCACAGGGTTCTCTCCTCTCTTCTGGTGGATAGTTTGGTGGCCTTGTGGACCTTTATTGCCTTTCTACTGGTCTTACCTTCACATGCAATCTCTGCCTTTGCCCCTCAGCACAACTGTTGGCTTACATTCATCCATTAAACCAATTCCTGGTTACTCTTTATACAGTCATAGCTTTGCACTCACCTCTATTACTTTGTCCACTCATTCTCTTGCCTGTGAAACATTCCTCCTGAGTGTGTCTTCCTTTGCTTCCCCCAGTCCCATAAGCCATCTCATTTTGTCTCATACATATCAATTAGCTTTTTCTATTCCTACTAACCCCAGCTTATCAGTGTCAACTTTATTAGTCACTCTGGTGTTTTTCTTTTGATGTCTTTTGTCCACATGTTCTCTCCAATGTGCTAATAGCTCCAGGAAGCCTCAAGGTAAGCTGAGCATTTGGGCAAAGGCAGTTACAGAGCAAGCGTGTGACGTCCCACTGTGTCTGATGTGGTTTGTGTGTGGTCAGTGTATGAATAATTTTTGCTTTTTTGACCACGTTGGATTATCAAGGTTTGATGAGCAACTCATGTGATTAATAAAGGGGCAAGATTGCATGGAGAGATGGATGTTAGTTAAATTGATGTAGTATGGGGAGGGAAAGTTGGAAAAAATGGAGGCACGGATATGTTTACTATTAGCGCCTGTTGCTGACACTGCAAGAAGCTACTCGTGCGATGTAGGACTATTATAATCGCCTTGGAATAAACCAACAGAAGCAAGCGCCATTCACATCTCTTAAATCGACTGGGTAATCGTCCCAAATATTTTCACCGCACACGAGGATACCCCATCCAATATATTCTTTCTAAAGGCTCCATCATTCCATGTATTTTGGTAAATATAATAGAATACGGTATAGTTAAACTAATATTCTGAAATGTGTTCATGGTGGAGAAGATATTAACATTGACATCTCGATCCAATTTCTCTCCTCCTCTTCCCCCATCCCCTTCCCACCATTTCTTTGGAGCAAATCAGCAGCAAAAAGAAACATTTTGGACATTTCAACCAACCTCGCTTTGCATGCATTACATCTTCACTCTTCTGCACTGATACATCAATATTAACCCTTTATCCCACGTCTTACTTCGAGCTATGGAGGAATGTTAAAAAAAAAAAAAATATATATATATATATGTGCTGAAACAGTTTCTTGCGCAAGGGTTTTTCCTAGGTGGTTTGCCATTGCCTTTCCAGCTTTTGTTTGTCCATGTCAGATATCGTTTTAAATGCTAAACATCAAGCAAGGAAGCAGCACATACCATAAAAAATAAAATAAAGTCATTTGGTGTTACTCCAACAGGTTTTGAACTGCCAACTTCTCAGCTCAAGAGCAAATGCTCAAACCTATTCCACCAAGTCTGGTGTGGTTGGTGTGTTGTGTGTGTGTGTGTGTGTGTGTGTGTGCTTTGTGGAATTTAGTTAAATTAGTTCTATCCTAATAGAAGGCACAGTACCACATTGTGGTGAGATAGAGGGGAAGACAGTTGAGTAAGAAAGAAAAATGAAACAACACAATTTTTTTTTCATAGTATTGATATGGTGAATATGAAACATTAACAGCATAAGATCTTGCATTTCTGGTGGGGCACATGAATTTATTCATATATTTCTGTACGGATGCGAATCTTGGAACCCTATCTCGCATATAAACACCATTTTAACTTTCATAGCGATGCCTTGTAAGATTCTTGTATCACCTGGCGAGACAGAATACCTAAACACCTCAATCCTAGACCGGTCGCATCAGGATTGAGTGTTCCTGATGCCGGCTAGCTTCGCTGGTCATGACACTCAACATATGGAAGATCATATAATCCGAAAGGGCTTTTCTACAGTCACGTGGTAGTAACAGTCAAGTTTGGTGACAGTCACATGGTAGACAAAGGAAGCGTTACAAGAATGTCTTAAGTCTACACTCATGTCATGTGCCATTCCAGTACCACCTGGGAACATAGGCCACAAAACAAGTCAGTTGGCGTAAACATTTGCGCAAAGGCTTGGACCACTTTGAATGTGAAGACTTGCTATCAAGAGACAGTGGAGGCAGGAAAGGAAACCTGCCAATTGCCCACTCAGCAAGGAACAACCTATACCTGTGATGTTTGCAGGAGACACTGTGGGTCTTGCATTGGACTGCAGCATTGCACAACGCACAATGCCTGAGTGAGCACACCAACGAAGGGGAGAGATTTGTTGAAAGCAACGACTCACACCATCATCATCATCATTCATATACAGGGCACTTCAAAGGGGAAGGGGGTTTGGCTCGCAAAAAGCTTGTCGAAGCCCCTCACTACTTTTTAATTTTATTGAGTCGTCGGGTTATGGAATTTATACCTCAAATAAAAGAAATATGTGTAGATCGACCTGTCCTCCAAAAATAAATTAATTAATATATTGATGAAAAAACCAAAACAAATCTGAAAAAATAAGTAAATTAAATATATATGTATCGTAAAAAAAATAAAAAATCAACCCAAAACAACAATCACCATCAAAACTACAAAACAACAAACAAACAAAACCCACAAACGATTTTTAGTCCCACAAATTTGAGGCCTGTAACTGTGCTAAACCAATCCATCCTCGGATAATGTTTTGGAAAACCATTGCCCCGACATGAAATTTATTGGTATTGATAGATAATCCCAACTTTTGGTTTCATTGCATCATTTTATCACATTCAGATTTTCCCATATGACTCGGGGAAGTTTTATCGAAGAACCACTGGTTGTAATTTTATTTCTTTAACATTATCGACATACATAACTCTATTTCACAGTAGCACATGTTGATGAAAGTTGGAATATGTACTTGGTTCCATGTTTCCGTTTCTTTTCACTCCGACTATCTGCATGACAAATTGGGAGACATCACAGAAACGTTTGCAGCATTCGAATATGGTATTCAACCTATGAATTGAAAAGGGATTAACATTGTTTTATTTAATACAAGTATGTTGCACATGTAAGTAATATTAATGTTTTCAGAGAAGAGGACTTTCAGGAGGGTGATGAAGACAATGTACCCATCCCAATACTGCACTTTGAATCAACTCATACCCGAGTCAATCCGCAACCAAAGAAAAGAGGCCTTCCGTTTTCTCTTTCAAATTGCTGGGTTTTTTTAATTCATTTATCAATTTGCAGTGTATTAAGTTTGGCCTATCGACTAAAGTTACCTCGCAGTGAGTCAGATAGCAGATCAGGCTCATCTTGAGATTCAGAAGCACCCCAACGTACTCAACGTGGCCGATTTGCATACGAGACTGTTGATTCTGCTTTCTGATGATATACGCCTCGGCGAATATTTGCTAGTATCTTTTCTCACGATCGCAGTCTACACAGGTACCAAATTTTCTCCAGCTTTTTTCTGGAAATGGCAATCATTTGAAACGACTGAAAAGGTGCATTATGTTTTCTCGACCGACAATGTCGCGGAGGCCGCATTGCGTCTTGCACGGCATAACGCTCTGAGTAACGACGCTCCTCATTGGTCGATTTAACTGGATTAGCCGATCAATCTAGTACGGTGATGTTGATTCGCAATGTAAGAGTGGATGACCTACATTTCCAATTTTTCAACGGTGGACAGCAACAAAATGGACGGCTTACTTCGTTTTTTCACGAAAACTGGAAGAACACTCAAACTGTGGATTTGCAGTCACAATTTTTCGTATTTTTCTTCATTTTATCAAGTGAAATTCATGCTCACTCATTGACATGCATCATGAAAGAGCAAAATAATCGGCATGCCTTTTGGTCTATGTTTACTTTACCCAAAACAGCCAATTTTCATTCATGCACTCCTGGAGTTCCTTCATATGCATGCAAAATTTCAGGCCCCTACATTTTAATAGTTTTGGAGTTATGGAGGGGACATGCATGCTGACTGACTGACTGACTGACTGATATACACTGGTATTTATATTATAGATTCATATAAATGATCCAACCCCCCACTCCCCGACCCAAATTCAAATCTTCTGCAGAAGCAAATCTCAGCTATAAGGTGATTGCAAACTCATGCTGCCAGTACGATCACGTTGAATGAACCTTTGGTTTCTTATGTATTAAAAAGTGAAGGAGATGTTGCATTAGTGTGTGAACGAGAGAGGGAAATTCCGTTTGCATGTCCCGTGGATGGGTTTCTCGCACGGAGATTACATACAGCGAACGGACGTCGGGGCATAAATCGACAAATTAATGTTGGATCAGAGATTTGAACTTTTGCCTTCAGATTGCTGTTTCGAAGTGCTGGAACCGGGAAGAAGAAAAAGCATTTCGGAGCTAATAATGTACTTCATCCCAAGGTGCGTTAGTATGTGTTGTGTTGTGTATGTGTGTGTGTGTGTGTGTGTGGTGTGGTGTGTGTGTGTTAACACCCCACCACCTGCACGTACAGCAGCTTGTCATAAAGGTGCAACAGTCGTATCGTTGTTTTTCACTGAAGATTGTTATAATATTGACATATCATGCATTGAGCCAACTAGCTTCGTGTCCACGAGCTGTTACATTCAGAAATAAAACGTAATTACTTTTGTACCAAATGAGACACAACGCAGTGGTTTTTATTGTCCATCAGAAGGGAACGAGAGCGTACGGCCTCTGAAAAGTTCACATGAATATCCCATTGAGTCAGTGATCAATTTTCTGTTTTTACTGTGCAAGTGAAGCGCAAAGCGGGTTAGCATTGGTTCACTCTGTCTGTTTGTTTTCAGACGTCGGTCTATGATTGAGCATCGACTTAATTTCAATTGAGTTTTATATTTAGAATATGATAAGAACATGAATCAGAAAACAACCTCTGAATTTGGCAATTTTACGGAATCTCATCTGATCGAACATGTGCAGAGAGGAGTGACATATATATATATATATATATATATATATATATTATATATATTATATATATATATATATACTATCATATATTATATATTTTTTTATTACTTTGTTCTGTCTGGCAGTGAAGCAAATTGAAAATAATTTTAAACAGGAAACTTGTTGTTTATGGGACGTCATAAAGCCACACAACAACAGGCATGAAGACTGATGTAACATGTTAAATAAGGTGGTGTAGGAGGCTGCATCAATGTGGTAAACTTCTGAAAAAGCTTATTTTTTCTTCTGTCTTTTAACACCTTTATTTTATTTCAATTGATATATATACTGACATTGGAGAACACAAATCTCCTTTTGGCACTTTCAACCCATCAGTTTAGCAGTACTTGGACAAAATATTGCGGCATTTTACGTCATCTCGACAAATCAAATTTGCCGCTCGTGTTTCGGGGTGTTGGAGAATATCGAGATTCAGACAAAATGGTTGCGAGTAGAAAAAGAGATTGTGCTTGGAACGCAAAAACAAGAGTTAAAAAAGACCTTTCCCTTGTCCTTTTCTCAAGCTGCACGGGTAAGGTGTGCTATGAACTCTCTGGGTTGTTTTCATTTTCAATTTATGAAATCCTCATTCCTAACAATCTTTAAGGAGTGCTTATCATGATAAACAGGGACTTGAACCTATCTGAGATAACTTCGTAACCAACATTCGCAAAGAATAAGCGTTGAAAAGGATAAGAAATCAGGTGACATTGACTGACCCCTGTAATGTGGGCTTTTCACTCTGCTCATTCAAATCGCCTCATAACCATCTGAGTGTTAATTAACAGGTGAAAGTGGAGCAAAAAGATACTGTGTCCAATTAACATATTTAAAACCAGAACAACACCTCGTTAGGAGATGCTCTAGAAACAGACTGTAGGCATGTCGTGAGAAAAAAAAGAGTCTTAAGTTTGAGAATGGTTTAGGGCTGAAACAAAGTGTGAAGGCAAGAGTTAACCACAACAGTCCAGGATCGAGCCGATATAAGGTGGCATGCTCAAGGGTTGAGGCCTTAGGACCACTCGGTGGACAGCTCTTGGATGTCACCCTCTGATGCGTGATGCACCGTTTTTATTTTTATTTTATTTTCCAGTGATATAAGGTTCATGGAGTAGTTGTACTGCATTAATAGACTGTCTGTACTTTAACATGAATTGCAAGGACATTATTCGACAATTTGGACAACCATGATGGTTATATGGATTTTAACCTGGGATTCTTCCATTGAATGACCATGGGTTCAGATGGGAACATAGGCCGGGGGAGATAATATAAAACATTATAATGTCAACAATTGACAGTAAAAAATATGGGGTTAATAACACTGAAATGAATTCATCAATGCAAAAGTATATTCCACACCGAAAACGAGATCGACACTGATGTGGAGAATAAACGCCAAAACTGATATATTGTAATACATTATGTTTATTAAAATGCAAATAGGATACTTTCCAACTGAAAAGGCCATTACCTGTGTTGATGGCTTTTTCAGCTTTGTTTTGTTCATTAATTGTGAAATGGATTAGGCACATGTTTATAGAGCATTCAATTGTAGATATGTAACTATGATAAACGTATATATAAGAGAAGAAATTTTACATCATTTATACATATAAGTATATATCTTGTTGCGGATCTGGGGTTCGAGTTTCGCCAAAATGGGAAGGCCTCGAGTTCCTCCCGAACACCCGGTCATGAGGCACCGGCACGGATAACTACATGCGCCGACAGGTTGCTAAGCAACCAAGAGCACTGATTGTACTATTACCTACTTCTGTGATACCTTAACGTGTGGACGGCTGGACAAGTTGGGTCTTGTGCCTCGAAGTGTATTCTAGTTAACCACGAGAACAGGAGCGGAGCTGCGAGTGCACACTGGCTAATAAGAGCAAATTACATGGTCGCAGAACTTCCGGCTATACTGCATGCGGACTTTGCGTGGTCCATAGGGAAAGATGCTACGAGCTCGGTACTTTCAACACAACAATTTTATTACAATAATGAACAAAAGGATATGCAAATATTTACAAAGAACATAAGGACACAGTGCAGAACTTACCGATATAAAGACTTCTACGATCTTAACTTACTAAGACAGGCCCATCAGAAACATACCCAAGGAAAATTAGAGAGCAAAGAAAGATGAGAAACAGATGAGGTATTTAGCAAACTCCATTGTACATGGCACGCGCTGATGGACCAAAGCTTTCCAGTCGCTTAGGAGGATACGAGAGAGGAAAACTGAGGGGTCGGTGCGTGGTAGAGGAGGTGCAAAATGAGGGACCAATGAGGTGCAGTGAAATCAGATGAGGTGCAGAGAAGAGAAATGAGAAGAGGTGTGTGTTGTGGGTCTCTCTGAAAGGAACGTTTGTCGGGACTTGCCCTCGCCGATTGCTCTTTTGTTTCCACGGCAGACGGGACGGAAAACAAAGGAGAAGAACCTGTGAGAAGCTAGCCTAATGATGAGTGTAAGGAATGTGTAAGTGTAATGATATGCCCTGATAACTTGTGATCGGTCTGGCACTTGGTTCACTCAGCCACCCAGTGCTCCGCTCCGCCTGCTCTGTTATCCGAGCTCTGTCCGCCTGTTCAGCTCCACTTCCATCCAAGCTGATCAAGCCAAAAAGTGGTCTCACATGTCTCTTTTTCCCTCCCGACAGGTAATTTATTGTTATTTAGCGAGGGAGAAGCCTAAGGTGGATCAGGATGGACGGTAGGAGTTTTCCGAGCAACTCTTTTTAGTGCCCAGACGCTTCCTCTGATTTTGCCCTGCCATGTGAGGACTCAGTCCAGAATTATCTCATTCCTTTCTTTGCCCTGCCATGTGAAATGAATCGGGAAGAAGTGAATAGGCCTATCTAAAACGAGTACTAATGAAATAACTCTTTTGGGACTGCTATATGCTGCTTTCTTTGACTGGGTGGAGTGCCAGCCTTGCAAGACCCGCAAAATATATATATATATATATATATATATATATGTATATTATATACATATATATTAACATACATATATACATATACATATACATATAATATACATATACATATATATATATATCTTATTATTTCCGAGTTTGTGGTTCGTGTCGTGCTATCTTCGACTTGTTCGCGCTCGAGTAACGTGATTTCGGCTACTTATCTCAAAGACAATGAGGTGCATGGTACAAAAAAGTAAATAAATGGTTCTGAATAGTGAATCGATTCCACTTACTGCATTAAGTAAATACTACTGATACTCTGCATCAGTTCCTTCCAACCACCCACCCCAACATGTCGCGCAAGCGCGGGTTATGCAGATATATAGACTGTACTGTGCAAGAAGGGGAGGGGGGAGAGAGAGGTGGAGAAGGGGCAAGAGGAGGGGAACTGTGGGAGCAGGAGAGAGGGTGGGGTGGAGTGGGGGAGAGTTGACGTCTGAAGTCACATTTCATACTACATGATTTCACTGGTCCGTGCTCCTGTCCCATGTCTGCCCACATGAATATACCTACTCTTTCCTTATCCATTCTTCACTGGAATCTGATAATTTACACAGATCACAGATCTACACTTCAACAGTGGATAAATACTTTGTAAAATACACATGCAGAAAACATTCATTCTGTTTTCATTGTGCCAGACTACACATGCCTCACTCTGTGTGTACTACAGTAATGTGTTCAAACTGCTTTCTTTCTGATACATCGACCACATAACAGAAGGAAGATGAAAATATGTTTGGTTTCAGTACAGGGCTGAAGAAGACTTTGTATTGATGTTGATTGCCTCTAAAACCTCCAATAAGGTAAAAATGTGTTTCTAGTGTGCTTCATGTGCACATTTAAGCAAAGTAATGTACATGTAGTTTGTAAAGTAGTGAACGTTCACAGGCACACTTTGTCATGCCAAACTTTAAAAATAGGGCAATACCCATGGGTGCTCACGGCTGGCTAAGATAACCAGTGAACCACTGGTCGGCATGGATGACCCACAAAATATGTAACGGAGAAGAAAGTAAATATGTATTTCGTGGGGGAACGCCTGATTTTTTTTTTTTTATGCTATGAACAAACTTTGGTACATCACGGGTGATGAAGGTTGTGGTCAAGTTATTTTTGTACATTATGGGTGATGAAGGTTGTGGTCAAGTTACATCCCAATTGTGTGTGTAGTTTCTGAGAAGAAAGGAAATACCTATTTTGGAGGGCAACCCCTATAAACCCCTTAGAGCCCGATTGTTTTTTAATGTCAAGAAAAAAACTTTGGTACATCACTGGTGATGAAGGTTGTGGTGGTTTCATCGAAATTGTGTGTGTGGTTTTTGAGAAGAAAGCAAATACCTATTTTGGGGGGCAAACTCCCACAGACACCCTTTGACCCCAATTTTTCTTATGCCGTGACAAACCTTGGTACATCATGGGTGATGAAGGTTGTAGTAAAGTATCAGCGAAATCGTGTGGTAGTTTCAGGAAGAGAGCAAATGCCTATTTTAGGGGACTCAAATCCCCGCAGGCTACCCTAGACCGTAATTTTTATCAATGTCGTGAACTTTGGTACATCACGGGTGATGAAGGTTTGTGGTCAAGTTTCCACAAACCGTGTGTGGTTTTGTGAAGAAGTCGCAAGTGTTTATAGACGGATGGACTGACAGACGGACGACCACGCCATCCCATCAGCTACCAGGAACTCTACAGTACTATGTTCAGACGTCTAAGACTGTACTACACCTTCCAACGCCATATTTGATACCTTTTCTGCATGAATTGTTCTGCTTTGATTTATCATCCACATTTCAGAAGTGAGATAAACAGTGTATCTTTCTGGCTTCAAACCAGCACTGAAACTGGAAGGCGACTCGAATAGAGCCCATACCTCCCCAGGCTGAACCCGTTGATAGCACGGTCTGAACCTGGACCAGAACCAAAATCGAATTGGCTTGTTCTTGTCACTACTCAACTCATCCACCAAGTTTTGTCATGTCATCCACAACTTTTTGAATTATCATGCGATATATCGTTGTTGGCCCCATCTCTAAATGGTGAAGAATCACTTAAAAACTAAAAAAAAATTCTCATATCTTGATCTGGATTCGCATTTACAACATCAATATGATTCTTCTTGTCACACACAAACCTGTCCAAGAGTTTCGTCGGAATCCGTCCACAAATTTTTGAGATATTGTGCTGTATATCATTTTTGCCCTCTCTTTCAAAGGTGAAGATCGCTTCAAAATTCTCGTATCCGGATCTGGATCCAGATAATCACCAACATCGAAACATTTTGTCCTTGTCATACAGCCAAACTCTCCACCAAATTTCGTCCGAATCTGTCTGCAAATTTTTGAGATATCCTGTTCTCAGACAGACAGACAGACGACAGTGGTGAAAACATAACCTCAGTCCACCTTCAATGGCAGCGCTATTAACTAAATGTTGTTGCCTGTAATTGTACTAACTCTAATGAAGTAGGATGTGAGTGTCTGATCGACTGTCTTATTGCATACATGTACAATCATCAATATTTGTTGTTCTTATCAATAAGAAATGCATGTTATACAATACATGTTCCTCATTATTTGATGAATATCAAGGGAAAAGGAATATATATATATATATATATATACACACACACACCACACACACACACACACACACACACACACACACACACACACACACACACACACACCGAGGAAACGCTGATAGATATCGTTTATTTTGCACGTTTTATTCA
>CM068959.1:90656969-90670142 GCA_035128595.1 Eptatretus atami
GAAATATACTATATATATATACACACCCCACACACACACACACACACACACACACACACACACACACACACACACACACACACCGAGGAAACGCTGATAGATATCGTTTATTTTGCACGTTTTATCATTATCTGAGGTAATATTGTAACATTAGACGCGAAGCTTTTGGGCATTTGTCCAAGAGGAAGGAATTAAAAGAAACCGCAATAATGTGGAAGGACTGAGGAGATGCTCTTCTTATTGCTTGAGAATTGCCTGATTTGCAGCAACAAATAAGATTATGGAGGGAAGGTAAAATTAAAATGGCAGAGGGGGGGGAGCAGTGAGTTGCGGGTGATGATAGGGAATACTGAGGTAAGGCATAGAGAGAGAGAGCGAGAGCGAGGGGTGGAGTGAGAGCGGACAGAGATGCTGACACACATGGTGAAGGAAGAGGTAGGGGATATGGGGGGAGGAGCTCAGGGAGCTTGAGGGCGGGGATAAGGGAGGGGTCTTAATCGTGTCTCACAACCGCTGCTCACCCCGCACTGACTCGCTCCGTCTTCAACTATACACAGAGACACTCGCTATTCTCATCTCCTCATCAAGCTACTCCCGTGTACGCAATAACAGTCTCTCCCTTGGCTATATTCTCCATCACTACCGCTCTGCACCTCTTCCTTCCCCTTCGCGCCTCTTCCCCCCTTCGCAACCCGTGCCGTGCCTATGGATTTCCACTCACACGGCTTGCCTGATGAACGCAGGAGAGCGGGGAGAGGTGAGTTCTGTGTCCGCACGTACGCACACTCGCATGCACGTATACGTGCTGTGCCTTTGTCCCCCTTTCCCTTAAAGCCCTTCTCTCTCACTCTCTCTCCTCACTCTCTCTTCTCACTCTCTCTCCCCTCACTCTCACTCTTCTCGTTCTCTCTCTCCCTCACTCTCTCTCTCCCCTCACTCTCCCCTCTCTCCTCATCTCTCCTCCCCTCACTCTCTCTTCTCACTCTCTCCCCTCACTCTCTCCCCTCATCTTCTTCTCTCTCTCACTCTCCTCCCCTCACTCTCTCTTCTCACTCTCTTCCCCTCACTCTCATCTCCCTCGCTCTCCTCCCTCCCTTCTCTCTCCCCCACTCTCTCTCTCCCTCACTTCCTCTCTCTCCCCACTCTCTCTCTCTCTCCCACTCTTCTCTCCTCACTCTCTCTCCCTGACTCTCTCTCCCTGACTCTCTCTCCCTGCGCTCTCCTCTCTCCTCACCTCTCTCTCCCTCACTCTCTCCTCCCACTCTCTCCCCTCACTCTCTCTCTCTCCCCTCATCTCTCTCCCCTCACTCTCTCTCTCCCGCCCTCTTCTCTCTCCCCTACTCTCTCTCTACCCCTTCACTCTCTCTCTCTCTCCCCTCACTTCTCTCTCTCCCTGACTCTCTCCCTCACTCTCTCTCTCCCCCTCATCTCTCTCTCCCCTCATCTCTCTCTCTTCTCCCTCACTCTTCACTCTCACTGACTCTCTCTTCCCTCACTCTCTCTCTCCCTCACTCTCTCTCTCCTGACTCTCTCCCCACTCTCTCTCCCCCCCACCTCTCTCTCCCCTCACTCTCTCTCCCCTCACTCTCTCTCTCGTCCCTGACACTCTCTCCCTGACTCTCTCTCTCTCTCTCTCTCTCTCTCTCTCCTCTCTCTCTCTCTCCTCTCACCCTCTCTCTCTCTACCCTCTCTTCTCTCCACTCTCTCTCTTCTTCTCTCCCCATTTCTCTCTCTCTGATTCCTTTTGTTTTCTCCTCTTCATCTCCCTTCCTTTATTACTTTGCTCTCTGTACTAAACTACTTTCCCTCTCAGAGTCCGTATTTCCTCCTTCTACTCTCTATCTATAGCTATCCTCGAAATTCCCAAATATCCACCCAACTGTGCACAAGAGCAGTTGCATGGGTTTCCGATCAGAGGGTGCCTTAACCCCCCCCTGCCCTCCTTCCATCTCCTTGCACACTCTCCCATCCATCCATCTACTGAGGGATGCGACATCTCACGTGACGAGGTTCGAACCCCATTCGGATGTACGAGAGGACTTTCGGTCATTATTAGTACCCAGGGACGTAGGAAGCAAAATTGCCGGGGATTGGGGGCGAAAGTCATGTGAGGCACATTCAGTCCTCAGGAGACCTGCATTGTAGATGTGCATCTTGTCTCAACACACACACACACACACACACACACAACACACACACACACACACACACACACAAACATGCACACACACGCACGCACACCACACACACACAGACACAGCACACACACACACACAAACACACACACACACACGCAAGTCACACCACACACCACAGTCAGGTGATTGAAAACATTATAATCTCTGATTATGTTTTTTTTGAGAAGGTTTTACCGATATCATGTTTATTTCCATTCCTGAATATTTAAAAACTTAGATATAAATATTCTTCGCAAATGTTACTGAAATATACTTTTATAAACATTTCAACTCCTCAAGTCATATATTGTTATCATGTTTTATTTATTTATTATTACTCCTTTTAATGTCGAACTAAGGATCCTGTTTATAAACTTACTCGAACATATACACATGTATGTTTCATGAAGCATCGCTTCCTAGCCTAAGTATACCCGTGTCTCTACATTTGCTTCTCAGCAATGTTATAGTCACTTCTTTTACTACTACAGCCTACAGGTACTCCTTACTGCATTAGACTACAGCACGTAGCGAGCAGGTGTGTTGTACTTTATGATGTGCAACTTCAAATAGGACCATGTAGTAACAAAAGCAATGGATCTGTAAAATTCGCCGCACGAGGCGTGTGCACCACATTCTATCCTTCACGTTGCCTCGCGTGCTCAGCGTTTGAGCCACGTGTTTGAAACGAGTGCAAATGTACAGAGACATGATAGAAGAAATACACCATGATTTTAAAGAATTTATTTAACATTTAAGATATATTGATCCATTTTAATAACTACACTAACTAGTATTTGGTAGACTTGCCATTTGTGATTTCATTGCTTTTACTTTTCAACATAGAACGAACGAGTTCCGAAAATTTTCTCTTGTGAGATTTCTGCCCAGGCTTAACACAAAAAGGTTTATCAACTGCCGTGATGTTGGTTTCCTGGACTTTCCCGCACAGCTCGATCCAATATGGCCCAGATGTGCAATGGGATCATAGTCAGGAGACCGACTTGGCCATGAACGTCACTTGATCCCATTTCTGTCTACATTCTTGGTCTTTTTGCAATGTGGCATGGAGCTCCATCTTCCATGAAGGAGTGTTTTTTGACCATCTGACCAGTGGAGAAGACGGGGGATGCATCTCAAGGATAGGAAGTGTATATCGTAGAGTTGATGTGCCAACATATTCTACAAGCTCTGACGACCAGTGCTCCAGATTGCTCCCCACACCATCACTGAAAACCAACCGTGTTTGACAGTTGGCTGCAATCGGTTCAAACAAAACTCTTGACTGGGAAGTCTCCAACCCACAGAAAATTAGACCCAAACGCGTCCACTGGTCAGAAAATTGAGATAAATTGGACTCATCTGAAAAAAAATACAGTTTGCCAAAATCCAAGGGTCTGGTGGCCATCTCGTCAGCCCACTTCTTTCTCCCTTGAATGTTGGCTGGTTAAAAGAGGTTTTCTCCTCGCTGCTCTCTCATAGTAGCCCAGTTGATGAAGGTACCGCATGCAGTCTTTGAGCTAACTTGGACCTCCTCTGCAACATCTGCTGCCTTGCAACGGTGAGTTTTCTCAATGGACGTCTGACAGCTGGAGACACTTTCTGAGGCCCACGGTCGACCAAACAGGAAGCTGTGATATCCTTGCCTTCCTGGTGAATTGCACAATCACCCGATTGACCGTAGAAAGCGGAATGCCAAGGCTCTGAGCCTGCCTGACGTGCTGACTCCACTTCCGATTGGCAACAATTCACCTCTTTGAAAATCCAAAGGTCTGTGTCCCTGGGTTCGAGGCATAGTTAATTGTCATTCAGTACTCGAACTCTTTCTGAAAAAAAATTAGTGAATATTAGTACAAATCGACTAGTTAAACTGCTTTATAAGATTGAATGAATAAATTAAGTGTCTATTTACTTCGTCATGTCTCGTGTAATACATGCACACATTAAAAGCGATTTTATCGACGTGCACACACCTCTTCTGTGTACACCACTAACACGACACCCAACTGGCGATATCATTCTTATGCGTCAGCGGCCTACCGTTACTGGGTAAATAGGCATTAGAGTCTAGACAACACACGCACACACATTTGAAATGTCAAGTTAAGAATGGCGATTTATCGTGTTTCGCTGAATTTGGCATATGAATGATGTATCACATTGGGGTGAACTTTTAATTGTATGATATTTTCAAATTTGTTCGTTTTGCGGCTTTTGATGACATACGGCGCATGTGCTTTGAACTTGAGATTTGTGTCGTGAAAATTGATTATCGAGGTGTGTTCATGTGAAAAGTAATACAGTAAACGCTCTTCTTCATCTTTGCCCTGGCCTATCCTGACAAACACATTTAATAAATAATTGCTTCAGCTTCAATGTTTTTCTCGTCCAAAAATATGTGTGCTCAGCAACATGTTATGTGTGCAAACCACTCATTTTCAAACTTGAAAGTGACACTTGACAGGAAAAACAGGGATGAATCTCTCAAAGAGACACTTATATTTGAGTTTATTTTTTTTTAAAAAAACGACAAGAGTGGGATGCCCAAGTCACTTTTGGAAAAATGTGTGTTCATTCCCTCAACCACTGGTCAAACCTCTTCATGTAGATGTATGTTATTGTAATTGTGTGGCATGTTATATATATATAATATATATATAATATTAATATATATATATAATATATAATATATATATATTACTATAATCATTCTTGAGTATGATACATCTCTCACACACCACCACACACACACACACACACACACACACACACACACCACACACACACACATACACCTTTTATTGCTTAATGCAAGCTTGCAGATTTACCCTGAGGTTGCTTTGGTAATGACGATCTGTTTCCGTCTCCATCCAGTCTCTCTCTCCTCCTCTCTGTCTGTCTCTGCCTCCTCTTCTCTCTCTCTCTGTCTCTCTCTGTCTCTCTGTCTCTCTGTCTGCTCGTTCTCTTCTCTCTCTCTGTCTCTCTGTCTCTGTCATGTCTGTCTGTCTTCTCTGATGTCTGTCTCTCTCTCTCTCTTCTCTCTCACCCCCCCCCCCCGCCCCTCACATCGTTCCTTTCTCTCCACTACCCCTTTCTCTCTCCTCTTCCTCATCCTCTCTCCCACCCTCTCTCCTCCCCCAAACCCCATTTCTCCCTCCCCCCCATATCCTCTCCCACACCTCTCTACCAATATACCTTCTTACCCCTACCCTCCACCTTCACCCTTATCTCCACACGCCTCCTTCTCTCCCCCACTCCCCTTTCTCCGTCCCACCTTCCATTTCTCTCTCTCCGCCCTCCTTCTTTTTCCCCCCTCTTCTACTCAATTCTCTCTCGCAAGACTCTCCCAACATTTATATTCTCTGTCCTCTCATCCCTTTCTTTCCCATCACTGTTTCCATTTTCGTTGCTGATAAGCCCAAGCAAATTGTCTCCAACTAGACCCAAATGCTAAAATGCCTGACCTGTAATACTCCCCTCTTCAGTGTGTCCTTTTGATCTATCTCTCAAGATTGGTCATTATATTTCATTGAGCTTTTCCAATCTGTCCATCTCATATTACTTTCGTCAAATTTGAGCAAACGGTGATTTAATTGATGACCTGTGTATAAACAAGTATCCTGCTTTTCTTCTTTATTCCTATTCTAATGTTTGTCATATCCAACAATTAACTTTACATTACGTTGATAGCTCGACTAGAATTTTAGCGTGATTTTGCCTTGCTGATGAACCCAGAAGGCAAGAAGGGTGCAAAAACAAGCTCAAAAATGCATACCTGCATACTTCATTTAAGAATTCTACATTCAATCGAAGGATGAAGAAATAGCCCAGATATAGCACATGCTCCATCGACGTCTATCCTGGATTGATCTTGACCCAGCTATAAAATTCACCCTATGTTCAAGCAGGAGGGAGATTCATCAATGATGCACCTCCAACAGAAATACATTAATCGTGGGCGCTGTATGCCACAGCATGTTGTTTGGTGTTGTATGAAGATCGACGGCTGTTTTTACAAAGAGTAAGGCAGGTTATTGTTTACCTAACAAAGTTCGCAAAATTCCGCCCCTACTGTCTAGTAAGCAATGGCAAACACAAGCGTAACCTTTAATCAAAAGACTGCCACAGCAGCACTGACCCTGCTAGGAGTAATCATGATCGACGATGATGCTTCCTATTAACAAATTTCTATCGTTTTAGCCGTTTTTAGTCTTCATAAAAACATTTCTTGCAAGATTGAGTGTTGTATATCCTGTAAGCTTCAGACACCTTTCAGTATGCCTGATTATAAGAACTTACTATAATTACACCGTCTGTCACGTCTCCGTCTGTTTTCCAGTACCCAAAACGGCTGAACGATCGCACCATTTTGTTGTGTTAATCCTGAAGCCTTGGGAGTAAAATAGGCATAAAGTATAATCATGACCTCCTTGAGGCTCCGTAAGGTGCGGGTTGATCGATAAGCAAAAATATGAGCCATTGAACTCGAAGCTTATCTGGACCCTTGGACTAATGTCTGGAACCCCAAATTGGTATACATTCTGCCTGGTGGGTTAGAGGGAGAAGTTTAAGATATACGATTTTCCCAACTTTACTAAGTCTGCACCTTTTGAAAGTTCCAGTCATGTATCCACATGACCTGCCACAATTAAAACTCGCTACTCTGGCTTAATGTTTAACCCAATGTTGTAAGCATTTTGGAGTGAAATGGATCAGGAAAAGATAATTTTGAAGAAATATTACTCAGCTGCCATTTTACATACTTAAGTCATTGACCGGAACGGCTTTGCAAATTCTGTCACCAGTCAGGAGGGAACGTTGTGCCAAATTTCAGCGGATACGCTTACTGTTTGGCCAGAGAGTCGAAATAGAGAATGGACGGACACGACAGTGCCGAGACAATACCTTATAGTATCATGAATTAAAGCCGATAGCTATAGATACAATAGTAACAAGAGAGCGAATACTTCGATTATCGCGTGGCTGGGGCAGTAAAAGGTTAAGAAGATGAAACACTCTTTTCCCTTGATATTCATCAAATAATGAGGAACATGTATTGTATAACATGCATTTCTTATTGATAAGAACAACAAATATTGATGATTGTACATGTATGCAATAAGACAGTCGATCAGACACTCACATCCTACTTCATTAGAGTTAGTACAATTACAGGCAACAACATTTAGTTAATAGCGCTGCCATTGAAGGTGGACTGAGGTTATGTTTTCACCACTGTCTGTCTGTCTGTCTGTCTGAGAACAGGATATCTCAAAAATTTGCAGACAGATTCGGACGAAATTTGGTGGAGAGTTTGGCTGTATGACAAGGACAAAATGTTTCGATGTTGGTGATTATCTGGATCCAGATCCGGATACGAGAATTTTTGAAGCGATTCTTCACCTTTGAAAGAGAGGGCCAAAAATGATATACAGCACAATATCTCAAAAATTTGTGGACGGATTCCGACGAAACTTCTTGGACAGGTTTGGTGTGTGACAAGAAGGAATCAATTGATGTTGGTGAAAATGCGAATCCAGATCAAGATATGAGAATTTTTTTTTTAGTTTTTAAAGTGATTCTTCACCATTGAGAGATGGGGCCAACAACGATATATCGCATGATATTTCAAAAAGTTGTGGATGACATGACAAAACTTGGTGGATGAGTTGAGTAGGTGACAAGAACAAGCCAATTCGATTTTGGTTCTGGTCCAGGTTCAGATCCGTGCTATCAACGGGTTCAGCCTGGCGGAGGTATGGGCTCTATCGAGTGCCCTTCCAGTTTCAGTGCTGGTTTGAAGCCAGAAAGATACACTGTTTATCTCACTTCTGAAATGTGATTGATAAATCAAAGCAGAACAATTCATGCAGAAAAGGTATCAAATATGGCGTTTGGAGAGGTGTAGTACAGTCTTAGACGTCTGAACATAGTACTGTAGAGTTCCTGGTAGCTGATGGGATGGCGTGTCGTCCGTCTGTCAGTCCATCCGTCTATAAACACTTGCGACTTCTTCACAGAAACCACACACGGTTTTGTGGAAACTTGACCACAACCTTCATCACCCGTGATGTACCAAAGTTCACGACATTGATAAAAATTACGGTCTAGGGTAGCCTGCGGGGAATTTGAGTCCCCTAAAATAGGCATTTGCTCTCTTCCCTGAAACTACCCACACGATTTCGCTGATACTTTACTACAACCTTCATCACCCATGATGTACCAAGGTTTGCTCACGGCATAAGAAAAATTGGGGTCAAAGGGTGTCTGTGGGAGGTTTGCCCCCCAAAATAGGTATTTGCTTTCTTCTCAGAAACCACACACACAATTTCGATGAAACCACCACAACCTTCATCACCAGTGATGTACCAAAGTTTTTTTCTTGACATTAAAAACAATCGGGCTCTAAGGGGGTTAATAGGGGTTGCCCTCCAAATAGGTATTTCCTTTCTTCTCAGAAACTACACACACAATTGTGATGTAACTTGACCACAACCTTCATCACCCATAATGTACAAAATAACTTGACCACAACCTTCATCACCCGTGATGTACCAAAGTTT
The DNA here is from genome assembly GCA_035128595.1 of Eptatretus atami. Lineage (NCBI taxonomy): Eukaryota > Metazoa > Chordata > Myxini > Myxiniformes > Myxinidae > Eptatretus > Eptatretus atami. The sequence continues at coordinate 90,665,710 of CM068959.1, forward strand.
GTTCATAGCATAAAAAAAAAAAATCAGGCGTTCCCCCACGAAATACATATTTACTTCTTCTCCGTTACATATTTTGTGGGTCATCCATGCCGACCAGTGGTTCACTGGTTATCTTAGCCAGCCGGTGAGCACCCATGGGTATTGCCCCTATTTTTAAAGTTTGGCATGACAAAGTGTGCCTGTGAACGTTCACTACTTTACAAACTACATGTAACTTACTTTGCTGTAAATGTGCACATGAAGCACACTAGAAACAACATTTTTACCTTATTGGAGGTTTTAGAGGCAATCAACATCAATACAAAGTCTTTCTTCAGCCCTGTACTGAAACCAAACATATTTTTCATCTTCCTTCTGTTATGTGGTCGATGTATCAGAACAGAAAGCAGTTTTGAACACATTACTGTAGTACACACAGAGTGAGGCATGTGTAGTCTGGCACAATGAAAACAGAATGAATGTTTTCTGCATGTGTATTTTACAAAGTATTTATCCACTGTTTGAAGTGTAGATCTGTGATCTGTGTAAATTATCATATTCCAGTGAAGAATGGATAGGAAGAGTAGGGCTATATCATGTGGCAGATGGGACAGGAGCATGGACAGGAGCACGACCAGTGGAAATTCCATGTAGTATGAAATGTGACTTCAGGATGTCAACTCTTCCCCACTCCACCCCACCCTCTCTCCTGCTCCCACAGTCTCCCTCCTCTCTTTGCCCTTCCTCACCTCTCTCTCACCTCTCCCCTTCTTGCACAGTACAGTACTATATAATATGTATATGTATATATGTTATATGTATATATATGTATATATATATGTAGATATATATATATATGTATATATATATATATTATTGTTGCGGTTCTGCAAGGCTGGCACTCCACCCAGTCAAAGGGCAAGGCAGCATATAGCAGTCCCAAAAGAGTTATTTCATTAGTACTCGTTTTAGATAGGCCTATTCACTTCTTCCCGATTCATTTCACATGGCAGGGCAAAGAAAGGAATGAGATAATTTCTGGAACTGAGTCCTCACATGGGCAGGGCCAAAATCAGAGGAAGCGTCTGGGCACTAAAAGAGTTGCTCGGAAAACTCCTACCGTCCATCCTGATCCACCTTTAGGCTTCTCCCTCGCTAAATAACAATAAATTACCCTGTCGGGGAGGGAAAAAGAGACATGTGAGACACACTTTTGGCTTGATCAGCTTGGATGGGAAGGTGGAGCTGAACAGGCGGACAGAGCTCGGATAACAGAGCAGGCGGAGCGGAGCACTGGGTGGCTGAGTGAACCAAGTGCCAGACCGATCACAGTTATCAGGGCATTATCAGTTACACTTACACACTTCCTTACACTTCATCATTAGGCTAGCTTCTCACAGGTTCTTCTCCTTTGTTTTCCGTCCCGTCTGCCGTGGAAACAAAAGAGCAATCGGCGAGGGCAAGTCCCGACAAACGTTCCTTTCAGAGAGACCCCACAGACACACACCTCTTTCCATTTCTCTTCTCTGCACCTCATCTGAATTTCACTGCACCTCATTGTAGCCCTCATTTTGCACCTCCTCTGACCACGCACCGACACCCTCAGTTTTCCTCCTCGTACTCCTCCTAAGCGACTGGAAAGCTTTGGTCCATCAGCCGTGCCATGTACAATGGAGTTTGTAAATACCTCATCTGTTCTCATCTTTCTTTGCTCTCTAATTTTCCTTGGGGTATGTTTCTGATGGCGCCTGTCTTAGTATAAGTTAAGATCGTAGAAGTTCTTTATATTGGTATAGTTCTGCACTGTGTCCTTTATTGTTCTTTGTAAATATTTGCATATCCTTTTGCTTCATTTATTGTAATAAATTGTTTGTGTTGTAAATGTACCGAGCTCGTAGCATCTTTTCCCTATTGGACCAGCAAAGTCCGCATGCAGTATAGCCGGGAAGTTCTGCGACCATGTAATTTGCTCTTATTAGCCAGTGTGCACTCGCAGCTCCGCTCCTGTTCCGGTGAGTTAACTAGAATACACTTCGAGGGCACAAGACCCAACTTGGTCCAGCCGTCCACACGTAAGGTATCACATGAAGTAGTGTAATAGTACCAATCAGTGCTCTTGGTTGCTTAGCAACCTGTCGGCGCATGTAGTTATCCGTGCCGGTGGCCTCATGACCGGGTGTTCGGGAGGAACTCGAGGCCTTCCCATCTTGGCGAAACTCGAACCCCAGATCCGCAACAAGATATATACTGTATATGTATAAATGATGTAAAATTTCTTCTCTTCATATATACGTTTATCATAGTTTACATATCTCACATTGAATGCTCTATAAACATGTGCCTAATCCATTTTCACAATTAATGAACAAAACAAAAGCTGAAAAATGCACATCACACAGGGTAATGGCCTTTTTCAGTTGGAAATGTATCCTATTTGCATTTTAATAACATAATGTATTACAATATATCAGTTTTGGTCGTTTATTCTCCACATCAGTGTCGATCTCGTTTTCGGTGTGGAATATACTTTTGCATTTGATGAATTCATTTCAGTGTTTATTAACCCCATATTTTTTACTGTCAATTGTGACATTATAATGTTTTATATTATCTCCCCCGGCCTATGTTCCCATCTGAACCCATGGTCATTCAATGGAAGAATCCCAGGTTAAAATCCATATAACCATATGGTTGTCCAAATTGTCGAATAATGTCCTTGCAATTCATGTAAAAGTACAGTACAGTCTATTAATGCAGTACAACTACTCCATGAACCTTATATCACTGGAAAATAAAATAAAATAAAAACGGTGCATCACGCATCAGAGGGTGACATCCAAGAGCTGTCCACCGAGTGGGTCTAAGGCCTCAACCCTTGGACATGCACCCTTATTATCGGCTCGATCCTGGACTGTGTGGGTTAACTCTTGCCTTCACACTTTGTTTTCAGCCCTAAACCATTCTCAAACTTAAGACTCTTTTTTTTCTCACGACAGTGCCTACAGTCTGTTTCCTAGAGCATCTCCATAACGAGGGTGTTGTTCTGGTTTTAAATATGTTAATTGGACACAGTATCGTTTTTGCTCCACTTTCACCTGTTAATTAACACTCAGATGGTTTATGAGGCGATTTTGAATGAGCAGAGTGAAAAGCCCACATTACAGGGGTCAGTCAATGTCACCTGATTTTCTTATCCTTTTCAACTGCTTATTCTTTGCGAATGTTGTTACGAAGTTATCTCAGATAGGTTCAAGTCCCTGTTTATTCATGATAAGCACTCCTTTAAAGATTGTTAGTGAATGAGGATTTCATAAATTGAAAATGAAAACAACCCCAGAGAGTTCATAGCACACCTTACCCGTGCAGTCTTGAGAAAAAGGACAAGGGAAAGGTCTTTTTTAACTCTTGTTTTTGCGTTTCCAAGCACAATCTCTATTTTCTACTCGCAACCATTTTGTCTGAATCTCGATATTCTCCAACACCGAAACCACGAGCGGCAAATTTGATTGGTCGAGATGACGTAAAATGCCGCAATATTTTGTCCAAGTACTGCTAAACTGATGGGTTTTGAAAGTGCCAAAAAGGAGATTTGTGTTCTCCAATGTTCAGGTATATAATTCAATTGAAATAAAATAAAGGTGTTAAAGACAGAAGAAAAAATAAGCTTTTTTCAGAAGTTTACCACCATTGATGCAGCCTCTCTTACACCACCTTATTTAACATGTTACATCAGTTCTTCATGCCTGTTGTTTGTGTGCTTTATGACGTCCCTATAAACAACAAGTTTCCTGTTTAAAATTATTTTCAATTTTGCTTCACTGCCAGACAGACAAAGTTAAAAAAATATATATATATATATATATATATATATATATATTATATATATATATATATATATTATATATATATATATATATGTCACTCCTCTCTGCACATGTTCGATCAGGATGAGATTCCGTAAAATTTGCCAAATTCAGAGGTTTGTTTTCTGATTCATGTTCTGATTCATATTCTAAATATAAAACTCAATTGAAATTAAGTCGATGCTCAATCATAGACCGACGTCTGAAAACAAACAGACAGAGTGAACCAATTGCTAACCCCGCTTTGCGCTTCACTTGCACAGTAAAAACAGAAAATTGATCACTGACTCAATTTGGGAGTATTCATGGTGAACTTTTCAAGAGGCCGTACGCTCTCGCTTCCCTTCTGATGGACAATAAAGAACCACTGACGTTGTGTCTCATTTGGTACAAAAGTAATTTACGTTTTATTTCTGAATGTAACAGCTCGTGGACACGAAGCTTAGTTGGCTCAATGCAGATATGTCAATATTATAACAATCTTCAGTGAAAAACAACGATACGACGGTTGCACCTTTATGACAAGCTGCTGTACGTGCAGGTGGTGGGTGTTACACACACACACACACACACACACACACACACACACAC
>CM068959.1:90670153-90680153 GCA_035128595.1 Eptatretus atami
CTAACGCACCTTGGGATAGAAGTACATTATTTAGCTCCGAAATTGCTTTTTCTTCTTCCCCGGTCCAGCACTTCGAAACAGCAATCTGAAGGCAAAAGTTCAAATCTCTGATCCAACATTAATTTGTCGATTTATGCCCCCGACGTCCGTTCGCTGTATGTAATCTCCGTGCGAGAAACCCATCCACGGGACATGCAAACGGAATTTCCCTCTCTCGTTCACACACTAATGCAACATCTCCTTCACCTTTTATACATAAAGAAACCAAAGGTGTCATTCAAGCGGCATCGTTACTGGCAGCATGAGTTGCAATCACCTTATAGCTGAGATTTGCTTCTGGCAGAAGATTTGGAATTTGGGTCGGGGAAGGTGGGGGGTTGGATCATTTATATGAATCTATAATAATAAATACCAGTGTATCAGTCAGTCAGTCAGTCAGTCAGTCAGCATGCATGTCCCCTCCATAACTCCAAAACTATTAAATGTAGTGGCCTGAAATTTTGCATGCATATGAAGGGAACTCCAAGGGAGTGCATGAATGAAAATTGGCTGTTTGGGTAAAGTTAAACATAGACCAAAAGGCATGCCGATTATTTTGCTCTTTCATGATGCATGTCAATGAGTGAGCATGAATTTCACTTGATAAAATGAAGAAAAATACGAAAAATTTGACTGCAAATCCACAGTTGAGTGTTCTTCCAGTTTTCGTGAAAAACGAAGTAAGCCGTCCATTTTTGTTGCTGGTCCACCGTTGAAAAAGATTGGGAAATGGTAGGTCATCACTCTTACATTTGCGAATCAACATCACCGTTACTAGATTGATCGGCTAATCCAGTTAAATCGACCAATGAGGAGCGTCGTTACTCAGAGCGTTATGCCGTGCAAGAACAGCAATGGCGGCCTCCGCAGACATTGTCGGTCCGAGAAAACATAATGCACCTTTTCAGTGCGGTTTCAAAGTGATTGCCATTTTCCAGAAAAAAGCTGGAAGAAATTTGTACCTTGTGCTGCGAGATGGAAACTAATAGATTATTCGCCGGAGGCTGATATCATCAGGAAAGCAGAGATCAGTCTCGGTATGCAAATCGGCCACGTTGACATAACCGGTTGTGGTGCTTCTGAATCTCAAGATGAGCCTGATCTGCTATCTGACTCACTCTGGCAGGTAACTTTAGTCGATAGGCCTAAACTTAATACACTGCAAATTGATAAATGAATAAAAAAACCCAGCAATTTGAAAGGAAAAACGGAAGGCCTCTTTTCTTTTGGTTGCGGATTCACTCGGGTATGAGTTGATTCAAAGCGCAGTATTTGGGATGGGTACATTGTCTTCATCACCCTCCTGAAAGTCCTCTTCTCTGAAAACATTAATATTTACTTACATGTGCAACATACTTGTATTTAAATAAAACAATGTTAATCCCTTTTCAATTCATAGGTTTATGAATACTATTCGGAATGCTGCAAACGTTTCTGTGATGTCTCCCAGATTTGTCATGCAGATAGTCGGAGTGAAAAGAAACGGAAACATGGAGACCAAGGTACATATTCCAACTTTCATCAACATGTGCTACTGTGAAATATGGAGTATATGTATGTCGATAATGTTAAAGAAATAAAATTACAACCAGTGGTTCTTCGATAAAACTTCCCCGAGTCATATGGGATAAATCTGAATGTGATTAAAATGATGCAATGAAACCAAAAGTTGGGATTATCTATCAATACCAATAAATTTCATGTCGGGCAATGGTTCCCAAAAACATTATCCTGTAGGATGGATATGTTTAGGCACAGTTACAGGCCTCAAATTTGTGGGGGACTAAAATCGTTTGTGGGGGTTTTGTGTTGTTTGTTTGTTTTTGTAGTTTTGATGGTGATTGTTGTTTTGGGGGTTGATTTTTTTTTTTTTACGATACATATATATTTAATTTTACTTATTTATTTCAGATGTTGTTTTGGGTTTTTTTTCATCAATACTTATTAATTAATTTATTTTTTGGAGGGGACAGGTTCGATCTACACATATTTCTTTTATTGAAGGGTATAAATTCCATACCCGACGACTCAATAAAATTAAAAAGTAGTGAGGGGCTCGACAAGCTTTTTGCGAGGCCAAAGCCCCCTTCCCCTTTGAAGTGCCCCTGTATATGAATGATGATGATGATGGTGTGAGTCGTTGCTTTCAACAAATCTCTCCCCTTCGTTGGTGTGCTCACTCAGCATTGTGCGTTGTGCAATGGCTGTGCAGTCCAATGCAAGACCCACAGTGTCTCCTGCAAACATCACAGGTATAGGTTGTTCCTTGCTGAGGTGGGCATTGGCAGGTTTTCCTTTCCTGCCTCCACTGTCTCTTGATAGCAAGTCTCCAACATTCAAAGTGGTCCAGGCCTTTGCGGCAAATGTTACGCCAAGCTGACTTGTTTGTGGCCTGATGTTCCCAGGTGGTGACTGGAATGGCACATGACATGAGTGTAGACTTAAGGACATTCTTGTAACGCTTCCTTTGTCTACCATGTGACTGTTCACCAAACTTGACTGTTTACTACCACGTGACTGTAGAAAAGCCCTTTCGGGATTATATGATCTTCCATATGTGTGAGGTGTCATGACCAGCGAAGCTGAGCCGGCATCAGGAAACACTCAATTCCTTGGATGCGACCGGTCTAGGATTGAGGTGTTAGGTATTCTGTCTCGCCAGGTGATACCAAGAATCTTACGAAGGCATCGCGTATGAAAGTAAAATGGCGTTTGATATGGCGATGATAGGGTGTCCAAGATTCGCATCCGTACAGAAATATATGAATAAATTCATGTTGGCCCCACCATGAAATGGCAAGATCTTATGCTGTTAATGTTTCATATTCACCATATCAATACTATGAAAAAAAAATTGGTTGTTTTCATTTTTCTTTCTTACTCAACTGTCTTCCCCTCTATCTCACCACAATGTGGGTACTGTGCCTTCTATTAGGATAGAACTAATTTAACTAAATTCACAAAGCACACACACACACACACACACACACACACACACACCAACCACACCAGACTTGGTGGCATAATGGTTTGAGCATTTGCTCTGAGCTGAGAAGTTGGCAGTTCAAAACCTGGTGGAGTAACACCAATGACTTTATTTTTATTTTTTATGGTATGTGCTGCTTCCTTGCTTGATGTTTAGCATTTAAAACGATATCTGAGCATGGACAAACAAAGCTGGAAAGGCAATGGCAAACCACCTAGGAAAACCCTTGCCAAGAAACTGTTTCAGCACATATATATATATATATTTTTTTTTTTTAACATTCCCTCCATAGCTCGAAGTAAGACGTGGGATAAAGGGTAATATGATGTATCAGTGAGAAGAGTGAAGATGTAATGCAATGCAAAGCGAGGATTTGGTGAAATGTCCAAAATGTTTCTTTTTGCTGCTGATTTGCTCCAAAGAAATTGGTGGGAAGGGGATGGGGAAGAGGAGGGAGAGAAATTGGATCGAGGATGTCAATGTAATATCTTCTCCACCATGAACACATTTCAGAATATTAGTTATAACTATACCGTATTCTTATTATATTTACCAAAATACATGGAATGATGGAGCCTTTAGGAAAGAATATATTGGATCGGGTATCCTCGTGTGCGGTGAAATATTTGGGACGATTTACCCCAGTCGATTAAGAGATGTGAATGGCGCTTGCTTCTGTTGGTTTATTCCAAGGCGATTATAATAGTCCTACATCGCACGAGTAGCTTCTTGCAGTGTCAGCAACAGGCGCTAATAGTACAACATATCCGTGGCCTCCATTTTTCTCCAACTCCCTCCCCACTACTACATCAATTTAACTACATCCATCTCTCCATGCAATCTTGCCCCTTTTATTAATCACATGAGTTGCTCATCAACCTTGATAATCCAACGTGGTCAAAAAAGGCAAAAATTATTCATACACTGACCACACACAAACCACTTCATGAACAACAGTGGGACGTTCATCACGCTTGCTCTGTAACTGCCTTTGCCCAAATGCTCAGCTTACCCTTGAGGCTTCCTGGAGCTATTAGCACATTGGAGAGAACATGTGGACAAAAGACATCAAAAGAAAAACACCAGAGTGACTAATAAAGTTGCACACTGATAAGCTGGGGTTAGTAGGAATAGAAAAGCTAATTGATATGTATGAGACAAAATGAGATGGCTTATGGGACTGGAGGGAAAAGCAAGGAAGGACACACTCAGGGAGGAATGTTCACAGGCAAGAGAATAAGTGGACAAAGTAATAGAGGTGAGTGCAAAGCTATGACTTATAAAGAGTAACCAGGAATGGTTTAATGGATGAATGTGAGCCAACAGTTGGGCTGAGGAGGGGGCAAAGGGCAGAGATTGCAGTGGAGGTAAGACCAGTAGAAAGGCAATAAAGGTCCACAAGGCCACCAAACTATCCACCAGAAGAGAGGAGAGAACCCTGTGCTTTGACCTCCTGCTTCAGATAAGGTCTAAGAACAAAGTCTACCTCCCCCTGAAGGAGGAAGGAAAGGGTTGGGCGAGACGTGATCGAGCAACACCAGGCCCATGAAGGAGAATCGTACTCGATGGCTCTGCAGGCGAATGCTTTGGAAACCGAAAGATGCTGAGAACGTGCAAAATCGACTCAGTTCAACAGAGAGTTCCAAGACATTATCTGAACATAAAGATCATTTTTGGAGATCGTGCATGGTGTCAAGACCTTTTACTAATATCTCTGAAAAGTCAGCGAGCATACTCAGATGCACCTCTTTTCACCACATATTGCATGTTCGCCTTTGGTTTTTTAAGTTTCCATTGAAAAAGATTGCTGGCTTTGGTATGGGGTAACGGGGGCACTATTCCCTCCGGGGCTGCAATGAGACGGTGCACCACTGCCTTTCCTCTCCTCCTCTCTCTCTCTTTTCCTGTTTGTTCATTTCCTTGAGGTGTGTGACTGTAGCCCCCCCCCCCCAGCCTTCCTCACAGAGGCGTTTCTATTCCTCCCCGTCACACCTCGGCCTCAAATCGAAGCCCTCTTTTCTTTCAAAATGCATTGAGACTAAAACGTGTGTTCTTCGTGCACAGTCTTGGGATGCTTGTGTAAACTTCATCTTCCGCTGGACTCTTCCTTCTGCCTCAAGCTCTGCCTTCAACTTCTCATTCATGTTGCTTTACACTTTTACTTTTGTTTCATTCACAACAGAGTAAGCAGTGTTCCGAGCAGAGCTCAATGGGACAAACCTTAGTGCTTTTACCATATAAAGCTACTGTTGTGAATGAAGAAACACAAGAAGCCATTTTCTCAACTGACCATTAATCTCTCTCAATGGTCTCCATCCAGCACAGAGATACCTCATGTATTATAAGAGGCCACAATTAAAAGCTTTGGTAACAGACCATGATGGTAACACTACAGCTAAAATGAATGCTGAATCTCACTTACATGATGGTTCTTAAAACTTCTCTTTCCTGTGTGCTGAATCTCCAAGCCACCACTGTTTATTTTCTAACAATGACACCTGTAATCATCTGCTCATGCGAGCTTTGAATACCATGCTCCGCACATCGCACTCTTCTTACTATACTCCTCACACCACGCTCCTTGCACCACATGCCTTGCAGCACACCCTGCACTGCGCAGCTTGCACCACGCTACTTGCAACACGTGCTTTACACCATGCACCTTGAACCATGCTCGTTACATCGTGCTCCTTGCACGACATGCCTTGCACTGCACTCCTTGCACCACACAGCTTGCACCATGCTCCTTGTACTGCGTACCTCATGCCACACTCCTTTCACCGCTCTCCTTGCACCATGCAACTTGCACCATGCTCCTTTGAATCTCAAATGCTTTCTTTTTTCAGCAAGGAAATCTCTGCTGAAGAATGTCATAGACCGAAATGTCATTCTCCACCAAAATGCACTCTTCCATTTCATACTCAACCTCGTTTGGTTTCACCATTTAATCGCATCCATTAACAATGTTTAGTCTATACATATATATATATATATATATATATATATATATATATATATGCAGACATTGAAGTTTGGGGAAGAGCCCAATGGCAGAAGATGACTGATCAACACTCAAACAATGAAACAGGGAGGAGCGAGCAGACAAGGAATGGATAAACTGCAACAATTGATATGCAGCACAATAGGTACGTTACACATACAGGTAAGACAATGGAACAGAGAGGGACGAGTAGGCATAGGTCATGTGAGCAGACTCTCTCTGTCTATGTTTCATTCCCTGCGAAGCAGAATCAAACTCAAAAAAAATGACCGCTCAGTGAAATGTCAGAACAGAGTGCTGCATTGTGGAACACATCTTATTTTGCATGTGACGATAGGCATGCTGTCCTGTCTGCAATCATGTGGAGACATAAAATCCCACAAACAATATAACTTCCCACACAGACTCTGTAAGCAGATCAATTGCCAGGCTTAAGTCGGCAAAATTGAATGGAAAACAGAAACTAATGATGTAAATTAGTAAATGGACAAATTAGGTTCACACTTGGTGCGAAGGCTCCTATACAATCAGCAATACAATCACCATGACTGGGCACTTCCCAGCAGACACACAAACATTGGCCCTACATTTACTTACAACAAACTTCTCAGTTTTGAAGTATCCCTCACAGTTACAAGTAAATATAATATCTGTTCCCTTGCAAGTAACTTCAACACAGGAGGAAGCAATTAGGCCCATCAAGCATGCACCTGGTTGTTTGGGCTCTATCCTTTATTAATAATGAAGGTCAAGGAAGCAGCACATACTATTTATTTTTTTAAGTCTTTGGAATGACTCAGCTGGGGTTTAGAACCGTTTAGAACCGTCAACCTCCCAGACTCAGAGCGGACACTCTAATGATTACACCACCGACGTTGGCAAAGGTTGGAACATCCGGTTTGAATGTTAGGCCAATGCCGGCGTGCTAGCTGGGTTACCTGTGTAATAATATAGGCAAGCATTGCTGAAACATCTCCACGTGTGCGTCATCATAATCATACCTGAGACCTGTCCCAAGTGAAATAATGTGCTGTGGTAATTACTCTGTCTATGTCAGTTTCTTAATCCTATTCATTCTCGTCTTCTCTGTTCCCTAAATATAGCACATATCTCTATAATTGTCCTCACTTCTGCTATTTTGTTAGATCTGAACAGGTTTTTTGAAATCCACACCCTTAGGGTTCTTTTTTCCAACCCATACTTCAAATGTCAACTTATCCATTACATCCAACTGACCGCTTACACTACCTTTTCAGAATACACTAGAAGCACCTGCTGGATGGACGGACACAGGGACGGACGCACGCAGGCACGTCGAGACCGAGCTCCTTTTATAGATTAGATTCTATTACCTGCATATCATCTTTGGCTCCAGTTTACTTACAACCTCATCGGTCGCGATTATAGTCGTCCACACGTACCCGTGTCAAGCTTCAAATGCAACTTGCGGAAGAACTAAACCCACCAGTTGTGTTTCTTTGCCAATTGTGAAGCAAAAAGCAATTAAATGACATTGCCATCGCATTGCAATTTCTGGCCAATCACAAACAGGAAGTGGTAACCTCCATAGAAATTGCTGGTAAATTCACCAAAGTTGCAGTTCCTCATGCCGTATGGTCCGCTTGACCATATTAACATGCAAGATCGAAATATTAACCAGCAAAAGTACACGTCCCCAGTGATGGGACAATTTTAAGTTAATCCATCAAGTTAAATTATTTCATGGATTTTGAAAAAGCTAATTGTGTTGCACTCTGGGTTTCACGAAGAGCCAAAGCTCTGAGCGACTTCTACTGCCAACCACAAAGTGGTGGTGCAACATTGGGTGGTGGAAGTTGGATTTGTCTAAAAAAAAGGGCAAAATATAGCTATTTTAAATTGTATGTTACTCCGTGAAGATCTGTATCAAATCTACTTTATTAATTCATTTTAAATGTTCATGTTCATTTTAAAGATTACTGTAAGGGACACGATAAAGTGACTGATTATTTTGCATCAAGAAAATGAAATGAAAATGCAAAATAACCAATCAGCAGCTTTGTAAACATAGCATGGGAGACAGACAAGCGCACGGACAAACACCATTAATTTCTCGATGATCAAGAATGAGACTCGAAAATTTATTTCAGGACCACCATTGAGACAAAAGGTTTATTTATCTAAAAAGAAAAAGGCAAACTATATAAAATAAGATAAACAGATCCAGTAACTCTCAGTTTTATGAGTTTACCTTGTGTTTCAGCTTAATGTGCACTTTTGGTATATGCTTACACTCACTGCTTGATTAGGCAGGTCCACACAATGCATCACATGGATTTTGCAACATTTAATGAAATCCAGTGGCAGCACAATATCTCAGTTGATAGCCTGCTTGCCTATGAGAAGTTTGGTCTTGGTTTTGATCTTCAATGGAGTGAAACAAAAAGTTTCTTCCAAAACTGCAGTGTTAGCAGAGGTGCTAAATAGTGGTGCACACATCCCTCATATAGGGACATAAGTCTGGCTGTCCCATCTGCCTTTAGGTTGTGGATGTCAATTATCCCACAATATCTTTCAAAAAGAGTAGGCCATTATGTCCTAGCACACTGGCCAAAGTCTTTGTTGGGGGTGAGCTATACAAGTCGCACACAATGCAGGCAGTAAATGGGAGTGCAGGGGAGTGGATACGCCACAGGTATGATGGACCAAAATAGTCTGCCTCCACTTATGCCTTCATTAGTTGATCATACAATTGACCGGGGTGACTTGGAACGCCGGCGTGACTTTGAACTTCACTAAGCGATCATTAGAGAATGTATCGAAGCAAAACTTTTACCTGCAATTTAACCTTATAGGCATTTCATTTAAATAATAATTAACAGTGCAATGAATACAAGATTCAACTAGAACTGCACTCGGTAGAGTGCATACCTCCACCAGGCTGAACAGTTTAAGTTTTGTATCCCACCGATAGGCCAGATCTGCATCGGGTCCTGAACCAAAATCTAATTGACTTCTTCTCGTCACCTACCCAACTAATCCAACAAGTTTTGTAATAACCTGCCCACAACGTTTTGAAATATCAAGCTATATATCCTTCTCAATGCCCCATCTCTCAATGGTGAAGAATGACTTGAAAAATTATAAAATTATAGTATCCAGATCCAAATTCAGATCTTCACAAAAATCGAATCAATTCATCCTTGTCACACACCAAACCTGTCCACCAAGTTTTGTACTTGGTGGACAGGTTTGTTCATGTCCCCCATCCATCCATAACCTTTTGAGATATTGAGCTATACCGAATATCGTTTTTGGGTCGATATCTCAGTGGTGAAGAATCACTTTAAAAATTCTCTAATCTGGATCCGGATCTTTACCAAAATCTAATCAATTCGGTCTGGTCACACACCCAACCTCTCCACCAAATTTCATGTGAATCCATCAATAACTATTTGAGATATCCTCACAGACAGAAAAACAAACAGCAGTGAAGCATAACCTCTGCCCACCTTTGGTGACGGAGGAAATAAAGTATTCACGATGTGAAACTATGAAGAAGCAGCAGATATGTTTTTTGCAAATTTGGTCAAAGACAGCCCTGCATTAAACGTACACTGTATCCGTTAGTCCTACCCTCAAGGTAGTTGGGAGCAGGACATTGACCTAAAGGACTCCATGCACCACCAATGAAGTAGGTGTCTAACAGCAACTATCACCATCAAAATTCTCGCACACGAAGACTAAATGCAGGAAAACCAAAATGGACATGTAACAATGCTGTGCCAGCCAGCATGCTGCTGAGGCACAAACAGGCAAATGCTAGTTTATTATCTGGGCTAATATACTGTAACTGTCGTACGTAGGAAACTGTTCAGGAGAGAAATGACATGGTAATGTATCCAAAACACAGTTAACTCCAACGTAAACCCCGGATACTGCCTTGCTTAAGATACAAAAGCCAGAGAGAGTAATGGATTGAACGGCCGATCGAT
>CM068959.1:90685153-90701959 GCA_035128595.1 Eptatretus atami
GTACGTACTTTATACGGCGGCGCGACGTCTAATCAATCGACTCTGTGCGAGTCGCGTTCTGGAGATGACGTCAACGGTCACGTGACCTGCGGTTCGCTGACTCAACTTTTTGAGGGGTGGGGCATAGCATGTTGTGAAAAGCACTACAAATGTTCGAAATATTGGTCTAATTATCCCATTGTTGATTCAAAAAAGAAACATGGGTGATTCTTCACTAGAGATGGTCAAGTTAATATAAATTAATACCAGAAATTTGAGTGTCATGGGACCTTTAAACTGCAGGTTCATTTTCCGATTCATGTTCAAAATAAAACATTCAATTCAAATCAAGTTGTTCCTGGATCATCAACTGAAGTTTGCAGACAGACAGGCAGACAGACAGACAAAGTGAACTAATTGCTTAACCTTTGCACGTGTAGGGTAACAACTTATGATTTGAGACGTCGTGACGTAGCCACAGGAAGAGAGAGGATGTCGAAATGAAACGGAGTAGTTGAGGCTAAGTCGGCATGAAGGCAAGTCCTAAAGTTTGAAGGGGTAATTTGGAATGAGGAAATTAAACAGAGATGGAGTCACGTAACTGAAGAAACAAAAATGAAACACAAGGAAGAAAACAGTCAGAAAGGCAGAATAAAGCCAAGGGTTTGTAATTATAATCAGGAAACCCCTTCTTTCGGACGATCAATGTTTCACCTGAGTAACGCAATGCGCCCTTCTCATATTGCTCCCCCTGCCCCCATAACTGCTCAGGGCCATGGGATGTCATAAAAAGGAAGCAAAAACACCATTCATGGCAGAGAAAAAGAAAGAAAATTCACTGGATGATGATTTCTAAAGTTCATCACGTCCACAATGAACAAGCTCGCGGTGTCGAGGATGCGCAAACCTTCGATGTGTCACAATGGATCTTTCCCTGGATCGGTGCTGCTCTGCTACCCGTCATTTTTCTTTTATTCCTCATCTATCCATCTGTCGCCTTTGTTCCTCACAACACACCCTATCCAAGGAGATTGGTCTCTTGACAGAAAGAAAAAAAAGCAACGAGGAAGGGTGGATTGAAAGGAGAGCTTCCCACGTGACAGAAAACCCTCCCCCGCTTTGGTCCACCATCCACAAGGCGCAGTAATTGCAGGGATTTTAAGTCATCAATTGCTAAAGACAAGTGGATTGACTTTTCGGACCTAACACCTCGATCTGCATTCGAAACACATGACAAATCGTAAATATTATTTTCATTTCAGAAGATATTTTTCAGAAGTCCCCTATATATAGGTATATGGTTGCTTTTAATCACCATTTCCAATTCGTGTGCTGCTTACTCAACGCGAGATGTGTCACTGCTACTGGCCCAGCAGATAGAGAGGCCGTGAACCCCATGTTAGCCGTGTTGATATACATGTATCACACATAGGACAAGGACATATAGGAGTCGATGACCAAACCAACACAGTACAGTATAAATTAAAGAATTTGAACCTGGGATCCAAGCATTGTGTGTTTAGTGCTCAGATCGACTTCATTTCATTGTGTCAATGATTGAACACCTATCCCCAAGGTACAACAGCACACCTGTCCCAGCATTCCTTTAACTTTACACAATCATCTTTGGTAGTCCTTAACTCCTTGCAGAACCAATGTTGTGTGTTCAACAATCCTCCACACATTATCAAACCGCCTTCCTTTTGGTACACTTCTTCATTCTGAGAATAGAAAAATTAATCATACAGAACGTGATCTAGTAAGTAAGGTGGTTGATCGATTGCCATGTTTGGTCAGAAACCGATGCAATGACATCATCATGTGTGACAGGACATTTGTCCTATTAATGTAAACGGGATAAAAGGGAATAATATCCTCCTGCCGTGTGGAGGTTGTTTTGTGTATAATGGAATAGTCGAGTAAGATGGAAAAGCTGTGTTTTAGAATCAAATATTTCATTTAGTTTCACTGCATCACACCATGGCTGCCTGGGTTGACGTCGGGAGGTGGTTTGAGTGGTGTCCGCTTGGAGGCACATCAAACACTATGTGAACACCTCACTATTCGATAATACTGACAATCCAACGATCCAGAAACCTGCTATACTCGTTACTAGTAAAATGGTCCATCAGTCAGTGAGCATACTCAAGGAATTGTACAGGGTTCGCTGTGCAACCAAGAAAATAATTACCTGTTAACGTGTTGTAGCGAAGCGCTTAAGCATCCGGCATGACGTGGCCAAAAACAAAAATAAAATAAAAGCATCAGAAAAGTAGAAAATGTGCATTACAGGTTTCTAGGTTATTGTTTTGGTTTCAATTAGACTCTGCGGTGTTATGGTTTGAGCGTCCACTCTGAGTCAGGGGGGGGTATCATTTCGAAACATAAAATACTTCCTTGCTTGACACTTGACACTCGGCATTAAAAAAATATAGAGCGTGGACTGATAACCATTGGTTGGCAACCATTGTGCAGGCTTGATTGGCTGAGTTACTTCCTACTGCATTTAAGTTCCTTGACAGCGAACTCATATCAATAAATAAATAAATAAAATGACAATACATGACTTACCAAATGATGTAATCCGCCCCAGATTGATCGGTGCCTATGTGCGGAAACCCTGAGTAACGAAGTCCATCGGGATAGCCTGGACGTGTATCAAATGTGACAGATAAGGACTGCAGCAGGAAATGGCTCACAAAGTTTGTTTCAAAGCTGAAAATACTTGAAAATGTACCTGCGAGAAAGGAGTGTGCCTATGCACACCGAAACATTTTGAGAACTTTCTGCTGGACTTGTCCAAAAAGTTATCTTACTGTTCATATTGCAAAAACTCCTGGAGAAATGGGCTCGTGTAATGTCGGAAGGTTTCGTTGATGGGCACGTTCTACCCAAACCTTCGTGCTTCTTCACACCGATGGGAGGGTCACACCTGGGGCTTGTCGATACACAGAGTAAGTTTAAAATGATGATATTTACTATTAGTCATGTTTAGGAAGGGGGAGGGGGTAGTGTGGGAGTTGTGTGGGCTCTGAGTTCCATTATAAGTATATATTTATTGTTTGATTCTGGAATGACAAGATAAATTATGCTCAAATTTTGCATCTATTGGTGAAAGGAGAAGCATCCGTCCGTCCGGATGTCTCTCTATGTGTGTTATAACCACAGCCGCTACGAGCTAATTGTATTAACAGGAAATGATAGGAACCCAACTCCACTCATCCATGGATATTTCTCATGTATCCTATATTCTCATGAGTCTGACCTTCATTCAGGAACAGAACAATTAATTATGGTTAACCACTTCGAAATTGCCACTCTTTCATCTAAATGCTGAAAATTATGTTTAAAATATGATTTGAATGACCCATTTCACACCAGTAACAGCAGGTTAAAATTGCCCGGTGAACAGAACTGAGTCACTGGAAACGCACACAGCGTATGCGCAAAAGGCCTCATTTAGCATTCGTACGTCATTACAAAAGTCACGTATTGTGTGGTTGTGGTGTTGTGCATAGACTGAACACGAGAGGGTGTGATGAGGAAGAAGGTTCGGGGTGAGAGGTCAGGAGGTGTGCAGTGCAAAGCTTGTTACATTCTGATGTTTGGTTGAATAAAACAGCTGGAGAATGCTGAATTCCTCATTCTTGGACTATTTTACGACACAACAAACTGGTGACGAAGATGAGATTGAACTTGAATCCACCGACACCCTTTCTGCAAAACCCGGGTGAGACTTCAATGTCTTTAACGGCCTGGACTCGTGTCTTTGAAAACGATGTGCTGGCGATACAGGATAATGCATTCGCTGATGCCGAAAGCACACGCTTTTTGATGCTTAGGCACAGAAGGTCAGAGACTCTTCGATACACTAACGGTAGCTGATTTTTTTTGTTTGTTTTTTGGCGAGACAAAATCTTTAGGACGCTGCTCGTGGTGGACACATTTGTCTTTTTAGAGTCTATGAGTCGTCACACACAGCACACACAGCACGTTAACCGGACGGAGTCCACATGCACTGGGAGGTTAACGGGACGGTCAAGGACACAATGTGAATCAACAAAACAAATTAATGTCCATTTCTTACCGAAAGAGCAACGGAATAGGTCCGCGGAACGCTGCGCACACAAACAGGAAGGCACCGTAAATCAAACGATGAGGCCCACCTACAAACACACCGAGAACAGTTACAAACATGGCGCGACGGTATCTCCACGCCTAACACTCATGTCCGATTGTCCGTCGCTCTGCCGAAGGTTAGACCGTCCTTGTGTTTGAATTAACGATCTGTACGTTTCCCAACCTTGACCGAACCCAGTACCTGCAGAGGCCAGCAGGCGCATGGCTGAGGAAATCCGCCATTGCAAGGCTTCTTCTCTTCTTCTTCCCTCCTCCTCCTCCTCTTCTTCCATTTTTCTTCACGCGGCGGCCTATTCAGCATTATCTTGTAAAACAAGTAATTATAATCATGTACATTTTTCTCCTCCTCATAATTAATTAGTTCGGCGAAATGCGACCCGGAAACGATAGAAATGTTATCGGACAAAAAATAACGGACATTATCGGACAAAAAAAATCGAGTTATCGGAAGTTAACGGTCCGATAACGATAAATGGAAGTTAACTTCCGATAATAGTCCGATAAAAAAAAGTTAACTTCGATAATTATCTGTTATCGGATTATCGCTTTTTGCCCAACACCAGGTTGAACCTGGGCATGAGAAAATGGCCCGAACGCGCCAAACCGGCAAATCTCGCGCAATCTCGCGGGATTTGGAACAGATGAAAACAGTCAAAATGGCCGCCGCAGAATTACTGGTGATTTCTACGGATTTTTTGCGGACAAAAACAGTAGTTCTAGTGAGAAAACTAGTAGAGAAGCTAGTACAAATTGTACAAAATAACAGGAATCACCGGTGATTCCCAGCCGGCAGGTAAGGCAGTATTGTGCACCCGCCCAGCACAAAGTTAGGTGCCATTGGCGACCGGACGGCCGTTAATTTGCACCCCTGATGTTACTATGGAACACCATTTAAACTTACCAGGGGTTACTGTGTGGTGTGGATATCAGCATTGGGCATCCTAGGCCATTCTTTTTTGACCAAACTCTCACGTGGGATGTTTACTTAAACTTGCTCCAGGAATCCGTCGGTCCACGTGTCGAAGAGATATTTGGTGACGAAGAATTTACTTTCAGCAAGATGGAGCACCTCCCCACTACCACCGTGATGTAAGGGCCTACTCGAAGCAACGTTTCCAACAGATGATTGGGCGAAGAGGTAGTGTTGAATTCCCTGCGCGTTCCCCAGACCTCACTCCAATGGACTTTTTTTATGGGGATATCTCAAAGATAAGGTTTACGGCTCAAAACCAGCAACAGTCGATCAGCTGAAAGGGGAAATTGAAAGACAACGTCTTGAGTTCCAAATGAAATGATTCGTAACCTGTTGAATCCATTGGTCCGCCTTATCGGCTGTGTTTGAACGTGATGGTCGTCGTCAGTTTGAACATTTGTAAACATGCATTTATCCATTTATACATTTAACCATTAATCTTGTTTCTAAGTTAATAAACAACACATTTATTATCATTTAAAGAGTGAGTACATTTTTTTGGGACACCCTGTATATATGAGTTTTGGATTTGGGGTTCAGGGATTACCATGAGGGGAAGCTCTCGGACTCCTCCCAAACACCGGCCATGTAGGCCAATGTGCCATGGATAATTCCATGGCCTGATGGGATGTTTTGTAACCACAGATCCCAGCAAAAGCAAATGCACTGAGCAGGGTCCTCGCATTACCTACTCGATGTTAAAACTACCTGAGCTAGGGCCCACACCCTCTGTGTGCACTTGTATATCACTGTCGAGCTAAACAGTGAGTGCAACACTGGCTAATCTGCCAATCTAAACACTGGCCAATAGGGAGGGGAGTGGTGGGGGGGAGCAAAAACTTCCCATCTAGCGATTATGAACACACATTGGCAGACCATTAAAGGAAAAGCCAACTAAGACAGATTTGAAAGAAGAAAGAATAATCTTATATTTTACAAACAAGGCAATCATTAAAGCTGGTGCGTACAATCAAGGAAAAGGCAAAAGGCACAGAAGAGCAGAGTTAACCCGAACACATATTCACCTTCGACAGACTTGCTTCGACAAAAGACATATGACCATCATTCAATCCGGGAAGAAGAGGCAAGAACAACTGAAGAGGAAAAAGCAGAACGGAGTGTGGGGCAACTCTCTCTTACCTCACGCAACCATGCGGGGTTATGTCTGGCCAAACATTGTGAGAGAGGGGGGAGGGGTGTTGGGATGGGAAATATAGGTGATGAAGTGTCGGAAGCATGGTGGAAACATGTGTAAAGAGCTGTGTAACACACCAGGAACTCCACTGTGCTCCTAGATCATGGGCCACTAGTCTCTGACTCTGGCCCTTGCACAACTCGTTTCTGTGCCTCGTGTCCCAGTGCAGCTGGGACCAGTGTAACCCACACTCTGGCAGACAATCTCGAACAGGCAGTCTAAGACACACCTGCGGCACCTGTCGTGCATCAACAACAGGCCCCATGGCGTCCACAACAGACGTGAACGCTCCTCACATTCCTCCATGGCGGCTTTACCACGACCCAGCCCCAGGCATTGTATTCAGCACCACAGCTAGGACAGCGCCACCTCCAAATGCAAATCTCCCGATATCCGAGTTTATGGCACAGACCCTAGGGCCTAGACCATCGGGGCTCTGCCACATGAGTAGGGCACGAGGAGCGAGTTTGTGTGTCAGGCCGTGGTAAGGTCACTCCAAACGGAGCGACCGCAGGTTCTCTGAGGGCACGCCAGAGTCCCTATTCTTTTCTTATCTTCCTCTGCGATCTCTAACCTCAACCCTTCTCTCTATGTCATTCCTCAGACATCCGGATCCAATATTGTAGTTTGTAAGTGCTCTGGGATAGGTATGATCGTGTAAGGGTAACAGCGGATATATATGTTTCATATGTGTTGAATTACATGCCATTTGTGTGTCACATTTTTCCTGCCATTTTTGATCTTTGAATTTCCCCAACATTTTCTCTCACCTGATCATCTCCCATCATTTTCCGCTTTCGTTCGTTTGCTTGCCTGTACTGTAAGCTCACCTTTTACGTGTGTTCTATTTACGCGTTTTTGGAACAGTGTGCGCCTGTCATTTATACCACTTTTTAATTTCCGTTCACGACCGTTTGGAATTACACGATTCGTGTGCGTGAGTAATGCTGTGATTTAATTTTCGCACTGAACAGCATGAAAACATATTCGTTATAACAGCTGATGCGGGCTAGACAGATTGCCTCCCTCACCCTCATTTTCCCGCTTTCCCCTTAGTTCCCGGAAACCCTCCATCTTCATCTTAGCTTCGTGCGTTTGGTGAAGTGTTTACCATTTTGCACGTGAATTGTGCCGCTGTGATAAGTGTAGCCTTTGCCTTCATGAATGGAAGGGGTCCGTGGTGTAGCGAGGTTGGTAGTGTGACAAAAGACAGAGGAAGGCCATCACTATTGAAGTAAAAATGAAGGCGATTGTATTGTAAGTTGAAGGCGATTCACATCACTATTGAAGGTGATTGATTATAATTATTGAAACCGTTCATGGTTTACCATTCATAAGATCCCAGGGCTATGAAGGGATATGTTAAAAATGTTTGCCTGTCTGTTGGTATTCAAATGTCAAGGGCTGGATAACAAGCAAAATATTTTGTGAATATTTTAGCTCCCAGCTTCCTACCGAGTTGAAGGAATATTGTGAGAAGGAGAATTTGAGTTTTAAAATTCTCATCCTCCTCGATAATGCCCCAGCTCATCCAATATCCACCCATGACCTTAACCAAAACGTTAAGGTTGTGTTTCTTCCACCCAACAAGACATCTCTAATTCAACCCATGGACCAGGGAGTGATTGCTACATTCAAGGCGTATTATCTCCGAATAACATTTGCAAACCTGGTGAAACCAACTGATCATAATCACATGACTGTAAAGGAATTCTGGAAGCCCTTTACAATAAGGGATGCTCCAAGTAATGTTGAGGAGTCTTGAAAGGAAGTCACCCGTTCCTGCATGAATGGTGTATGGGGAAAACTTTGCCCTCAATTTGTTCACGGCTTCAAGGGTTTCAGCGTGAATAATGATTTGGTGAAAGCACGACATAACAATGTCGAAATGGCCAAGACTGTCGGCTTTGATGAGATGGAGGAGGGTGATATAGAGGAGTTGCTGCACTCGTACCTGGAGGAGCGCTCAAATGAGGACCTTCTAAAGCTGGAGAAGAAACGCCAGGTGGAGGAGTCAGAGGAAGAGAGTGAAGAGGTTGAGCCACTGCATACTCTCACTAGTAAGAGGATGATGGAGGCTTTCCACCTCATTGATATGGGTCTTGCCATCTTTGATGAAGATGACCCCAACACAGAACACAGCTCAAGAGTGCCCTGAAATGTCCAAGCAGACCTCAACTGCTATAAGTTAATTAACAAGCTCGAATGAGCTAAGATCCTCATTTCTCCTCTTAATGATGACGTCATAAAAACGAATATGACGTCATTGTGATGTATCAGGTTTGCGATAAATTATCCGTGCTAATGCCCGGCTTGATTCCCGCAAAACAAAATTCAAACAGCTTGCCTAGTTTCGGAGATAATGGTATAGGCGATTTCCATTAGCGGCGATATTATGACGTCAACTTTTTTCTAGGAAGAATTTCCAAAATCGGAGATGGTTACTGCCTGCGCGTGGCTTTCTGCATATACATGGCAAGTTTCACGAAGATCCGATGAAAACTTTGGGTTGTGAAACAAAAAATGTCAAAAAATAGGAATGACGTCATAAAAATTGATATGACGTCATAGTGATGCATCATATGTGCGGTAATTCATCTCTGCTAATGCCCTGTTCGATTCCACAAACAGAATTCAAAAAGCTTGCCTAGTTTCGGAGATAATTTTTTAGGCGATTTCCATTACGGAGATATTTTGACGTCATAACTTTTTTTCTCGGAGGAATTTCAAATCGGAGATGGTTACTGTCTGCGCAGGGTATTTTTACATATATACGCCAAGTTTTAGGACAGTTTACGATGAAAACTGTAGGCTGTGAAACAAAAAAGTCCACAAGAACAACAACGTGAGTAAGACTAGAGATCCTCCACGAGGATCTAAAAAAGAAAAGCAGATGAAGGGAGTTCAAACAACTTTGTTTTCCTTTTTTCAAAAAAATGAAGGGAAAGAACATCCAAAGGACAATGCCAGTGAGCCCTCAACATCTAGCGGTCAAAAAGCTAAACTGCATCTCATACCCTCTCAAATTCAACATCCATCAACATCATCAACACCACCATCTTCGCCAAGGTCATCTGACACAGATGATCCCCCTCCTCTATAACTCCTCCACCTCCTTCCTCTCAACACTTCCAGAAACAAGAAGACACCAGCAGCAGCAGGTAACGTCATGTAAACATCCCCTTTCTTTAATTTTTCCCCTTTTAGTTGTTAGAATTTATTAAATGCAACAGTACGTGGTAGTGTTTTCAGAATTTTTCATTGTTTATATCTTAAACATTACAATTGAAATAAAATAAACCACTGTAATAGTAAAAATAGGACAATAAAAATGAGTATTGATGCAGCACTCCCCCAAACCTCTACCTATTACATTATTTCTTATGGGGAAATTGTTTTTAATTTACACGTTTTTCATTTACATGACTGTCTTCAAGAACGCAACTATGGCGTAAATCAAGAGGTCCCTGTAATAAATTCACGAAAGTGTTGATATGTGTCTTGATATATTCTGCTTGTGGTTGGTCCAATATAGCATTCCTGGTGGGAAATTGGTCTGAAACGCTAGTTGTAATGGTAGCCCATGTAATGTGGCACGCTGCATTTGTTCGCTCGGCCAAGTAATTAACCGCCGTATAGTCACCAGCACAGTTTCCCATCTGCCACGCTTAACTCACTGGCAAGGTAAACCGACTCTGGGCGCGAAGATCCGGCTATCATTCGCTCCAAGTCTGGGAGGGTCGTACCAAAGATTAAAGAATGTGCTGCTTCCTTGCTTGACGCTCAGCATTTAAAAGGATAGGGGATGAACAGACTATGTTGGGAAGGCAATGGGAAATCACTGAGTATAATCCTTGCCAAGAAATTGCTTCGGCAGCACCAATGCTCTGTAAAGAGTGGGGTACATTAAATTAAACCAAATACACACACATGTTCAAAACACACCTGGGCCACAAGTGTGCCTCACTAACTGGGTCTTCAAAGTCTTCAGCATCATCCTGATTCAGCCCTTTAACCTCATACTATCTGCCAAGGGGGACCAGCATGCAGAAATTACATGTACATACATATATACGAGTACTTCCACCCCCAGCCATAGATGACATATATAATGATCGTGTCACAATATATAGTATATATATATATACAGCACCGTACTGTAAATGGATTTTAACACCAAACATTGTAATGCTTGGTTAACCAACACAACACTTTCCCATTTTTCATAAACAGCACAACTCGTTGCTCATGTAATCAGTGAATCCAAACACGAGTCTGTTCAATTTGCAGTTTGCTTGCTCACAACAGCAGCATGCACCGGTTTTTCAACACAGAGGTCAAGATCTCATAAGTGCACACTTCACTCACATGGGCCATTTAATCACAGGGCCTTCCGAGTTGACGGACGAGAAAAGATGATAATACTAATTACGAAAAGCCAAACTGTCGAAACCTTCCTTCGATGCAATATAAGAAAACATTTCGGTCTCGCGCGAAGTGCGCTATTCTTCACAACTTACTCAAGACAAACTTTTCCTGCCAAAAGGTATTTTGGAGTCAAAGAAATTGCTTTTCATTTCGAGGCAGCCATGGATCGTCGGCCACACATCCATGAGCCACGGAATGATGAAGTGTGCTAATGGACAAGCTTTTTGACTACCTTCCCAAACCCCGTGCTATATGTTCGACACTCACTTGCGAACACGTGCTGCTCATACGCGCCGATCATTTGATATTCCATAGGAATGGCCATGCCAGACCAACGCCGGTTCACCCACAGTGCAAATCGGAGCATCACCCACCAGTTTACATTCTGCCAAGCTCGATACCATTGTTCATTGTGTAAGGGGGTTCCACGCATGTGTGATCCGCTATTAAAATTGGACAAAGTTCTCTTTGTACGATGGTTGCTTGATTCAAAAACAAGTCATATAGGATTAAGTGATGGAGTAAAGCCTCCGTTTGTCCCCCCCCCCATTTTTTAAACCACAATTATGAGGCGTTATCTGAAAATTGCAACTGCTAGAAAAAATAATAAAGAACAATCACCTTTACAATGATCGCGTCACAATCAGAGTTGTTATTTTATTATCAAAAGGTGTTTGTAACTACTCCGTGATGTGTGTAACATTTTTTTTCCTGGCCTTTGCAATATTATTACTCACACCCAAATTTTAACCCCCCAAAAAATCTTAACCTCTATTTACTCACAAACTTTCATCTCGCTCCTTCTGCCCCCTGCTATCAATGACCTCCCCAAGCCACCCCCAAGTCACATGCGTTCCTCAAGAAACCATCACATGCTCACCCTTCCAAATTCCACACTGGTTCCCCACCTGTGTTCATTCGTACTCTTATTCTCCCGATTGTGGAATTGCTTCTCTGTGTCCTTTGTCTGGTCCTCCTCACTTCATTCCTGTAAATCTGCTGCCCATCACTGCCTCATGTGCTCACTCTCACTCATGCACATCCACTATCTCTTTTACCCACACTGATACCATTCTGTTCCCCTCTCAGCCATTGTTACTCGTTTTGGTGTTATTACATCCCACTCACCACCACCGCCACCACCTCTCTGTCTCTGTCCCTCCAGAGGATAATCCTTTGGTAGTTTGTCAACCCACTACCCTTTATAGTTTAACTCCTCTATGAGCCTAGAC
This sequence comes from Eptatretus atami, assembly GCA_035128595.1. Lineage (NCBI taxonomy): Eukaryota > Metazoa > Chordata > Myxini > Myxiniformes > Myxinidae > Eptatretus > Eptatretus atami. The sequence continues at coordinate 90,697,101 of CM068959.1, forward strand.
CTTTGTATAAAATATAAAAAGGATTGAAATGGAAAGCAAGCACGTGATTTGCAAGTTTGCCAATAAGGTGATCAACTTGGCCTGAAATCTTGAGCTGAGTCTACGCTAATCTGATTTGTGGCATGATCCATGCCTCCTTTGTGGGAACGATGCGTGACCTGAATATGTCGTAGTGGTTGCACTTTAAATCACGGGTAATCATGCGGCTATCCCACATTTAACCTGAAATCACTCAATATTCTTCAAAAAACAAATGAACAATCAATGGTGATCTCACCATATCAGCCAAAGCCCCAATAAATCTCCTTGTCCAATTGAAACCGTGAGATCTAAAGCTTAAGGGCATCACGTGATATTTCACTTCATAAAGAGAAAGGCAAAAGATTTGCTGACGTTCTATTGCCAAAAGTTCCGGGGTCTCCTTTTCCTTTTCTCTCCACTCCCATTTATCTGTACTTTTATCGGCCCACAAGGTCACGGGCATTCTTCAGCGAACCCACTGCATGTCCATAAGTTCAAACCTGTCTGTCTGTCTCTGTCTCTGTCTGTCTCTGTGTGTCTCTCTCTCTGTGTCTCTGTCTCCCTCTGTCTGTCTCTCTCTCTGTCTCTCTCTGTCTCTCTCTGTCTCTCTCTGTCTCTCTCTGTCTCCGTCTCCCTCTCCCTCTCTCTCCCCTATTCATTTGTCCTTTTCTTCTGTCAGTGGAGTGTATTACTTCCATCCAATCCTGCTCTTATGACCATGCCATAAAGATGGCCACCCACAACCACCCATAACAACACCCTGTGTCCATCTACATGTGACCTTTTCTGCATTTCCCTGTCGTGCCTGGCTCATTGTCTGGCATGTGGTTGTTTGCCAATCTTCATGTTAGTTCTCTTCCACCCTCCTCCTGTCAGCTTATAAGCTACCCCACCCATATTTGTAGAGCTCTGCCATGAGCTTCAACAGCTGTACACAGAAAATATTCTTCATTTTTAAAACCGACTGGAATTTCACAAGGAGGTTAATACCGAGGAATTTGGTCGATGATAAAAGAGTAGCAGATTTCAGTTTTATTAGATTTGTACAAAGCATTGGAGAGGGTATTATTTGGAGTGTTGGGGTCTCTCCAATCATATCGGGCTTAGGTTGTTGATTCGTCCACCACCGAAGGTGGACAGAAGTTATGTTTTCATCGGTTTGTCTGTCTGTCTGTCTGTGAGCACGATATCCAAAAAAAAGTTGTGGACAGATTCAGACGAAACTAGGTGGAAGAGTTGGGTAGGTGACAAGAACAAGCAGATTCAATTTTGGTTCAGGTCCGAATCCAGATCCGGTTTATCAGTGTCAGTGAGACACAAAACATAAACTGTTCAAACTGGCAGAGGTATGCTCTCTACCGGGTGCAGCTGTAGTTGTAGTTGTTGTTACTGTTCCAGCCATGTTTCAAGCTCTGCCACAGGCCATTGATCCGTTGCGTAAAAGCCCCAACTCGGGGATTGCAGCTTGCAGAGCTAGCGAAGGCAGGAATTTGCCAGTTGGCAAGGTTTCCAGCGATAATCGCCTACTCTTTATGAAACACACCGTGGGATCTTTAATATCCACTGGCAATCAAACCCAGCAGAAGGGTCCCTAGTACAATATCCCATCTGAAGAACGGTCCATCAACACGCTGCTGTGCAAATCCTCAATACCACGGTGTATACAATAGTTGGGCCGAGAATCGAACGCAGACTACACAGCTTAAAGTCAATTCCGTTACCTCTACACCATCCTGTCGGATGGACCATGCTATTCCTTCCAACTGATTTCTGTTGATGGTATTAAAACAGCTCTCGAGTGTTTGATTTCTGTAGAAGAGCAGCTCGCACCTTAAGAAGCAATTAATCGTACGTGGGATTCATGTCAAAAGGCTGAGATCCTGTTCTTTTCAGAGATAATCAACGACTGCACCACATGTAGTACATGAGCATGTCATTTGTACGTGGCAGTTGATAGGGGTGTCAAAATTAACCATGTACTTGTGTGAAAAAGAGGAGGGGGTGACTGTGCCAACTATGTTACTGTCATGCTCAGCTTGGAATGAGACAGGGAGAACAGATGAGGATTCAAAAGGGCAGATAAATTGACCAATAAGGTAAGATAATAGATAATACAATGTATGAGTACAAAAGAGTTAAATATTATAAATAATAATAATAACCTGATGATAATGTAAACATGACAAGAAGATATATAAATTAAATAAATTATTTAATTACAATGATCTAAGGCTCATGGAGGAACTTGTACCAATCGATCGCATGCAGGACAAATAGGTACACCGTCATATGAATCCCAAATACACGGGCAAGCGACGGACATACACATGGCTTACGGGTTTGGAACCTGGTTTTCCTGCCTCATAAGCTAGAGGGTCAGATGGGAACACTTAATAGGCGAACTTTTTTACGCATTATCATCAAGACTAATCAGCATTACCATCATGACTACTTTCAGCAATCACACCCCAAACCATCTTCTCTTGTGGATATTTATTAATACCAAGTCTAGGCTCATAAAGGAGCTAAACAACAGAGGGACATAGCTTTAAAGACTGGTGGAGAGTAAAATGGGAGTAAACAGACATAAACGCCTGGACACAATGCAAGCAACTGAACGAGTAGTAGAGTAGCAGGAATCATGAACTGGAAGATGAAGATGGATGAATGAATGAATAGAATGGGTGTTCAGCGACAACACAAGAGATCGGAGGTGGGTGTATGAGAAACCACGAGGTGACGATAGATGTCATACTTGAAAGGCTGGAGGGAACGGCACAAGACAACAAACACAGATAGTCGGTCCCACGGATTAGAGGATGTATCATTTCAAAAGCAATCTGCAGACAGACTTGTTTATGTTAGTATTTTATTCTACTCAACATATTCAAACTGAGTCCAGTGTGATTTTTGTATTATGTTGACATGAAATAAATAACTTATACCGAACTGGCACAATTGTTGCCTCCACCTGGCAGGAGCCCCTAACGTTATTTCAAAAAAATTTTTAATAATAATACTAGGCCTTCCTGGGTGTGATTATCCAAGGAAGTAAAACCCCACAAATAGTATTCAACAGGATGGCAGGATATCCTAGAAGTATGCCAACTTCCATACGCGCTGTCCTCCCTGGGTTTAAATCCTGACCCAGCTACAAACTGTCAACCCAGTGTTTCAATGAGAATAAAAAAAATCCTGCTATAACATATTAGGGGAGCACTGCGTCAGCAGCACAGCTACGCGCAGCCATGTACTGTATACAAAGGAAGAAGAAGAATGGTGTTCATCATGGTACTGAGAGTAGTTCCACTTTTTAATTTCCATCAATCAGTTGCTGTTAAAAGTCTCGTTTCCAAGAGAGTCGATGTTACACAATCTGGGAAGGGGGTGTGATACTGTTGCTGCTTGTGTAGGCCTGCTGGAGATGCAAGGAGACACTCGAGGGCATGGTGAGGTTCTCAAGGCTGGTCAACGATCCTTGCGGGACGTCTTTGCAAGCAACGTGCAGGCAGCAATTCCGTAATAAACGTAGACCAATGTAACGATATTTTGCAGGAGGGCAAGTCCCTCGAAGCAATCCAGTGAATGTGAGTCCTACTTTTCCCAGGGGTCGCTTTCCAGTTACGCCATGAAAGAAGTACGGCAGTCTGTCACCACCCATTTTTGTCCGACTCGGTATAACTTATCCCGGGAGACCAATGTAATGGCCGCAGGTGCTGCAAACCACCACAGTAACTCAATGCCGTACACTTGCTCAAACTTTTTAACGTCCCAAAAGAAACATAAACTCCAAGCCTGCCAGTCATTTAATTCCTTCACCCCGCAGTCGACCGGTGGCTCTTTCTCACCTCCGCAGTGAATTTGAAGTGAATGAAACGACCTGAACGACTGACTTTATGCACGCCATAGTGACTTGATCCTTCACCATGAAGGAGACTGGTGGCCTCTCCAAAGTGAACCAACGAGCGAACGGTTCCAGGCAAATGGACAAATTAACTTGTTCAATGGCGGCTAATCAATACACTGAATAATTATACAAACGCTGATGCATGGGCGGGTGCCAGTTTATTTGACCCTAATTTTTCTTCATTCCCTTTGTGTTTGCAAAGACAAATGTTATACACGACACGTGACCTGTGAAGGATTATATCGTTTCGAGGAATAAACATTAATCAGGCAGTTCGGATAATGCATTATAAAGGCCATTATCAAAATCGCACTAAATAATGAATGATCTCGCCACCCGTATGGATGGAGAATTTTTGGTAGATTTGTCATTAATAAATAAATAAAATCTCCAATTAGTAAGAACATTTCTTACTTTCTTTAACAGTCATATTCCCACCTCGTGGCATCATCCAGGGAAAGTATTTCGTCGAAGTCCTTCGCGAACTGGCTGACCGAGGGATCTTCAACGTCCACCAACTAATCCCAGCAGAATGGACCGAGGGATGGCACACATGTTGATAGATCACCCTGCTTGCAAAGCACCAGGATAGCTCAGGATTCGAACCTAGGCTGGCTAGCTTAGATGCGAGTGTGCGTACCTCTACGCCTGTCTTAGTAAAATCATTCTCACTCCTGCAAATCAAAAAGCATACAAGCTTAAATTTGGATGTCCATCACCCTCCTCTCCTATACTGTTACTCCTTTGACCCTGGCTTAATTGTTCAACTTGCCCAAAAACTAAACTAAACACAACGACAATGAGAAACAAACTGAAATATTACAACATTGAAAACAAATAGCAAACAGTGATAAAACTTGATCACTTCAACTCTGTTCTCCCAACATTCTTTCACCTTCTCTCCAACCACCACTACCTCCTTCTCACTTGT
>CM068959.1:90708723-90731296 GCA_035128595.1 Eptatretus atami
CCAAGGGGGATTTGAACTCAGGATCTTAGGATCCCAAGCCCACCTCGGATCCCAAGCCTACCACCCTAACCATGAAGCCAACACCATGCATGCATGCATGCATACATACATACGTATATGTATATGTATATGTATATGTATATGTATATGTATATATATATATATGTATATATATATATTATAATAATATATATATATATATATATAGAGTTGCGGGCGGGTTCGGGGTGAGAAGACCACTCGGGGGGGTGGGGGGGGGGGAAGCTATCTTGGGTTCCCACCAGACTCCCCGGAATTGCAGGCCATCACACATGGATAATTCCGTGACACGGCGGGTCACTAACCGACCGTGAACGCCAATAACTCAACCACGTGACCTAGGGTCCTCTGTTTAAAACGGTTACCTAATTAATCATGTGACTTAATTACCGCGGGACACACCCTCGGTACACCTTGTCCGAACCGGGTCACCTTACTGGGTCATATGCAGCCGAGCGACACTGCCGAGGACATACTGTCTAAAAGAACAGATCATTGGCAATAAAGTCCCGGCTAGGCTAGGATACGGACCATGCTGGATCAATGAAAGAAAAGACAAAAATGAAGCTGGGAACATTTCTACATAAGCATTTATTACAGGCAGGCGAGGAAAAATATGTGGTACAGAGAATGTAGTTTATTGTTGTATGTAAAGCAGAGATAGAAAGAATGTGTGGTATGACAATAAAAACAAGCAACTTACAAAGCAGACACAGAGCAGACCTATACTGATATATATTCTACAATCTTAAATTAAAGCTAGGACTGGTGCCATTACACACACAACACACACACACACACACACACACACACACACACACACACACACACACACCACACACAAACCCAATAAAGAGGAGTTAATGAGAAGAAAGGAGAGGAGATGAGGCTAACGGTCTTGTGATACCTTACGGCTTACACGGTCGAACGACCGCACCACCCAATACGTTTTTGGGGGGATGCTCCGCTGAACGATCCCTCCTTGAGAGTTGGCACGTCGTCTCCTGCTTGGCTACGGTGCCGGCGCAGCATCTGCACCAATCCAGAGAATGGGCGAGACCATCAGGCGTTAGGGAGGGACTTTAGGTAGAGCCAGGTGGGTGGATGGAGCCAGCGGCGAAGGGGTGGAGAAGGCGGAGATTGAGAGCGAGTGGGCAGAATGGCAGACGGGACATGTAGAGCAGCAGGCGTATGCAGATATCGATCCAAGGCCAGACAAAGAGGATGAGGATGACGACGACTACGGACAGCTTCGCGATCCGTCCTTTGTAGGCCCTGCGGTGCAGGGTGGGGTGCCGCCCCGAAGCGATGCGCCATCACCTGAATCGGGCGCTCCCATTGGGCCCCGGACACCGCATGACCTGGCTGCCACAGCCAGAAGCGGCCTTATTTTACATCCGGCAAGACATCGCCGAGCTGTAGAATTGTCTCGCACCGAACACCGAACCCGAGCTGTATGAATCACCTTGCACTGAACTCCCGGGTCATGCTCCGGTGACTGGCCAAGGGCCTTGTCGGCTCCACATGCCCGCTCGGGCACCCACGGCGTGCTGCGTTTGGCGCTGATCAATGCGCTTGCTTCGTCCGGATGCCATGAGACCCGAGTGATCCCGGCCGTTCAGCATGCCTCTACTTGGTGGCGGCTGCATTGAGACGGAGATGTGGGAGGATGTCTGTCGTTCGCGGGAGACATTACTGGCTGCGGTGGCGAGCGAAGATCGACGGTAAGACGCCATTATGAACCAGCGCACAGACCCAAACAAAGAGGTGTGCTATGTGTGCCCCGTACTATGTGATGGTAAATATCACGGGGCTGCGCGCGGGTCTGCTATCGTGCATGTGCATATTTATCACACTGGTGATCCTCACAGGCGGCTGCCCGAGCGCCGTGCCGGCCCTCATCTCTGTCATGGATTGAAGGAAAGGATTAGATATAAATCAGGATTGATAAGAGCGCGCCGCGTGCGTCCTGTACAGCGTTGGGATTTATCGTATGGTTCTACTATTCCCCTGGACACCATATCTTGCAGCGGAGGATTTTTCCATCATGTGGTTGATGAAAAGTTATTTTGGCCTCCGTGAGGACGCATTCCCATAGTGAAGGGTGTTGCTGCAGTTTTCAGAAGCGGCCATCTGGGTGCGGTGCCTGCTTGGATTTATTTCAGCAATAAGAGGAAAAGAGTTGGAATGAAGATAGAGATATAATCAGACCTAACTCTGAGATCCACACAACGCACTTCGTCCCATTTCACCCTTTAGACATGAAGGAAAGGTCTAACTGCACATATATTAATGAAATAACTGTCTGGGGATCACTGTATGATGGATGCCATCACCTTAGAGGCATGTGGTTTTCAGAACCGCAAATATATATATATATTTTTTTCCATGACAAGATGATGCAGAGTTATGGAACTAACCTTTGAGCTGTCAGTCTGTGTTTGGTTCCTTACTCGGTTATTAACTGTTTAATTGGTGTTTCACAGGAAGGGCATTACATCAAAGTGATCCATTACTCGGATGAATGTTAAGCCTGGGACCAATCTGCTGGTGCAGGTGGACTTTAAATATCCAAAGTCTGGTCTTCTTAGATATTCCTTAACACCAGTTTACACTGTTTGCTATCTCCAAATGTGGTTGTGGTTGTGATGTGGTCAGTAGCTCCATGTATAATAAACAAAATCGAGCTCACAGGTGTTCATGTCACATGTGAACGAACAACTTTACCTCTGCCACCGAAGGTGGACAAAGGTTCTGCTTTTACCCCTATTTGTCTGTCTGTCTGTGAACAAAATATCTTGAAAAGTTACGGGCAGATTTGGATGAAAATTGGTCAACAGGTTGGATGTGTGACAAGGACGACCCAATTCGATTTTGGTGAAAATCCAGATTCGGATCCGAGAATTTTTCAACGGATTCTTCACCATTGAGAGATGAGGCCAAAAACAATATATCGCATGGTATTTCAAAAAGTTGTGGACCGATTTTGTCAAATCTTGGTGGATGAGTTGGGTCGGTGACGAACAAGCTGATTAGATTTTGGTTGAAGCCCGGATGCACATCTGGCCTATCCAGTGGGATACAAAACATAAACTGTTCACCTGGTGGAGGTATGCGCTCTACCGAGTGCCATTCAAGTTGATTATGAAGGAGAACCATACCATTTAACTAACACACACACATAATGGTGATTACAATTTACTAATATGCTTAATACTATGTCACACTTAATACTAAATATTAGATTCAAACATAGCATTTCCTGTGGGTTGTGGCACAGAATGAGTAGTTTTTCCTCCCTTTGCAGTTGCAGAGCATGCTTCACTTGCATTTATCATACATTCCAAAAAGGAGGGAGAGAGAGAGGTAGCTGAGGGGACAAAGAGGATGCAGGGAAGAAAATATCGAGAAGCAAATGAAGAAAAATACCCAAATGTATTCCAAAACATACTCGTATATTGTACATATAGGAGAGGGAAGATGCTGCAAGGTAATGAAGGTATGAAGAATGGCACAGCACAGAGGGAAGAAACAGACTGTGCAATGAAAAAAGAGTTGGAAGTGATGCTAGTGCAGTAGGGGGTGGAGGGGGGGGGGGAGAGGAATCCACAAGAAATAAAATGAAGGAAAAAGGAAAGAAAGGAGAAAATGGAATAACAACGAACACGCGAAACAAAGCAAGAATCACGAGGCAAGACATTCACAGGCAGCGAGGTGGCCTGGGAAGGATATCAACCTGGGTACAAAAGGTGAAGAAGAGCAAACTAAAAGTGCATAAAGTGTTTAAAAGGTTGGAAAAAGCATACAGTGTTTCCTTGGAATAAATTGTCAGCCATGGTTGTCAACTGCAGCAAATGGTGCCAATGGTTTGGCCTGTTTGACATTCCCATCTGAATGTATCTTCCATCTGATCAGTATATACAGCTCAACAACCACCCTTTCCAGCCAAAAAATGTCTGTAATCTATGAAAGTATTTAAAATTTCCGATTTGTTAATGAATATTTATGTGAGCACGTGACGTGCCATATGGTTCTCTTGACCTCCACGACCTATAACAATAGGCCTTTGCATTGGGAACAATGGGCAGTCGGTTCAAACACAACCACGGGACCAATGAAGATCTGAAATCATAGTTGGAGGAAACCTCCCTCACCTGCCCAAAGCAACTCAGTTTACAAATGAGTCTTGACAGATCAAACCTGAAGACGTACAACATACCATGACATGCAACAGATGTGTTGCACTTACTGTTCAGCAATGTACAAAACGTATTTCAATCAACCACACCTGTTAGTGCTCAGAGAAATTATATACTTAAATTGCAAGTCACTTGTGAGTCAATATTTCAGTGATGTAATGAACAAGAAAAATGGACATCTACATATTACATATGCATGCAGTGGGAGAATTTCAAGCTGCTGTGTAATCTCTGCATTCTAAAGGGTTCTTTTTATCATAATGTGAGTTCCCTTACAAGGAACTTCAATGCTGAAGGAGCCCTTGAGACCCATCAAAGTCTGTGCAATGGTTGTCAACATACAGTTGTTTGTCCGTGCTTTATCCTTCTTAAATGTCGAGCATAAAGCAAAGAAGCGGCACGTACCAGTTTAACATCTTTGGTGTGAGTTGTCTGAGGTTCGAACCACTGACCTCCAAGTCGTATACAAGATCAAGTCTCATGCAAGAGTGAGAGAGATGTCAAAGGGAATAAAGGACAACTTGAGAGAGGTCGATGGTGCACCATCGCAAATCCCCACACTTCCCACCTCAACCAAAGTTGAAAGACGGCAAAAGGTTCTTCCAGGAATGACCAAATATCAAATTTCGAGTTGAAAAATATTTCCCGTTTTGACCCCGCTCACTTTAAGTCCCCACCCCTGGGGCATGAGCCGTCGGTCAAATCCAAAAAATTGTTACATATTTCATGCGTCCCCCCAATGTTGACTGCATATACAAAGTTTCATCAAAAAAGGTTTAAAAATGCGCCCGTAATTTCATTTTTTGGTATTTCACCTTTTGATCCCACCCCAGAAGGGTTGGGGTGGGGGGGGGGGGATGATAACTGCTTTTGCACCTTCGTGCCATTGGTTGATCATAACTACAGATTTGGTGAATTTCTGCACAACCGTTTAGTAGGATAGAGCGTAACAGACAGAGACAAACAGACACCGATTACAATATCCCTGTTTTCATTCAAAAAGCATGAGGAATGAAATGACAAAGAGGTCACATTTGGACTCAATAACCTATGGGATGAACTAATGGGGAAAGAGGTAACAGTGGCAAAGGAAACACAGAAGTGTGCAAGTATCTGGGGAGAAGAGTGGGGATTCATTCAAAACTTCCCACAGTGATTCCACAAAGTGAGAAAAGCGGAACAAATGAGTGTTGTGCAGAGAAAACCAGATTTCAGGAGTTTATCTGGGGGGGGGGGGCGGGGGGGGGTCGCTGGAAGAATGCATGTGTTCTGGCATTGCTGAGGAGGTTTGGAAGGCTGAAAGACCAGAAAAAGCTCGACCTAAAGAGGCGGTTAAAAAAAAAACAACAGAAACCACCCATTTCACTGGAACCTGAGAGCACCAGGCCTTGTGCTTCAGCTTCATGGAAATTCCAATTATGTTGAATACTTTTGATTACAGGGATTCTCGAAGAGATTAATTGATGTGATGCTGGAGTAACAGCTCATAGGGAAGGGCAGTAGTTCATTAAGCATCAGAAAAAGGACTCATCAGCTGTGAGTAGTTACGATTTATGAAAAAATGCCTTTTTTGTATAGAGTCAAGGCTCGTGGAAAAGCTAGATCGCAGAACGGATCAGGATGCAACAGGACAAAAGAAACAGCAGAAAGAGAAGGGGGAAATGCCACCAGCAGGGCCGAGGGATAAAATAAACGAAGAAAGACAAACAAAGGATGCGGTTAAAGATAAGGGGTATGGGAGAATGCAGGGGTGGAGAAGGTGGATACGGAGACAAACTCTCAGGAATGAAAATTATTTGTAAATATGGGGAGGGAAGGAGGAAGGGTGATTTAACAGGAGTAGAAAAGATCATGGTTTTGAATAGGGGATGATCTGAGATGGTGGTGAACCGTGATCTTAAAGACCTGGAGGGAAGAATGAGATTAAAGAGAATGTGGAAGTTGGCTCCACGGGTGGGAAATAAGAAGAACAGATGAGTGGAGGTGAGCAAATATTTTGGGAGTTTCACCAGAAGGGGGTTGATGTTGCACCGTGTGCTCCCTGCAAATACCTGCAAAAGACAAAGCATGGAGAGGGCAAAGGGTGCAAGACCAGAAAGGAGGCAGAAGAAGCTAGAGAGACCAGCGACCAGTCTGCCATGGCAAAGTGATAGGCCCATAGACTCAACTTCATCAAGGGAGATTCTGTGTGACGCAAGGGTGCCAGCCCAGAGGGTAAAGTATCACTCCATCAAGTTGTGGATGAAAGCCTTGTTGGTGAATAGGAGTTCAGGTGTGCCAAGGAAGGACATTACATGATGGAGGATGCCCAGTCAGTGACTGCTTTTGGAGGCCAAGTTTGAATTGTGGTTTGCTCAAGAAAGATTGTGGCTGAGAGTGAGACCCAAGAGTTTGAGTGACTGAACTTCTCTGAGAGGGTTGTTAAGAAAGGAGATGAGAGGCTTTGCCATATGCTCCTTTCAGAGAGAGAGACTTTTGTATGCTTTTATATAATAAGTATCAAAACACACCAGAAAAAAGCACACTCCATAAAAACAAATCCAAACAATTTTACAGCAAAAATAAATTCAACAAAAGCAATACAAACTAGAGGTGGAGCACTCTGTAGAGTGCAAAACGCTCGCCGAATACTGCTAGGTCACTCAAGTGAACCTGATATCCATTCTATTCAATTGACGTCAACAGTGCTTACAGAGTTATAGTTGCATATTCCTTTACTTTTAACTTTTACATACTACATAATCATCGATAACTAGATTCCTTGAGACAGAAATTGATTTTACGTGGGTATATCCACCTGAAGTTCCAAAATCAGCCGCAATTATAATTTTGGCATGTTTTTTTGTTGGAAATCACTGCAAATGTAGAAATGCATGTAGAAATGCAAAAAAAAAAATCGAAATTTTTTTTTCTCAACAATTTTTTTTGGGGGGGGGGGGGGGGGGGTTGGAAATCACTTAAAACATGTAGAAATGCAAAAAAAAAAAAAATTCAAATATTTTTTCAAAATGCGCCCATAGCGGCCATATTGGATTTTGGACCAAGTCCAAAATCTAATGGCATGATCCTTGGACCAGACCTAATCCCCCCACCAAGTTTCGTGCAAATCCGTCGAGGAGTTTTTCCGTAATACTTCACAACAAACAAACAACAACAAAACAAACAGAAAGGGGTGAAAACAGATACCTCGATCTTCGATGGCGGAGGTTAACTAGAGGGAGCACTCGGTGCAAAACTCGCTCAATATGTGTCACTAAGGAACCTGAAATCCTATTCATTGTAGGTCAAACGGATCAGACTCTACTGAACCACAATTGAATAACATAAACTAGATCGACGCGCATGTAGAAAGGCCAAAAAATTAAAATCGAAATTTTTTTGAAAATTGCAAAATTTCTGTTTTTTTCTCTAAACATTTTTGGTGGGGGGGGGGGGTTGGAAATCACTTAAAACATGTAGAAATGCAAAAAAAAAATTCAAATATTTTTCAAATAAATCTAAATTTTTTTTTGGACCCAGTCCAAAATCTAATGGCATGATCCTTGGACCATACCTATCCCCCCACCTAGTTTCGTCGAAATCCGTCCAGGAATTTTTCCGTAATACTGTTCACAAACAACAGACAGGGGTGAAAACAGTAACCTCCATCCATCTTCGATGGCGGAGGTTAACAAGGGTGTCTGTTCATGTCAAAACCCCACAAAATAATACATATATGCAAAAAGTAAGTGTAAGTACTTTACACTTTTTTTACAATCACTAAAACATGTAGAAATGCAAAAAAAAATTCAAATATTTTTCAAATAAAATCTAAATTTTTTTTTGGACCAAGTCCAAAATCTAATGGCTGATCCTTGGACCATACCTAATCCCCCACCTAGTTTCGTCGAAATCCATCCAGAATTTTCCGTAATACTGTTCACAAACAAACAGACAGGGGTGAAAACAGTAACCTCCATCCATCTTTGAGCGGAGGTTAACAAGGGTCGTGTTCATGTCAAACCCCCACAAATAATACATATATGCAAAAGTAAGTGTAATACTTTACACTTTTACACAACAGATTCCATAACGGAAAAGAAACTCACAAAACCTCATCAGTGTCCACCATAGTCACCCACAATATCCAGGCGCTCAAAAGATAAGCCTGCTCCCTATTTTACTCGTGTCGCGAACCATACCTTTAAGTGCACAAAAGCACATACTGGTGCATTTTATCATCTATACACCTTCTTCAGCTATTGCTCTCGCGCTCTCGAATCCTTTTGTTGTTGTCCATCTATATTGTGTTTAGAGCTTGGTTAGATCAGTGAGAATTGTGACTCTGATGCCAAGCTTTAGGCTCAGATGACATGGTTGCGTTCCCCATAGATATGACAAAAACGCCGTGAAGCACTGGTGTATGACATAATATACATAAAATCCTCCTCCCCTTCTCGGTCCAAGTCACTCCAGACTCGTCGGCGGCTCCCTCTCTCAGTCGCGATTCCATAGATAGATGAAAGACTGGAAAGTGAAAACAACAACAAACTATAAAACTCTTCACTATGTATCGATTGAGAGCTAGATTGAGAGAGTGGAGAATACAATGCCTCTACAGTGCGGAGCGGTGTGTCGCTCTACGCGTGGATGGAGATTTTAAGCCCAATCTCTTGTACATTCAATGAAAAACTGTGCAAATTTTTCAACTCAATATCACAAAATAGGACAAGATAGTGATCTTAGAACAAAGAATTAAAACTATTGGTCTACCGAAGGTTGTCACATGTTCATAGTTTTTGTTTACTCCTGTTAACCAAGGGCCGCTTATGATGTGTTAGTTGTCCTATGATTTCATGTGTTCCAGTTAGTGTTCAGTCTTCTTACCGAGATTTCGGCGTGAGTAGTCTATCGGTTATCATTTTGTTCCACACTGGAGTTAAAAAACGCTCAGCGCGGTACATCTCGGATACCTGCATTGCACACGTCGCACATTTTTTACATAACTCTAAGTTTTCGCTAAAAACACCGATCGCTCCTTCTGCTCTGTACAATTATGTAGTTTAAGTAGAATTCTCTTCCAGCAGCATCAGTGTGTGTAAGAATATTGACGCGCCGTTTTCACTCCACAATGACGTGAAATACAGCAAACAACTAGTTCTCATCTAAGTTTTGTAGGAGCAACACTCCTGTCCTCTAGTTTTCTCTCTTGAGTGATTGACTCTTTGATATACAGCTGAGAATATAGATTACGTGAGTTGTTCTACCATATCTTCAATTCCGACTCTTGTCTCATTCCATCTTGGTGTATAAAATCTGGAAGATCCTTAGAGACAAGTTGTGCGACCCTCTTACCTCCCCATCTCTCCCGATTATGATTACTTATCTCTCTTCTCCTATTACCCACAATCAGTGCACTAGACGCGCAAGACGTGAGGCGTAGCCAAGATGTGTATTATCGCTAAGATCTGTGTCCTTGTCTACTAGTGTAGCAGGCAACAAGGATGCCCGGGATAAGTGGCTTATACACAGGTTCTCATCGTCACATCATTGCTTTCTCAACATCTAGAGATTCGAAATACTGTGCATAAACGAACAGGTCGTGTGGAGTATCAATTCTGAGGAGAATAAAGGATTCCGAACTAATGGGCTCATGTACAACAACTTTGTTTAGGCCACCATCTAGTGGAAGGACCATGCGTATGATATCTCATATACCTTATTGAGGACAGTTTGCTACGCACGCAGTACATCTCCCAATGGCTACAATACGCGACTGTGATGAAACCTGGGGAGCTGGACTTGTGCCGCGTACACGGTGATTTAGGCTAGTACTGCAATTAGAGGAAAGAAGTCTCTCTTTACGAGTTATGATTTTCAGACCTTGACCGGTCCAACTCTTCTACTCATGTGTGCTTCAAACAGCCGTTAACTAGTGATGAGTCGCCAATAGCAATCCTCATCAATTACCAATCTTTTTGAACCAAGTTATGAGTGTCGCAATCTCACATCGTGGAAATCCAGTGAAATAATAGCCCTATAATTCGATTTCTTTTGGGCTGCCATATCAGCTGATCATGCGGTGTTGTCAAGTTTAGCACAACTGGACAATTATCGATGAGTATGTCTGTGTCCGCGAGGGTCTAGTGACGACTCGTTCAGCTCAATTGGTCGACTTTCAACCCGCCTCAGAAAGAAAAATCTCTAGGTGTCGAGGAAGCTCACCGTCGAACAGATGGAATAGTTCCTTCGTATGAAAACCAAAGTATATTTCGGTGTCTTACAAGATCCGAGATAAAACTTGTAGTCGCCACGAATCTATATCGGATAACCACCAAGTTGATCCTTATTGAATATTTTCACCGTGTTTAAGCGAGATGAAGTACTCCCTGTATGCCTCAAATTACCATGCTTTTTCGCACAGGGCATATTGTGGCCTGAGATTTCTTACTCTCTAATTTTTCTCGAGTCGATGTTCTCCCAAACCTTTTTGTTCGTTCTCCTACGCGCGTGTAAGGATTTTTAAAATTGCGTGATAGTAAATAAGCCTTAAAATTATCTTATACAAACCTCACTCATACTGACTGCTCCACCTCTCAATATCACTCCTCGGTGGGTAAAACAGGCTCTAGGGACGAGGGAAGGCGATCTGGGGCTATGACATCATAGCCACGCGCGAATTAATATTGCTTTATCCATTCATTTGTTCTCATATTTACCCTTGCGCTGATCAACACCGTTGTAAATGTGATTACACCAATAGCGACATTGTTACGCAGTTTAAAACTGTTTGGAGAGATAAGATTTTTAAAGGCAGGTATCAGTGAGTATGCATAGCAGAAAATACTTACTTTTGATTTGTCAGTGACGCAACACTATAGAAATATTTCCAGGCTAAGACATGCTGAAATCGCATCTCATTGATTTTCTTTTTAGTTTCGTGAACGAGAGACTGACCTTACAACATCGTAGTAGCCGCAGAGTAAACTACATACCAGGTCAATATCTTATTTAGATCATATCAGGAGACATTTGACGCTTGATAGCGACGACAGCTAAAGCCTGAGCCGTGGAGTGGCGCTGATATAGGGATTATTGAGCAGGGTGAATCCTCAATAAGTAACTCGATCTCAGTTTATTAACCCTACAGTGCAGACAAGGTGCATTTGTCACTTGTATAAATCAGATAACTTAACATAAATGCCATATCCACATTATTTGCCTCCCGATACTCTCGCCATGTCTCCTATCCTCAAATTCATTTAGCTCACTGTACGAATTATATCAAATCAGAGTGAGTTAAACACTGTCAAAAGCTTTTTTCCTTTGATCTATTAAGATAGTATTCGAAACCGCTTGATCCGAATCGTAGGATGGAGATGCTCAGTGTGTCTCGACGGAGGTCCGAGTGAAAAACCTGGTATCTTCGAGTGCTCTTTCATACCCATTATAGAATATTATCGTATCCGAGAACGTATACCTCGGAACACGTTTTTGATTAAAGACTGGCCTATAGAATCTTTAGTCGATCAATTCAAGCTAAAGTAGCATGCTGAACTTCATGTGTGTAGCTGAACCGTCAAAGATCCGTGCTCATTAGAGGTGGGTCGTGCACAGGCTTGTGACATTTTTATTTTCCTGTGTGTAATCCCCTTATGTAGGGTATTAGTGCGTGTCTCCATCCTGCAGAGACACGCTCCACACCATATTTCAATGATAAGCCTCTGACCATTACCATTCATTGCAGTCTCTAGTGGATGATCTAATATATAGTTGCGTGATACAGAGCGACAGTACAAAAATAACTGCCCCTGTCCCTTAGAGCGAAGGTCTACAGGGACATGGGGTTGACCCCCCCCTCCCAAAATAGCGAGATTTCATACCTGCTCTCGTGTTTCTCAGCTTCACACTCATCTGACATGTAAAAAAAATTCTCACTACGATGATAGTCATGGACGGGGCGGTTATTAGTGGTGGTCCCGCGCATTTGACGCCTCTAAATCAAAATTCAGCGGGTGATTGCTCTAAGATACTCGTGTCGTGAGATAACCAGGTTTTCCCACGTCTGGCAGTATCGATATTGATTGTCGTGATAGCCAGTTATGAGATTCATCAAGATAAGTACTTTGCCACCCGAGAATGCTGACATAGCAATTTTGATGCTTGTGGTACTTAGCGAGCATGCTAAATTGGAGAAAGGCCTGTTTCTCTATGCCATGCCTACACTCGAAGACCTGTGTACTTGTCTCGTCTTAACTCCTCACAATTTCCTTTTTTGTGAAGAGTTTAGAAAATAGTGGACTTGTAGCTCTTCGTATGCTTGATATTATCATCTCCATGTGTGGGAGAAGAAGTTCTATTCCACAAATCACCATCCGAGTAAATGTACTCTCATGCACCAGTTAATACCGAGCTGCACATGCTCTGTGATATTGGATTGACCCTGAATCGGGCCATCCTCTCGACACATTTTGACTCCGATACTTGAACACTTGAGATACCCTATCAGTTCCTTGGGGGTGGGGCGAGAAGTGTGGATCGGAACTTGTGTAGTTTCGAGAATGTTATATATGCGCTTTCTGCCTTTCTCAGGGGAGTAACCTGACTGATGACTTATAGAAGCTGCCTTTCACGTAATTCCTGGTCAAAGGCCTCGGCAACAAGTGCTGCTGTCCATCCGGCTCTTCTCCCATTTCCTTCTAGTCGCAAGACAGAGGCGATAACACCACCATCTTTCTCATTCTCGATACAGGCTGCATGAAATGCTCCAAGCATTTCCACTGTGCATATACACCTATTATCAGGTCCATTTCTGCTCACAGCTATAGTATAGCGTTTTGTGAATAAGCCAGATTGTACTAACGACTCCACTAGAAGTCATTTTGTAGTGTGTCTGCTTTAAGCCGTCCCCCTCTCCATCGCTTATCCTCACCTGCATTGCTCATGCACACATGTTCTGCAGCTTGTATTTATAGCGAGTCTCATAAGATGCTCTAGCTCACACTGATCAACATTTGTTGTCTTTACGTCTCAAATTAATGAACACCTTTTGATGACTTGCTAGTTTATTCCCCATTTACAATCTTCCATAAAAGTCTTCCTACAACAATTTGTGTACACTTTTGTTAAAGTTTAAAATTAAACAGTAGTCACCTAATATGTGCAACTTCTCCCCAGACATGATGAGTGAAAGCTCAATACACTCTACACCAATCCATGTAGCTGTCTGCTGGATCTGCCTCCTGAATAGACACCAGCACGGCTCTATATTATCGAGACGCTTCGAGACTTATAACAAATGTGTTCACTATTTCATGATTAACGATAGTTTAAAGGATCTGTCTAGGCGAGCCATCGTAGCGAAAGTTAGTTGTGGCTTTGAAGTGCTAGCAGATTTCCGAGCTATCTGCGAAGCCCCTAGTCTGACGGATTATTAGCGGTTTCGCTGATGTAAACCTCGCCCACACACACTACGACGAAGGTTGGATTAAACTTTTTCATGAAACGTAGCTGTGCACTCATATAACGGCCCTTAGCACTGGGGTCTGGGTGCAAATGAGACCGAAGTTGCAGTATGAGTACTACATAGGTGTTCTGAATTGCAGAGTTGTGGTGCGTTATCGCAGCGGGTGGCAGTATTGTAAGTCACCGCCTCGAGCAACCCACCAACCACATGGATTATGTCATAGTGCGAAACCTAGCACAGACCATCTAGCAGACTCACGATGTACGCGAGAACATACCGTAATGGGTCAGAGGACCATACTTTGGAGTGTAATAGCGAGCAAGTCCACTAATTTTGACTTAGTGGCATCAAGTAGAACAGCAGTTGGCCTGTTTTTCGCACTCGCAAATAACTTTGTTAGCTCAGCCAGAGATATAGACGGTCATATATGCCTCATAGAATTCGTGCCACAACAGTAGACCCACAGTAACACTCTGTCGCTTTCGTGTTACGAAATAGATTAGTATCTTTGCGCACGAAGGCATTTTGTGACTCCACAGAGAAAATGGGGCAAGCCACACTATTCGCCACTACCAGCCTGTATGGGCTGTCGCATACAAGCGCACTCGTGAGACTGGAAAAAGGAGAAGAAACCTTTAAAAGATTTTACACCACTCATCCTCAGAAGCATATTTGCATGCGTCTCTGTAGCATTGCACATCAATTTTTTCATCTTGGGAAGAGCTTGACAATACCTGGAGCGAGCGCACGACGAACGTGCAGGCCGGTGCAATGATGTGTAAGCAGATGTCTACTTTTATCTTCCATTCTGGGTTTCAGATCTACTCTCCCTCGAAGCTCTATACCTAGCTCCGCGCTTATAAACACATTTCACATATAAATCCTTCGCAGACTCGAGGATTCTGACATGTATAACCTGATAGAGTTCTACGAGATACAGTGCTCACTCTAGCGCCTTTCATGAAAATAGGTGTATATTGTCGCAATAAGAATCTTTGATTTATTCTCCACGAATCTACGTGCTCTCTCCGAATAGTTAATCATCAGGAATTTCAATACATTTTCTGGAGACACTAAGCGTTGTTGCGTGTTGCCACTATTCATTCTCTGAGATGCTCAATACTAAGCAAAGACGCACTAAAAGACTCGTGAAAGTAGAGAGGTGCTATCGATCAACTGATTCATGCAAAAATCATCTATGGCCATACTTCTACAAGTTATCGCCTCTCAGTGGGACATAGCTTTTGACTTGTTGCCCAACAAGGCATTCACCTCTCATCTACAGTAACTTCTATCTGTTGTAAGCCACACTGTTCGCCTGAGATTGTTGCTATACGTTCCCACTAGTGCCTGTATGCCCCTACTAACAACGCCACTTAGTGCCGCTATACCATCATATAGTGAGCGTGCCTGGACCAAGTGAGTGAACATTATACCTAACAGGACCTTATCTCCCTTCTAGATCCGCTATTTCTCCAATACACTGTTCAGACCATAGCTAGAGTTGTAACCCATGCTACACTTGTTAATTTTATATCGGATTATGTTTAGAACCTGTAAAATGCTGCTGCCATTGATGGATTCTGAGAACTAGGGAATACAATAAACTGGTTAAAACGTCCTTTTAGTACCGTCGTGCTGTTCAACTGTGTCACCTCAGCACTCATAGCTTGCGGCCAGTCTGGAACCAATAGCGTATGTAGGAGTTTGTTCCTAACTTGCCCATATACAACTGCTATCGAGCCTCCTTATGGAGTGGTCTTTGACTCGACGACAGGCAAAAGAGAATTCCTGATTGCTCTCTGCCTGCATCACGCTTGCCCAGCGACCAATTTCATACCTCAATTCCCAAGCTCTCGCCAAAGGTTACAGCTTTTTAATGCTTCAGTACCCGTGCAAAAGATCCCTTTGGATAAACCAGATTCTAGATATCCAGATGTCTGCTGAGCCGAGCCCGGTGCATCTTGTCTATATTACAATACACTGAACCGAGCCTTGTACGGTGTCGACTTATTTGACGCTGATGTACCATGACTCCAACATACTCTCAGATCCTCACTCTTTATTCTCGCATCACTATTCACCGCTATGCCTAAATACTCCACTCATATGCCCATTCTCAATCAATATATTGACCATTTTTATAATCCTTAATTGTCCAGAGTAATCTCTCTACGCTCAAACACACATTACCTCCTTTCATACCTTCGTCTCTTTCTCTTAACTTGCTTCCTCTGTATCAGTGGCATTGTAAAGATGTAAATAAGGAAAGCCAAACAGCTCACTATTACTTCCCGTGATTTAGTGATAGGGAGAGTGGACTATTAGATACTTTAGCCTCAGCAATATAATCAATCGACCTCTCTCCTCTCTCTAGAACGTACTTCTATGAAAAACACAAGGGTGTCCTCTCCGTCCGTTTACCAACTCACTGCGTTTCGCAGATATCCCAATTCTTGCTGACATTCGTGTCGAAGCAAACACGCTCTTTATACGCGCATCCCTCCACCGCGTGGACTAACTCGGCTGGAGGGGTCCGCCCCGACATCAGCCAGCGACTTTCCTCTCTCGTAGGTGGTGCTGGCATGGGTCCTGAGACTCCAGATAACCATCTCTCCTCATAATAACAATCACCATATTCATGGTAGTCGCTAGGCACGAAAGAATTCGGTTGCACTCGACACGACTGACACTGTCCAACTTTGATATTTGCGGTGTACCGACATTGGACATTAACATCTCAATTCCAACATGCCTGAGAAAGGACTCTACTAGCTCTCACCTTAGACTTAGCTGTACATTGACTCCTTCTGAGAGGCAATATAATCTCTTATATTCTACAGACTCGTCTGGTATATTTTGGTGTACTCACTCATGAAGATCAACTGAGAGTCCTACATGTTGTGTGATTTTTCAATTTTGTCAGTGCATAGGATTGGGTAAGTCTAATTATATGAGCCATATCAGCCTCTCCTCCTGTGCTAAAGGACTAGTTGAACTCTGCGCGCACATGTTGAACTCACGACATGAGGTCCAGTTCGCGTGTTATAGTCGAGTCAGATCTTGCAATCGACTAGAGCGATTAGCGCTGGAATCAGCAATCCGATGGCAGATACTCTCTGAAGAGAACAAAACAAAACGCAGTGGGAGCGTGTACCGAATACTTAGTCTTATACTTGGGTGTAGAGCAACGGGCTGGTTCCTTATAATGGTGGAATATTAGTGAGATGTTAACTATAACTGTTGTAGGAGGACCATGTAAAAGCGATACACAGACGCAAAAGGGTAAGTGAGATGATCGGTTCGTGTATATTTACCACACAGGTCCCAATATTTTCATTTCACATCCTTCTCCCTCTTTTTAACACCACGGAGCCATGTCGTTCTCTCCGACCTAATAGAAACACCGACACATACGCTCGTTCTTGGGTATTGCTTGCGTGTTAGACAGCTCAGCCACGACTCTCCAACGCAACGTAGCCGAGGCTGCTTTTCCCCCACGCGTATAACATATCTACTCGCGTAACCCCGGACCGCATCGTTACTCGGGCTCCATATCACGAAGCCTGTGTAAGCGACTACAATATCGGTGGGTCAGTTGGGTGTCGCACAGATCCACCTCGGCATCAGCCTTCATCATGCGCGAAAATCAGCAAAGACAGACACTATGCGAGTTACGAGAGATCGAAGGGAAAAGTATAAGTACCTGACCGGTTCGAACATGCTGCTACACTCGGTAAACGTGGTGGCGAACCGCACACCGGCTACTTTCTCACACTCAGAAATATATTCTCAAGTATATGTAGAAACTTTAGATCTGTATGGTAAGTAGGGAGGGTTTCACAAACACGCTAGAGGGGTAACGAGTATGACACAGCTGTGAGAAATTATTTAATACAGGATATAGGAACTAGCAGTCAAAATCAAGTTTGAATTAGAGGATGAAACCAGCGTAGATCGCTTCTCTCTCGTGAATGTACGGATGTGATCAAGAGGATACTTTCCCCCCCACTCGTGTCGTGCCTGTTCTCCCCTCGGGTACTGAGGACAGACTTAAGGTCAAACCTACTCGTTGCTCAACTCTTTAAGTCAATCCCAACTAGGAATTTATCCAGATAGAGACATACTACATGTCTTCCATCTCTTCATTCATCTCTCTCTTCTCTCTTCTTCTCATCTCATCTACTCTCTTTCTTCTCTCTCTCTCTTCATCTCTCTCTTATATAAACTGTACTTTTATTTATTTCACAAGACAAAAGCCCACATCCAAACCCAAAAAAAGTATAACTCCCTCCGCTACTCTCTGCCTAAATTTAATGGGAGATAACGAAATAAAATGGGGAGTAGGATGCCGGTAACCCAGCTAAAATCAGGTGAGTCAGCACGAGTAGATTGGACCAGGTATTCTCTCAGCTGCGACGGACTCATCTTACAAAGCAGCACGCAGAATAGCGAGCCGTGTTCACTCTCGAGGTTTGGACAGTGACAACAACAAGTACCTCGTACTCTCAGGCAGCGTGAACAGTAGAGAGCCATGAAACAACGTATTAAGCACAGGAAGAGCGAAAGACTGAAACATCAACATGCTGTGAGGTGACAGGAGCAGATCATGTTCTGATGGTTGAGGAGATGCAGACCACACAGCGACACACACACACACACACACGCTTCTTAGTGGCAGGAGGGTCGAATTGAAGGGAGCACGACCGAGCGGTGAAACATGCCGCATGGAAGTTATCGAGGAGCACGTGAGAGAGAAGCACGACGGATACGTGCCTGAGTGAAAACCCTCCAACTGGACATGCCCAATACAAAGCACTGCCCACCGCAAATCAATGACAATTGTACAACTAATCAGATTACAAGCAACGAAGCAGTAATTGGGAAATGGACCAGGGAGCGACCCTGTGATGGTAGAAGGACTCAGCGCGGACACCAATCCCCATCAGCACCAAACCACGACGCAAAGCAGAAAGCTGAAACCGAAGACAGAGGCGTGTCACAAAAAACACCGCTCCTTAACCGCCTCCTGAGGGAAAGAGAGAGATCGAAACCAAGAGTGGCTCTCAAAATTATTCAGACAACACGATTTTAAATAAAGATAGATAAATTGTATATATGCTTATTTGAGTGGCAAGTATCGCGTATGAGTTACCAATATAAAATCCTGCAAGGTGACGAAAATCTGCGCTAGATGTACGCTGTATAAGACAAGATAGGAGATAATATAGTAGAGAGAGACAGAGAGATGAAGATGAAGATATATACTAATATGTATATATATACTACTATATATGTGTGTGTGTGGGGTATTGTACTAGATGCCTATACAGTAATATATTGATTATATGTCTGACGGTTCTCTTGAGAACCGCAAGCATGACATATAGGGAGATGTCCCCCAAGACAGAGTATATTCCAATTATATATACGTGTAGATAGGTTCCTTTTCTCATTGTGAGATCTAGCGCAGACAACAAGGGGAAGTGGTGTGCAGTACTCATCGGTAAGCTAGTTTGGCTAGCATCATTTTGTTATGCACATATACAGTACATGTCGAATGGAGTCTTACCTCATTCTGATCGTCTGATTATTCCTGAGATTAAATTGAGAGACACGTGCGCTCGAGCTACAGAGAGATAGAAGGAGTAGCAGAGCACCACGTAAACAGAAAGATAGGAGAGGCACCACACGCAAGAGAGATGGTAGGCAGAGGGCGGCACGAGGTATCGATGAGGACAACGACGGCGCACAGAAGACTCCCTCGTTTCCCAAAGCAAGGAAGCCACGTAAAACCAACGGTGAGAGTCAGCAGATGAATGACAGTTGAGCTTAGCAGCTGTAGGGATTAATCGACCTTGAGACTTGCAGCAAGAGATGTAAGGGAAGAGATTTAGAGACAGACCCAGAGGTGAGATAGCATATAAAGAAGGGCGATGACAGAAGAGAAATGGAATACCTGCTTAAAGGCTGCACAAATGCAGGTTTTTCAACAACACAGAAAACGCAGCGATCGAATGTGCTCGGAAGGCAGACACGTACTCCGCTCGCGAAACAGTGCATGGATGTGATATGCGACATAAACGAGTGTATGTACCTTCACTCGCACCTGCGCTGACAGGCCACGGATCCCCACGAGCGACGAATGGAGAACAGAGAAGCAGACAGAGAGAGAGAGAGAGACAGGAGAGACAGACAGGAGAGAGACAGAGAGAGACGAGAGACAGGAGAGACAGACAGGAGACAAGACAAGAGACAGAGCAGAGACAGAGACAAGACAGAGAGAGAGAAGAGAGAGAGAAGAGAGAGGAGAGAGAGAAGAGAGAGAGAGAGAGAGAAGGAGAGAGAGAGAGAGAGATGTCAGCTTTGAAAGACATATTCCAAGTGTTTGACCAGTTTGTGATTTTGTCAGTTCTGAAGAGTGAAGAGAGGGAGAGGCTGCTTGCTGCCTAGTTATCTGAAGGATGAGCCAATGTCAAAGTCGAGGGTGAGGTCATCAGCAACGAGATAAAGAAGACTTTCCAGAGAGTCTGAGAGGATAGATCGTGATGAAGATTAGGAATATCGTGTAGTAGATAGTAGAAAAATCGTGGCAATTATGATTACAAGCATCAAATTTGGCATTTCTGTTCTGCAGGGCTTTCTGATCAAATCTGCCGAGTTGGCCATTTGAAATCCAAATTTTGAAAAATAAAAAAAAATAAAAAAACTTCAAAAAAATTTGAAGTCACAGCTGGCTGAAATTCTTGAAGCATAAGTGAACATCCAGACAGAGAACAAGGGGAGATGCAGTCATCATTGATGGCTCAGCACTTATCAATGCCCGACCTCCATGCACTTCAAAATATTTGATGACTATGCTGAAGAAGACATCATCGCAAAGGTGGAATCTATGGTCCAGGTACGAGAGGGTGGAGGTAGTTTTATGTGTACAAGAAGTCAAGTCTGAAGTCCGAGCAAGGTCGAAAAGGGGGCAAGGAATCAGAAGAAGAGTGACAGGAACCAGTAAGACCCCAAGTACTGGAGAAGCTTTCTTCGAGATGACAGCAACAAGACTGAGCTGTTTACTTCCTTGCGGAAAAGATGTGTGAAGACAGACGAACAAGCACAGTCATTGTCACAAAAGGAGAAGATGCCATTAGCAACAAAAGGAAGTCACTGGATGCTGTGTCTCCATGTTGTCATGAGGAAGTTGACACTCGAATATTTGTACAACGCCAGGGATGCAACGACGGATGGTAGCAAGTCCATTATCATTAAGGCTAATGACACGGACGTACTAGTCATAGCAATATCTGTACTGCCATCCTTACAGGAACTAGGTCTTGAGAACATGTGGATTGCCTTTGGCCAAGGAGCCAAGGCGCGATGGATTCCAGTCCATGAGGTAGTTTCTGCAATAGGGCCTGAGAAAGCCAGAGGATCCCATACTTCCATTGCGTTCACTGGACGTGACGTCGTGTCTGCCTTCCGCGGTAAAGGGAAGAAACTGCATGGCAGACTTGGAACGTCTTTGATGATGTTTCTGAAACATTCACCAATCTCAGCAGCATCCACATTTGATTCGTGATCTTGACTTTTTGAAGTTTTTTTTTTTTCTTCAAATTTTTCAAAATTTGGATTTTCAAATGGCCAATCAGGCAGATTTGATTAGAATCCCCTGGAGAAGTAGAGATGCTGGTCAAATTTGATGCTTGTATCATCATTTGCACGATTCCTCTCAAAAATTGCTGTTATCTGCCCCACTAATAGCATGGGGGCCTAGAACACTTGATTGAGAGTTTGGGGCTGTATCAGGTCAGAGACCCGAGACAATGGGGAAGCACGTTTCGTGTGCTTACACATTACACATTGTGTAAGCATATGAACCCCGCTAGTAACCTATACGTTTCATTTTAAGGTACATGATAAATATAAAAGTAAATTATTAAAATCTCCATTCCCATTCCTCCTTTAAAATACATGCATGTTCTGACGGCCGATCTCAAGACTGGCTTATCGGCTGCACCTGTGTGATTTTAATTTATTCATGATGGCGGAAAACCTTCCCAAAGTGATTGCCTTCGGATTGAGCACAAATTTATTTTTGCTGGAAACAAAGCAAAAAATGTCCACCGTATGAAGTTGACAAATTGAAACTTGAGTTAAGCAGCCTTTCAGAACATGCACTGCAATCAATGAAGCCGTGTGTTCACTCAAATGATAACTTGTACTCCACTAGGTTTATATGTCAATGTGGGACTTGACACAAGTCGAAGGAACATGACGGTGACTTGAGGCTTGACTTGAGACTTGCCCTCAAAGACTTGAGACTTGGCTCAAGTGACTTATTGCCACCTCTGCCATCTCGGACCATTCACCAAAGAACAAAGATGCCAAAAGAAGAGTATAAAAATAAAAACACAGGGTAAAAACACAACGAGCTTGCATTAGTGTTATGTTGGTTAAAAAAACAAACAAAAAAAAACTGCCTTTGAAGTTAAAGGGAGATCCTGTGTGAGAGCAGTAATGTTTACTAGCATAACCCGGCGCTCTGCGCGACATGTGTGGTGGGTGTGTTTGAGAAAGGAACTGATGCAGAGTATCAGTAGTAATTTTACTTTAATGCAGTAAGTGAATACGATTTCACTGTTTCAGAACCTTTTATTTACTTTTTTTTGTACCATCACCTCATATGGTCTTTGAGATAATGTAAGCCGAATATCACGTTACCTCGAGCGCAGAACAAAGTCGAAGATAGCGCGACACGAAACCAGAAACTCGGAAATAATATATAAGATGGCTCAGAGGCATTGACTGTGAGATCAGTAGAAGAAGGTGTCTTGAGAAGAACAGAAAGAGCAATGATTAGAAAGATGTGTGGAGTGCAGTTGGTAGACAGAAAGAACAC
>CM068959.1:90736667-90761673 GCA_035128595.1 Eptatretus atami
CTGGAAGTTTATTTCATGGAAGGATGGAACGTCAGCAACCCCCCGTAAGGGGGATACTGACTTTAATAATGTGATGTGATTGGATTTGATGTTATGATGTGATAATGAAGAATTGAAGACAAACAGAATAAGAACAAATCCTTCATTTTCCCCATTATCCCCTTGCATAAACAAGTGTGACCAGGGATTTGGTGGTGGTCTTGCAGCCTTCACACTGCTGTGTGTCATGGAAATACATCTGTAAGGGTTTTTCTTTTGGTGAGTTATCACTCATTGTTATTAAAGTGACACTTCCTGCGGAGATTATTCATCACACACCCACTATCTTGTTCTATGTACAGCATAAATGGAGCCTTGTGTAAAGTCCAATTGTGTGCCATACACAGAGCTCAATATTAATATTTTCTCGAGTGCACTCACTGCCGCTGCCAATGGTTATCCATTTAATTAATTCCTTGTCTGTTTTAATATAAACATCGGTTACGAGGCCCGTCCTCTGTGAATACAAAAGGCCAAACAGCA
This sequence comes from Eptatretus atami, assembly GCA_035128595.1. Classification (NCBI taxonomy): domain Eukaryota; kingdom Metazoa; phylum Chordata; class Myxini; order Myxiniformes; family Myxinidae; genus Eptatretus; species Eptatretus atami. The sequence goes on from CM068959.1 coordinate 90,737,190, forward strand.
GGCCAAAGCAGGTTTGTTTATACACTGCCCAATACCATTTAAGTAATTTTCATTAAAACTGAGATCGCCAATGATGTCTTCATGAAGTGACAAAAAAATTAAAATAAACCAATGTCACCCGCAGGGTGACCCGTATCTTGCCAAAAGGTGACCGTGTGACTTCTTTAAGGTCACACTGAGTGAACAGAGCTGCTATCCACCAGGAGCGACTCCTTGAGGAATATCTGCCTACGAGAGATTCCGATGAGAATCGTTCTACAGAGTAACATGAAAAATGTGTTTGCCCATAATGTCACCAAATGACGTCATAATGTCTCAAGCTTGACATATCTAGAAAGCACTCATCGAGGTGTTCAATTTTGAGGTACTACACGATATGGTTCCTAAACTTGAAAATTTGACCTTGGGGTCAAATATGTTTGACCTTAGGCGCTAACCCATGAAGGTCAAGGCCAATCGCCACCAAAAATTAATCAGCTGAGCGCCAGACCATAAACTATATTCCATGAAGTTGAAGACGATCCGATCAAAATTACTCAAAAAATAGAGGTTTCGTCGGACTCCCTGATTTGCGACAAGTGACTTGACCTTTGACCTTGACCTTCAAAATTTTATGCGCTGAAAGGACCTCTATAGGCCTCTGATATGCGAAGTTACAAAATTTCCAATGATTAACTGTGCTCTGCAGAATTTTTTATACGTGATTACAGACAAAAAAAATAAAATAAAAATACATTACAAGCTGACTAACATATCTTGCAAAAACTTCGTTTTGGGCAGATAACAAACAAACAGTCAAAAGCCACCATGACCCGAGGCAAATCCTTGCGCAAATCAACAGGAAATATTCGAGAGGCTTTATGCATTCCTGTGTATTTCAGACCAAACTCCCCCCCCCCCCCCCCCACCACACACTACCCGAGCATCTATCTATAATCCAGCAATCTGTGTGGTGTGTCTGTCTGTGACCGCTGTTTCTCGACAACCACTGGTCCGATCTAATTGAAACTTGACAGGTATATTGCTGGGCCTGTGCATGCGCCTTTCAAGGTTTAGTATTAATCGGACAAGTGGTTCCCAAGTATGGCCCATTTATTTACACAACCATGACAAGACACGTTGGCTCGCCTGGGCCGTGGCCGATGGGGAAGAGAACCTCAGCCGCGTTCCCCATGACGGGATTATACGTCGGACTTCCGGATAGTGATGGACTCACTGTATTCTAATAATATTCTCCATTTCTTCCTAGCGCATTATATAGATAACTGACAATGCCCCATCCAGTCGGTCGTTTCGAGTAGCGAAAGAAACGGCCGTGTGGCTGTTTGAAAGTTTATTATCTATTATCTTCTTTTTGCACGTACGTGCACGCACTAGTATTAAAAATGTTGACCAGAAAGCTCGAACCAACCCGACGACTCATCAAGGACAGCATCGAATTTTTCAGAATTCCCTCTTGTTGATTTCTGACAAACACAGATGCAATATCAATAGTTTGTTAACCCATGGGTGTGATTCGCTCAGCGATGGAGCACATCCAACTCAAAATGATCATGGACAATAAGCGGAACTTTTCAAATGACGTAACATTGCTAAATGAGGCTTTTGCGCATGCGCTGCGTGTTGGTTTCAATGACTCGGTTTTGCTCCACGGGCACTTTTAAACCTGCCATGTCGAAGCTTCGAAACTCTGGACATTTCATAATCGTCTTTCGAACGTAATTTTTAGCATTTGGACAAAAAGAGCTGGCATTTCAATAGTAATATCCCTAACATGGCTCTCTGTTCAGCTTGAATGCAATTCGCGTACTCGTCTGGAAATATAGAAATACCGAAGAAATAACTGTGGTATGAGAAGTTGTTGTTAGTACCACCTTCCTGTGAATACAGCGTAGCACGGGAGGCAGTGGATATAAACACACACACACACACACACACACCACAACACACACACACACACACACACACACACAACACACACACCACACGACGAAAGCTTTCCCTTTTGACCAAAGATGCAAAATCTAGTACAATTTATTTTGTGACCCGTGAACCAACCCAAAATTACAGAAAGCGTTATTTATAACGGCACTCACATCCCACTCTCACCCTACTCCACACCTCCCACTCTCACCCTCACAAACATGATTAATGGTAAACATCATCATTTTAAACTACCCTGTTGCATTGCCAACCTCCTGATATGCTTCCCATAGTGTGTTAAGAAGACTACAACCAGATATGTGTCCCTCTCTCTGAGAGGTCTGCCTAATGTTTGGGAATGATGGCATATCTTTCCGATTGCAGACGCCCGATTTAAATCTCACAAGCCTGCCATGTCCCACAAAGGTATCCCGCAAGTTCAAAGTTCCACTCACCGGGTTAGCGGAATGGTCGAAGGTTTTGTGAGAATAAGACGCGCTCATTAGAACTTCGGGCCTGCACCCGTCCACTTTCTCAGGAGTCTGCATAATGGGAAGCTGTTAACTATCAGCTTTTGGTGGTGAGTTATGAAGTTCTCCAATTCTCCCTTGTTGCGGAGGAACCCCTTTCATGCCAGTACATTTCAAATATTTCGGCTTATGTTAAAAAATTTTTCAAGCTATTTTTTAGTTACGTCTTAGTCCACACGACGATATACGTTTCGAACGGCCTGCAGGACCAGTCTGGGGGGCAGATTGCATCATTTTAAAAGTGCGTGATTGTCATCAGGTTGGACAGCTTTCCTTCTAATCTCTCAAATAATCAGCCATGCTGCTGGTTTGGCTCATTGTTCACGAACATTATGCTTGTATGGACTGATGCAGTGCAACCTGTAATTTATAGCTGCGAAGTTTAGGATTTGTTCAGGGCTGCAGATTGATAACTCACCTACTCTTTATCTGGAAAGAATCATAGGATATCCAATACATCAGTTAATCCTAGGCAGATGGACACGACCAATTAAACATCCAACCAAGGAAGGCACCTTCTGCGATTGTAATTCGCCCGGCCTGCAAAGCACCAATCAATGTTGAGTCGCAAGGTAATTACCAAGACTAAACAGCGCTCAAAGGTAAAGTGGCTCTCTGCACAATCTGTTTACAAGCTTGCCTGAAGTCCCACTTTTTCAATGTAAATGGGTTAATAAAATTATCCAAAAACTGGCCGAAGTACTAGCTCTTATTGAGGTAGCATGAAGGTATGGGATGGGTGCCTGAAAGAATACTCTGTGTGTGTATTTGTTATGATCTCTGAGATCGTGGTCTCGTCAAACGGTGAAATGAAATGTCCATAGCTGTGTTTATTCTCTCTACCCTACAACGATTTCACCTACAAAATTCCATATCCCACACCCTCCCCCGAAAAATGATAATTAGATTGATAGACAAAAAAATATATAACACAAATTCATAATTATATATCTGGTTCATAGAGGCTTATCAGGTCAGCGGCGGTGGGTGTTGCATCATTGCTGTGGAGCATGCGCGTCTATCTGCTTTTTGTAGTGCCCCCTCCTTTTCTAATAATTCGCCTTTGTGGTACTTGGTATTTTGAGGAGCAAGAAAGACAGGATAAAAGGTGTGACGGGGACACTTGTTTTTTTTGTGTTTTTGATAACCTCTTATTCCTGGATCTTGTCGACGGGCCCACGTTCATGTCAGATTACGAGTGTAAGGGAAGGTGCAAGAAGCGGGGGATTGGGTCTAGAGGTACAGAGTGAGAGTGTGTGCAAATGAGTGAAATGAAAGAGGTAGGCTGTTGGAGAGCGAGGAACGTACGGTACTGAGGTGCATAATTTCTTGTGTAGGGTTACTCTTTAGCTCTAGTGCATCCACTAGGCAGCAGCCAAGACATAAAACACGAATGTTGAAAGCGGAAAAGCTAACAATGACATGTGAGTAAAGTGGTCTGCAAATGTAAATGCTTAACGGTCTATGGATCGGTTCTGGTGTTTCGACCACTCGTTCAAACCCAGTGCTACTGCTCTGCCTACTCTGTTTCGCCTTCCCCTTTGCCGCTATCAGATGCCAGCATCATCTCTTTGCCTATGACTCATCCCTCTCATTTGCACCAGCAAGCCAGACAACCTGCTCAGCATCGCTTGGACTCCTCAAGAACCTCTCGCGGTGACCCCATCGGATTCTAACTTTCTTTACGTGACTGCCTGCCGGTCTAGATTTTATGTGCTTCTGGCGAATGAGTGCCTTACTCGATGACAATTCGTTGGGGTAGGTGACTTTCCTTCATTGGTTGCTCTATTGCTTTTTTCCATATACCATCGACAGAAAATATTCCCACCTGCGGCTTCTGAGGCTAGAAATGGCCTCATCACTTCCAGAACTCTTGGGCCTGTTGTGGAGCTTCAGAAGACCACCAGCAATTTCTCATGTTGTCTACGTTGTGGTGTTTTTGTGGATGAGCGTTCTTTCCTGGCCTTTTGTAATTCTGTATGCCATGGGTTATCTTCAATTCCGGTCTTTTGAGGGTCGAATGTGTTATCTTTACGTTCACCCGCGCGCCCAAGAGCACCCTAGAGCTATTCAGACGATATGATCGCTTGAACAAAGAACTCAAATCGCACATCTTGTGCATTCAGTATTGGTAATGCCAAAGCTGCGTTCTTGAACCTCTTAAGACTCTGCTTTGGTACGGTATGCGCTTGCCGGTCTGAGGGAGAATGACAGAAAGGGTTGTGGGAGTTAGCGTCAGTGTTCCTTTATTTAAAGGCTATGTGTGTGATGTCCGAGTATGACTCTGATTGCGGGTTGTATGTGGTCGTTGTGTGAGGTAGTCTGCTAGTGTGTGTCGTACTTGTGGCTGACGCTTTGAGCGTGCTCTCCTCGTGATGGTCTCGCATTTATGGTGCTCTTGTAGTGTTGTGTTGGTGGATTTTTTGGAAGGCGCTGTGGCTGTGTTATATGAACGTCTTTGTCTGCTTGGTGGTGTGGTCGAGTACGGGCGACTCTGAAATGAAGGTATCCATGGGTGGCACATGGTTTGAACTGCTGGCTCTCTGTTGGCATGTATATGTGCTGTATTACGTTTGCTCTCGTTGTTGTGTGCGTTGCTCTGCTTGAAGATAGAGTCTATCTCGTGTGCGATCTGAGGATAGTAAGGTTAAAGATATGGATAAGGAATATGAAACTCTCACTCAGACTGGACATAAAAGACGCGGACCGTGCAACTTGCACTTTTGTCCCATATACCACGACACGTTGAGGGAAAGAGGGCGAAAGCTAGATGAATACAATGCGAATAAATAGCTTAGACGGACCGCGGATTGATAGTTGTGTGTGCAACTATGTGCACTGCAGGGAGATGCCGCAAAATCAGTGATATTGTGAATCCAGCTGCAGGTGATAGTGAAGCACCGTGAGGCTCAAAGAACGTGGAGGGGAGCATCGGTGGTTGTGCAAACCTTCCGCCTCGCCGATGACTGCTAGTCACTGAGGTGAACACTGAGTTGGTGGTGTCAGTTTATCTCTTGAGTCAACATTACTCACCGAGTTATAGTTATAACATCTCCTTTTATAACTTTTATAACTTTTAATATACATCTCCTTCAATCTTTCGTATAATAACATAGTTCCTTGAGACTAGAAATTGATATTTCCAGTGGAGCAGCCAAATATCAGCCGAGAAGATATTTTAAAAAAATTTAAAATAAATTATTTATTTATAAGATATATTTAAAAAAATTCCATTAACAAATTAACATAAATATTTATTATTTTTTTTTTAAATATTTGAGCATTTATTAAATAAGTTATTTGATATAGGATAATCAATTTAATTAGTACAATGATATAAATGAAAAGAATTATTAATATATATTTTTGTGATTTAAAAAATTTATAGATATTATTTGTTTATATTATATTTTTTTCTTTTAATCGAATATATTATTTTTATGATTTGATAAATTCCAACTATATTATTAAACTGTTTGTATATGCTAATAAATAATACAAATACATTTATTTTATTATATTTTTGACGACTTGTCAGACTCATATATTAGACATTTGAACCTATGTTCAATATTTTATCTAATGTCTTGATCAAATAATTACTTAAAATTTACTATTCTCTCAATTAAATAATAATATAACACACCAAGGTTATTTATACTCTTTTTATCTCTCATATTTCTAGTTGTTATTTTCATTTGTATTTTTTAAATTGTTCATTAACAACCAAGGAATTATCAATAAGATCATAATACATAATAATATATTCAAAGGTATAATAATTTGTGATACATCATAACTTTAATTTTTTTTTATATATTTTAGTATTATGCATTTTTTGATTATAATTATGTACATAATTATAAAACTAAATTACTTTTTCACACACTATCTTGAAGTTTTATACGCTCGAATATTTCTAACTTTGTTAAACAATAAATATTCAGGATTATTACTATTGGATCTTTATAAGTAGAAAAGTATTTTTACTCAAGTGTGTATTAAAAAGTTTCCCAAAGATGACGACTTTTCACAATGTATTGCTTTAGCCCTAGAATAACTCTACAACAAAAAACACTTACAAAAACTGCACTGAAGCGGATGCATCATTCTTCTCATAGGGTGTATTCATTTTGATTGTTAATTGTTGATAGGTGACGTCAGTGATTTTGACATTTATATTTTTGGTTTATTGTTCTCTGTTGTATATAGTAAATATATTAGATGAATTCATAGTTACTCTTTTGAGGATCTTATTTGCAGAAATTTTTTGTCTATCATATCTTAACTGCACTGTCATTTATGACAATACGCGAAGAGATATTTCTGCTATAAAATTTCTCGATAGATACCTTGATCCTAACCATATTTCCTTGTTTGCAAAATAATTATTGGTCTATCAGAATATTTCTTGATATTATGAGATTCATCTATATTTTATTAATTTGGATTGTGATAATTTTTGATTATTGTGAGATTCAGATCTGTTTTCTATGCATTGATTATTATTCCATGGAACCAGCATTAAGATAACTTGTGTGTTATTTATAAATAAACTAATAAATTTATTTTATTTAATTTATTTTATTTTTATTCTTCTATAATCCTGATTCATCTTTTCTTTACATCTATTAGTAGCATATCTATCTGATATAAATATATGTTTTTCATATGTTATTGTATTGCTCATATATCAAATGGTTTTCTGAATAATTGTCACCTAGTACTAAGATTAGAGTTTTTTTGTATAATGTTTTTTTATACACAAACAATAATCTCGTAAAATTAATTTATATATAATAATTTATGATTATATTTAAGTATTTATTTCTATTAGATTATTAAAATGTTAGTTTCTGTTATGATCTAATTTATTTATAGTTAATATATTTGATTTTGTATCTCTCATGTTTCGTATGTCGTGTATTATTACTGGAATAATATATTTCTAATTGAAGATATCTGTTTCCACATCTTTTTATATCGTAATGTTTTGTTTCTAATATTTAATATTATTTTATGATTATTAGTATATTATGTATTTCTTAATAAATTTTATATTTATCTATGATTAATAGAGACAGTGAAGTTGAGTGTGAGAATTGATAATATTATTATGTGATATATGAAAACAACTCATCATCTGTCATTTTAAATTATATTTTGTCAACATCTGTCATAATTTTAAATGCTAATCTAGTGATATTATTTTAATCCGTTATTCATTCTGATAATACAAGGTATAGTTTATATTATTTATTTATTATTATATAAACACTAGACATGACCTATATGACTCTTGGTGAGACGCGAATCTAAAATAAGTTTTTTCACTTTACATCTTTTGTATTTTCTTTCTTCCCCCGATATCGAAGGTTGGGAGCGAAAATCATCACTGGTTCACGACAGATGGCCACTAGTAACGATTTTTGTTATAGTACGACAGTGACCTCTGGCCTTTGGAACTGTTGATCACAAAAATTTCTAGATAAGTTCATCTCTGCATATCAGAAGCCAGTATGGACAAGCCCAAAGAAAAATGCACTGAGCCACGATGAAGTGCCTCTGCTTATTGGTTCATAAATTCGTGGTGCAATACATGATTCTCAATCTTTTCTTTTCACCGTGTCAAGAGAGATATGACCACAACCTAACTGGCTATCAGCCAATGAGTACAGGAAGTGCCTTGAAAAGCAAGTTTCAGTTCTCAGGAGAGGGAGAGGGTCTTAGATCTACAGACCTTGATATATGATAAGTAATATCAAATTATTTTGCCGTATGGATAGTAACTAAGGCAGTTATTGTGTATTTTTCATCTTACAAAAATCGATGCATTCCCGTGCTCTTCATGTTGATATACGTGATTGTTCGAGAAAGAATGGACCACGTAAGCAAGAATCGACGCAATAGATCGGGGCTGACGTTGATATATTGCAATTTCCAAGTCAGGCGTGTGTGGAGAGCCAGCCGGAGATATGGATACCAAGATGGCAGCTTTGCTGAGGGAGAAATTATACCGAGCAGATGAAAAGGGGAGCACAGAATCGGACGGAGTGATATATACAGGTAAGTGTTTGAAAATAGAATAGGACAGAAGAACGCCCGAGAATAGAATATATTCACCAGACATGTAGGCGTAAAAGGAACGAAGTCAAGACGTTTTACGTCTGTGTGGGGAAATGGAGAGCAACAGTTGTCAACAAATTGAGCTTGTCTTAGGAACTCGGTCACGACGCACGTCTCTCAGCCGAGAGTTCGGGCGTGGAGAAGTGAAACTTCGATCATGGGCCTATGTACCGGGGACCCCAGAGGGCTGTCCCCTTTGAGGAAACATTTCCTCATGGAAGGGACTGGGAAGAGTAGGAGAATGAAAAAAAGAATAAGCTAAAATGGCGGCTAAATGCGGCCCTGGGGGTACTAACCATTGTTGCAACGCCAGGACGCGGATCGACCCACATCGATGCGCGGGCGCTGAGGGATGAACCGCCATTTACCCGTGCCTTGGACAGCTTGTATTTTATAAGGCCCCGGGTCCCCCACGGACGGATATCCTACATACAGACAAACGCCTGGGTTGGGGAAGGACCGAAATAGTAACCAACTGGCGCAGCACCTGGGCAAGAGTCAAGGAACCGCCGGCGCTGTCGACGAATATGAAGACGTACCCAGTCAGCCACGAGGATTGACTTTTGGCGCATCGCTGATAGGTCGGTTGGCGTCTTCGTCTGGGAAGAGCAACCCTCGCCTCCCATCGTCAGGTGGCCTTGTCCAGCCACCGCCAGGGTTGAGTGATGTAAACAGGAAAAAGGCGGGGGCGGGGTACGGCAAATGGGGTATGCGGTGTCTGGGGTTGATACAATGGGTGTTTTTTATGTATTTTGACAGTGTAGTTTCCGGGGCTCCGTGGGGGGGATGTTGAGGGACGTTCCAGACCTCCGGTTTTTGTATTTGTTATGTATTTTGGTGGGGCAGACTCCTACCACTGCATCGCCCCTAAATATCTTGACTACTACGATGATCATGTATAGTGCTGTGTGGCGCTAGTCTCATTAGCTTTACTCCTGTGTTCCACTGACTCGTGATTACGTCAACTTGTGATCTGCATTTTTCTTTTTTGGTAAACTAATTTTGGTTTGCTACAAAGATGTTACTGCAGCTCCGTTGCATTGTGAATCGGTAGTAATAGAACTTATTTGCAAGAGCAAAGCCGAGAATTATACATAATTATCCGTCATCAAGAATTATTCTCATCACAACGTGGAGTAGAGGATTATCTGAGCTGGACCAGACGCGGATAGTATCTTATCTTCCCTATTCGCATCATATGCCTCTCTGACAAGGGTCAATTGCACAGTGCTCTCTTCTAAGAACCTTTTTCGTCAGATACTTCCAGAATCAACTACTTTCTTATTATTTTCTCGGTGTTTTTAGCATTTTTTCACCAGCTTATACATTTAACAGTTATCTGTACATGGTACATTCTTTTTCACGACGAAGAAGACCTTTCAACCCATAGTACCCTTCGAAACATTACCAAGACAAGTAGGCTAAACTTGTAAGAGACTATACTAGGACTGTTCAAGTCGCATCCATTTCTCAGCCGAGATTTTCCATCAACATTTGCCAACAGCCATATGTCCCTACTCGGCAGCCAAGGGTTGTTTACCTCACATGGCAACTCAATCTGTCTCTCTCTCTCGTTCCTCGTAATTTCGCAGATAAGGGGCATTGTAATGCGATGCGCAGTATTATAGTCATATGGTTCATACTGCAATCCATATTGCTCTAATCGCGCGGTTTTCATGCGCTCTCTCGCTAGAGAAAGATTTCTCAGTCCCCAATTTTTGCATTGTGAGAAATTGACTGTTGGTGCAATAAGGTGTCGTATCAGCTTGGAGCTAGTGATTTTATTCACCCTTCATAATAAACCTATGTTGGTAGGTGCATCGCTACGTCGGTTCTGACGCGGCTTGACGAAGCATTTGTTGACCATTTTGCTCCATTCATATCCATTTCTAATACAACCGATAAAATCGTTTTCTTGTTGAACATATAATGTGACTGAGTGAATCAGCTATCTGCGGCGCGAGATACCATACAAGCTGGCCTGAATTCCTCAATAACTTATTGATCCGACATAATCGTTGTGTCGATCGGCTGCCGGGTGATTTCCTCCCTGCCAGGGAAGCTGGCATCTTGGATACATACTAGCGTAGGTCAACTGACAAGATCTGAACGTAATATTGACAATTAAACGATGTCAATACTTTGGACTGTCGAAGTACACTGAGCTCCACACGCATTGGAAGTAGAGAAATTCAAATGAAGAGAACGATAGGGAGCATCGATTTTAAAAGATGGAACATATCACAATACTTTGCATTCTATATTAAATGAACTTTTTGATACGTAAATTTAGTATTATAAAATTCTTCTTATGTTATGGTTTCTCGTTCCCGCCCCCACTGACTTCGCGACTTACTTTGACCAAACCCATCGACCAGATCATCTTGACACACACATCCATCTTGGCACCACACACACACACACCACCCGCCCCCCCCCAGATGGTGGAATGAAAATGCACGATACCGGCTTACGTGGATGCCTTCACTACTTTCGTTATGATGATGTTCTTATCGATACGGAGTGCGGATGTAGTGCTGTATTAGTGTCGTTTCTCATCGCAGTGGGCATATTCAATATCATGAGTCCCACTTGATAGTTAAATATACACTTAACAACTTTGTTCTTTTTTTGTTGGTCGGTATTCGACGAGTGCAATCAATTTGATTAATAGTAATTTATCTATTACTGTGCTGCCATGGTGTGTAGATTGCACGTTATTTCATCTATTTTACTCTTCGAAAAAACACATACGATACACATTTTGAGAATATGCATTCTTTACACTTTACACTTTCACCGGATAAAGGCACAATACCACTTGACGATTTTAGCCGAGCATTGCACGATATATCAATGATAATGTATAGACGCTGGCTTACAGCTCTGACTTTTGATGTTTTTTTTAAAGATATACATCATTTCATACGAGTGGAGTATGCTAAATATTGTAACGGGACAGACGTTTTCTTGTTCTTATATACTCAGTATGAACAAACGATAATGCGATAGGCCTGTTGGCTCGGCGTCACACCTATAATCCACATAGTCTAACTCTCATGCATATCGGCTGAATATACACGAAATCACGTGGCGTAGACCTATTAAAGGCTGAAAAAACCGCACAACGAATATTTATAATCATACCGCCGAGATGGAGTGTCACATTGCAGTACACTCTGCTGATATACAGTGTATGAACAGTCTCTCTGAGAACAATGGCATCCAAAACGTGTACGCACGTCGCATACAGTTGTGTGCGGTAAGATTTGGTGTGCGTGGAAATAGAGACGCCTAACTACGGTATCATACTCGTTAAGTGGGAGTAACGTCGTCTCGACATTTTAAACGTGCTTAGCAATGTGTGTGACGGGAGTAGCTCGTCGTTATGCCTCAAGCCTTCCGCATTGCGATGTGGTAATAAGTGGTGTCGCCGATTGATAGCGATCGTTGGCACACGTGACAAAGTTTACTGGTAAGTACTTAAGTCTGAACATGCTCGATTTCTGCAAGGTAATTGGTCATCGGTCAGTCTCTCGATCCTGGGTTTATTTTTTTCTTCCGTATGACACGAGTGATTGCGACTTCGATTGTCTCAGGTGCGTATATGGCTTATTAATTAATAGGCTTTGGCTTTAGCTCGCCGCTTCTCAACGATTTAAATCATAACGCCTAGAAATCGATTCTGAAGTTGCCAAGCCTCCGTCATCGAAGAAAGCTAAAGAAGAACAAAAAACCACGGGAGTCTGGAACACTGACGCTAACCTATACCTTGCACGTGTTACTCGACTTATTGGGACAAGTACGTTGTGTTCGACGCCCAGAAAAGAATAAATAGATCATCGTACGACATTCGTGGATAAACGCTGCCACACCGTTACTCAAGGTGTAGAAATAAGTTTCGGGTACGCTAAAGCATTACTCGACAAGTGTTCTCACTTATGATATAAACTTATAAGATAATGTTGTCGACGCAGTGTGTCATTTTTACGATCGCTTAATGTGAACCGATAACAATTAACTCATAGTTAGAAATAAGTGTGTTGGTCGCCTAAACATTTTACCTCGCGTGTTTCGACTTATATTAACTTACAGTAAGTGTTGTCGACTTGTGTCAAACCGATCGAGCGCTGCCCTCAATTAATGGCCGCTAGCGGAACGTTGGGGTGAGTCATACTGCTGCAATAGTCGTAAACATTTGCACCAGCATGCGAAGGTAATTGCGAGGACAAGCCGCAAAGTACGACCGATGAAGCCAGCGTACTACGAGTTATTGCGGGTTTTTCAGCGTCGCTCTAATTTTTCCAAAGCGTACCCATAATGTATTCGACGTATATTGTATGCCAGCGTTTGTAACACAAATTCTTTCAAAAACGGCAAACTGGCTAAAACGTCAGGTGTGACTGGCCTTAAAGCAATCGGCATGCATCCCTCCTATAACAGCGATGGTGCAGGTGTAAGTACGCACCCCCCCCCCACTTCCCCCATTGAAAATTTCCTGCATCGGCCTATTTATGACTTTAAATAAAAGGCGAAGGTGCCCCATGAGGTCACAGTTGAGCGCACCTGATGGTGATGTTACAGAACGTGTCTCGGGATTGAAGAGAGCGAATTTCCCTAACATCTCTCAGCTTGGAAATTCCTCCTCTTTATCGTTGTTGATGACTCCACCCTCTGCTCGTGAATCCCTCATCCTTAAGGACAAGCATGCTGCAGCCTCTTCCCTCTCTTAAGACCTCGACCAAAATCTCAAGCTGGTCAAAATACATCGGGAATATAGTCTTTCATCCAGAAATATATAATCCAAAAATAATTCATCTCTCTATCTCTCTATCTTCTATCTCTATCTCTCTATCTCTCTTCTCTCTATCCTCTCTCTCTTCATCTCTCTCTCTTCTCTCTCTCTTCTCTTTCTCTATCTCTCTATCTCTCTATCTCTCTCGTCGTTCCTATCTCTATCTCTTCTCTCTCTCTCTCTCTCTCTCTCTCCCCTCTCTCGCTCTTCTCTCTCTCTCTCTCTCTTCCTCTCTATTTCTCTGATCTCCTATCTCTCCTCTCTCTTCTCTCTCTCTCTCTCTCTCTCTCTCTCTCTCTCTCTCTCTCTCTCTCTCTCTTTCCCCAAGGGACGTATAACAAACGCTCCCACCTACTTCTTAATGCTATTGAGAAGTTCAGTCACTCAAACTCCCTTAGTTTATCAGCATATCTTTCTGGGCAAACTACATTTTTTAAATTGGGCCTTCAAAAGCTAATCGATCGACTGGGAATCCTCCATCGTACAAAGTCCTTCCTGTTAGCACACACAGACTCCTTCCAGCCCACAGGCCTTCATCCACAGCTTGATGGAATCTACTCCCCCCTATTGTTCTGGCACCCCTGCCTTCACACCTTTGTCAGATTGATGCCGTGGAAACCAATTGACCTTCAAAATTCATTGGCATTCTTCTTGCCAATGAAGTGAGTCTATTAGGTATCACTCTTATCTTACCCGTGCATTGATTAAACTATATAGGTGATATCTCCTGTCACATTACAGGTCGGTAGTCTATCTGTCTTCTTCCATGCCCTTTCTGGCCTTGCACCCTCGGCCCTTCCGTGGCTTTGCCCCCCCCCCCCCAAAGTTTCTAAAAAAGGTGCATGCAGTCCAACCCACCCCTTGTGCAAACTCCAAATCAAAGAATCACTACTTGAACCTCCATTCCTGTCCTTCCTCAATAATTAATCACCTGTGGAACACATTCACTTCTCTTACACACAATTCAATTCTTCCCTTCAGGTTGTAAGAACTGCTGTTCGCACATCTCAGAAATATCCCCCATTCCATCTATGATCCTTTTACCTCCTGTCAAACACTCCCCTGAACCAATTTTTCCTCCCCCTCTTGCCCCACTCCCCCTTCAAATTTCCCAAGTTATTTCCTTCTGGAAGGAGTTTGCCGTCTGAAGCTTTAAAAAATTTCTCAAGCATTGCCACCCACCCACAAATTGTCATTTCCGACGGGGACATACCGCACAACTCATTCCTTCACTCAACGCCCCACTAGTCACCAACGATCCACTTATGTCGCTTCCCACATAGACGACGTTCCTATTCCCCCTGCTCTTTTCCCAGTTCCAGTCTCTTTGCCTCAGTCTGAAATTGTCTGCTTTCGACCGCCCTCACAATCTTCTCTCTTCACCATGCCTGTTCTTGTTTTTTCCCATATTTCTACTCCGTTGAGCAGATGGCCCACGCTCCACTCACTCCCTCAATTTAGTTGATCTCCCTTACAACTTAAAATTTCCTTATAACTGTGCCCTTTCGATTTGAGTGTGCTTTTTCGCCATGCGTTTGTTAAAAGAAGCACAAGAGAGTTTATTTTTTCAGAGACAAATGTAAAAGTCTAAACACGGCATAAGCTGGCTAAAACTGTCCAAGGTCTCAGCAGTTGTGACTTGGCGAACTTAAAGCTCACATACAATACTGTCCACATGGCCAGTCGCCACCTCCCATAACTCCCTCCCCGAATCCAACCAGTACTGCATTTTCTCAAGCCGTTAACCGGGGAACCTCATTGGACCCCCTAAGGCTATTGATTAACCCCTTAAATAACACATCAAACAGGCCAGCACATGATGTCCTAGCTCTCTCTAGTTGTGTTAGTGTAATGGTAGATTGGCGGGTTGAAGCTTTAGCGGTCTCATTCCCGCCCCGGCAATGTCCTCCTCGGCCCCAGAACCATTAATCTCTACTAAATGTTCAGTTGTCAAACAATAACCACATCCCTACTCTCGGTCGCATTGTTGAACAATAAGTTATTCTTCTTATTTGCAAATAATATAAGGCTCCACACATGTCTCATGATTTGTCTCATATTGATTGTATTAACGTTACTCTTGATTCATAAGTTTGAATACGGAGACTGAAGGTGCCCACAAGAGTAATGACCAATCCATGATTCATCTGCGTGGTTTTCAAATGATAGCTTTTTAAGCGACTACTATGAAATTGCCATATGGTGATTTGATGATTATAACTACCGTACTAAATCAATGTTGAAAGGATGCCCCACGGATTAATAGAGCGGACGCAGTGTGTAATGAATGCACATTGTACAGGGGATACTGGACACCTCCATTCTTCATTTAATCCGACCTCAATGGATAGGTCGATCTCACGCGTTCGATTGCAATCTTCTAACCAATCAATACTCACGTATGCCTGCGATGACTTATGAGCGATATATTTCTCTTACATTTCAGATGATAAAGATGAGACTATTAGGATGTCGTATTGACCCGACAGCGTCCAGCCGCCTCCGAAAGTGATCCATCACCTCCCAACCGTGTGAATGAGACCAAGTTAAAGCCCCAGGGTGCTGCCAAGCCTCTTGTTATCCCTCCTCTATAAGATAAGACGAAATTCGATCAAAAAAATCAATCTATAAAGTCACTCTGGTATAAATATGGTGGTCCACATATGGATATTTAGCTATTACCTTGTGGGTTGTAGAAGAATGAACTTATGTCTTCTAAAATGCCGAGTTACTACAAATGTTATAATTATCCAAATAGATATATAATCAATACACCTCGATTCATCTCGCGTATCCATACCGTATAACATCTAAATAATCTCATCGACTATCTCGTACTTTGCGTGTAAGTTTTCTTCATATCGTGCCACTTAATCTCCTCACTCCTATCCATCATCATCTCATTTACTCTCTCTCCTTACTGTCGCATACTTCTCAATCTTCATCTATCATCTTCATTTTTTTGCAAATATCTCTACATATCTCTTCTTCTCAATAGATTCACATGTGCTAATATTTGCGGTTCTGGACTAAGTTCCTCTCATCTGTTTCTACATCTCTCGGTGTTTTGTTGACTGGGTATGTGCTTTTTCCCTTAACAACATCTCTCACCCCTCATCTCTCTCTGTCTCTCTACTCATCGTCACTCAAGGTCTTCCTCTAATACTCTATCTTAGAATCCTCTCGTAGTGCTCTCGGAATCTCTCTCTTCGTGCGTGCATCTCTCTCATAGGCTTCTCTCTTTCTACTAATACCATCTTTCTTGCTTCTCTATATATGGCGTAACCTCTCTAATTGAGAGCTATCTCTCTGTGGATCATTACTCTCTCCTACTTGCCCCACTCCCAAGAAGAACCGTATGTAATAACAAAAACCTCTATAACCCACCTTACAATTTTTCTTAAATTGCGTCAATTGAGGAAATTCAGCACTCTAACACCATAGGTCAGCAACCCCCCGTAAGGGGGATAATACTGACTTAAATAAATGATGATGATGATGATGATGATGATGATGATAATGAAGAATTGAAGACAAAACAAGAATAAGAACAAATCCCTTCATTTCCCCCATTATCCCCTTGCATAAACAAGTGTGACCAGGGATTTGGTGGTGGTCTTGCAGCCTTCACACTGCTGTGGTGTCATGGAAATACATCTGTAAGGGTTTACTTTTGGTGAGTTATCACTCATGTTATTAAAGTGACACTTCCTGCGGAGATTATTCATCACACACCCACTATCTTGTTCTATGTACAGCAATAAATGGAGCCTTGTGTAAAGTCCAATTGGTGTGCCATAACACAGTACTCAATATTAATATTTTCTCGGATGCCACTCACTGCCGCTGCCAATGGTTATCCATTTAAATTAATTCCTTGTCTGTTTTAATATAAACATCGGTTACGAGGCCCGTCCTCTGTGAATACAAAAGGCAAAACAGCAGGCCAAAGCAGGTTTGTTTATACACTGCCCAATCACCATTTAAGTAATTTTCATTAAAACTGAGATCGCCCAAATGATGTCTTCATGAAGTGACCAAAAAAAATTAAAATGAAACCAATGTCACCCGCAGGGTGACCCGTATCTTGCCAAAAGGTGACCACGTGTGACTTCTTTAAGGTCACACTGAGGTGAACAGAGCTGCTATCCACCAGGAGCGACTCCTTGAGGAATATCTGCCTACGAGAGATTCCGATGAGAATCGTTCTACAGAGTAACCATGAAAAATGTGTTTGCCTCATAATGTCACCAAATACGTCATAATGTCTCAAGCTTGACATATCTAGAAAGCACTCATCGAGGTGTTCAATTTGAGGTACTACACGATATGGTTCCTAAAACTTGAAAATTTGACCTTGGGGTCAAATATGTTTGACCTTAGGCGCTAACCATGAAGGTCAAGGCCAATCGCACCAAAAAATAATCAGCTGAGCGCCAGACCATGAACTATATTCCCATGAAGTTTGAAGACGATCCGATCAAAATTACTCAAAAAATAAGGGTTTCGTCGACTCCCCTGATTTGCGACAAAGTGACCTTGACCTTTGACCTTGACCTTCAAAATTTTATGCGCTGAAAGGGACCTCTATAGGCCTCTGATATGCGAAGTTACAAAAATTTCCCATGATAACTGTGCTCTGCAGAATTTTTTATACGTGATTACAGACAAAAAAAATAAAATAAAAAAAAACATACAAGCTGACTAACATATCTTGCAAAAACTTCGTTTTGGCAAGATAACAAACAAACAGTCAAAAGCCAACCATGACCCGAGGCAAATCCTTGGTGCAAATCACAGGAAATTATTCGAGAGGGCTTTATGCATTCCTGTGATTTTCGACCAAACTCCCCCCCCCCCCCACACCCACCACACCCCTACCCGAGCATCTATCTATAATTCCAGCAATCTGTGTGTGTGTCTGTCTGTGACCGCTGTTTCTCGACAACCACTGGTCCGATCTAATTGAAACTTGACAGGTATATTGCTGGGCCCTGTGCATGCGCCTTTTCAAGGTTTGATATTAATCGGACAAGTGGTTCCCAAGTTATGGCCATTTATTTACCAACCAATGACAAGACACGTTGCTGCGTGGGCGTGGCCGATGGGGAAGAGAACCTCAGCCGCGTTCCCATGACGGGTATAACGTACGGACTTCCGGATAGTGATGACTCACTGTATTCTAATAATTTCTCCATTTCTTATGCGCATTTATAGATAAACACAATGCCCCAATCCAGTCGTCGTTTCCGAGAGCGAAGAAACGGCCTGTGTGGCTGTTTGAAAGTTTATTATTATTATTTTTTTTGCACGTACGGGCACGCACTAGTATTAAAAATGTATCGACCAGAAAGCTCGACCAAACCACACGACTCATCAAGACAGCATCGAATTTTCAGGAATCCTTTGTTGATATTCTGACAAACACAGATGCAATATCAATATGTTTGTTAACCATGGGTGATTCGCTCAGCGAGTGGAGCACATCCAACTCAACAATGATCACTGGACAATAAGCGACTTTCAAAATGACGTAACAATGCTAAATGAGGCCTTTTGCGCATGCGCTGTGTGTGCGTTTTCAATGACTCGGTTTTGCTCCACGGGCACTTTTAACCTGCCATTGCGAGCTCGAAATCTGGAATTCAAATCGTCTTTCGAACGTAATTTTTAGCATTTGGACAAAAGAGTGGCAATTTCAATATGGTTAACTATAAATGGTTCTGTTCCTGAATGCAATTCGGACTCGTGGAAATATAGGAAATAGGAGAAATAACCGTGGATGAGAAGTGTCGAGTTAGTACCATTTCCTCTGAGTACAAGCTAGCAGCGGCAGTGGATATAACATGCACACACACACACACACACACACACACACACACACACACACACGAACGAAAGCTTCCCCTTTGACCAAAAGATGCAAAATCTAGTACAATTTATTTTGTGACCCCGGAACCGAACCAAAATATACAAAGCGTATATTTATAACGGCACTCACATCCCACTCTCACCCCTCACTCCCACACCTCACTCCCACACCTCCCACTCTCACCCCTCACAAACATGATCAATGGTAAACATCATCATTTCAAACTTACCCTGTGCATTGACAACCTCCTGATATGACCTTCCCATCAGTGTTAAGAAGCTACAAAACCAGATATGGTGTCCCTCTCTCTGGAAAGTCTGCCTGAATGTTGGGAATGATGGCATATCTTTCCGATTGCAGACGCCCATTAAATAAATCACCAAGCCTGCCATGTCCACACAAGGTAATCCCGCAAAGTTCAAAGTCCACTCACCGGTAGCGATGGTCGAAGGTTTGGGTAGAACGCGCTCATCTACGAACCTTCGGGCCTTGCACCCGTCCACTTTCTCAGGAGTCTGCAGTAAGGGAAGCTGTAAAGCTATCAGCTTTTTGGATGAGTTATGAAAGTTCTCCAACTTCTCCCTTGTGCGGAGGCACACCCCTTTCATGCCAGTACATTTCAAAATATTTTCGGCTTATGTTAAAAACTTTTCAAGCTATTTTAGGTTACAGTCCTTATGTCACACACACGATATACGTTCGACGGCCCTGATGACCATTCTGGGGGGCAGATTGCATCATTTTAAAAGTTGCGTATTGTCATCGTGGTTGGACAGCTTTACCTTCTCATCTCTCATAATAATCAGCACATGGCTGCTGGTTTGCATCATTGTTCACGAACATGCTGTGGAGCTGATGCAGTGCAACCTGTAAGTTATAGCTGGAAGTTTAGGAATTTGTTCAGGGTGCAGATGATAACTCACCTACTCTTTATTGAAAGACATCATAGGATATCAACTACATCAGTTAATCCTAGCAGATGGGACGACCAATTAACATCCAACCAAGGGAAGGCACACTCTGCGATGTAATGCCCGGCCTGCAAAGCACCAATCAAATGTTGAGTCGGTAATTAAACCAAGACTAAACAGCCCAAAGGTAAGTGCGCTACTTCTGCACAATCCTGTTACAGCTTTGCCCGAAGCCCCTTTTTCAATGTAATGGGTTTATAACTTATCCAATGAACTGGCACGAAGTACTAGTTTATTGTAGGTAGCTGAGGTATGGATGGGTGCCTGGATACCTGTGTTGTGATTGTTATGTCTCTGAGAGGGTCTCGTCAAAAGGTGAATGAATGTACTGTCTGTGTTTATTCATTCCTCACCCTACAACCGTGTTCACCTTACCAAAAACTCCCCCCCCCCCCCGAAAAAAAAAATAGAAAATTCAATGAAACAAAAAATATTAACACAAATTATTTAATTTCATATGCAGCTTGTAGCTGCTGGTGGCATCATTGCTGGGAGCATGGCTCTACTGCTGATGTAGTGCCCCCTCTTTCTAATAAGCTGGTACTTATTTTGAGAGCAAAGAAAGATAAAGTACGAGGTGTTGATAACCTCTATATTACCTGGCATGGTCGACGGGCCCACGCTTCCCAGTCAATTAAGAGGGGAAGGAGGGAAGAAAGCTGGGGGTGTCTAAGGTACATGAGTGAAGAGGGTGCAAATGAGATGAAATGAAATGCAGGTAGGGTGGAGAGGAGGAAACATGAGAAGAGGTGCATATCTGTAGGGTTACTCTTTTAGCTCTAGTGCGTCCACAGCAGGCAAGACATAAAACAGAATGTGAAAGCGGAAAGCTTAACAATGACATGTGAGGTGGTCTGCAAATGTAAATGCTAACGGTCTATGATCGGTCTGGTGTTCCGCCCACTCGTTCAACCAGTGCTCTGCTCTGCCTACTCTGTTTCGCCTTCCTCCTTGTGCCGCTAATCAAGCCAGCACTCTCCCCTCTTTGCCCAGCACCCAGCACCCAGACCTCAGCAACTCCCTCTGACTCTCAAGAAACCTCTCGCTACTCAACCACTCCTTAACTTTTCTTCAGTGACTTTGCAGGGTATTTTATAGATGTCTGGCAATGGAGTAGCCTACATTCGGATCACGACAATCGGTAGGTGTTTCCCAGTGCCCTCATTGGTGCACGGATGCTTTCCCAAGAAGTATCCCCACCCCTGCGAGGCTCTGAAGCTGAAAATGGCCTCATTCACCTCCGAACTCGGCCATGTGATGGAGCTCGAAGATTAACATGGAGTGTGGGTTTCTGGGAGCGCTTCCTGGCCTTGAACGTGCACTGGGTACCAAATCGAGGTCGTGATTGAGCGGAGCACCAGGGCTATTCAAACGATGTTGAACAGATGCCATCGCACACTTGCACTTCGAGCTACATGCCAAAATGCTCTGAACACAAGAATCTGCTTTGGTAGGTAGCGCCCAAGGTTCCCTGATATCCTCAAAGGACAGTGGGTGGTGAGCGTCCGGGGTACTGACTGTGATTGCGGTGTTTGTAGTGGTCGTGGTGAGGTAGTTGAAGTGTTGTGGTGAGGTGGCTGAAGCATTTGGAGCAGTTGTAGTGAGATGGTTGAAGCATTTATGGTGAGTTGGGCGAGTGTAGGTTATTGTGGGGATTTTTAGGAAGGCGCTGTGGTGGTCATATGAACGTTGTAGCGTTGTGGTTCGAGTACGGAGAAGTTTGAAATGAAGTATCCATTGGGGAATGGCACATGGTTTGAACGGGGTTTTGGTGGCATATGCTAATGATGCTGTCTATTAACGTGTGTGTGTGTGTGTGTGCGTGTTTGCGTGAAGAAGAGGTCATGTGTGCGAAGTAAAGTAAATAATATGGATAAAGGAATAGAGAATGTAATTAAAGACTGAACTAAAAGCCCTCACAATGCATTTTGTCCCATATACCCACGACACGTGAGGGAAGGGCGAACTAAAATGAATACGAATGAAATAACTGCCTGCGGACTGCATTGTGTGTCATGTTGTATGCATTTGCCTCCGGGGAGTGCCGCAACAATGTTTAAAGTAAGTCAGCACGAAGCATAAAGTGAGCAACTAAGTAAGAACTAGAGGGGGAGCACTCGGTAGAGTGCAAAACCTCCGCCGCCAATACTGCTAGGTCACTCAAGTGAACCTGATATCCTATTCATTCAATTTGACGTCAACAGTGCTCACAGAGGTTATAGTTTGCAACTTTCCCTTTTACTTTTAACTTTTACATACTCAATTCATTCGTCATAACTAGATTCCTTGAGACAGAAATTGATTTTACGTGGTATATCCACCTGAAGTTCCCAAATCAGCCGCAATTATAATTTTTGGCATGTTTTTTGTTGGAAATCACTTGTAACATGTTAGAAATGCAAAAAAAAAAAATCTAAATTTTGTTGAAAAAAAAGTTGCAAAATTTTTTTTCTTTTTTTTCTCTAACAATTTTTTTTTTGGTTGGAAATCACTTAAAACATGTAGAAATGCAAAAAAAAACAAACAATTTTTCAAAATGGCCGCCATAGCGCCATATTGGACTTTGGACCAAGTCCAAAATCTAATGGCATGGTCCTTGGACCATACCTAATCCCCCACCAAGTTTCATCGAAATCCGTCGAGGAATTTTTCCGTAATACTGTTCACAAACAAACAAACAAACAAACAAACAACAGACAGTGGAACACAGTAACCTCCGTCCATCTTCGATGCGGAGGTTAATAAAGAACAAAATAAACCATCCTCTTCACACAACTTCAAGAAGTGCCAACAGTACCTCTTGATAACCAATCAGATCTCCAGGGTCTTTCAAAGAAAGTCATACGGTCTCACAAACTTTCCCAAACATGACGAACTTTTCACAATTGTTTGCTTAGCCCTAAGAATAACTCTGACAACAACAAAAACACATGCACACATATGCCACTTATCTCCAAAAACATCCTAAAGCAGGGGAGCCACTTCAGGTACCAATGAGCATGGTTGTTGCCAGTGACGTCACTTTGCGGTATTGTTCGCAGTGTTGTTGCCAGAAATGTGATGGCATTCAAGGCCGATGAGGCTGTGAACCCCGAATAACACTTCTGCCTCCTATCTTTACCGCACAAGTCAAAGGTCATCGCAAGATCGCTCGACAAGACCTGCCAACCTCCAACCAGTTGCTATAATTGGCCAATCAGAATACAGTTGAGAACTGGCACAAAACCCTTGGTGGAGAAAGAAATGCTATTTGTGGCCGACCTCTTTTCTTGCCAGATAAATATCCATGGATACCACTTTAACAACAGGGTTTTTAATCACAATAAATTGTTGTCCTCTTAATTATTATACATCACGACTTGATCCGTCACCATCTGTGTCATGGCATCATCAAATAGGCTTCCTGAAAAATTGTCACCTTCTGTGTCATGGCATCATCAAATGGGCTTCCTGAAAAATTGTCACCTTCTGTTGCTGGGATTGGATTGTACACAACTTGATCGATTTTTGTCATAGTATTAAAGCCTTGTCGACATATGTGGTCTTGTCTGCCTCCATGTTCGTATTCGTCTTACACTGAATTAAACATTTTGAAAGCCTGTGCCCCTTTGCTCATAATCTATGACCCTTGTTACTGTTCCTGTTGGCATTTTGAGGTGTCTTTGTATCCCTCACCTTTATGCTGTATTATGCTGTATAGGGCATATGTTGACCTGTGAGAATGTAATTGAAAAACTGGAATGGCACTCTTCAACGTCAAGAAGTCAACCGCAAAATACTTGCAGCAAGTTTGATTTAAATCCATTCAGCTGTTCTCAAGTATGACATTTTTACCTGACATGACCCTTGACCTCTTGATGGCGAAATCTAATCAGTTCATCTTTACATCATTGCACATACTTGTATCAAGGTTGGGCAAAATCCAATCACTGGTTCACAAGTTAGCGCAGTAACAGAATTTTTTTTACCGAACATGACCTCTGGCCTTTGACCTCTTGACTCCAAAATCTAATCAGTTCATCTCTGCATCATCAGACAGCCAGATGGACAACCCAAAAACATAATGCCTCCGCCGATGAAATCATGCTTTTGTTCATCCAATTCGTGTGCAATACATAGTTTCTCATCTTTTCTTTTCCCCCTCCTCACGAGTATTGACCACAAACACTACTAGGCTATCAGCCATGACTCAGGAAGTGCCTGAAAATCAAGTTTCGGTCCACTCATCGGGGGGGGGGTAGACACAACCTTGATAATATGATAGTAT
>CM068959.1:90772156-90798134 GCA_035128595.1 Eptatretus atami
CGATTTAAATCATAACCGCCGGAGAAATGGAAGTGTCAACATTGCAGTCACACCTTGGCGATCTTGCCAGTGTATGCCGACCTCTGAAAAATGCATCCAAAACGCTGACGCACGTCGAATACGGTATGGGTAAGTTTGGTATACGTGAATAGAACGCTAAAGTACGCTAGAGAGAGATTGCCCACTGAAAGTATTGTATTTTTGAAAGAATGATATCTATCAGTCAGCATCGCGTAGTTCGATTGGTCTCTCGTAGATATGGAAATTCTTATATACATTTTCCCCAGTATGTAAATGTTATAAAATGTGTGATTTTTATCAAGAACCTTCTTGGATCTCAGATCACAGTTAAGCATCACTGGTGTTCAGAGGATGCAATATGAAGTCACTGCCATTGACCTTTTCTATGATTTTTGCATTTGGCGGTGAGCTCAGTAGATCGTCGCTTGCTGAACTGGCTAGCTTCTGTGTGTAATTAGGTGTTCATAAGTTCAAATCCCTCACTGCCACCAGTAGTTATGGCAAAACCACCCCGTGTGTTCACCCTGCGGCGTGCTTTGGCAGCACCCTGCGAAGGATTGGCAGTCTTCGCGGGTTAATGACCGCTCAGCTATGCAAACTGTTAAGCAGCTCGTTGTGGCATTGTGATGCCTCACAGGTGGGGATGGAATGCGAATCCATGTTTTAGATTTAGTCACCATAATGCGTGGAAGTGATATGGAATTGGCATTCCTGTTCTGACTCATGGATTCGACCATTGGTGACAGTCACTCTGCGTTGAGGTTTGAGGGACTCGTCGGAATGAGAGCTTGCACACAGCAGTTTGCGCGGATGATATATGACACACTTCTGCACGACCGCCTTGTACTGCAGAAATTCCATAATTTTGAACCTGCCCATCTTTCGTCTCCCGCTGTGGTGACCCTTGGCAATTTTTTTTTGAGGAGTAAAATGTCTTGAGAAGTAACCCTGACGCATGATTCATCCCCAGACAAGTCATATTTGGCACATGAAGCCCCTAAGCACAAGCTGTACCACCTTCACCCCTTAAACGTGGCAGCCATTTTATTCGAAGATCATCTTTGCATCTATTTCTTTTTACCCACCAAAGGCCTCAGGGATGAATGATGATCATATGTTCATACCTGCATTGAATGCCTCAAACATAAAATAATAAACTTAATTACGGACAAGACTTAAACAAATAAGTTACTACTTCTTCTGAAAATAAATGGTTTAAAACGAGATTGCTGTTTCAAAAAAGGCAACAAAAATAAATAATAAATTTAACTACTGTACGACGTTCCCTTAAAGAAAAAAAACAACTCATTTACTGCCACTTTGAAACCCATACTAACTCATCACCTTTTGGCAAAAAACTTTTCTCTGCCATCTTGTTCGTCTGTAATCTCCCAGGGGAGTGTTTGAGAGGTGGATGTGACCCTTTCCAGGCCCTTCTTGTATACATATTCATTTTGGGTTTTTGTTTTGAACCTTCATTGCCTGGTTCAATTTCACCTTTTTTTATCCAATTCATTTTGTTTGCTGTCTGCTGTTCGGATGTACTTTTACGCGACGTTCATTCCACGAGATTTTATTTTGGGTTTCGTTTAGTTATTTTTTCAATTTTTGTCCATGTTTTCCAGTATTTGGTTGTTTTGGGATATATTTTGTTGGTTGTGGTTTGAACATTCCTGTAATACATCGCTGTAAATGGTGTTATGCAGATTTTGTTTGACCTCAAATTTTAAATTTTTTTTTGATGTTCTTGTTTCTTTTCTCATTATGACGAAAAATGAAAAATTTTTGGCATTGCTGTCTGTCTCATTTAATGCCGCTCGGCATTTACTTGTGAGTGTGATAACTCCGAACGTTTTCAGCTATCTTCCATCAACTTTACGAAGGATTCCAAAGAATCAAAGTGAGTCTGTTCAATGTTTTTTGATTATACATGTCAATGGGTCGAGGTGACAATGTGTCAATTTGCATGATTTTCGTCATATCTTGTTCAGGCTACCGCCTGATTGCTTCTTGTTTTATTCGTTGTTCAAATTGTTCGATTTGTGTCATTGAGTCCTGACTAGCATTTATTCTCCTCTCCATAACCACGGCGGTATTCATTTCCGCGTGTTTTTCCAGTGCTCGATGGTAATGTGTGGGTTTCATAATGGTTTGTTCAGGCTAATCCATGATATGTTCAAGCCATTTTCAATAAATCGAAATATATATTTATTTATTTTATAAGGATCATAAGGCTCTTGGAGGCAGCTGCCATACAAAAAACACACACAACACAGCAACACACATGCAACACACCAGAAAACACAGGACTTTCCTTCAGACAAACACAGAAGGCTGAGGCTTGGGTATGTGATGTAACTTCCTAGCACACTCTGGGTGACACGCATGTTCGTTCTTGTGGGGCTTCGATAACTGAACAGCAGAAGTAAGAACACATGTCGGCCTTAACGCAAGGATTAGAGGCGAGGAGAGGAAATGAGGAGTAGTTGGAGAGAAGCTATCAACCACACAACAAGGGGGTGGGGGAATGCTGCAATGCAGAGGAAACTCTGATGATGCTGAGATCAGGCTGTTGGAGGAAGGAGGTTTATTTTGTTGTCTGCTGAGGGTTCCATGACATTGTTGATAATTGAAATTAACCTAATGGATTTGGTCGCAGAGATCTGTTTTCACCTGTTTGTTATCACAGTGATGTTGGCTGCTTCCAAGTAGACTGAAGGTTGACTTGGAGCAAATTATAAGTTGAACAGGAGGACACTAAGAGTGGCAGGTGTTTTCAGGATACATGCACTGATGCCGTCTGGTTATTCACAGAATCAGACTCAAGTGTTGGCCTTAGTTACTTCACCTTCTCAGGAAGAAAGTATAGTGTCAAGGAGCGTTGGTGTGGAGTGACTTGTGGGACAGGAAAAGAGTTGAGACAATCATTGTTGAGGAAGATTAAGAGAAATCACTCACTCCCCCCCCTCTCCAAATGGATATAACCACGGGCGTTAATCTGTGCTCTGTCCTCTAAATGCTGAGCATCGAGGGGCTGCAACCATACATCCTTCATTTATCATCGGTTGCCCTGCACTGTTATCACAAGCGCAAGGGTTGGGAGTACAGTCTTCTTGCCCGCCTCAGAGTGGCAAGATAGTGCTGTGGGCACATTCTTGGAGAATGCAATTTATAATTTTTGTTATTTTTTGAAATTTTTTAAATTAATACACATATACTGCACTCCAATATCGGATGGGTGATTGAATACCAGCTCCCGGATGGTGCATGTTTCACACACACACACAAGACACACACCCACACACACACCCCTAACACACCACCAAACACACACACGACACACACTGCCTTATTAGTGTATATATATTATATTTATTTTATATATATATATTATATATATATATATATATCTGCCCCACTCGTTCCCGATCTCTGCCTTCCTCTGAATCCTCCGTCCTCGCCGCTGCCCTCCATCCACCTGCCTGGCTCCGCCTACCCCTCCTCATGCTGTGTCTCGCCTTCCTGGAGTGGCACGTGCGTGCGCCGACATAGGTAATCAAGCAGAGACCGAGCGCCGCCTCGAACTGGATCGCTCGGCGGGGTCACCCAAACGGTCGGTCAACCGGGTGCAAAGTATTCTGGGTACCTCATCCTCCTCTCTTTCTTGGATTAAGCTCCTCTTATAGGTTGTGATGTGTGTGTGTGTGTGTGTGTGTGTGTGTTGTGTGTGGTGTGTGTGGTGTGTGTCATGGTGCCTTCCCGTTTAAGTTAAGAGTGCAGAAGAATAATTCGGGATATCTGCTCTGTCTGCTTAAGTAAGTTTCTTTGTTTTGTTTGCCGCACCCACACAACTTCTTCTATCCCTGCTTTCCATAATAGCAACAGTGAATAACCTTCACTCTGCCAGATAAACATATTTTTTCCTCGCCTGCCTATAATATCTTATGTAGAAATGTTGCAGTTGTTTTGTCTTTCTTCATTGATGCAGCATGGTCCGTATCTAGCTAGGCCGGGTTTTTCCACGATCCCCCCCCCCCTTGGTTTTTTTTTTTTTTTTTTTTTTCTTTTTAGCCAGTAATGTTCCTTGGCTGTCGCATCGGTGCATCTATCGGTAGGTGCCAGTTTCGACAAGGCGAGCGAGGGCGTGTCCCGGAGAATTAGGTCAACGTGATTATTTTTAGGTTCACCAATATTGCTGGAGGACCCAAAGTCACGTGTTGAGTTATTGGCATTCACGGTCAGTTACGACCTCCGGCACCAGTTATCCATGGTGCGTGGCCTGTGATTCCGGGAGTCTGGTGGGACCCGAGATAGCTCGCCCCCCCCACCAGTCGTTTTCTCGCCCCGCCGCAACAAATATATATACATAATATGCACTTGTCGAACCGTTGCTTTTGTGAATGGGATATAGGTTATTGGGGGTAGGAGAAAGGAGAACAGGGGGGAGGGGGAGGGAGGGGAGGGTGGGAGAGAGGGATGGGAGGGAGGAGAGGGGTGGGAGGGATGGGGGAGGGGAGGGTTGGGATGAGAGGGATAGGGAGGGAGGGCGGGGGGGGGGGGAGAAAGAGGGGTGGGCAAGGGGAGAAGGAAGGGGGGGAGGGGTGGCGAGGGGGGGGAGGGGTTGCGGGGAGGGGGGGGTTCCAGCGTAGACGTCTGTTCGTCCCATCGGGACGCCTGGCAATTTACATTGCTGAATTCACCCATGCTTGTGGAACACATGGATTACAGTTTTTAAGCTGGGTTGGGATTCAACCCAGGTTAGAAAGCTTTAGAGTGCACCTTGGCAGGCTATCCTGGTCATTTGGCAATTCTTGCTTTGGTGAACTGAAATATTTCGTCATTGAAATATCTAAATTTATTTTGCCTTCCTAACTCCGAGATGTTCTCACGGAGAACCGTGCCACGTATGCACGCATCGTACTTATAAGAGCGTGCTCGCCAAGTGGCTTAATCATCAAGCAAGCACTCCACAAAATGTTGAATATATATATTAAAAAAAACTTTAAAAACTATCCTTCAAATTCACTGGGTTTTTTTTTATTATAGTCATGTATTTTTCCCGAATACAGCGAAAATGGTACACGATAAGCGCAAAAAAAAAAATAGGCCCACCTACTCATCATTTCTCCTGCGGTGTGTAGTATCAAGTTCGTTCAAATCGGGCAATGAAAAAATTATAAAAAAAATCATTTCCGCGGATTCAGTCCAAGTACTCTTTTGGGAGAATTTGATCAATGCAAAACAAACCTCAACGGTATAGTTCGCTGGAGTCGTATATATACTATATATATATATATATATATATATATATATATATATATATATATATATATATATATATATTATATATTGTTTACGGCTGTGGGAAATTCGCAAACGCACCATGAGGGCCCGTAGTGAGATATTCTCTAAGGTACATGTGTAGTTTAGCCAAACCCGTTGTTTACGGGAATTTATGTGATTCATTCGGGCTGCGACGCTTTGAGATAGGGCCGTTTTTTTCTGTTCTATCTTTTATTTTTGAAACAGCCACGTCTCACCGCAACCACCTTAACTCACCACGCCAGCATCGTCACCAACTGCAACCACAGTCCCAACCCTCGGACCAACAACAACAACGCCAACACCACGACCTTTACCGTCACACTCTCTCCCACATCATCGCATCATGCCATTCCCAACGGCACCATGACCTCAAAGCACCCAAAACCGCTCCACCACCCTCACCTCTCATCCTTCTACGGCCATATCCCGCAGCCACCTCGAACACTGAGCGTCGCTGTCTTGGGCTCGTTCAGCGATACAACACCTGGCCGCGAGTGCAAAAATAGCGGCCTTTCCGAGGGAGAATTCCGGATCAAGGAACAGCTACACGCCCACTTCTGATCCGTCCAATTAGGAAGCGCGAGCGGCTTGGCCCCTGCCTCCAGGCGCGTCTGTGTGAAATCATATATGCAATTCTAGGATCAGGCTGATCAAGGTGAGGCGAGAGGGTGGCGTCGGCACATGCGTGGCGTGTCACGGCCGCACGTCAGAAGGCAGGGGCATGAAGGGAGGGAGGTTCAACGCCCACTTTTCCCTCCGTCCCAATGGCGAGCGTGGCTCCGCCCCCGAGGTCACCTGATTTCCGGAAATTGCATATTGTTTTCTCCTGCCGCCATAAAACGGCGAGTGCAAGGCGAAAAAATTCAAAAAAGAGTCCGTTTTTGGTTGGAAGAGCAGAGTTGGCAGCGGCAAGAGTGTGCAGTGGAGTCAAGTTGGTGGGTAAGAGTGAGTGGAATTTTTGGTTGGAGAAACGGAAGTCGAGTTCGGGTGGCGAAGGCATCGAAGTTGGGTTCTGCAGTCGGCTGAGAGAATTGTGGGAAGAGGCCAAGGAAGCTCGGGTCCGAGGCAGGAAGAACGGCGGTTCGCGACGAGGTCGCGGTGGATCGCTCCGTCGCATGACCCCAAGCCAGCCAGCCATTCTCTCCCCCAGAGCATCAACAATTCCCCCTTTTCCCCGCGCTGAAGATAGTGCAAAAAGGGGGCCCCCGTTCCTACCCACTCCAAGCGGTGGCCAACGGAAACCTCGCGAAAGGAGCAGCGAAGTCGGGAACCGCCGGCGCAGCCACATTTGCGGCTTCGTTCACGAGGACGCGGGTAGACCCCCCGGTCTCCTCCGCGGGCCCTGGCCCGCCCTTCAAGGTCACGCGCACATATTGGCCCCCCCACGGGCCCCCGTCTGCCCCCTTGTCTTTGTGAGGGTGGCCTTTTCCTTTTGCTTTCCGAATGAATGTTGTTGGCGCCGTCTGTGAAGTAAAACTGTATAAGTGTTGCCTGTGTGTGCGCGTAGGTTCGGTTAGTAGAATCTGCGTCGTTTGTTGCCTTTTGTTTTTGGGCTGATATATGTTGCATTCCTGACTGTTTGACTGTATATGTGTGCCTTTCCCGTGGGCCGGGTAATAATGTGCTTTGTGTTGAAAACTGTTTTCCGTTTCGCTTCGTCTTTTCTTTAAGTTGAATCTCCATCCGCTTCGCGTAAAAAGGTTCGTAGTGGGCTTAATACGCCCGTAATTAATCGGGAACCGTCGAGGCCGACGATAACACCCGTACGTTATCGCCGATAGTACAGAACGGGCCCCGCCCAACGCGGCTCGCGTCCGGAGTCGACCTGCGGCGGAGGTGCGATGCGCCGTCCGGTTTCCATCCGCGTTGGTACTTAGGTAGGTCGAGTTTTGGCGAACAACCCTATCCCACGGCGGGTGGGCCGATTTGGCACGATCGGTGGTGAGGCCGAAAGCCCACCCGTGACTAGCTCCCGGCGTTAGTCGAGAGGGTTCACGACAGAATTGGTCCGTCCGGTGGGCGACGTGCCGCGATTCGAGTCAACCGTGGCAGTCGCACGCCGGCGGGTCGCGAATTCGCACAATATTATATTTTTTTCTTGAAATGATTTATTGAAAAATCTCAATATCATTAGTATAAGACAAAGAATGATATATTTTTAAGCATAAAATAAACCGCCAAACCATTTGAAGAGGATTTGCAATCACGGTTAGTGAATTCAACCACCAATTATTTTTGAGGTCCATCGCAAGCCAAAAGGTCAACATAGCCAAGTTCTAAATTGTCATTTTCATCCGATTGACTTTAAATTTGAGAGGAATTGCTTATCAGGTCATCGGAATTCAACCACCAATTATATTTTTGAGTTCACTAAGCGAAAAGGTCAAACAATTTGGTGCATTGTCTAAAATCATCATTTTCAATCCAATGACTAAATTTGAACAGGATTTGCTGATCGGCAGGTCCTGGATTCGAACACCAATTATTTTCGAAGGTCAACATAGGCCAAAAGGTCAAACACAGGCCCGATTTTAAAATTGTCAATTTTCATCCGATGACTTGAAATTTGAAGAAGGATTCTGCATTCAATGTCACTGAATCAACCACACATTCTTTTTGAGGTCAACGAAAGCCACAAGGTCAACAACTTCAGTGGAAATTTCTAAAACCTCGAATTTTCAAACTGATTGACTTGCAATTTGAGAGGATTTTGCAGTGTCCAGGTCAACTGAATTCAACCACCAACTAGTTTTTATGGTCAAATTTCTTTAGGATTTTGCAAGTTCGTGCTCTGCACGACATCTTTCCTGTTACATGTTTGACTGCTATTGACATTGACGTGGTACGAACATGCTTTAGGGAGCCTTGGGAGCATCTGTAGTGTGCATTTTTCTCTACGCTGTCACTGATGACTCACCGATAAGTGATGAAACTGGTGCGCACAGCTGATGGGGGGTTTGTGTAGCATTGGGATTCTCATGTATTGTGCTACATTGTGAATGTCTGAGCTGAAGAGGAACCTGGGTAGGCTTGAAACAGCAAAGGGCTTACGGCTTGTGTAGCTTTAAATTGTTGCTTTTATGGAAGCTTTCTTCAGGGAAGAGCATGGGATGCAGTTAATTTATATAACCCTATTCCCTGGGGAGTTGATTAGGTTGAGTGGATGATTGTTATTTTCCTTTAATTCCGGTAAGAAGACATGATCGGGTCTTGTTCTTTATGTATGTATGTATATATTAATGTCTCGTCACATAGCATCACTCCATTATAGATAGATGGCTGTGAGTGTATTATTTTTCTTCAAACACTACTTCACATGTGGTGAAAGAATGTAGCCAGTACTGTTCTTTTTCAAGAGTGTCGTGCAAAAGTGTTGGTTTTTTGGTCTGACTGACATATAATGCTAATTTCCCTCAAGGCCATTTTATTTCCACATCTTTGGCCAGCAAGACATTTGATTCGGTTCGTCACGCGCATGCTGTTTTCGAGGCCTTCTTTTTCACCACTCTTAAAGACTTTTTTTTCTCCTGTTTGGTGAGTGGTTAAGAAATAATTTTTAAATTAACTTTCTGCTTCATTTTGATCATTTATTCATTTAGTTGTTTTGATGTTTTGCATTTCTTTGTTTAAGTGAGACGTCATCTCATTTCCTTTTTTGTTCTTCTTGTTTTCTATATACATGATTTCCCACACTCCCCTTTTTGGTTTTGGAAAAACAGGTTGCGGATGAAATGGCTGGTTGTCTGTGTTTGTATTTGAATTTTTTTTTTAATTTGATGCTCTGTACAGCTTTGCATATTTGCTAGTTTTTTGCTGGTCTATCCTTTGTACTTTGTTTTGATAAGATGAAAGCCTACCCACTTCTGGACTCCCATCTGAGTTTCTACCGGTTTTAGTCCCAACCCAGCCTTAAGCTGTCACTCTGGTGTTCATATGGAGGGTGAGCTTATGTGTGTGCCATCCATCAGGAGCTTAAATTGGGTGTCCGTCTGTAGCATTGGTGTAGATTGGTTAAAGATCGCACGGTGGTCCTTGTACAGACTAAGAGGAAACCAGCACCCTGACAAATTACAAATTCCTCCCCTCAGTTAGTATGCCTGTGCGGAGTGGCCACCCCATCCAAGAATTGTAACTCCTAGCCCATGAAAACTGCCTCGTCAGCCTAAATGTGCTCATGGCAACAAGGAGGATGAACAAAACAAACAAACAAACTCTTACTCTACTTTTCCACAATCAAACTACTACTACTAATCTACTAGCTACTAATACTACTACTACTACTCAATGTCTCCAATTGTCCCCAATTCTTTTGTGGGATCAAAGCAATTTATGACAGTGCTTATTAGAAGTAACGTTTTTTGCCCAAGATCCTTCATGAACTGGTGGCCATGAGGCCTGATAATTTTGACTGTGGCAAGAATGTATTTTGTTCAGAGTGCCGGCGATAGCTCACCTACACTTGGTGAAAGTACATCATGGGATCTTTAAACTCCACCCACTGACCAGTGCTGGGCAGATGGATATTCTTTGGCCTTTCCCGCATTCCGATGGACATTGATCTATCACCCTACATGTAAAACACAGGGGGGGGGGGGGGGGGGAGGGGGAAGAGGTGGCAGTTTATAACTGGGTCAAATTGAACTCCAGGCTATACATCTGAGAAGGTGATTGCGTATCACCTTTAAGCTATCCTGCTAGCCGAGTTTGTCAAGAGCAAGTAAAGTACTTTCTTGTAAATTATTTTATTGGCCATATTGGCAGTCTCATTGTTTGTTTGTCTTGGTATCCATTTCAGTAATATAAATTTGTCACCAGTTGTTTTACTACTTGGGCCTTTATTAGACTGTGTTTTATGTGATTTTATTTATGGTCCTAGTTTTGTCTTTTTTTTCAGGTAAAGTCCTATATCCTCGATGTTCATTCCTTATTGAATTGTTTCTTCTTTGTGGTATATTTTTGGGAATCTCAATCCCAACCCTACCACCTCCCTCCATTTTCACCTCTTCTTCTTGCCTTGCCTCTTCCCCCCTCTTCATCACCCATTTTCCTTTTGTCTTTCCAACCCATCACCTTATTTTAAATGGATAAATTAAAGATGTTTTGGTCCAGGTTGAGTCCCCACATCAGAACCTTCTGAAATTTTTGTTTCCCAAACAAAATCTCAGAATCGACGTGTTTTGGCCATTTTTTTTTTTTCAATCAAATAATACCTTTTGTTTATTTGTTTTTATCCATCACTCACTTTTATATCGATTACAAGACTGCATACGAAAATGGACAAACAATATAGTTTATGGTTTGAAACTTGGGTTTCCCCCACATCAAAAAGCCGGAGCTTCAGATTGGAACGCAAACAGGCCAACACGAGTTCTTGTATTGAATTTAAATACATTTTGAAGGTATGTGGTTATAATTTCCATTTGGTTTTTAATTGGGTCATTGAGGGTTTCTGTTTAGATCAAGAGAGAGCTGTGGCTGTGGGGTTTTGTTTACGATTGTCCATTGTAATTATCTGGGATTTGCCTCTGTCTTGTTGACCAATTATGTTTCTATTGTCTCGGACTTGAATGATTCATTAGTCCCAGATCTTCAATCGTGTTGGAGTGTGCTTAGTATTTTTATAAATATTCTCTCCCATTTAGTATTGCATTTTTGTCTTGTTTATATTTTCCCTGAAAAGTCCAACACATCCATTTATTATTGCTTTCCTAATTACTACTACTAACACTAACTACTTACTATGACTACTACTACTTACTACTACAGTTACAACGACTTACTAGTACTACTACTACTCTTTATTAGCCCAATTAATTGCAACCTGTAGGGTCGGCCGGGAAAATTTTTGGCAAGTCCCCTCACTTATTTGGCTGGCCAGGAAAAATAAGTTGGCCTTGATTTGAAGTGTTCAGGAATTTTGAATTTGTTTGATAATTTTGTTTGATAATTTTTGGGCCAAGTCCCCTCACTTATTGGCTGCAGGCAAAAATATGTGGCCTTGATTGAATGGTGTCAGGATTTTGAAATTTTGTTTGATAATTTTTGGGCCAAAGTCCCTCACTTATGCTGGCAAAGGCAAAAAAATAAGTTAGGCTTGATTGAGGTGTCAGGAATTTTGAATTTGTTTGATAATTTTTGGGCCAAGTCCCTCACTTATTGGCTGGCAAGGCAAAAAATAAAGTTGGCCTTGGATTTGAAGGTGTCAGGAAATTTTTGATTTGGTTTGATAATTTTTGGGGCCCAAGTCCCTGCACTTATTGGCTGGCAGGCAAAAAATAAGTTGGCCTTGATTGAAGTTGTGGAAATTTTGAATTTGTTTGATTTATAATTTGTTTGATAATTTTTGGGCCAAGTTCCTCTCACTTATTGGCTGGCCAGGCAAAAAATAATTGGCCTTGATTGAAGGTGTCAAGGAATTTTTGAAATTTGGTTTTGAAATTTTTGGGCCAGTCCCTCACTTATTGGCTGGCAAGGGCAAAAATTAAGTTGGCCTTGATTGAAGGTGTCAGGAATTTGAATTTTGTTTGACAAATTATAATTTGCCTACGTCGTCTGCAGACGGCTCCTCTGGGTTGACGTGGGAATGAGTTGGTCAGTGAGAAGAAGCCGATTGAATTTGGTTCAGGTCTGATCCAGATTCCGGCCTATCATTGGATACAAAACGTAAACTGTTTCAGCCTGGTGGAAGGGAATTCGCACTACCGAGTGTCGTTCTGGGTTTCTTCTGTAATTGTTGTCTTTTTTTGATACCTCAAATTGATACTCACACTTTGCATGTGAAACGCAGGATGACAGTTTTATAGGTGGGTTGGGAATTTAAACCCAGACTAGACAGCTCAGAAAACGAGGCACAGACACTTCGAGGCTATCTCCGCAACCCCCTTGTTTTGAATGATATTTCGAAACAACTGTTACTTGAATCAGGAGGTATTGTTACCTTTTTTAACCTCCGCCACCGAAGTGAAGGGAGGTTGTTTTTCACCCCTTTCTGTGGGTCACCGAATAGGTGACCCTAATTGTCAGTAATTCTGTCTGTTGTTTGGATGTTTGTTCGTTTGTCATCAAGGCATAATTGGTAGTAAACGTGGGCGGATTTTGACCAAACCTCGGAGTGGTAAGGTACATCTTATGACTCCGTGCGTTGGAAAATTGTGATGGTTGCTAGGGACGCTTTGGGTTCTAGCAAACAACCGAAAAACATTTCAAAATCGTTTTCCGTTCACACGAAATAAATTTCCGAAAGCCATTATCCCACGTCGGGTTTTGAAATTTGGCACGAATGATCTACAGGTGATGCTTCTATAAAAATATATTCCGGTTTTTTGTGATAATATGGAATACTTAACGCCGCAGCGCCCCTACAATTAGGGTATGCGCGAAAATTGCGAAAATTGAAGGCCCCCTACGACCAGGTGAGTGCTAAAATCGAACGAATGAAACTTTGCAAGGTTCATGGTACTCAACGAGACTACAACTTTGCCTCAGACATACTTGACGCGATTTCGTTAGTGTCAGGGGTCAAAA
Source organism: Eptatretus atami (assembly GCA_035128595.1). Classification (NCBI taxonomy): domain Eukaryota; kingdom Metazoa; phylum Chordata; class Myxini; order Myxiniformes; family Myxinidae; genus Eptatretus; species Eptatretus atami. Next base: position 90,785,027 of record CM068959.1, read on the forward strand.
GTCAATTAGTGCAAAAATCGATAATTATGCGAGACTGGAGGTGCTTCGCGCCAAATGCTAACTCTCCTCGGTATGGTCCGGATGGTCATGAAAATTCACACTTAAATCGTACTGGAATACATTGTGCAAACGATCGAGCCGGATTTTCGATTTATATCTTTGTTCACCACAGCACCCCCCGAACTTTGGGATTTCGATCAAACCGCATTTTCGTACTTTTTCATCAATATGGATCCGAGTAGTTATCAGTAGATGGAACTGGATGAGATTTGATAATGCATAATCTTTAAGGTGATTCCCCTATCCGCGTATATGACATCCATTTGCTCTATATTCTTAATAGTTTCTCATGCTCGCGACCCATCGCCGCCTACCGCTTGTCTGTCTGTTTGTGTACAGGATATCTCAACAGTTTGCGGACGGATCCATGGATGAAATTTTGTGGACAGGTCGGTGTGTGACAAGGACGAACTGATTAGAATTTTGGTGCAAAGATCTGGATCCGGATGCCGACGAGTAGAATTTTATAAGTGATTCTTTCACCAATGAGAGATAGGGCGAAAACCGATATACAGCACGATTATCTCAAAAGTTGTGGACAGGGTTGGATGTTTTGAACAAGGAAGAATTGATTCGATTTTGGTGAAAGATCCAATTGGTATCTGGATACGAGAAATTATTTATTTTTAAAGTGGGATTCTTCACCATTAGAGGTAGGGCCAAAAAATGATACAGTACTGTGTACATGATATTTTCAAAAATGTGTTGGGGTGCGATATGTTCTTGTGGATGCAGGCAATAATGTAGTGGAGGTATGTGCTCTACCAAGTGCCCCTAAGTTTTCAATGCAAATCCAAAGGCTTGTGAAAAAGCTACAACAAAAGTAATGGACCAGAACATAAACCGCCGCAGCAGGAAGATAATTAGATGGAACTCAGTACAAAGCGCAATACTCCGCCAGTGCTGACCATTTTCTGTTTGTATCCCACTGATAGGACTGGATCTGTGCCCTGAACCAAATCTAATCGGTCTGTTCTTGAACCTACCCTCTCATCACCATGTTTTTTTCATAATCCATCCACAACATTTTGAAAATAATCAAATGCTCATAGTACATTTACTATATATCGCTTTTGGCCCATCAATTGTGAAGGAAACCACTTTTAAGATATCCGATCTGGATCCTGATCTCATCTAAAATACAATCAATTTTATCCTCATCACAGACAGACACAACGCACAACCTGTTCACCAAGTTTCCTCCGAAATCCATCCACAACTTTTTGAGAATTCCTGCTATATGATCATATTTTAGCCTATCTCTCATGATGAAGAATCACTGAACAAATTATAAGTAGCCGGATCCAGTCCAGATCTTCACCAAAATCTAATCAGTTTGTCCTTTCACACACCACCTGTTGAGATACCCTCACAACAGACAGACAAACAGACAAACAGGAGGGAACATATACTACCATCCACCTTTGGTGGCAGAGGTAATAGCATATGTTCCTTGATGTGTCCACAAGAGAAGAGATCTTACTCCATTGCCATGAAGAGTGTGACTGGATTCTGGTTCGGAATTAGAACTGAACTTGATTCAAAACTGTGCAAGACAATAATTAGTGAAGAGCACTTTGAGGAAACACCTGGGTCGTCAGACATTTTACAGTACGCTCCAGAATTTGTACAACAAGCCATCCGCGCATAACTTCGACCAATAGGTTGCGCACAAATATGAACCACAGTCTCATCAGATTGAAAAGAGATGAAATATGTCGATGAGGTGTTTGGTATTTCTTTATTATCACCTGTTTTACAAAACCCAGGACAAACTTCCATTTAAACATGTGTCAGTAGGTTCAGCCAAAGATGGTCAACCTAACGAGTCATGCAACCTTGTGTAATCCGAGTGATATTATTTGGTGACTTCTGATAGATGTTACTTTGTGACTCTGAGTGATGTTTACTTTGTGACTCTGGTGATGTTAATGTTGTGACTCCGAGTGATGTTACTTTGTGAACTCTGAGTATGTTACTGTGATCACGAGTGATGTTACTTTGTGTGACTCGAGTGATGTTAACTGTGTGACCTCCGATGATGTTATTGGGTGACTCCGACTGATTTACTTTTGACTCCGAGTGATGGTTACTTTGTGACTGCCGATGATGTTACTTTTGTACTCCAGATGATTTTAACTTTGTGACTCCGACCTCCGCACTGTTTACTTTGTGAACTCCGAGTGATTTACTTTGTGATCCGATGATTGGTCTCAGGTACTTGTGACTCCAAGAGTGATGTTACTTTTGTGACTCCAAGTGATGTTACACTTTGTGACTTCCAAGTGATGTTATTGTGACCCGGTACGATGTTTACTTTGTGATATGCGTATTTACTTGTGTACATGATGTTACTTGTGACTTCCGAGTGATGTATTACTTTTGTGACTCCGAGTGATGTTATTTCTCCGAGTATTTCTGTGACTCCGAGTGATTGTTACTTTGTGGACTCCGAGTGATGTTACTTTGGTGACTTCCGAGTGATTTCTTTGTGACTCCGAGTGAGTTACTTGACTGTATTTACTTTGGATCGATGTCTTGAATCCGAGTGAGTATGTAGTGTTACTTGTGACTTCCGACTGATTTTTACTTTGTGACTCCGAAGTGATTTTACTTTGTGACTCCGAGTGATTTTATTCTCGAGTATTTTTACTTTGTGATCGATGTTCTTGACGAGTGATTATTGACCAGATGTATGTTTGACTCCGAGTGATTATCTTTGGTGACTCGAGTGGAGTTACTGTGTGACTCGGCGGATGTTCTTTGTGACTCTCGAGTGATGTTACTTGTGACTCTGAGTGATGTACTTTGTGAACTCGAGTGATTTTACTTTGTGACTCGAGTGATTTTACTTTGTGACTCGAGTGATTTTACTTTGGTGCACTCCGAGTAGAGTTTAACTTTGTACCTTCGAGGATGTTACTTTTGTGATCTCGAGTGATATTACTTTGTGACTCCGAGTGATTTATGTGACTCGAGTAGTACTTTGTGACTTGAGATATCTTGTACGGTGAATGTGTGATCAGGTGTTACTTTTCTTTTCACCCTTCGTGCATTCGTAAAACATATAATTTCTGTAAGTTGGAGGAGTCCATTTGTTTTGCATATTGTATCGTGAGAAGTAGTAACGTGTGGTGTTTGCTTGTTTGTTGTATAGTTAGGAATACAATCAAACATTATATATATTTTTATGTACCCGTAATTTGCTGGACCCAAAATGAATATTTAATTACCCAAAGATGTACGAGAAGAGTTTTTATTTTTCCTAAAGCTCACTTCCCTGTACACATTGAATGCCTGTAGTAAATTAAATTTCTTTGTCTTGTAAGAGCGTATATTCCCACCGTGTGTATCCCAGTCTCCACGGGCGCAGAGAGCATGTGTAAGCGATTCTGAAAGTTCAACTGACTTGGAAAATGAGCCGATGTAATGTTTAAATTTTTTGAAGCCAGGATATATTGAAACAGAGTGGTTCTGAAATATTGTTCAAAATGACTTTAATCAGGTTAAAACCCATAATGAGTCGGGTTGGCAGGCTATGGCGGGTAGTGAGGAAGCATTTTTTGCTGGAATGCAAGCGTCAGACAATTAATTCGATTGTCAGAGTGCATAAGGAAAACATTTTGGAAATCGGGGTCGGTCGCTTCTCTCACACGTATTCTTATAAATGAAATAACACGAGACAAAGGGTTGGCAAGTCATGGTTGCAATAGCATACATAATGTCCTTGATTATAGATGTTGTGGAGACATTTTGCAGTTAGGAGTTGATGATCACACCATCACAAACCCTCGTAACACTTTTAAATATCAATTAGCGAAGATGAAGCCACAGCATGTGAGGTATCCATGTCCATTGCATTCTAGGGCCAAGTGTAGTATCTTAACATGGCATTTCTTGGCAAATACGTTTTGGAGATCAACCAGCACAATGTTAGGTCAGACTGGGAATGTTTTGGATATTGGTAAGATGGTTGTGACTGAGTGATATTCTGTACTCTTTGATTTCCTTGCACACCATTTTCTTCTGATCCACTTTCCATGAAACCTTCTTTCTTTCTCTCCCACTTCCACCATGGTTTTAGCTTCCTTCCACTTTCCTTGCTTTTCTCAATTAGGTGTCCACAAACCCCACCGACATTACCCACACACGCAAAGCGAAAAGCGGGGTGAAGCAATTGGTTCACTTTGTCTGTCTGTCCGTCTTTCTACAAATGTCAGTTTATAATCGGAGGAACAACTCAATTTCAATTGAATATTATATTTGAACATGAATCGGAACATGATTTTGGAAAACAAACCTGAAGCATAAACAGTACTTTGGCTCTGAATTCGTCCCGATCGTGCATGCGTTGAGAGGAGTAGATATCCTTTTACTCTGTCTGCCAGTCTGGTGTCAACCAAATTGAAAATCATTCCAAGAGGAACTGTTTTTAGTGACACCATAAAGACACAAAACAAGAGACACAAAGAACTAATGTAATGCTGCTTAATGGTTCGGTGGCTGGCTGATCAAGGGTCTTGTGTTCAAGCACAAGAGAGGCAAAGAACTCATGTAATGTTGGCTTAATAAAACTCCCACATTATAAACCTAAGTAAGGCCTCCATTATTGCAAATTATGGTAAGTGTCGTGGTATGCCCCACCCTCAGGTTTAACCCATCAGTTTTCAGTCATGCCCAGAGGAAAGCTCTGTTATAAGGGGGAAAACCTCCACCTGAGCTCAAATGCATGGAAGGATTTTTTTTTCTGTTTAATAAGAAATAGCGAAATATTTTGGGACACACAGAGATGGTACAAGCAGCAACACCAGATGTGATGAAGGGAATGTTTAAATAGTAAAAGGAATTCTAATGATTTTTAAGCATACAGAGGGGAAAGGGTTTGAAAGATTTTAAATCAAACACTTTCCGACTTTTAGAAACTATTACTTAAATCTACAAAATTATTTATTAATGGTAAACAGCAGGGATTTGTAAACAAGGGTAACTGAAGTGGGCTTTAGATGTGTCATCTCACCGGTGAGAAATATTCGTTGGCTCTTAGAACGTGTTTGTCTCTCTGCTCCTCTGTCTCTGCCTCTCCACCTCTCTATATCTCTCAATGCTTTAATTAAATAATGTTTCCCAAATCATAATCCATTGCGATCTTTAACACATTTAATGAGAAAGAAAGTGCATACGACTGAGATATTTTCAATATATGATGGAAATACCCCATTTCATCACAATATAAACTGCATGAGTGTCACAGCTACAAGAAATTGTACCATACAAAAATCCCATTTTCCTAAACAATTTGGTCCCTAGGCACCCCCAAGCTGCTGTCTTTTCTGCAGTGTATATCGAGTATATGCACCACATCCTTTTTTTTTCTTCTCTGATCATACTTTTAGATCATACTTTTCACCAGTGCAAGGATGAACATTATCTCCATCCTCATTTGAAGAAGCTAGGAAGTTCTGATATGAAACCGAGATGTGAAACTGAGATCCACAGTGACGATGTTGAGGCCGTGATGACACTTGTGCTTACTTGTGACATTGCTTATTAAACTGTCTTGTTTTGTATTGTGCTCAAACCAGGTGATGCAGCTGTAGAGTGCCCTGCTTGGAGCCCTCATTTTACTTCCTTGATACGTTGTGACAAAGATCAATGCTAGCACTACTTATAAAGAGAGTCGGGAATGGAGTCTGAATTCGTTTTAAGAGAGCATGATGTGCTTGAAATGTTCGTGTCCATTGTTATTGTATTTTCCACGTGGAAAAACTTTGTCTTGCAAAATGTGGCCTCGTCTCAAGGGAATGATGCAAAAAAAGATCCCGACTACTCGAGCAAAGGTCAACTACTCGATTCTCTCTATTTTTTGATGAGACCAACAATTATTTTAAGATATGGGATTTTCTTTGGGTACAGGTTTTTTGGCTTTTGGTACAGGATACTTTGAAAAATTATTGTGTGTCAATGATGTGTATGTCATATATGAATACATAATGGACCATTGGACCATTATGTGTTTTTGGAACCTGCATAAAAATATTACTTTTTACCAATAAACCGGTATGACCCACCGATTATCGATATTGGAAAAAATCGACACCAAACGGAGCCTTGAGGTCGGTGGTTTGAACCCTGGCTGAATTATGTCAAAGCTTTAAAATAGGACCGCTGTCCTGAAGCTCAACTGGATCTGGAGCAAACAGTCACTCAAACCTCTCGCAGACTCCTTAGACCCTGAATTTTTTGTGCCGTGAACAAACTTAGGTCCATCACGGGTGATGAAGGTTGTGGTCAAGTTTCATCAAAACCGTGTGTGTAGTTTCGAGAAGAGAGCAAATACCTATTTTGGGGTTCAACCCCCACCTCCCCATAGCCCCCCTTCATGAGCGCAGATTTCGATGCAGTCATAAAACTTCGTTGAGCATCAGATATGAAGGTTGTGGCCAAGTTTCATCAAAATCGTGTGTTTGGTTCAAGCGATAATGACTGAAGTGTTTACGGACTGATTCACTGACTGACTGACTCACCTGCGGACACTGATCAATCGCTAAAGCTCACCTGACTAAAGTCCAGTGAGCTACAAATGGTATGTACTACTTCCTTGCTTGACAGTCAGCATTTAAAAAAGGATAGAGCACAGACAAAAAAACATAGGTTGGCAATCATAATGCAGGCTTTGATGGGCCCATGGCCTGCCCCATCTGCATTGAAGTTCTTTCACCCAATTCTACAATTTAAATTTTTTTAACTCCATGCTGAGGATGGGCAGTGGCTAGATATGCATCTGCGGATTGATTCCCTTCCTGGGTGGGTCTTCTAGCATAATTATATAGCCTGAAGCTTGGATGCTGTTACTGTAGGTGCAGTGTAGCAGCTGACACTGCAGTGAGCAGTTCACAGACTGCAACTGAGCCAGAACTGTATTTAACTAAAACAGGAGCTGATACTCCAGCTCCCCACATTTTGGGTGATATGAAGAATAGACCTGTGTGATATGAATGCTAAATATTGAACGGTTTTTCAAATCACATACACAAGCCAAGTTGTTGAGATGGTTTCCATGGCAATAGCATTCAGTCAATCAATGCCATGATCTCAACAGGTTGAAATAAAATCATGAGGAATAAAGATTTGCAATATAAAGCTAAATGTCCAACGGTTCTTGAAATATCGCGTACACAAAGTACATGGACAGATGATCGGTCAGTCGGTCGGACGGAGCTCATTTCAATGTCGACCTTGATAGAGGGCAAGACACCAAAACAATTAGTGTATGAACACTCTACGAGAAGCTCATTCAGAATCACATTTTTAGTTTATTTGGAATTTAAATTCCAGATAAGATATTGTCATCACGCACCATCCATCTCCTATTTCGACTTCTTCAGCCAAACTTCTGGGCTGATCTAGCTGAAATTTGGCAGCAACGTTCCTCTCCTGACTCATAACAGGAATCGCAAAGCTCGTTCTGGTCACGTGACTTTAAGTAGGTCAAAATGGCTGACAGTAAATTTCTTCATAAATCTTCTTCTCCAGACCCACCACTCAAAATGCTACAAATTTTGGTTCCAGCATTAGGACAGGGTCCTGATGTTAAATTGCGGAGGCCATGCCGATCACATGACCTGAAGTGTGTCAAAATGGCGGTCCTGGAAATTCCTTCCAAAATCTTCTTCTCCTGATCCACCAGTGAGAATGTTACCAAATTTGGGTTACAACTTAGGCCAGGGTAAGGATGTTAAATTACTGAAGTCATGCTTTTCACATGACAAGAAGTGTGTCAATTGCCGACTTGGTCAATTTTGGGGAAAATCGCATAAATTCCTTCAAAAATCTTTTTTTTCCAGACCCACCATTCAGAATGCTACCAAATTTGGGGTAAAACATTAGGATAGGGTCCTGATGTTAAATTCCAAAGGCTATGCTGATCACATGACCGAAGTGTGTCAAAATGGCGGACTTAGTAAATGTTTGGGAAAATCATGGAAATTCCTTCAAAAACCTTCCTCTCCACCCATCAGTCAGAATGTTACCAATTTGGGTTTGCAAGATTAGGCCAGGGCCCAGATATGCTACAGGTCCTGTGGTCCTACTTTTATTGTTCTGATCAAAGTAAAAACTAAGTTGAAAACCATTTTGGTTCGTAATGAGTAACATTTATTATGCAACGAAACTTGGCATAACAGTCCTGAGTGATGTTTCACAACATCGGAGTAGTTTTTTAATGTCAGATCCAGGTGTGTGGAGCCTGTGTGGTTGGAGCAGAGGGACATCTTCCCCCTCCTTTGAGATTCTTGTTTCCCTTTATCTTTTCCAAAGGGTTGGCAGGGTGGCCTCGAGCTGGCAGTATGCACACTCTCCTCTAAGCTGTCTAGTGTGGGTTCAAATCTTGACCAGCTATAAACTATCTTCCTGGTGTTTCACAGGCAGTGTGATTCATCAATGTGTGTGCTGTCTCTCGGATGGACGTTAAATGTTGACCTGTCTGCCTGCATTAGTTGGTGGATGTTAAAGATCTAACAGTGTCCTTCACGAAGAGTATGCGAGTATTCGCCTATCTATTTCCACCTCCGTCAAACAGGTGTGAGTTGACTGATCTTCTCGTGGGTGAATGGTGCCGCATCCCTCTTACAGAATTCCAGACACTGGTGGACTCTATGCCTCGGTGCATACAGGCCGTGTTGGTCGCACATGGTTGCCCAACGTCTTATTAAGTGACTTTACATTGGTGTTTCCATTATTTTGTTCACTACCTGTACATGCACAGAATGTCAAAAGGACCACAGAGGAGAGATTAAACTATGACAAAGTTGTAAAATCATATAAACTTAGTTTTGCATAATAACAAAAACATTTACAATCTTCTTCTATATGGCAGCTTGGCTGCTGGGTAGCTATCATTTTATTGGAGCAGACTTACACCGCTGATGCCGTGCCCCAATACCAGTACACTGATACTCATTTCGCCAACCTTGGAAGGATAACAGGCTGAGTCAACCCACCTGGTGTGGGTTCAGCAGCCAACGGGCCTCAAACTCAGGACCCTAAGATCCTAAGCCAGCCACCCTAACCACAAACCCAACACCAGGCTTAACTTTTACACTAAAGATACAGTTTGGCTCCCCATCCACTTGATAAATGTATAACAAACAAAATGATATGTGGAAGTGGTAGCATCACACCACTCTGTGGTTATATTAATTTCTCTGTGAGATTGTCTATTTGATCTGCTTAATTATTTCAGCAGCAATTTTTATTGCTGCAGTTCTGGTAATTCAAAAGACAGCTGGGGACTTCAGAACCCTCCAAATGATTCTGTTAACGAGACAGCAACGACTGTCCCATGCTCTGATTGGTGGAAGTATTTTTTTTTTTTACGTGACTGCATTCTGATCGTTCTTCGCCATATTGCTCTGATCGTTTTTTATGGAGGCTATATTTTTAGCCTTCTATTTTGTGGGCCTCCAATCATTGTTGATTAATTATTTATTTTATTATTTTAAAACTTTGATTGATATTTGAATTTGAAGTTTAATAATTCAACTAATATAGAGCAGCATTAACTCACATTTTTTAAAAAGTGACGACTCATTGATGATGGATGAACCAAATACAAACATGCCAAACAGGATTCAGCCTGAAAATCATGATTCTCAGGTTGGAAGTGGACGTTGTCCATGTTGCACAATGGAACCTGTCTTCAAAAACAATGTTACACCCAACAACTTGGCCATGCAAACAATGTGTAGCTCATCCCAAGTCTTTGATATGACTCGGACAGTGTTTAGAACCACCAACCTCCCAGACTCAAAGCAGACACTCCAACCACCAAATCTAGTCTCTTTTATTCTTGCGATGTTAAATATCATATCATGTGTTGAACTGTCATAATGTCATTCACGAGACAATATAACCAGGTTTGGATATATTATCTGGTTTGGCACATCTAGTTTACTCCTGGTCAGTTCTCTATTTCTTTCTTGGCATCTGTAAGAAATGGTCAACAACAAATCAAGACACTCATTAATGAGGAATGAGTCCAAAGATAATTATCAATGAATCATTCATTTTATTTTATGCTTTATATCATTTTTAAAAATCATTCAATCATTGGTGCTATGGCTGTGGAAATCATCAACATTAACATCACTTGCTTTTTATTTCAAAAAATAATTTTCCATGATGTTGTGTAGTCCTGATTTGGTGGTTTCTACACCACAAAACCAAGCAATAAATTCTGTACCTTGTGTTGATTTCAACGTGACCTTTCCATATTTTTTCCCCGTGAACGCTGATGCATGATCGGAATGCGCTGATGTATGTCCATGTGTTATTTTTGCATCCAACGTCAAGACTAATGGAAGAGCTAGAACACAGAATGGATCAGCCAACAGAACTAAAAAGACAGTGGAAAGATGGGGGAAACATCAACAGCAGGGTTGAAGGACAAAATAGAGGGAGACTTGGACAAATGATGGATGTGGGAAGGAATGAGGGGTAGGGGAAAATGTACTGGGTGGGCATGATGTATGCAGACGCAAACTCTCAGGAAGGAAAAACTGGAAATTTTGAAGGAGTGGGCATGGGGGAGGAAAAATGGTCAGGGGAGTGGTTGACAGGGGTACAAAAGATCATGATTTTGGATGGGGGATGATCTGAGATGGTGCTGAACAGCAGTCTTACACCTGAAGGGAAGAATGAGATTTAAGAGAATGTGGAAGTTGGTTCCACAGGTGGGATATATGAGGAATGAATGAATGGAGGTCAGTAGTGATTCTGGATTTTGGGAGTTTCACCAAGATGGGGTGGTGGACTGCATGCACCCTTTAGAAACCTTTGGGGGGGGGGGCAAAGCACGGAAAGGGCCGAGGGTGCAAGGCCAGAAAGGGCATGGAAGAAGACAGAGAGCTACCGACCTGTCTGTGACAGGAGATAACTCACCTATTTAGTTAATCAATGCACAGGGTAAGATAGAGAGTGATAGGCCTAATAGACTCAGCTTCATTGCAAGAGAATCCAATGATTTTGAAGGTCTTGGTTTCCACGGCATCAATCTGAGCAAGGTGTGAGGCAGGGGTGCCAGACAGAGGGGGGAGTAGTATTCCATCAAGCTGTGGATGAAGGCCTTGTGGGTGGATAGGAGTTTGGTGTGCTAAGGAAGGACTTTGTACGATGGAGGATTCCCAGTCGACGATTAGCTTTGGAGGCCAATTTAAAATGTAGTTTGCCCAAGAAAGATCATGGCTGATAAACCTAGGAGTTTGAGTGACTGAACTTCCTCAATAGCATTAAGAATGTAGGTGGGAGCGTTTGTTATACGGTCCTCTTGGGGGAGAGAGAGAGAGAGAGAGAGAGAGAGAGAGAGAGAGAGAGAGAGAGAGAGAGAGAGAGAGAGAGAGAGAGATAGAGAGATAAGAAGAGATAGAGAGATAGAGAGAGAGAGAGAGAGAGAGAGAGAGAGAGAGAGAGAGAGAGAGAGAGAGAGAAGAGAGAAGAGAGATAGAGATAGAGATAGAGAGAGAGATAGAGAGTAGAGAGATAGAGAGATAGAGAGAGAGAGAGAGAAGAGAGGAGAGAGAGAGAGAGATGAGAGTAGAGAGATGAGAGATAGAGAGATAGAGAGATAGAGAGATAGAGAGATGTAGATTTATTTTTGGATATATATTGTCTGGATTGAAAGACATATTCCATGTATTTGACCAGCTTGAGATTTTGTCGAGGTCTTAAGAGAGGGAAGAGGCTGCAGCCTGCTTGTCTTAAGGATGAGGGATGTCACGGCAGAGGGTGGAGTCATCAACACAAAGATAAAGAGGAATTTCCAGAGGCTGAGAGATTGTTGAGGAAGTCAGCTCTCCAACCCGAGCACGACTGTAACATCACCATCAAGAGTGCGCTCAACTGTGACCTCTTGTGGGCACCTTCAGCCTTTTATTAAAGTCATAATCAGGCCCGTATGCAGGATTTTCAATGTGGGAAGTGGGGGGGGGGGCGTAGCTTACACACTGCACCATCATGCTGTTATAGGATGGGATGCATGCCGCATTGCTTTAAGGCCCAGTCACACCTTGACGTTTTAGCCAGCTATGCCGATTTTTGAAAAATTTGTGTAAAACGCTGGCACACGTCGAATACATTATGGGTACGCTTTGGAAACATTGAGAGCACGCTGAAAACACTGCCATACGTCGTAGTACGCTGGCTTTCATCGTTGTACTTTGCGGTTGTCCTCAAATTTTTGCATGCTTGAAATTTTACGACTTATGCAGCGTATGACTCACACGTTCCGCTATGCTGGCCATAAGTTGTAGGCACGTTATGCGATCGTTGACACACGTCGACACACGTTACTTGTAAGTTAATCATAAGTCGAAACACGTCGAGGTAATGTTTAGCGTACCAAAACTTATTTCTAACCTATGAGTAACGTGTTGTAGCACGTTACGCGATCGTTGACACACGTCGACACACGTTACTTGTAAGTTAATCATATCGAAACACGTCGAGGTAATGTTTAGCGTACCCGAAACTTATTTCTAACCTATGAGTAACGTGTTGTAGGCACGTTACGCGATCGTTGACACACGTCGACACAGTTACTTGTACGTTACTCATAAGTCGAAACACGTCAAGGTAATGGTTAGCGTCAGTGTTCCAGACTCCCTGGTTTTTTGTTTTTTTCTTTTTTCTTCGGTATGACGGTGATGTTGGCACTTCGATTTCTAGTGCGGTTATGATTTAAATCGTTGAGCGGCAGCCTATTAATTATATTATATTATAACCGCACTAGAAATCGAAGTGTCAACATCATCGTCATACCGAAGAAAAAAAAAAACCAGGGAGTCTGAACACTGACGCTAACCATTACCTCGACATGTTTCGACTTATGAGTAACTTACAAGTAACTTTTGTCGACGTGTGCCAACGATCGCATATCATGCGTACAACTTATTCCATCGCATGCGGAACGTGTGAGGCATACGGCAAGTACGTCGTAAAATGTTTAACACGTTTAAAATTTTCAAGACGTACTCCACTTACTACGACGTATGAT
>CM068959.1:90798159-90819860 GCA_035128595.1 Eptatretus atami
CATTAATCAGGCCCGTATGCAGGATTTTCAATGTGGGAAGTGGGGGGGGGGTGCGTAGCTTACACACTGCACCATCATGCTGTTATAGGATGGGATGCATGCCGCATTGCTTTAAGGCCCAGTCACACCTTGACGTTTTAGCCAGCTTATGCCGATTTTTGAAAAATTTGTGTAAAACGCTGGCACACGTCGAATACATTATGGGTACGCTTTGGAAACATTGAGAGCACGCTGAAAAACACTGCCATACGTCGTAGTACGCTGGCTTTCATCGTTGTACTTTGCGGTTGTCCTCAAATTTTTGCATGCTTGAAATTTTACGACTTATGCAGCGTATGACTCACACGTTCCGCTATGCTGGCCATAAGTTGTAGGCACGTTATCGATCGTTGACACACGTGACACACGTTACTTGTAAGTTAATCATAAGTCGAAACACGTCGAGGTATTTTAGCGTACCAAAACTTATTTCTAACCTATGAGTAACGTGTTGTAGCACGTTACGCGATCGTTGACACACGTCGACACACGTTACTTGTAAGTTAATCATAAGTCGAAACACGTCGAGGTAATGTTTAGCGTACCCGAAACTTATTTCTAACCTATGAGTAACGTGTTGTAGGCACGTTACGCGATCGTTGACACACGTCGACACACGTTACTTGTACGTTACTCATAAGTCGAAACACGTCAAGGTAATGGTTAGCGTCAGTGTTCCAGACTCCCTGGTTTTTTGTTTTTTTCTTTTTTCTTCGGTATGACGGTGATGTTGGCACTTCGATTTCTAGTGCGGTTATGATTTAAATCGTTGAGCGGCAGCCTATTAATTATATTATATTATAACCGCACTAGAAATCGAAGTGTCAACATCATCGTCATACCGAGAAAAAAAAAAAACCCAGGGAGTCTGAACACTGACGCTAACCATTACCTCGACATGTTTCGACTTATGAGTAACTTACAAGTAACTTTTGTCGACGTGTGCCAACGATCGCATATCATGCGTACAACTTATTCCCATCGCATGCGGAACGTGTGAGGCATACGGCAAGTACGTCGTAAAATGTTTAACACGTTTAAAATTTCAAGACGTACTCCACTTACTACGACGTATGATAGCGTACTTTAGCGTTCTATTCACAATACCAAACTTACCCATACCGTATTCGACGTGCGTCAGCGTTTTGGATGCATTTTTCAGAGGTCGGCATACACTGGCAAGATCGCCAAGGTGTGACTGCAATGTTGACACTTCCATTTCTCCGGCGGTTATGATTTAAATCGTTGTGCGGCAGCCTTTTAATAGGCTACGCCACGTGATCGCGGCGATACGTGCAGCGCGCTATGCATAAGTTAGACTATCGTTGGGTATAGGTTGTGAACGCCGCCAACAGGCTAAGCATTCGTTGGTATAAGTTATCTATAAGACAATGAAACGTTCTGTGTCCGTTACTAATATGTTATGCATACGACCAACTCGTTATGAATACGTCCGAATCTTTAAAAAAAACATCAAAAGTTCAGCGTAAGCCAGCGTTTTACATACATTTGATACGTTGCCATTGCTGGTAAAACGTCAAGGTGTGACTGGGCCTTTACCGTGGAAAGTGAAAGTGTTAAAGATGCAGAGCTCAATGTGTTATTGTTTTGTGGTGTTTCAGATCATAAGTGCGTATGGCATCTAACATGGCAGTATTGTATATTAAAATACTATTTCATTGATTGCAGTCGTCGAATACCGATCAAAGTTCAAGTTTAAGTTCAATTCACAAGTGACTCATGACATGAAAGCCATGTGAGAAAAGGGAACATAATATACACAGATTTGTATACATGCACTTTTCTTATTATAACATCTCTCCTCGAAGTAGTAGGCCATCAGCCGTAAGCTGTATCGTGCAGTTTCATTCACTCATCGGGGGGGGGGGGGGGGGGGGGGGGGGGGTAGACAAAACTTGATAATATGATAGTATATATCCAAATACATACGTATCAAAAAGTTCTCCACTTAAATAGCTGCAGTTATTGTGTATTTTCATCTTTAAAATCGATGCATTCCCCACGTTCTCTCATTTGAATTTCTCTACTCCAATCGCGTGTGGGCCATGTGACGCCTCGACAGCAATAGATGACATCGTATGCAAATTACGTCAGACTGTCATGTGACCAGCTAAGTTGTCCAAGATGGCAGCTTCCTGCAGGGAGGAAATCACGGCAGCCGATCGGCGATTTATCGGTAATTTTTGATGAATATGGCCAGTGAGGATGCTCCCCAGTGTATTATTCACCAGTACAATGTAGTGAACGAAGAAGTCAAACGTTTTACGTCGTAAGATGGATAAATGGAGAGAAAGTGTCAACAAATGGCTCGTCTTAGACGGTCACGAACGACGTTTAGCCGAGAGTGCACGAGTGTATATTGAGTGTGAAGAAATCCCTAGTCATCTGGGCTATCACGACACTTGCTACCGTCGCTTCATCAATGCAAAAAGAATACGTGGGGCTGAGAAACGTTGTTCACAAACCATGCATGATGACTCTGCGATTGTTGATGATTGCATGTATGAACCATCGCCAAAAAAACTGCGCATGCATTACATGCCCTACGAGCAAATTACCAGACGGCAATCCATCAACGATCTATTTGCCAGTGGATAAACGCCCCTTCTCCTGTAGGACATGGCTGGCAAATGGTTGATGGTAAACTCGGCATCACATGGATGCGACTGAATCCAGGTCCAGATATTCTCTTACAAGTTAGCCATTGTTCTTGTAATGTTTCGAAGTGTGCAGGGTTGAGGTGCTCTTGTCGAAAAAACAATGTACCATGTACAGATATGTGTAAATGTACCAACTGTGAAAATGCTAACACCGAAAACACTGATGATACTGATGATTCTGATGATGACGAAGAAAGAGGTTGCTTAGATAAACCCTGATGCAAATTGACCTTTGTCAGAATCCAAGTGATGCCGAGATAGGAAAAATAGATACTATCGCGTCTGGTCAGCTCAGATAATTCTAGCCTCCACCTTGTGATGACGGATAATTCTTGATGACGGATAATTATGTATAATCTGGTTTGATCTTGCAAATAAAGTTCTATTTACTTCCGATTCACAATGCAACGGAGCTGCAGTACACATCCTTTGGCTAGCAACTTACCTGCAACTCCCACGAAAAGCCAAAATTAGTTACCGCGCTTTACTATTGTAGTAGTCGGGGCCGTCTAGGGGCTGATGCAGTGATGGGTAAGGAGGCTGGGTCCCACCCCGTGAGGTCTGGAACGTCCTCAACACTGGAGCCGAACTACATGGGTGTAAAATATATAAATATAATTGAATCAACTCTCCACGACACACGATACCGACCCGGCGCCCCGTTACAAATCGACTCAACCCTGCGGGGCTGGCCCAAGGCCACCCTGACGATGGCGAGGCGAGGGTTGCTCTTCCCAGAGAAAGACGCCAAACGACTAGCGATGCGGCAAAGTCAATCCTCGTGCTGACTGGGTGCGCCTCAAGTGTCTGATCAGCGCCGGTTCGCTGCCCAGTTGTCTGCGTCCACCGGCTGTATGTATGTAATGTCCGGCCGTGGCTGACCGGCTATATATAAAGCTGTCCGAGGCAGGGTAAATGGCGTTCATCGATGGTCAATGCGCTGCGTAATCTTTCCTCTCTTTACTTTAAATAAAGGCTGAAGGTGCCCACAAGAGGTCACAGTTGAGCGCACTCTTGATGGTGATGTTACAGTCGTGCTCGGGTTGGAGAGCTGACTTCCTCAACAATCTCTCAGCCTCTGGAAATTCCTCTTTATCTTTGTGTTGATGACTCCACCCTCTGCCGTGACATCCCTCATCCTTAAGACAAGCAGGCTGCAGCCTCTTCCCTCTCTTAAGACCTCGACAAAATCTCAAGCTGGTCAAATACATGGAATATGTCTTTCAATCCAGACAAATATATATCCAAAAATAAATCTACATCTCTCTATCTCTCTATCTTCTCTATCTCTCTATCTCTCTTATCTCTCTATCTCTCTATCTCTCTCTCTCTCTCTCTCTCTCTCTCTCTCTCTCTCTATCTCTCTATCTCTCTATCTCTCTATCTCTCTCTCTATCTCTATCTCTATCTCTCTTCTCTCTTCTCTCTCTCTCTCTCTCTCTCTCTCTCTCTCTCTCTCTCTCTCTCTCTCTCTCTATCTCTCTATCTCTTCTATCTCTCTATCTCTCTCTCTCTCTCTCTCTCTCTCTCTCTCTCTCTCTCTCTCTCTCTCTCTCTTCTCTCTCTCTCTCTCTCCCCCAAGAGGGACGTATAACAACGCTTCCACCTACATTCTTAATGCTATTGAGGAAGTTCAGTCACTCAAACTCCTAGGTTTATCAGCCATGATCTTTCTTGGGCAAACTACATTTTTAAATTGGCCTCCAAAGCTAATCGTCGACTGGGAATCCTCCATCGTACAAAGTCCTTCCTTAGCACACCAGAACTCCTATCCACCCACAAGGCCTTCATCCACAGCTTGATGGAATACTACTCCCCCCTCTGGTCTGGCACCCCTGCCTCACACCTTGCTCAGATTGTCTTTGGAACAAAGACCTTCAAAATCATTGGTTCTCTTGCATGAAGCTGAGTCTATAGGCCTATCACTCTCTATCTTACCCTGTGCATTGATTAACTAATGTAGGTGAGTTATCTCCTGTCACAGACAGGTCGGTAGCTCTCTGTCTTCTTCCATGCCTTTCTGGCTCTGCACCCTCGGCCCTTTCCGTGCTTTGCCCCCCCCCCCAAAGGTTTCTAAAGGGTGCATGCAGTCCACCACCCCCATCTGGTGAAACTCCCAAAATCCAGAATCACTACTGACCTCCATTCATTCATTCCTCATATATCCCACCTGTGGAACCAACTTCCACATTCTCTTAAATCTCATTCTTCCCTTCAGGTGTAAGACTGCTGTTCAGCACCATCTCAGATCATCCCCCATCCAAAATCATGATCTTTTGTACCCCTGTCAACCACTCCCCTGACCATTTTTCCTCCCCCATGCCCACTTCCTTCAAAATTTCCAGTTTTTCCTTCCTGAGAGTTTGCGTCTGCATACATCATGCCCACCCAGTACATTTTCCCCTACCCCTCATTCCTTCCCACATCCATCATTTGTCCAAGTCTCCCTCTATTTTGTCCTTCAACCCTGCTGTTGGTGTTTCCCCCATCTTTCCACTGTCTTTTTAGTTCTGTTGGCTGATCCATTCTGTGTTCTAGCTCTTCCATTAGTCTTGACGTTGGATGCAAAAATAACACATGGACATACATCAGCGCATTCCGATCATGCATCAGCGTTCACGGGGAAAAAATATGGAAAGGGTCACGTTGAAATCAACACAAGGTACAGAATTTATTGCTTGGTTTTGTGGTGTAGAAACCACCAAATCAGGACTACACAACATCATGGAAAATTATTTTTTGAAATAAAAGCAAGTGATGTTAATTGTTGATGATTTCCACAGCCATAGCACCAATGATTGAATGATTTTTTTAAAATGATATAAAGCATAAAATAAAATGAATGATTCATTGATAATTATCTTTGGACTCATTCCTCATTAATGAGTGTCTTGATTTGTTGTTGACCATTTCTTACAGATGCCAAGAAAGAAATAGAGAACTGACCAGGAGTAAACTAGATGTGCCAAACCAGATAATATATCCAAACCTGGTTATATTGGTCTCGTGAATGACATTATGACAGTTCAACACATGATATGATATTTAACATCGTCAAGAATAAAAGAGACTAGATTCGGTGGTTGGAGTGTCTGCTTTGAGTCTGGGAGGTTGGTGGTTCTAAACACTGTCCGAGTCATATCAAAGACTTGGGATGAGCTACACATTGTTTGGCATGGCCAAGTTGTTGGGTGTAACATTGTTTGTTGAAGACAGGTTCCATTGTGCAACATGGACAACGTCCACTTCCAACCTGAGAATCATGATTTTCAGGCTGAATCCTGTTTGGCATGTTTGTATTTGGTTCATCCATCATCAATGAGTCGTCACATTTAAAAAAAAATATGTGAGTTAATGCTGCTCTATATTAGTTGAATTATTAAACTTCAAATTCAAATATCAATCAAAGTTTTAAAATAAATAAATAAATAAATAATCAACAATGATTGGAGGCCCACAAAATAGAAGGCTAAAAATATAGCCTCCAATAAAAAACGATCAGAGCAATATGGCGAAGAACGATCAGAATGCAGTCACGTAAAAAAAAAAATACTTCCACCAATCAGAGCATGGGACAGTCGTTGCTGTCTCGTTAACAGAATCATTTGGAGGGTTCTGAAGTCCCCAGCTGTCTTTTGAATTACCAGAACTGCAGCAATAAAAATTGCTGCTGAAATAATTAAGCAGATCAAATAGACAATCTCACAGAGAAATTAATATAACCACAGAGTGGTGTGATGCTACCCACTTCCACATATCATTTTGTTTGTTATACATTTATCAAGTGGATGGGGAGCCAAGCTGTATCTTTAGTGTAAAAGTTAAGCCTGGTGTTGGGTTTGTGGTTAGGGTGGCTGGCTTAGGATCTTAGGGTCCTGAGTTTGAGCCCCGTTGGCTGCTGAACCCACACCAGGTGGGGTTGACTCAGCCTGTTATCCTTCCAAGGTTGGCGAAATGAGTATCAGTGTACTGGTATTGGGGCACGGCATCAGCGGTGTAAGTCTGCTCCAATAAAATGATAGCTACCCAGCAGCCAAGCTGCCATATAGAAGAAGATTGTAAATGTTTTTGTTATTATGCAAAACTAAGTTTATATGATTTTACAACTTTGTCATAGTTTAATCTCTCCTCTGTGGTCCTTTTGACATTCTGTGCATGTACAGGTAGTGAACAAAATAATGGAAACACCAATGTAAAGTCACTTAATAAGACGTTGGGCAACCATGTGCGACCAACACGGCCTGTATGCACCGAGGCATAGAGTCCACCAGTGTCTGGAATTCTGTAAGAGGGATGCGGCACCATTCACCCACGAGAAGATCAGTCAACTCACACCTGTTTGACGGAGGTGGAAATAGAGTAGGCGAATACTCGCATACTCTTCGTGAAGGACACTGTTAGATCTTTAACATCCACCAACTAATGCAGGCAGACAGGTCAACATTTAACGTCCATCCGAGAGACAGCACACACATTGATGAATCACACTGCCTGTGAAACACCAGGAAGATAGTTTATAGCTGGGTCAAGATTTGAACCCACACTAGACAGCTTAGAGGAGAGTGTGCATACTGCCAGCTCGAGGCCACCCTGCCAACCCTTTTGGAAAAGATAAAGGGAAACAAGAATCTCAAAGGAGGGGGAAGATGTCCCTCTGCTCCAACCACACAGGCTCCACACACCTGGATCTGACATTGAAAAACTACTCCGATGTTGTGAAACATCACTCAGGACTGTTATGCCAAGTTTCGTTGCATAATAAATGTTACTCATTACGAACCAAAATGGTTTTCAACTTTAGTTTTTACTTTGATCAGAACAATAAAAGTAGGACCACAGGACCTGTAGCATATCTGGGCCCTGGCCTAATCTTGCAAACCCAAATTTGGTAACATTCTGACTGATGGGTCTGGAGAGGAAGGTTTTTGAAGGAATTTCCATGATTTTCCCAAACATTTACTAAGTCCGCCATTTTGACACACTTCCGGTCATGTGATCAGCATAGCCTTTGGAATTTAACATCAGGACCCTATCCTAATGTTTTACCCCAAATTTGGTAGCATTCTGAATGGTGGGTCTGGAAAAAAAAGATTTTTGAAGGAATTTATGCGATTTTCCCCAAAATTGACCAAGTCGGCAATTGACACACTTCTTGTCATGTGAAAAGCATGACTTCAGTAATTTAACATCCTTACCCTGGCCTAATGTTGTAACCCAAATTTGGTAACATTCTCACTGGTGGATCAGGAGAAGAAGATTTTGGAAGGAATTTCCAGGACCGCCATTTTGACACACTTCAGGTCATGTGATCGGCATGGCCTCCGCAATTTAACATCAGGACCCTGTCCTAATGCTGGAACCAAAATTTGGTAGCATTTTGAGTGGTGGGTCTGGAGAAGAAGATTTATGAAGAAATTTACTGTCAGCCATTTTGACCTACTTAAAGTCACGTGACCAGAACGAGCTTTGCGATTCCTGTTATGAGTCAGGAGAGGAACGTTGCTGCCAAATTTCAGCTAGATCAGCCCAGAAGTTTGGCTGAAGAAGTCGAAATAGGAGATGGATGGTGCGTGATGACAATATCTTATCTGGAATTTAAATTCCAAATAAACTAAAAATGTGATTCTGAATGAGCTTCTCGTAGAGTGTTCATACACTAATTGTTTTGGTGTCTTGCCCCTCTATCAAGGTCGGACATTGAAATGAGCTCCGTCCGACCGACTGACCGATCATCTGTCCATGTACTTTTGTGTACGCGATATTTCAAGAACCGTTGGACATTTAGCTTTTATATTGCAAATCTTTATTCCTCATGATTTTATTTCAACCTGTTGAGATCATGGCATTGATTGACTGAATGCTATTGCCATGGAAACCATCTCAACAACTTGGCTTGTGTATGTGATATTTGAAAAACCGTTCAATATTTAGCATTCATATCACACAGGTCTATTCTTCATATCACCCAAAATGTGGGGGAGCTGGAGTATCAGCTCTCTGTTTTAGTTAAATACAGTTCTGGCTCAGTTGCAGTCTGTGAACTGCTCACTGCAGTGTCAGCTGCTACACTGCAACCTACAGTAACAGCATCCAAGCTTCAGGCTATATAATATTGCTAGAAGACCCCACCCAGGAAGGGAATCAATCCGCAGATGCATATCTAGCCCACTGCCCATCCTCAGCATGGAGTTAAAAAAATTTAAATTGTAGAACTTGGGGTGAAAGGAACTTCAATGCAGATGGGGGCAGGCCATTGGGCCCATCAAAGCCTGCATTATGATTGCCAACCTATGTTTTTTTGTCTGTGCTCTATCCTTTTTAAATGCTGACTGTCAAGCAAGGAAGTAGTACATACCATTTGTAGCTCACCTGGACTTTAGTCAGGTGAGCTTATGCGATTGATCAGTGTCCGCAGGTGAGTCAGTCAGTCAGTGAATCAGTCCGTAAACACTTCAGTCATTATCGCTTGAACCAAACACACGATTTTGATGAAACTTGGCCACAACCTTCATATCTGATGCTCAACGAAGTTTTATTGACTGCATCGAAATCTGCGCTCATGAAGGGGGTCTATGGGGAGGTGGGGGGTTGAAACCCCAAAATAGGTATTTGCTCTCTTCTCGGAAACTACACACACGGTTTTGATGAAACTTGACCACAACCTTCATCACCCGTGATGGACCTAAGTTTGTTCACGGCACAAAAAATTCAGGGTCTAAGGAGGTCTGCGAGAGGTTTGAGTGACTGTTGCTCCAGATCCAGTTGAGCTTCAGGACAGGCGGTCCTATTTTTAAAGCTTTGACATAATTCAGCCAGGGTTCAAACCACCGACCTCAAGGCTCCGTTGGTGTCGATTTTTTCCAATATCGATATATCGGTGGGCTCATACCGGTTTATTGGTAAAAAGTAATATTTTTTATGCAGGTTCCAAAAACACATAATGGTCCAATGGTCCATTATGTATTCATATATGACATACACATCATTGACACACAATAATTTTTCAAAGTATCCTGTACCAAAAAGCCAAAAAACCTGTACCAAAAAGAAAATCCCATATCCTTAAAATAATTGTTGGTCTCATCAAAAATAAGAGAGAATCGAGTAGTTGGGACCTTTGCTCGAGTAGTCGGGATCTTTTTTTGCATCATTCCCTTGAGACGAGGCCACATTTTGCAAGACAAAAGTTTTCCACGTGGAAAATACAATAACAATGGACACGAACATTTCAAGCACATCATGCTCTCTTAAAACGAATTCAGACTCCCATTCCCGACTCTCTTTATAAGTAGTGCTAGCATTGATCTTTGTCACAAACGTATCAAGGAAGTAAATTGAGGGCTCCAAGCAAGGGCACTCTACAGCTGCATCACCTGGTTTGAGCACAATACAAAACAAGACAGTTTAATAAGCAATGTCACAAGTAAGCACAAGTGTCATCACGGCCTCAACATCGTCACTGTGGGATCTCAGTTTCACATCTCGGTTTCATATTCAGAACTTTCCTAGCTTCTTCAAATGAGGATGGAGATAATGTTCATCCTTGCACTGGTGAAAAGTATGATCTAAAAAGTATGATCAGAGAAGAAAAAAAAGGATGTGGTGCATATACTCGATATACACTGCAGAAAAGACAGCAGCTTGGGGAGTGCCTAGGGACCAAATTTTTAGGAAAATGGGATTTTTGTATTGGTACAATTTTCTTGTAGCTGTGACACTCATGCAGTTTATATTGTGATGAAAATGGGGGTATTTCCATCATATATTGAAAATATCTCAGTCGTATGCACTTTCTTTCTCATTAAAATGTGTTATAGATCGCAATGGATTATGATTTGGGAAACATTATTTAATTAAAGCATTTGAGAGATATAGAGAGGTGGAGAGGCAGAGAGACGGAGGAGCAGAGAGACAAACACGTTCTAAGAGCCAACGAATATTTCTCACCGGTGAGATGACACATCTAAAGCCCCACTTCAGTTACCCTTGTTACAAATCCCTGCTGTTTACCATAATAATAATTTTGTAGATTTAAGATTATAGTTTCTAAAAGTCGGAAAGTGTTTGATTTAAAATCTTTCAAACCCCTTTCCCCTCTGTATGCTTAAAAATCATTAGAATTCCTTTTACTATTTAAACATTCCCTTCATCACATCTGGTGTTGCTGCTTGTACCATCTCTGTGTGTCCCAAAATATTTCGCTATTCTTTATTAAACCAGAAAAAAAAAATCCTTCCATGCATTTGAGCTCAGGTGGAGGTTTTCCCCCTTATAACAGAGCTTCCCTCTGGGCATGACTGAAAACTGATGGGTTAAACCTGAGGGTGGGGCATACCCACGACACTTACCATAATTTGCAATAATGGAGGCCTTACTTAGGTTTATAATAGTGGGGAGTTTTATTAAGCCAACATTACATGAGTTCTTTGCCTCTCTTGTGCTTGAACACAAGACCCTTGGATCAGCCAGCCACCCGAACCATTAAGCCAGCATTACATTAGTTCTTTGTGTCTCTTGTTTGTGTCCTTTATGGTGTCACTAAAAACAGTTTCCTCTTTGGAATGATTTTCAATTTTGGTTGACCACCAGACTGGCAGACAGAGTAAAAAGGATATCTCACTCCTCTCAACGCATGCACGATCGGGACGAATTCAGAGCCAAAGTACTGTTATGCTTCAGGTTTGTTTTCCAAATCATGTTCCGATTCATGTTCAAAATATAATATTCAATTGAAATTGAGTTGTTCCTCGATTATAAACTGACATTTGTAGAAAGACGGACAGACAGACAAAGTGAACCAATTGCTTCACCCCGCTTTTCGCTTTGCGTGTGTGGGGTAATGTCGGTGGGGGTTTGGTGAGACACACTAAATTGAGAAAAGCAAGGAAAGTGGAAGGATAGCTAAAACCATGGTGGAAGTGGGAAGAGAAAGAAAAGAAGGTTTCATGGAAAGTGGATCAGAAGAAAATGGTGTGCAAGGAAATCAAAGAGTACAGGAATATCACTCAGTCACAACCATCTACCTAATATCCAAAACACTTCCCAGTCTGACCTACATTGTGCTGGTTGATCTCCAAAAACGTATTTGCCAAGAAATGCATGTTAAGATACTACACTTGAGCCCTAGAATGCAATGGACATGGATACCTCACATGCTGTGGCTTCATCTTCCGCTAATTTGATATTTAAAAGTGTTACGAGGTTTGTGATGGTGTGATCATCAACTCCTAACTGCACAATGTCTCCACAACATCTATAATCAAGACATTATGTATGCTATTGCAACCATGACTTGCCAACCCTGTTGTCTCGTGTTATTTTCATTTATAAGAATACGTGTGAGAGAAGCGACCGACCCCGATTTCCAAAATGTTTCCTTATGCGACTCTGACAATTCGAATTAATTGTCTGACCGCTTGCATTCCAGCAAAATGCTTTCCTCACTACCCGCCATAGCCTGCCAACCCGACTCATTATGGGTTTTAAACCTGATTAAAGTCATTTTGACAAATATTTCAGAACCACTCTGTTTCAATATATCCTGGCTTTCAAAAAAATTTAAACATTACATCGGCTCATTTTCCAAGTCAGTTGAACTTTCAAGAATCGCTTACACATGCTCTCTGCGCCGGTGAGACTGGGATACACACGGATGGGAATATACGCCTCTTACAAGACAAAGAAATTTAATTTAGTACAGGCATTCAATGTGTACAGGGAAAGTGAGCTTTTAGGAAAAAATAAAAACTCTTCCTCGTACATCTTTGGGTAATTAAATAATTCATTTTGGGTCCAGCAAATTACGGGTAATTAAAAATATATAATAATGTTTGATTGTATTCCTAACTATACAACAAACAAGCAAACACCACACGTTACTACTTCTCACGATACAATATGCAAAACAAATGGACTCCTCCAACTTACAGAAATTATATGTTTCACTAATGCACGAAGGGTGAAAGAAAAGTAACATCACTCGGATCACAAAGTAACATCACTCGGAGTCACAAAGTAATATCACTCAGAGTCACAAAGTAAATCACTCGGAGTCCACAAAGTAACTCACTCGGAGTCACAAAGTAACATCACTCGGAGTCACAAAGTAAATCACTCAGTCACAAAGTCACATCACTCGGAGTACAAAGTAACATCACTCGAGTCACAAAGTGTAAATATCACTCAGAGTCACAAAGTAAACATCACTCGGAGTCACAAAGTAAAATCACTCGGAGTCACAAAGTAACATCACTCGGAGTCACAAAGTAACATCATCAGAGTCACAAAGTAACATCACTCGATCACAAAGTAAAATCACTCGAGTCACAAAGTAACATCACTCGGAGTCACAAAGTAACATCACTACTCGGAGTCACAAAGTAAATCACTCGGAGTCACAAAAGTAATCACTCGGAGTCACAAAGTAATCACTCAGAGTCATAAAGTAATACTGAGTCACATAGTAATATACACAGAATCACAAAGTAACATCACTCGAAGTCACAAAGTAACATCACTCGAGTCACAAAGTAAAACATCACTCGGAATACAAAAGTAACATCACTCGGAGTCCAAAGTAACATCACTCGGAGTCACAAAGTAAAATCAACTCGGAAGTCACAAAGTAACATCAGTCGAGTCACAAAGTAAAATCACTCGGAGCTCACAAAGTAACATCACTCGGAGTCACAAAGTAACATCACTCGGAGTCACAAAGTAACATCACTCGGATCACAAAGTAACCATCACTCAGTCATAAGTACATCACCGGAGTCACAAAGTAACATCACTCGGGTCACAAAGTAACATACTCGGAGTCCAAAGTACATCACTCGGAGTCACAAAGTAACATCAACTCGGAGTCACAAAGTAACATCACTCGAGTCACAAGTAAATAACTCAGAGTCACAAAGTAACATTCACTCGGAGTCACAAAGTAAATCACTCAGAGTCATAAAGTAATCTGACTGGGAGTCACATAGTAATATGACACAGAATCACAAAGTAACATCACTCGGAATCACAAAGTAACATCACTCAGTCACAAAGTAACATCACTCGGAATCACAAAGTAACATCACTCGGAGTCACAAAGTAATCTGACTGGGAGTCACAAAGTAATATGACTGGGGGTCACAAAGTAATACCACCGAGAGTCCCAAAGTAACATCACTCGGAGTCACAAAGTAACATCCCTCAGTCACAAAGTAATATGACTGGGAGTCACAAAGTAATACCACCGAGAGTCCCAAAGTAACATCACTTAGAGTCACAAAGTAACATCACTCAGAGTCACAAAGTAACATCACTCAGAGTCACAAAGTAACATCACTCAGAGTCACAAAGTAACATGACTGGGAGTCACAAAGTAATACCACCGAGAGCCCCGAAGTAATATCACTCGGAGTCACAAAGTAATATCACTCGGAGTCACAAGGTTGCATGACTCAGTTAGGTGACCATCTTTGGCTGAACCTACTGACCGACATGTTTCAAATGGAGTTTGACCTGGGTTTTGTAAACAGGTGATAATAAAGAAAATACCAAACACCTCATCGACATTTATCCATCTCTTTCAACTCTGATGAGACTGTGGTTCATATTTGTGCGCAACCTTTGGTCAGTGATTGCGCAGATGGGCTTGTTGTACAAATCTGGAGCGTACTGTAAAATGTTCTGACGACCCAGGTGTTTCCTCAAAGTGCTTCTCACTAATTATTATTCTTTGCACAGGTTTGTGAATCAAGTTCAGTTTCTAATTCCGAACCAGAATCCCAGTCACACTCTTCCATGGCAATGAGTAAGATTCCTCTTCTCTTTGTTGACACATCAAGGAACATATGCTATTACCTCTGCCACCAAAGGTGGATGGAGGTTATGTTTTCACTCCTGTTTGTCTGTTTGTCTGTCTGTCTGTGAGGAGGGTATCTCAAACAGGGTGGGTGTGTGACAAGGACGAACTGATTAGATTTTGGTGAAGATCTGGATCCGGATCCGGCTACTATAATTTGTTCAGTGATTCTTCATCATTGAGAGATAGGGCTAAAAATGATATATAGCAGGATATCTCAAAAAGTTGTGGATGGATTCGGATGAAACTTGGTGAACAGGTTGGCTGGTTGGCTGTGTGATGAGGATAAATTGATTGTATTTTAATGAAGATCAGGATCCAGATACTGGAATCTTAAAAGTGGTTCTTCACAATTGATTGGGCCAAAAGCGATATATAGTAATGTACTATGTAGCATGATATTTCAAAATGTTGTGGATGGATTATGAAAAAACATGGTGGATGAGATGGGTAGGTTACAAGAACAAGCCGATTAGATTTTGGTTCAGGGCAACAGATCCAGCCTATCAGTGGGATACAAAACAGAAAATGGTCAGCCTGGCGGAGGTATGCGCTGTACTGAGTTCCATTCTAATTCTTCCTGCTGCGGCGGTTATGTTCTGGTCCATTCTTTGTTGTAGCTTTTTCACAAGCCTTGACTTTGCATTAGAAAAACTAGAAGGGCACTTGGTAGAGCACATACCTCCACTACATTATGCCTGATCCACAAGAACATATCGCACCCAACACATTTTTGAAATATCATGCTACACAGTACTGTATCATTTTTGGCCCTACCTCTCAATGGTGAAGAATCACTTTAAAAATTAAATAATTCTCGTATCCAGATCCAGATTTGGATCTTCACCAAAATCGAATCAATTCTTCCTTGTCAAACATCCAACCTGTCCACAACTTTTTGAGATATCGTGCTATATATCGGTTTCGCCCTATCTCTCATTGGTGAAGAATCACTTATAAAATTCTACTCGTCGGATCCGGATCCAGATCTTCACCAAAATCTAATCAGTTCGTCCTTGTCACACACCGAACCTGTCCACAAAATTTCATCAGGATCCGTCCGCAACTTGTTGAGATATCCTGTACACAAACAGACAGACAAGCCGGTAGGCGGCGATGGGTCGCCGAGCATGGAAACTATAAGATATAGAGCAAAAATGATGTCATATGCGGATAGGAATCACTTAATGAATGCATATCAAATCTCATCCAGTTCCATCTACTGATACTACTCGGTATCCATTTGAATGAAAAGTACCGAAAATGCGGTTTGAAATCGGAAAATCCCAAAGTTCGAGGGGTGCTGTTGGGTGAACAAAGATTAAATCGAATCCGGCTCGATCGTTTGTGCACAATGTATTCCAGACGATTAGTGTGAATTTTCATGACCAACCATAACCCGAGGAGGAGTACATTTGGCGTCGAAGGCACCTCAGCTCTCGCATATTATCGATTTTTGCACTAATTGACCTTTGACCCCTGACCTAGCGAAATCGGTCAATATGTTCCTGAGGCAAAGTGTAGTACTCTTGAGTACCATGAACCTGCAAAGTTTCATTCGTATCGATGCACTCACCTGTCGCTAGGGGGCTTCAATTTTGCCAATTTTCCGCCATACCTAATTGTAGGGGGCCTGCGGGTAAAGTATTCCATATTTCACAAAACCGGAATATTTTTATAGAGCATCCTCTGTAGATCATTCGTGCAAATTTCATAACCGACGTGGATAATGGCTTTCGGAATTGATTTCGTGTGAAGGAACCGATTTTGAAGTTTTTCGGTTTTGCTAGGAGCACCAAAGCGTCCCAGCACCATCACAATTTCCAACGCACGAGGTCATAAGATGTACCTACCACCCGAGTTTGTCAAAATCCGCCCTTTACTACAATTATGCTGATGACAAACGAACAAACATCCAAACAAACAGACAGAATTACTGACAATAAGGTCAACTATTTCGGTGACCCACAGAAAGGGGTGAAAACAACTCCTTCACCTTCGGTGGCGGAGGTAAAAAGGTAACAAACTTTGCATCAAGTACAGTTGTTTCGAAATATCATCAAAAACATAGGGGCTTGCAGATAGCCTGAGGTCTGTGCCACTTTCTGAGCTGTCTAGTCTGGGTTTAAATCCACTCCATCCTATAAACTGTCATCCTGCTGTTTCACATGCAAGGTGAGGTATATCAATTTTGTAGGTACAAAAAGACACAATTTTACAGAAGAAACGAAACGACACTCGGTATGCCGCATTCCTCCACCCAAGGCTGAAAATTTACGTTTTGTATGCCACTGATAGGGGGATTGGATTCAGACCTGAACCAAAATTCTAATCGGCTTTTCTCAACCTGACCAACTCATCCACGTCACCCAGAGGAGCGTCTGCCAGACGAGTAGGCAAATTAAATTTGTAAAAACAAATTCAAATCCTGACACCGTTAATCAAGGCCAACTTATTTTTTTTTGCCGCCACCTAAGCCTAAGTGAGACTTGGCCAAAAACTTATCAAACAATTCAAAATTCTGTAAAACCAAACCTTCATCAAGGCCAACTATGTTTTTGCTTGCAGCCAATTAAGTGAGGGACTTGGCCCAAAAAAATTATCAAACAATTATAATCAAAAAATTAAGAATTCCTGACACCTTCATCAAGCAAACTTATTTTTTGCCTTGCCAGCCAATAAGTGAGGGACTTTGGCCAAAAATTATGCAAACAAATGCAAATTCTGACACCTTCAATCAAGGCCAACTTATTTTTTGCCTTGCCAGCCAATACGTGAGGACTTTGGCCCAAAAATTATCAAACAAATTCAAAATTCCCTGACACCTATCATCAAAGGCCATTATTTTTTGCCTGGCCAGCAATAAGTGAGGGACTTTGCCCAAAATTTCCCCGGCCACCCTACAAGGTTGCAATAATTGGGTCTATTAAAGAGTAGTAGTAGTAACTAGTAGTCTTGTACTAGTAGTAGTAGTAGTAAGTCATAGTAGTAGTATGTGTAGTAGTAGTAATTAGTGAAAGCAATAATAAATGGATGTTGTGGACTTTTCAGGGAAAAATATAACAAAGACAAAAATGCATACTAATGGGAGAGAATTATTTAATAAGATACTAGCACACTCCAATCGATGAAGATCTGGACTAATGAATCATCAAAGTCCGAGATCAATAGAAAACATTGGTCATACAAGACAGAGGCAAATCCCAAGATCATTATAACATGCACAATCGTAAACAAAACCCCACAGCACAGCTCCTCTCTGATTCTAAACAGAAACCCCTCAATGACCCAATTAAAAATAACCAAATGGAAATTATAACCAAACTTCAAATGCTCAATTTAAATTCAAATACAAGAACTCGTGTTTGGCTGTTTGCGTTCCACTGAACTACCGGCTTTGATGTGGGGGAACCCAAGTTCAAAATCCCATAAACTATAATTGTTTGTCATTTTCTATGCATGTTCCTTGTAATCGATATAAAAGTAGAGTTGATGGATAAAACAATTAACAAAAGGGTATTATGGTGTATTGAAAAAAAAATGGCCAAAACACGTCGATCTGGAGATTTTTTGTTGGAACAAACTCGAGAAGTCTGATGTGGGACTTCAACTGGACGCAAAACATCTTAATTTATCCATTAAATAAAGGTGATGGGTTGGAAAGACAAAAGGAAAATGAGGTGGATGAAGAGGGAAGAAGGCAGGCAAGAAGAAGAGGTGGAAAATGGAGGGCAGGTGGTAGGGTTGGGATTGAGATCCAAAATATACCACAAAGAAACATCATAAGGAATGCATACATCGAGGATATAGGGACGTACTGAAAAAAAAACAAAACTAGGACCATAAATAAAAATCACAATAACACAAGGTCTAATATAGGCCAAGTATAAACACTGGTGACAAAATAATTTACTGAAATGGATACAAGAACAAACAACAATGAGACTGCAATACTGGCCAATAAAATATTTACAAGAAAGATACTTTTAACTTTGCTCTTGACAAACTCGGGCTAGCAGGATTATGCTTTATAAGGTGATACGCATACCTCTCAGATGTATAGCCTGGGTTCCAATTACTGGACCAGTTATAAACTCCCCCCTCTCCCCCAGTGTTTTAACATGCAGGGTGGATAGATCAATGTCCATCGGAATGGGGAAAGGCCAGAATATCCGTCTGCCAGCAATGGTCGTTGGTGGATTGAAGCATACCCATGATGTACTTT
Source organism: Eptatretus atami (assembly GCA_035128595.1). Taxonomy (NCBI): domain Eukaryota; kingdom Metazoa; phylum Chordata; class Myxini; order Myxiniformes; family Myxinidae; genus Eptatretus; species Eptatretus atami. The sequence goes on from CM068959.1 coordinate 90,816,956, forward strand.
CACCAAGTGTAGGTGAGCTATGCCGGCACTTCTGAACCAATTAACAAATTCCTCTGCCACAGTCAAAATATCAGGGCCTGGCCCAGTTCATGAAATTGGGAAAAACGTTACTTCCTAATAGCAAACTGTCATAAATTGCTGATCCCACAAGAAATTGGGGACAATTGGAGACATTGAGGTAGTGTAGTAAGTAGTAGTCAGTATTGTAGTAGTAGTGATGTGGAAAAGTAGAGAAGGAGTTGTTGTTTGTTTTGTTCATCTACCTTGTGCCATGAGCAACATTGGCTGACGGGCAAGTTTCATGGGCTAGAGTTACATCTTGGATGGGTGGCCACTCCGACAACAGGATACTGACTGAGGGTGACAGGAATTTGTAATTTGTTCAGGGCTTGGTATCCTCTTAGTCTTTACTAAAAGGAACCGTGCGATCTTTACAATCTACCAAACCAATGCTAAGCAGACGGGACACCCAATTTTAAAGCTCCGATGGATGGCACCACATTAATGGTCCACCCTCCATATGAAAACACCAGAGTGAACAGCTTTAAGCTGGGTTGGGACTAAAACCCCGGTTAGACAACTCAGCAATAGGGAGTCAGAAGTGGGTGGCTCATCTTATCAACAAAGTACAAAGGATAGACCACAGCAAAAAACTAGCAATATGCAAAGCTGTACAGAGCAATCAAATTAAAAAAAATCAAATACAACCAGACAATACCAGCATCATCGCACCCTGTTTTTTCCAAGAACCAAAAAGGGAGGTGGGGAAAGTCATGTAATATGAAAAACAAGAAGAACAACAAAGGAAAATGAGAGATTAGTCTCATAATAACAAGAAATGCAACTCATAAAAACAACTAAATGATAAATGTCAAAATGAAGCAGAAGTGTAATTTAAAATATCTAACCACGTCACAAACAGGAAAAAAAGGTTAGATGGTGAAAAAAGAGGCCTCGATAAACAGCATGCGGTGAACGAAACCGAATAAATGTCTTGCGGCCAAAGATGTGAAAAAAAATGGCTTTGAGGAATTCAGCATTATGATGTCAGTCAGACAAAACAACACTTTGCACGAACACTTTGAAAGAAAGTACTGGCTACATTCTTTCACCCACAATGAAGTAGTGTTTGAGAAAATATACACACCAGCATCTATCTATAATGGAGTGGATGCGTTATGTGAGAGACATAAATATATACAGTACATACACTAAAGAAGAAGACCCGATCATGTCTCTCTCGACCGTAATTAAAGGAAATAACCAATTCATCCCTCACCTAATCAACTACCCAGGTGAATAGGTTTATATATAACTTATTTAACTTTGTCCTCCATTGCTCTTCCAGCTGAAGAAAGCTTTCATAAAAGCAACCAATTAAAGCTACAACAAGGTAACCCTTTGCTGTTTCAAAGCCTACCGGTTCCTCTCCAGCATCAACATTCACAAGTAGCCATAACATGAGAATCCCAAATGCTACACCACACCCTCAGCTGCTGACCAGTTTTCAATCATTATCGGTGAGTCATCGTGGACAGCGTAGAGAAAAATCACACTACAAGATGCTCCCAAAGCTCCCTAAAGCATGTTGTATCCACATGCAATGTCAATAGCAGTCAACATGTAACCAGGAAAGATTGTCGTGCAGAGCAACGATACTTTGCAAAAATCCCTAAAAAATTTGACCATAAAAATAGTTAGTGGTTGAATTCAGGTGACCTGAATGCAAATCCTCTTCAAATTGCAAGTCAACTCAGATGAACAATTGAGGATTTAGAATTCCCCTGAAGTTGTGTGACCTTTGGCCTATGTTTGACCTCAAAAAGAATGTGTGGTTGAATTCAGTGACATGAAATGCAAATCCTCTTCAATTTCAAGTCAATTCGGATTGAAAATTGACAATTTTAAAAAATCGGGCTGTGTTGAACCTTTTGGGCCTTGTTGACCTTCGAAAGTAATTGGTGTTCGAGTCCAGTGACCTGATCCAAATCCTGTTCAAATTTAGTCAATTGGATGAAAATTGATGATTTAGACAATGCACAAATTGTTGACTCTTTCGCTGTGTTACCTCAAAAATAATTGTGGTTGAATTCCGTTGGACCATGATATGCAAATCCTCTTCAAATTTTCAAGTCAATCGTATGAAAATTGACAAATTTTAGGAACCTTGGCCCTATTGTTGACCTTTTGGTTGGCGATGACCTCAAAATAATTGGTGGTTGAATTCACTAACCTATGTGCAAATGTCCCTCTTCAAAATGGTTTGCCGGTTTATTTTATGCGTTAAACATATTCATTCTTTGTCTATACTAAATGTTTGAGATTTTTTCAATAAATCATTTTCAAGAAAAATTATATATATATATATATTATATATTATATATATATATACATATATATAATAGTATATACTATATATATATATTGTTGCGAATTCGCGCCCGCCGGCGTGCGAAACGAGGCCACGTGACTCGAATCGCGGGCACGTTCGCCGCACCGGACGGACAATTCTGTGTTGTGACCTCTCGGACTAACGCCGGGAGCTAGTCCGGTTGGGCTTTCGCGCCTCAACCACGATCGTGCCAATCGGCACCCCGTGGGATAGGTGTTGTCTCGCAAACTCGACCTACCTAAGTACGCACGCGGCTGGTAAACCAGGGCGATCGCACCTCGCCGCAGGTCGACATCCGGACGCGAGCCGCTTGGGCGCCCGTTCCGTACTAATCGGGATAACCGATGGGTGTTATCAATCCGGGGCCCTCGACGGTTTCCGATTGAATTATCGGGGCGTATTAAAGCCCATCAACGAACCCTTTACGTGAAGCAGGATGGAGATCATTAAAGAAAGACGAAGCGAAACGGGAAAACAGTTCAACACAAAAGCAATTTATTACCCGGCCACGGA
>CM068959.1:90837862-90855906 GCA_035128595.1 Eptatretus atami
CCCCAAAGAGAGGTGAGGAGAATGGCTGGCTGGCTTGGGTCCTGCGACGAGCGATACACCGCGACCTCGTCGCCGACTTCCCTGCCTCGGACCCGAGCTCCTTGGCCTCTTCCCACAATTCTCCTCAGCCGACTGCAGAACCCAACTCGATGCCTTCGCCACGCACTCGACTCCGTTCTCCAACCAAAAACTCCACTCACTCTTCCCACCAACTCGACTCACTGCCACACTCTGCCGCTGCCACACTCTGCTCTCCAACCAAAAACGGACTCTTTTTTGATTCGCCTTGCACTCGCCGTTTTATAGGCGGCAGGAGAAAACAATATGCAAATTTCCGGATCAGGATGACCTCGGGGGCGAGAGCACGCTCGCCAATTGGACGGAGGAAAAGTGGCGTGAACCTCCCCTGATCCTAGAATTTGCATATATGGATTTCACACAGTCGCGCCTGGAGGCGGGGCCAAGCCGCTCCGCGCTTCTAATTGGACGGATCAGAAGTGGGCGTGTAGCGTTCCTGATCCGAATTCTCCCTCGGAAAGGCCGCTATTTGCACTCGCGGCTCGGTGCGTATCGCTGAACGAGCCCAAGACAGCCCGACGCTCAGTGTTCACAGGTGCTGCGGGAATGGCCATAGAAGGAGAGAGTGGAGGGTGGTGGAGGGTTTTTGGTGGTGCTTTGATGGTCATGGTGCCGTTTGGGAATGGCATGATGCGATGATGTGGGAGCGAGTTGTGACGGTAAAGGTCGTGGCTGTTGGCGTTGTTGTTGTTGTCCGAGGGTTGGAGCGTGGTTGCAGTTGGTGACGATGGCTGGCGTGGTGGTTAAGGTGGTTGCGGTTGAGACGTGGTTGGTTCAAAATAAAGATAGAACAAAAAAACGGCTATCTCAAAGCGTCGCAGCCCGAATGAATCACATAAATTCCCTCTAAACAACGGGTTTGGGGCTAACTACACATGTACTTAGAGATATCTCACCTACGGGCCCTTCAGGTGGTTTGCGAATTTCCACAGCCGTAACAATATATATATATATATTATATATATATATATATATATATATATATATATATATATATATATATACAGCTCCAGCGAACTATACCGTTGAGGTTGTTTGCATTGATCAAATTCTCCAAAAGAGACTTGACTGAATCGGAATTGATTTTTTTTATAATTTTTTCATTGCCTGATTTGAACGAAACTTGATACTACACACCGCAGGAGAATGATGAGTAAGGTGGCCCATTTTTTTTTGCGCTATCGTGTACCATTTTCGCTGTATTTCGGAAAAAAAAATACATACATATATACAAGATGAGAGTTTTAGTAATATATAGATTCAACCATTTTGTTGGAGTGCTTGCTTGAGTGATTAAGCCACTTGGCGAGCACGCTCTTTAGCTTCGATGGTGATACCATGGCACGGTTCTCCGTGAGAACATCTCTGGAGTTAGGAAGGCAAAATAAATTAGATTATTACAATGACGAAAATATTTCAGTTGCTACAAAGCAATGAATGCAATATGACGGCAGGATAGCTGCAAGGTCACTCTAAGCTGTCTAACCTGGGTTTGAATCCCAACCCAGCTAAAAACTGTAATCCATGTGTTCCACAAGCAGGGTGATTCAGCAATGTAAATGCCGTCTCTCGAATGGACGTTAAACTAGACGTCTCATCTGCTGTAATCCCCCCTCTCTTCTCCCCTGCACCCCTCCCCTCCTCCCTCTCTGCCACTCCTCTCTTTCCCCTCCCTCTCCCTCTCTGCACCCCTCTCTTCTCCCCCTCCCTCCCCTCCCCTCCACCCTCTCCCTCCCTTCCCTATCCTCTCTCCCACCCTCTCCCTCCCTTCCTATCCTCTCTCCACCCCTCTCCTCCCTTCCTATCCCTCTCTCCACCCCTCTCCCTCCTTCCCTATCCCTCTTCCACCCTTCTCCCTCCCTCTTTCTCCTTCTCCCTCCCTCTTTCTCCTTCTCCCTCCCCCAATAACTTAATATTCCCATCACAAAAGCGACGGGTTGTATTTGCAGTGCATATATAGTAATAATATTGTTGCGGCCGGGGTTGGATGAGAAAACGACTGGGGGGGGGGGACTATCTCGGGTTCCCACCAGACTCCCCGGAATCGCAGGCCATCGCACATGGATAACTGTGTGACGCGGCGGTCGCTAACTGACCGTGAATGCCAATAACTCAACCACGTGACTTTGGGTCCTCCAGCTAATATTGGTGACCTAAAAATAATCACGTGACCTAATTCCCGGGAACACGCCCTCGCTCGCCTTGTCCGAACGGGTCACCTTACCGGATTAGATGCAACCGAGCGACACTGCCAAGGAACATACTGGCTAAAAGAACGGATCGTTGGAAATAAAGTCCCGGCTACGCTAGGATACGGACCATGCTGCATCAATGAAAGAAAAGACAAAAACGAACTGGCAACATTTCTACATAAGGATTTATTATAGGCAGGCGAGGAAAAATATGTGGCAGAGTGAAGGTATTCACTGTTGTATGGAAAGCAGGGATAGAAAGAAGTGTGTGGTGCGGCAACAAACCAAGAAACTTACTAAAGCAGACAGAGCAGACTTATCCGATATAATTCTTCTGCACTCTTAACTTAAACGAGGACAGGCACCATGACATACACACACACACACACACACACACACACACACACACACACACACACACACACACACACACACACACGATGAAGAGGAGTTAATCTCAAGAAAGGAGAGGAGATGAGGTTAACGGTTCGGAATACTTTGCACGGTTGACCGACCGTTTGGGGGACGCTCCGCCGAGCGATCCCAGTTCGAGGGTTGGCGCGTTGTCTCCTGCTTGATTATGATGTCGGCGCAGCACGTGCACTGATCCAGAGAAAGGGCGAGACCATCAGGCATGAGGGAGGGTGGTAGGCGGAGCCAGGCAGGTGGATGGAGGCAGCGGCGAGGGAGCGGAGATTCCAGAGAAGGCAGAGATCGGGAACGAGTGGGCGAAATATATATATATATATATATATATATATATATATATATATATATATATATATATATATATACACTAATAAAAGGCAGTGTGTTGTGTGTGTGTGTGTGTGTGTGTGTGTGTGTGTGTGTGTGTGTGTGTGTGTGTGTTGTGTGTGTGTGTCAAACATAGCACCACCTTTGTGGTAGTGGTATTCAAAATCATCTTCCTTTATCTTACGATATGGAGTGCAGTATATGTTGTGATTAATTAAAAAAATTCAAAAATAACAAAAATTATAAATTGCATTTCCAAGAATGTGCCACAGCACATTGCCCACCTGAGGCGGGCCAAGAAGTGTACTCCCACCCTTGCGCTTGTGATAACAAGTGCAGAGCAACCGATGATAAATGAGGTGTATGGTGCAGCTTCCTCTCTTGATGCTCAGCATTTAGAGGACAGAGCACAGATAAACGCCGTGTGTTATATCCATTTGGAGAGGGGGGGGAGTGAGTGATTTCTTCTTAATCTCCTCATACAATGATGTCTCAACTCTTTCTCCTTGTCCCTACCATAGTCACTCACATCCAACTGCTCCTTGACACTAACTTTCTTTCCTGAGAAGGTGAAGTAACTAAAGGCAACACTTGAGTCTGATTCTGTGATATACCAGGACGGCATCAGTGCATGTATCCTGAAAACCTACTCTGCCACTCTTGTGTTTCTTCTTTTTCCTTTGTTCAACTTATAATTTGCTCCAAGTCACCTTCAGTCTACTTGGAAGTCAGCCAACATCACTGTGATATACAAACATGGTGAAAAACAGATCCTCTTTGCGACAATCCCATTAGGTTAATTTCAATTATCAACAATGTCATGGAATCCATCATTGCAGTTACTGTAACAAAAAATCCTTCCTTTTCTCCAACAGCCTGATCTCAGATCATCAGTTTAGTTTTTCCTTCCTGCATTTCAGCATCTCCCCCCCCCCTTGTTGTTGTGTTTGAGCTTCTCTCCAACTTACTCTCTCATTCCTCTCCTCGCCTCTAATTCCTTTGCTGTTAATGTGATTCCCTGTTTAACACTGTGTTCTTACTCTGCTGTTCAGTTATCTGTAAGCTCTTCCACAAGAACTGAACATGGCGTTGTCGGTACCCAGAGTGTGCTAGGAAGTTACATCACATTACCCAAGCTCAGCTTCTGTGTTTGTCTGAAGGAAAGTCCTGTGTTTTCTGGTGTGTGCGTGTGTGTGTGTGTGTTTTTTGTATGGCAGCTGCTCCAAGAGCCTTGGATCCTATAAAATAAATAAATATATATATTTCGATTTATTGAAAATGGCTGACATAATCATGGGATTAGGCCCGTGAACAACCATTATGAACCACACATTACCATCGAGCACTGAAAACACGGGAAATGAATACCGCCGTGGTTATGAGAGGAGAAATAAATGCATAGATCAGGACTCAATGACACAATTCGAACAATTTGAACAACGTAATAAAACAAGAAGGCATCAGGCGGTAGCCTGACAGATATGACGAAAAATCATGCAAATGACATCATTGTCACCTCGACCATTGACATGTATAATCAAAAAACATTGACAGACTCACTTTTGTTCTTTGGAATCCTTCGGTAAAGTTTGATGAAGATAGCTGAAAACGTTCGCGAGTTATCACACTCACAGTAAATGCCGAGCCGGGCCATAAATGAGACAGACAGACATATGACAAAAATTTTTCAATTTTCGTCATAATGAGAAAAGAACAAGAACATCAAAAAAAATAAAAAATGTTGAGGTCAAACAAAATCTGCATTACACCATTTACAGTCGATGTATTACAGGAATGTTCAAACACTAACCCAACAGAATATATCCCCCAAAACAACCAAATACCTGGAAACATGACAAAAATGAAAAATAAACTCAAGAAACCAAAATAAGAATCTCGTGGAATGAACGTCGCGTAAAAGTACATCCGAAGCAGACAGCAACAAAATGAATTGGATAAAAAAGGTGAAATGAAACCAGGCAATGAAGGTTCAAACAAAACCCAAATGAATATGTATACAAGAAGGGCCTGGAAGGGTCACATTCCACCTTCAAACACTCACCCTGGGAGATTACAGCGAACAAGAATGGCAGAGAAAAGTTTTTTGCCAAAGGATGATGAGTAGTATGGGTTCAAAGTGCAGTAAATGAGTTGTTTTTTTCTTTAAGGACGTCGTACAAGTAGTTAAATTTATTCATTTATTTTTGTTGCTTTTTGAAACAGCCAATCTCGTTTTAAACCATTTATTTCAGAAGAAGTAACTTATTTGTTTACGTCTTGTCCGTAATTAAAGTTGATTTATTTTATGTTTGAGCATTCAATGTCAGGTATGAACATATGAATCATCATTCATCCCTTGAGGCCTTGGTGGGTAAAGAAATAGATGCCAAAGATGATCTTCGAATAAATGGCTGCCACGTAAGGGGTGAAGGTGGTACAGCTTGTGCTTTGGAGGCTCATGTGCAAATATGACTTGTCTGGGGATGATCCATGGTCAGGGTTACTTCTCAAGACATTCTTACTCCTCAAAAAAAAAATTGCCAAGGTCACCACAGCGGAGACGAAAGATGGGCAGGTCAAAATTATGGAATTTTCTGCAGTACAAGGCGTGTCGTGCAGAAGTGTGTCATATATCATCCGTCGCAAACTGCTGATGTGCAAGCTCTCATTCCGACGAGTCCCTCAAAACCTCAACGCAGGTGACTGTCACCAATGGGTCGAATCCATGAGTCAGAAGGTCAGGAATGCCAATCCATAGTCACTTCCACGCATTATGGTGACTAAATCTAAAACATGGATTCGCATTCCATCCCCACCTGTGGGAGGGCATCACAATGCCCACAACGAGCTGCTTAACGTTTTCATAGCTGAGGATTAACCCCGGACAGACTGCCAATCCTTCGCAGGGTGCTGCCAAAGCACGCCGACAGGGATGAACACACTGGGTGGTTTTGCCATTAACTACTTGGTGGAGTGAGGGATTTGAACTTATGAACACCTAATTACAACACAGAAGCTGAGCCAGTTCAGCCAAGCGAGAATCTACTGGACTCACCGCCAAATGCAAAAATCATAGAAAGGTCAATGCAGTGACTTCATATTGCATCCTCTGAACACAGTATGCTTACTGTGATCTGAGATCCAAAGAAGGTTCTGATAAATAAATCACACATCTTATAACATTACAATTACTGGTGGAAAATGTATAAGATTTCCATATCCTACGAGAGACAATCGAACATACGCGATGCTGACTGATAGATATCATTCTTTTCAAAAATACAATGACTTTCAGTGGGCATAAATTTATAAAAGAAGGTTCCAACAGTTTCTTACACAAGACTGAGGCTCACAGCAGAGAGGGGTGACCGGGGATGAAAAGGTAACGTACTGACGGTGGAGACGGATATGGACAAAAACAAGCAAGGGAATGAAATGAACATGAAAATAGTTGAGAAGAGGAGCAAACACAGTAACTTTCAAAATCAGTGTTGAGTTGGGAATGGTGAATGAGGGTAGAAAAGATCATGGGTAAGGATGGGGGATGACGTGAAATGGTGGTGCACCGCCTTCTTAAATTTCTGCAGGGAAAGAGTGTGATTGAACCAGGTAGAATCGGAGGGCTGAGAGAGCAGAGGCTCTGCTTAATTTTCTTTACTTTTCTGTTAACCCTCACAAGATGTTTATGACTTATAAGCACAATTGGAAAATGTGTATTTCAGTCTACAATACAAAACCAAAAAAAAAAAATCCATTCTCTGGTCTATTCCCTCCCCGCCAGATCAATTAAAGGGAACTCAAACACTCAAACCACTTTGGCACTAATCTATCCCTTGATACCCCACAAAATAGATATGATGTCTTTTTCTGATTTCCAAATTATAAAGTAGATAAATTTTCGATTAAAAAGGCGAAATCTTCTTCTTCTTCTTCTTCTTCTTCTTCAGATTAGCCATGACGTCCCATCAGGAAGTGGACCATCATATCTGTACTGTATATGGGTTACATCGTGGTACAATTTAACTCAAACGGCGAATAATTTTAGATTTTCCACACATATGCCGAGGCGATGCGTCCTTGGTGCCTGCATAGTAATACGAACCGAGATGGTTTCATGCCACACCAATGGCCGAAAGACCCAGAAATTGGACGAGGTTTGTCTGGAATATCCGAGTGTGGATCGGGCATTAAAATGTTCACTTTTGTGCTGTAACATGTCAGCACATGTAACAGAGAACTGTTATGAAACAACAGAGATGGCTAGATCTTGTGATTATCTGCCATGATTGAGAGAGGATATCATCCCCACTATTAAGCGGAAGAAACATCCGTTGCTCAAAATTATAACGCCATCTCTACCCGGCCACCAGCATATGTCACGGGCGATTTGAGTGGTGAATCAAACACCTGTTGCCATTGCCTGACAGTTAACACAAGAGCACCTGAAAATAATTTTCTCTTATCAACACAAATTTCTACAAACCAAATGAACCACCATCGATTTATGATGGAGAGAAAGTATTATGTATCATCATCTACTCTGAGAGGATTTCACTGAGGATGCTAAAATTTCAGGTCTCCCCACCTCATCCCACACACCTCCAATATCCACAATCTCCCAATATGACCGGCCAAAAACCAACCACCAACCTAGTCCCGAGCATTATACCCTCCACTGGGGCGAGACCTCATACATGGCTGACACAGGCAACGACACGGCACATATGGATGACACAGCCAGCATTAAACCTACACTCACGGAGAACATGATCAAGTAGAACAGAAATGATGGATGAGACCGACAGCAATACACCCAGGTACATGAACTGGCATTCAGCAGAACGGCACATATGGCATGACAACACCACAGCAAAACAACTCACGGCATGAACATACAACGACGAACAACGGCCAAATTTGCATGAACAAGGATGAATTGCACTACCACAAGACACAGAGAATCACACGGTAACACACAAGCAATAAGAAGAAGACGTAGGATGATACAGACACAGAATGCAGACACACAGCTATGAACAGACACCACAGCACGAACACGGCGACAAATATCGCATGAAGACGGCACGAATATGCCGACAAACACACCCAAGACACACACCACAGCCAACAAACACGACACGACAAGCACGAACGGCAGCCACAGCACGAAGACGGCACATATGGCAAACACGACACCACAGCACATAAATGACACCCGGCATGAACAAACGAAGCACAAGCACAGCACGGAACACGGCACCACAATGCGACGAATCGCACAACAAGCCATGAAGACACACACATCAGCCACAGCACGAACACGGCACAAATATCGCATGAACGGGCAGAATATGGCACTGACAACCACAAGAAAACACGACACCAAGCACGGACCGGCAGAATACAGCAGAAGCATACAGCAAAAAACGACACCACGCATGAACACGACACCACAGCACGAACACAGCACGAATATGGCACGAACAGCACCACAGCACGACATGCACCAAGATGACGACACACAAGAACAGCACGAATTGACGAAGCAACACGACTACGACACAGACACGACAGACACATGCACGAACAGGACCACAGCACGAAACACGGCACAAATATGCATGAAACGAACAGAACAAGCATGACATGACACAACGCACGAACACGGCACAAATATGGCGATGAACACGTCACACAGCACGAACAGCACCGACAGCACGAACAGGCACATAATATGGATAGAAACGACACACATGCAATACCGCACACAGCGACGACAAGCACAAATATGACACGGCAAATAGAGGACAACACACAGCACAAACACGAACCACAGCACAACACGGCACAATACAGCACGACACATACAGCCACAAAAACACACCCGGCACTAACACGACACCACAGCACGACACGCACGAATATGGCACGACGACCAAGCACGACCATGAACCACAGCATAACGACAAGCACGAACACGGCTACGATATGGCACGACAGCACGACAGCACGAACACTACACCACAAGCACAAACACGACACACAGACGAACACGGCACAAGCACGAACGGACAAATTTAGGCATGAACACGACACACAGACATACATTGACACCTACGGCACGAACACTGGACAAATATGGCATGACACGACACCACAGGACGAACACGGCACAAGCACGAACACGGACAAATATGCATGAACACGACACCAACACATACAGACACAGCGACGAACACGCAAAATAGTCATGACACGGCAAGAATATGGCGGACAACACACAGCAGCACGACACCACAGCACGAACACGATAACGAATATCAGAGGAAGCATCAAGCAACGAACGACGGATGAAAGACACACCGCAACAGGAACACAGCACGAATATGGCACGATAGCACACAGCACGACATGAAACAGGCATGAACAGACACACAGCACGAACACGGCACTCGAATTATGGCCGAACGATAGAAGCAGGACCATGAACAAGCATGAACACGACACCACAGCACGAACACGGCACAAATATCGCATGAACACTGCACGACACAGCACCACAGCATGAACATGACACCACAGCACGAACACGGCACAAATATCGCATGAACACTGCACGACACAGCACCACAGCATGAATACGACATGACCACAGACACAAATGGCGTCCTAGAAAACTATGAACCGGGACGATCCCGTAACATACAAGACACCTGGTCAGCCTGTGATGGTGGGACAAAGCATTCATCACCAATTTTGCCCGTGGTGTCCAAGTGTGCCTGCGCAATGATGCCCGGGCAAGTCCCGGTGTTGGCTGTCGGGCAATGACGGGTGTTTCTGCTCGAGTAATGTAACTGATTTATCAATTAACACAAAATCCCTTATAAAATCGTCAATTGAACGGAAAACAAACCCAACCGAGCTGAATTGAACATGTGACCAGCGTTTTCATCTTAAACAACACTTCCTCCTTCTTTCCTCTGAATCTCTTGCACAAACCTCAAAATGAGAGGATGATAGGGCTCCACAATCCCCACCGAAAGCATTTCCATCACTAATTTTGCCTCCTTCAATGTAGTTTCTTTCAAAGTCACACTGATCACTTCCAACAAACTGAGAACCTTCAGTGTCGCTCACGACGGTGAAATCAGTTTCGGAATCCGAGCTCGACATGCACTGTTTCTCTATGTAAGCAACCATTCGGTTCAATATGGCTTCAGGATGAGATGTCACTGGCGAAATCGAAAATCGACACTCTAGGGCTTCTTTTTTTTTTAACACTTTGTGATTGGAAAAATAATTTCAAATTATTTCCCCTTCAATTTTGACCGTGATTGATGATTCTCAATGGTTTTCTGGAAAAAAAAAAAAATTGTGATTGGGTTCCCCTTGAAGGAGGAATTTGTGCAGTGTTGCTACTTCATAGATCTCGTCTATTCCAAGTAGTCCAGAAGACGTGAAGAAGCAACGACAATTGAACGAGGCCGACTACTTTTAGGCCTCGCAGAGGCAATGTACAAGCTGAGATGTTGGTTTCAGAAGGTGGAACAGAGCACTTCCAGTTCTCAAAGTATCCTACTTCGTGGTTGTGTATGAATGTGTGCATATATGAGTGTATGTGCGTGTGCGTGCAAGTTGCTGTTGTTACCTGCCATCACTACATGTGGATGAGTTTCAGGTGATGGAACCGAGACCGACCGTGTGTTGAAGTATGCTCTTTTCATGATCTCCACTGAGCCCCGGACGACTTCCAACTGTAGTTTGTTTGTAGTAATATTCCCAGGGATGGTTTTTAAGATCTCTGTGAGGTTCTTCATCATCATTCCTGCAGCTCCAATAATCACTGGAACAATTTCGTATCTTTTCAGCTTCCAGGATCTTTTCACTTCATTCTTGAGGTCTTGGTATTTGGTCATTTTCTTGATTTCTGCATTGTTTAGACCAAAATCACTGGGTACTGACACTTCAATTAGCAAGCGGTCTTTTCTTTTTTGTACCCAAGTAGTATATCCCGCAGTCGTGCTTTGTTTTCTATGGTCATGCTTGATCGGATCATGAGTTTGATCATGTGAGCATTGCTTCCTTGTTTTCAATGATTGTTTTCAGTTCATGTTTCCATGAGTTTTCTGCAACTGGGATATTTCATGTTTTGCAGATGTGACAGTGGATTACTCCTCATACCTTGTTATGTCTTTGTGTGTCGAGCTGTTCTGACATGAGTATTTTACATCCTGATAGGAGGTAGCTCATGCTTTCTGTTTCCACCTTGCAAAATGTACACCTGTCCGATTGACTCGGTCCTGCCATGTACGTGTTTGTGTGTGTGCGTGCGTCACCATTTTCCTCAGAGATGGTCGAACAGATCTTCGTCAAACTTTCAACGGTTCATCAGTGAGTGCCGTGGAGTGATTTAGGAAAAATAAAATTTGAAAATTTTGAAAAGAAATTCCCTCTATAGTGCCTATGCCTTTGTAGCTATGTGAAAGGTAATATTGTTACGAATTTGGAAAACTATCGCACACAACATTCAGGTCCTTTAGCTCAGATATTTCGGTAAGTATGTGTTTTATAGATAGCTTCCTTTCCCTTGTCTAATGGGTAAATAAATGTAAATGCGCTGTGATTTATTTTAATAGTTAGGAGTTTTATCGAGATTCTGCAAAGAAGAAGAACCCTCCTCTGCAAAGAAGAAGAACAACCTTCCTCTGCAAAGAAGAACAACACTCCCGCCCTGAGATTCTGAGACATAAACAGGAATGACCGTTACAAAAAGTATGCTCAGAAAAGAACGACAACTCCTGCGCCGGGATTTTCCCCGCGCGCCAGAAAGGGGGAGGGGGAGCGCACCGGAGCGTATAAAGGAAGCTTGCAGCGATGCAGAAAGAGAGGAGACTTGAGGAGAAGCGAAGGGAAGGAAGAAGCGAGAAGGAGCATCATCTCAAGTGACCCATCTCGTTCTAGCTGGGTTCAGTCGTCATCTCGCTGGAGCGCTCATCTCGGGGAAGCCTGTCTGGTCTGGTCCTCATCCTCCTCATCCTCCTCCGCGCGATCGCGAGCTTGGGCGATCACCTCGTCTCACCTCGACTGGGTTCGGTTGCGCCGCACCAGTCCTTCGGAGACCGGAGCTCCCGGAAGGAGGGAACGTCCAGTCGCGCGTTCGCGGCCAGGTGCCAGCCATCCTGGTCCTCAGCCCGACTATCCTCCGGGCTGAAGGTCCAAATAAAGACCTTTCGGTCCAATTCTTGGGGTGTGCGTGTGTGTGTGTGTGTGTGTGTGTGTGTGTGGTGTGTGTGTGTGTGTGTGTTCGTGGTCCGTCTGCTAAGTAGAAAACTGTTTAAGTGCCTGTGCTGTATATATTTGCATTGCATTCTCAATAGTCGGTTTAATTCTGCTTCTTATGTGCTTCCTAATTCCCCCATTATTGTTGAATAAATACCCCGATTGTTAAATGTATCAGCTCGTTTTATGTTTCATTGTTCGACATGACACGTGATTGAGAATTAGTTAAAGCTGTACCGGCCTTTAGGGGACATTTGGACCGACGGTTCCTGGCGATTCAACCGCTCGGAATCGCACATGGAACGAGCGCACTAAGCGGCTCGTTTTCGTACGAGTTCCATCGAGGGTGAAATTCCCCGGTAGTTGGACCACGTGGGTATTTGGGTAAATTGAAATTGGCAATCGACCCTACCCCACGTGGTCTATCCATTGGCGAATTTCGGTCCGATAGAGGACCCGTCGACTCCGGACTTATCCGGGGTGACGATCTGAATTCCGGGCGATCGGTCGAGCCGACTTGAGGCTCCATCCAGCGGTCGTGCCCGCGGCCGACGTCCCGGCCCCGCAACAATATTAAGTGATCCCTGACCCCATTCTTTAATGGGTGTAGGGAGTGTTTAGGCACCCACAAAAATATACAAAAAATCAAAATGTGATTTCTTCAAAATGCCAACAGGATTATAGGAAGAGGTTACGCCTAACCCTTACCCTAACCTTAACCCCTGCTAGTATATATTACATAATACGAGTTCCCTTCAGAGGAATTTCAACATAGGAGGAGGCCATTAAGCCAATAAAAATCTGTGCAATGGTTGCCAACCGACAGTTGCTTGTTTGTGCTCTATCCTTTTTAAATGCCAAGCATCAAGTAAGGAAGCAGCACTTACCATCTTTAAAGTCGTTGGTACAACTCGGTCAGGATTCAAACCACCAACCTCTCACACTAAGAGTGGATGCTCTAACCACTACACCATTGAGTCTGGATGACCCATTGCTTCAAAACAGAAGAAAAGGGCAAAATAATTTCAGCATTTGAAGCACACGGGGTGAAGTCATTTATTGAACCCTATGATGGTAGTGAATGTGATCAAACCCTTCGTTATCAGGTAGTGATGCCACAGCGACAAGCAATGTGCATACATTACTGGACATGATGACCATGACTACAATGAAGGGAGTACTCCGCTGAAGCAGGAAGAACTAGAACGGCACTTGGGAGAGCACATAGCTCCGCTAGGCTGAACACTTTACGTTTTGTATCCCACTGATAGGCCGGATCTGCTGCCCTGAATCAAAATCTAATCGGCTTGTTCTTGCCATCTAACCAACTCATCCATCAAGTTTTGTCATAATCCATCCACAACTTTTTCAGATATCACGCTATATGTCGTTTTTGGCACCATTTCTGAATGGTGAAGAATCACTTGTAAAAATTAAAAACTTCTCATATCTGGATATTGAAGATTCGGATCTTCAACAAAATTGAATCAATTCTAGTTCTAGTTGCACACCCAACATGTCCACCAAGTTTCGTCCGAATCCGTCCATAACTTTTTGAGATCTCGTGCTATATATGTCGTTTTTGGCCCTATCTCTCAATGGTGAAGAATCATTTTAAAAATTGTAGAATTTTCCAGATCCTGACTAAAAATGTGGGTTGCTGTTCTTGGCCGGTCACTTACATACACAAAAAATTTCGGAACGTTTGCTTGAAAACTGTGGCCAAGAATCGTGTGACAAACAGACAGACATACAGACAAGACAGACAGGGGTGAAAACAAAACCTTTGTCCATCTTCGGTGGTGGAAGTAAAAATACACGTCTTCGCAGCAGAGAACCATCTCAGCATGGAATCCTCAAAGGGAAACTTTACACAAGCACTTTAAATGTTTAATTTTCGCTCATTTTCGCTTTGCACTCACACTCGTTCATTCTGTCTCCAGTACGGTGAGGCCAGTGGGTGGGATAACGACTCTGCAGATGTTAACATTCTGCCTCCGTAAATATATGAATATTAAATTATAAGCAGTTTGCATTTAACTCCTAATGAATGTTTTGAATATTTTTCCCTGCTGGGGTTGTTCCTCATTTGCAAACCCGCAGCAATTTCATCAGGCATAAGAACAGGGTATTACAATAATCTGCTGCCTTAGATAAATACACTGTGGATGTAATCTAACCCTACTGTGGTAGGGAGGGAGGGTTTAGGGTGTGATGTATGCAGAGGGGTCGTGGAGATAGTTCATGGGTTTGTTAAGAGATTACAAGCTGGGGGGCAGAGTTGAGCGAGGGAATTTTTACACAACAACGGTCTTGGACTGAACTAGAGACACCTGGGCCTGATGGGGTTTTTTGGTCTTTGTTCAGGAAAACAACTTGGATAAAATAGTTTCAGGATCCGTAATATCCACACCATTGGTGGTTAGTAGACTATGCACTTGTTTCCTTTGCAGCCTGTGGCTGCTGGTTGAATCATTTGTGGCAGCGCAGCTGTGCCACTGTGATGCAGTGCCCCTGTAACTAGTAAGATGGTACTCATTTTACCAACCTAGGAAGGATGACGGGCTGAGTCAACCCACCTGGCGTTATTTCAACGGCCCAAAAGGGGCTCGAATTTAAGACCGTACGATCTTAAGACAGCCACCTTAACTGTTAATCATCATTCGGCTCAGACTACACACTAACTAACCCCCCCCCCCCCCCAAGTTGTACTTCGAAAAAGCACCATATTTCATAATAATTCGAATCATTAACACTCTATTTCAAAAATTAATCATCCTTTCCATCAGCACCTTAAATTCAAGATTAAAAGGAGGTGGAGGATACTCACACATTTCAAAGGGATTCCACATTTATCAGCTTCCCATTCGATTGTCTCACCGACCGGTGGTTGACATTATACATATAAATGGAGTTGGTAAATTAATATTTGAACCATTTTTAACTCACCTGGACTATGGTCAGGTGAGCTGATCTGCGATCGAGCAGTGTCCATAGGTGAGTGAGTCAGTCAGTCGATCAGTCTTTCAGTCCGGAAACACATCAGTCATTATCGCTTGAACCAAAACACACGATTTTGATGAAAGTTCACCACAACCTTCATCACACGTGATGTACCAAAGTGTATTGACCGCATCAAAATCTGCGTTCATTAAGGGTCGGCGGGGCAGGGTTTGACTCCCCTAAAATACGTATTTGCTCCCTTATTGGAAACTACACACACGATTTTGATGAAACTTGACCACAACCTTCATCACCTGTGATGTACCAAATTTTATCGACCGCATCAAAATCTGCACTCATTAAAGGAGTCTATGAGGGGGGCGGAGTGGCGTGTGACCCCTCCAAAAGAGGTATTTGCTCTCTTATCAGAAACTACACACAGAATTTCCATGAAACTTGACCCCAACCTTTATTACCCTTGATGTACCAACGTTTGTTCACAACATTATAAAAAATTCAGTCTGAGGGGGTCTGCGGGGGGTTTGAGTGATTGTTGCTTTTGATCCAGGTGAACTTCAGGATAGGCTGTCCTATTTATATTTCCATAATCTTAATCACCACTGGATTCCAAGGAAAAGTGAGGTTACAGATGCTAAAAAGGCAACTAACTTACAGTGGAACAAAATAAGCAAGAGAGAGAGAGAGAGAGAGAGAGAGAGAGAGAGAGAGAGAGAGAGAGAGAGAGAGAGAGAGAGAGAGAGAGAGAGAGAGAGAGAGAGAGAGAGAGAAACCTGTAAGAAATACGAGACTTTCAAAATGATGTATGAATGCTAAATGAGGCTTTTACACAGGAATTGTATGTGTGTACACACTGAGTCAATTCGGCTCACCCGACACTTTTAATCTGTCATTGTGGCATGAAATTTGTGATTCAATAATATTTTTAACATAATTTTCAGCATTTAGACAAAAGAGTGGCAATTTCAAAATGGCTAACCATAATCGTTCTGTTCTGGATTGCAAATCAGACTCACGGAAAGTGTAAATACGACAAATATTCGTGGATGAGAGGAGTCAGGTTTGTACCATTTCCTATCAATACAATTAGCTCGCGCTGATAGTGGTTATAACACACACACACACACACACACACACACACACACACACACACACACACACACCACAACACACACACACACACACACACACAAACGGACACTTCTCCTTTCACCAATAGATGCAAATATCTAGTATCATTTATTTTGTGGCCTCGGAACCAAACAAGAAATATATATTTTATGAAGACAATCACAGCTCACACAACACCCATTCCCACCTCCTCCCAAACATGATTAATAATAAATATGATCATTGTAAACTTACTCTGTGCATCAACAAGCACCAAATATGACCTTCTAATCGGTGTTAAGAAGCACAAAAGTTTGAGTACAATGCACCCATCTACGGACCTCCGGGTCTTTCACGGCCCACACGATCGGAAGTTTTTGCAGTACAGGCTGCAAGATATCTACTTTTTGGATGGGTTTATCAGTTCTCCAAATCTTTTGTGGTGCAGAGGCACACACACCTTTCTCACAGGTACGTTTCCAAGTATTTTCAGCTTCTTTAAAAGCTTTGTGAGCCATTTCATGCTACAATGATGATCTGGCACATATGATACACATCAAAGCTGCCACGATGTACTTTGTCACGGGGGATTTCTATGCATGTGGGCCGAGCAATCTGGGGTGGATCAAGTCATTTCGAATGACACCTACTGGCATGGGTTAATGGGAGTAAAGAAGATCGTGGGTAGGGATGGAGGATGATAAATCTTCAATAAACTGTAATCATAACGCACATATCTGGACAAACGAATTTGGGCAAATAAAGCCATAATCAAAGCAAATATTTGGGTAGAAAATTCCCTCTCAGAGGTGTTATGTTTCGAAAGAAGACCTTTGCTCAAAGACCACTTTGCATTGGCTCGAAGACGGCATTGCATTTCCACCCATTCGTTAAAAAATTATATTCCCACCTTGCATGGTCAGCTGGGGAACCTTTTGGACTCATATTTCACAAAATGGATGGCCAGGCCTCGCATTCGACTGAAAGTGTCAGAACTTGCCATTTGTTTCAGGGTGCTTGGGATAACTCGCCCCCTCCTCATGAAAGAAACCGTGGGATCTTTAACATCCAACAACTAATGCTACCAGACAGGGCATTGAGTGTAATGTCCATCTAAGGGACGGTGCACTTTGTGATACAACACCACGTCTGTGAAGCACAAATCCGACAGTATGGTCGGGTCGGGAATCGAACCTAGATTAGACAGCTAACCATCCTATCGGTCTACAAAATGATTGATCAATTCTACAATTTCAAAATCAGGACCGCACGTGTACATGATCACCATAACTAAAACAGGCCATTTAAATTCCAACCGCAGACTGTGGTGACTCACAAAATCAGTTGAACACACTCACTATGTAGGCCGGATGAGTCACAAGTAAATCAGTCAGTTTTTAACAGGCTAAGTCACTTAGCACTGACCTCAAAACCTTTTCCACCATGGTAATGAGCAGAGGAATACGTAGCCCATTAGCTACAGCCTTCACACATAGCCAGCCACTGAGCAAGCCAATGGCGAAAACACATTTCTTTATCTGCATTCATGAAAAGAGTGTTCCAAAAAATTAATTACATCAATTCAATAGTCCACGAGAAAAATGCGGATAACTGCATTCAATTCCTAACTGCTTTGCAGCAAGTAATTGCTCGATTAAGTGTGTGTGT
>CM068959.1:90855931-90880609 GCA_035128595.1 Eptatretus atami
AAAGAGACATGAGTGAGAATGGATAACATACTGGCCTACCCGAATCACAAGATTCTGTTGAGGTTGCATGAGTCAACCATGGAAGGATTCAAACCGCAACCTTTGGATGGAAGAATAATGCTAAACCACTGCATTGTAATTTGAAGACAGGTTAACATGGGATTCCACCTATATCCCCTGGGCCTGGAAATCACCCAGAGCATTCGGGTTTTGAGGGGAGATTACAATCCTGATGGATGTTATTAAAGTTGAAGAAGCACTTTGCCTCGAGGTCCGTCTGCATATTATATGACAGCAAGTAAGGCACAGAATAAAGAGAAAAATAACTTTCAACATACTCATCCCATGTCGCCACAAAACTATTTTCCAAACTTCTCGTAGAGGAAGGTTGATTTAACAAATCCGTGTCGGTTTAATCCCCCGCTTCTCGACTGCCATCTGCTGTCCTTATTTATCATCCTGAATTATTCCTGCAGGCATCATAATGCTCATGGCTTGCCTGAACAAGTTCTTTGTTTACTTTCTCCAGTCTGTAGCATTTTCATTTTCATAAGGGTCCACACATAAGGCATGGGCAGTCTGCGTAAAATTGCTCCATCAACACCGAGGCTTGTATGGAGTGGCAGGCAATTAACTGGTTTCTAATGCGATTAGCTGGACACTTGTTTGGGCGAAATATAAACGGAGATTTATTTTCAAAAAAATTAAAAAACACCCCAAATAAACTGGAAAAACCCAAACTATAAACTGCTATGTAATTTTAGGATAAAAATATAATTGTTTCGCTCTTACCACAAAGGCACAAATAATTGGGATAGACATAAATGAAGGATGGCATTCCTTCATCCATAACCTATTATTAAATTATGTAATGTCTGAAACGTCAATGTTAATTACTGCACTGTTTGTTCAATACTGCTGGAATAAAGAAGATTTATAATGACGGTTATTGTAAAGCGGCGTCACTGCAAGTTATTGTTGCGTTAAAAATACATGCTTATGTGCCAGAACTGGACATGTCGTTTCTAATAGTTCATTCTTTCTCATCACCAGGCATGTCGTGAAGGCTTTTTGTTTTCACCTCCTCTCCTCTGGTCTGGCTTCCCTTTCTCAGCACTCTGGCATTCCAGGCCAGGTTCTTCAGTATTCTCCTCCTGGTGAAACTCCCAAATCTAGGCTTTCTGAACAGCTTCACTTCAATTGTTCCTCTTTTCTCCCATTTGTGGAACTGTGTTCCGGAGACTGTTCAATCACACTCATCTTCCAGGGATTAAAGCTTGTGGTGCACCATCATGTCATGGTCATCCATTCTCCAGATCTGCAATCTTTTTCTATCCCATAAATCCCAACGATCCCAACCCTCTTAATTGCAGGTTACTGTGTTCTACCCCCTTCCCCTCCTCTCCTCTCCACTTTTTTTTTCTGTTCCTTAATTCCCTTGCTTTTTGTGTCCAACTGTTGCCCCATTGTCAGTTTCACCCTCCACCTCACTCTCACAAGTATTAATCTTACATGTTTTCACAGAAGAGTGGAATGATGGATTCTGATGTGGTGGTGGTGGTGGTGGTGGAGTGAAAGGGATAGAAGGTGGTTGAGGTGGTCTGAAGGTAGTTGACAGTCATGCTAATTATTTGCATCTACACAAAGTTTCCAAGTGGGCTTTTTAATTATTGTGGGTGCAAAATAATACAAATCGAAACGATATCTTTAAATATTCATACTGCTCGTTATGAGACTATATTATCTCCCAGACCTCCATGAGCTCGTATGTTCTACATGAAAAATATTTTTCAAAATGAACTTTCATTGCGACTATTCCAAACACTGGAATAAAACCACTCATAAAATGACAAATAATTAAAAAAAATAACTTGAAATGTGCAAAATCTTGTTTTTTAAGCCAAGGCCTATTAATGAAAACTCTCTAACATTCATCTCTCTCATATATATATATTATATATAATAACCTGGTGTTGGCTCAGTGGTTAGGGTAGTGGCTTGGGATCCAAGGGTCCTGAGTTCAAGCCCCGTTGGCCACTTGAATTAATACACACCAGGGGGTTGACTCAGCCTGTCATCCTTCTGAGGTCGGCAAATTGAGTACCAGCTTGCTGGGATATTTGAGCCATTCGAGGTCAGAAAATCATCTACGGCAGCGGGTAGATGAGGCACGAATTAGCGACTGCTAATATACTTGCAGAACGGTATGAAGTGCACTCCGCCTTAGGGGGGAGACCGGTTCAAGTGAACACCGCGATCTACAATAGGACTGGAACCACTGTAGATTATTTCTGCCATCGAGAGGCAAAATGCCCGAGTACGCTCGATCAGATGATATATGTGTATATATATACATATACATATATATATATATATATATATTATAATATTATACATGTAATATGTGTGAGAGAGAGAGAGAGAGAGAGAGAGAGAGAGAGAGAGGAGGAGAGAGAGAGAGAGAGAGAGAGAGAGAGAGAGAGAGAGAAGAGATAACAAGATCCAATTCCTGTTTGTAGTTCCTTCTGAGTCCATTGACCATGACCTAGGATTCTAAATTCAATCCCATATATGGTGTTTTAATTTTGTTTCTTTCAATGCTCTTTTCATTTAAAACGAATAAAATGACTTCCCTTAGAAGGAACTTTGACAGAGGATGACACCATGAGGCCCATCAAAGCCTGCACTGGTATTACCAACCTATGTTTTTTTGTTTTTGTCTGTGCTCTATTCTTTTTAAATGCTGAGCATGAAGCAAGTAAGCAGCACGTGTCATTTTACAAAGTCTTTGGTATGACTCGGTGGGGTTCAATTCCGCCGACATCTGCGACCTAGAGAAGACACTGTAAACATTACGGCACCGAGTCTGGTTCAAAAAGTACAATTTGATGTCTCCTAAAGTTTTCATCCTCCTTGTGATAATTCCAAGTACAAGCTCCATTATGAGCTTTGCTTTAATGTTTAAAAAAATCCAAACAAATAGGTGGGATGCATCCAATCAGAATGGGGCTTACGGAGTGTGTTTGTGGGCAAACGTTGCGGTTGGATATTTTATAAGATATATGCTTATGTCATGGTGTGTTCCCTCAATGTTATACCAACAATCTGCAACTTTCAACAGTCAGCACATTGTGCTAGGGAGGGGCAGCAATGAAAGACAGCTGGGGAAATAGATGCTCAAAAGGAAACACTTAATCTGACTCTGAAAGGAAAAATGCAGACGATGCCGGAAATTTTGGATTCAAACACAGCAAGCACACTCATTCAAACTGCCTTTATGTGCCTTCTCCTTCTCCTCTTTCTTCTTTCTTCTTCTCTTCTTCTTGTTCCTCCTCTTCTTCCTATCCTGCAGCAACCACCTCTATTGTTCATATTCTTCTACAAGCAGATTATTCCTGCCACTTACCCTACACTAACATCAATATTTCATTTATCATTTGAATTATTTAAGCAGTGATCGGAAAAATGTTTATTCAAATCTGTGGAAGATTAAACATTATGGCAGGGTACAGTTTAACACCGTTTAATTAAACCTGAAGGTGGTAAGTGGGTTGTTAATGTTCAGTTTTGTGGCGTGCAAGACGGGTGTGTGGTGTGTTTCTGTGTAACCTTACGGAGGGGATTTCCGCGAGAATCACAAATAACCGCCAAATACAAAGGAACGATAAACAAACAAACAAAATAATTAATAACACAACAACGTCACCACAGTGCTCATTAAACTATCCTTGTGGCAGAAATTGTGCCGTAACGCACTACTCGATGTGTGAGCTGAAACACACACAACGCAGAGGCTGACGTGATGCTTACAATTGGATTAATTTGCATATTCGTGGAGCAAATGTATCGGAAAAAATTGCTTTCTTTCTCATTGTTGTTATGTTTTGGGCTTTGTTAATTGGATTGATGGTTTCTGATAGGTTGATATATAGTAGGGCATAAGAATCGAGTCTCTCACCGTGTGCGTTTGCATGCGTGCATGTGTGTGCGTGTCTTGATTGCCTTTTTCTCTTTTCATGTATAATTTCTCTCTCTTAATTGCAATGTACCATTGTCTTATTTCTTTGTTTTCATTTTCTTTGTTCTTCTCATGTTGTGGTGTTTCTCAGCAGATGCACTCCCACTTGTTTATCTGCACAGTGCCACTCTGGCCTTCATGGATTCATCAAATCTCATATCCACCCTATTGTCACACTTGCACCTGTGCTTTGACTGGCATGACGTTGGTATATTGTCCGCACGTACTCAGTTGCGTTCTGTTCCTGTTACTGTACAGTCTGTTCATTGTGACAAGGCTTTGGAATCTTAACCTTTTCATCCAGTTGTTGACTTCTTATCAGGACTTGTTGTTTGAAGTTTAGAGCATAATCTTTAATTACAAATAATTAATTATACAATGTCCTCTGGTTAGAGGCTTGTCTGTGTCTGTCTGTCTACTGTCTATCTGTCTATCTATCTATCTCGATCCATTTCTCTTTCTGTGAGTCTCTCTCCCTCCCACCCTCACTCTCTTTCATGCTCTTTCGCTGCCGCTTTCTCCCATTTCCCATTTCGTGTGACGCTAATTAAGTCGTCTGGAAACAGATCTGTCTGTCTTACCATGAATCATTGATGCTTGTGGCCTTTCTTTCTTTTTTTCTCTCTGCACCTCTATCTCTCTCCTCATTTCTTAATTAGTCAAAATCACAGTAATCATCGTCGCTCTGATCACCTTTCTTTATTTGAAATAAATAAATATAAGCATTATAGCATCTTATTATTGTGGTGTTTGTATCCATTCCAAAAAGCATATTAGATTAAAATGTTGGACCACAAGCTAACCGCTTGCTCTGTCGTGATTTCTCTTTGTGGGTACATGTGCAGAAGTGATGGCCTGGAAAGCCATTGAAGTACAATGTCTTTGTAACATCGCAAAGCCCTCTGAGCCGAGTTTATTGTAATTGTCTGCATTGTCTATCAAGAAGATGCTCAAACCAGGTAGGACTTCCAGTGGAAACCAAACCCATCAAAAGTCTGTTCAACACCATCAGTCCTCGGTCTTAAACTTGCACCACTCTCCTATGTTGCCAGATGTCCTTGTATACATATGTACCGAACCCCCTCATGCCATCACCTCCCAGATTTTGAGAGAAAGATGCTTGGATGTACCTTCAATTGATTGTAACTTCATTTATATAATCTTTAAACATGTTTATTTTCCCTTCCCAGGCTTTATTGTCAATCTTCCATTCTCGAGACAAAATAAGTGCGTTGGAATAACTGGGATCCAATCTACCTATGTTTGTGTTCCACGAAGGGAAGGTCTACAATCATGTTGGCCATGTATTATATTTTGATGGTTTTTTCAGACCCTTTTAGACCCCTGTATTTCCCCTCTGACCATGTTTCAAAATTCTGTATCTGGTTTTGAATGCCTGTGTGCAGCCCCCGACGACCCTCTCCAACCCCCAGCGCACACACATGATCCCGCATCAGGACACTGTTTGATCCTTAAGGTTTCAACCTCAGTACTTTTAGGTAGGGCAAGTTCACAATAATACATCACAATGAACACACACTGGTTCTGCATGTGCACATTCCTCAATCTCTTTATAGGTACTTTGTCTCCTTTAAAATATTGTCCTCGGATACCTTCTCCTTGCTGTTCACGCTAAACACATCCCATTCTTTCGGTCGATAATAAATACTTTCAGATATGTACGGCAGTATAGCCGTTCCATACCGTGAAACCAAAAAAAATAGACAATTATAAATGACATGATATGAATAAATAAAGTATGTGGTCGACACTGTCCATTTGGATCCGTACACTCCAAAAATTGCACTGCCTCTGATTCCCCCATCCCGAGGCACAGCACGCTTTGTTTAATTATTTATCAATAAACTTTCAAATCGTTGTCATTCCTGTTTATAAGAATCTCCCACATGTGCATTTTGTTCCTGGGATTGCAGAAAAACATTCACTGCAAGTTGTTCGCTTCTGGGCTCCAAACGAATGTGCAAACAGCCCGAAATAAATGACGTTTTGTGCTGAGAGTTAAGAACTTGTGAATGATCTCTCATAATTCATTTCCCATTGGAAATGTATGGGTAATGCGGATGCAAAAGAAGATTTATTAAGTCTTGAGGGTGGGTGTAAGATTTAGAGGTCCTCCTCGTTTGTATGCAACATGAGTGCGGGTTAGCATGAGTTCTCCCAGCAGTGCCGCTGATGCAGTGCCTCCCTGTAGATGGAGCAGTAATTTGGAATTTGTTCAGAGTGCTCATCTACTGTTCATGAGGACAACGTGGGATCTTTAACGTCCACCGACTCATGCTGGCAGATCGGACGCCCAGTTTTGCATCCGCCCAAGGGATGGCACACATACTGATGAATCGCCCTGTCTGCAAAACATCAGCAACAATCCTTTGGCTGGGTCAGGATTCAAACTGAGGCAGGGCAGCTCACAGCTCAGAGGTGAGTGTGCACACTTCCAGGCTATCCTGCCATTCTATTTGGCAGTGAATTTGAGTAAAACAAAGTTTTTGAATGCAGGAAAGGAGAGCGTGGGGAGCGGGCGATGGAGTGCTTTGCGGGGTGCAATGTGTTGCAGAAAGATTCGCGCGGTCAGAGTTCAGTGGCACTTGCATGATCAGGCCGGTTTTCTTCTGTCATGGCTATGGGAAAATGAAACGAGTTGTCTGCCAATGGATATGGGATAAGAGTCCAGGTTAATTTATTTATTTAAAATTAATTTTACTTTTAATATAATTTAATTTAATTTATTTATTCATCCATCAATTCGTCTCTTTGAAGTGATCCAAGCTCATGGAAGAGCTTGCCCCGAGTATGATACGAATGCAAACACGTTAGGCGACATCGATGTATTTTTCCATGAATTGCAAGGACGTTGCTCGATGATGAACAAATCAACACAGCACAGAACCTGAATCCCAGCATTGTGAGTTACATGCTCAGATGGGAATGCCAGACTGGATGTGTAACTCATTAGTACTTTAGTGGAAAATGTATTATTGTTATTGTGCTTTGTTCGTTTCTGCTTGAGTTATTCATTTGGTATCTAGATGGTGTCGGTATTAATGCATTTTTATTTTTGAGCAATCAAAGCCTCGCACATTATCCCAACCCCAACTTTATTTGCTTTTCCACAGTGCCCCTCTCCCCACCCCAAGCATGTGCCTCCCACACCCGTTTTACCTAAACTAAACACAAGTCTGCACTTGTGTCTTGCATGTCAATTGCTTTCATTTGGGTGTTCTAACGTTCTGCTCTGCTGCATGTCGCCTGCTCTGATCTCATAGTTTGTTTAATGTGAGGAATTGTCAGTAAAATAAGCGTTTAATCTTACACAAGGATACACAAGGAACTTCAATGCTGGAAGACCCATTAGGTCCATCAAGTCAGCGCAATTCTGCCAACACTCATGCTCCCTATGTCCCGTTTAAACCCATCCACCGTCTCTATACTGCCACCGTCTTTCCAGATAGACCATTCCATATGCTAGAGAGTCCACAAACACCTTACCCCGTGCAGTCTTGAGAAACAAGGACATGGGCGGGATCTACGAGCGGCAAATTTGGTTGACGTAAAATTCTATAATATTTTGTCCAAGTACTGCGAAATCAGAAGGGATATGAAAGTGCCAAAAGGCGATTTGTATTCCATAGTGTTCAAGTATACAATTTAATAGAAATAAAATAAAGATTTTAAAGGTTGAATACAAGATCGAATGAGCTAAGATCCTCGTCCTCTTAATGATGACGTCATAAAACGAATATGACGTCATTGTGATGTATCAGGTTTGCGATAAATTACCTGTGCTAATGCCCGGCTTGATTCAGCAAACAAAATTCAAACAGCTTGCATAGTTTCGGAGATAATGGTATAGGCGATTTCCATTAGTGGTGATATTATGACGTCAACTTTTTTTCTAGGAGAATTTCCAAAATCGGAGATGGTTACTGCCTGCGCGTGGGCTTTCTGCATATACATGGCAAGTTTCACGAAGATCCGATGAAAACTCTGGGTTGTGAAACAAAAAATGTCAACAAATAGGAATGACATCATAAAAATTGATATGACGTCATAATGATGTATCATATGTGCGGTAATTCATCTCTGCTAATGCCCCGTTCGATTCCCGCAAACAGAATTCAAAAGCTTGCCTAGTTTCGGAGATAATTTTTTTAGGCGATTTCCATTAGCGGAGATATTTTGACGTCATAACTTTTTTTATGGAGGAATTTTCAAAATCGGAGATGGTTACTGTCTGCGCAGGATATTTTTAACATATATATGCCAAGTTTCAGGAAGTTTCGATGAAAACTGTAGGCTGTGAAACAAAAATGTCCACAAGAAGAAGATGAAGAACAACAACGTGAGTCAGACTTAGAGATCCTCACGAGGATCTAAAAAAAAATTGGAAAAAATAAATTCCAGAAATTTATCGCTGTTGATGCAGTGTCTTTTTACACCACCTTATTTAACATGTCACATAAGTTGTTCGTGCTTGTTCATGTCCTTTATGACATCATTAAAAAGTAAGTTTCCTGTTTGGAGTGATTTTCAATTTTGGTTGCCTGACAGGTATGCTTAAAGAGTAAAATAATTATCTCATTCCTCTTTCTGCATGTGTGATCAGGATGAATTCAAAACCAAAGTACTGCGAAACAACACGTTCGTTTTCCGATTCCTGTTCAAAATAAAACATTCATTTTCAATCAAGTTGTTCTTCAATCACAAACTGATGTTTGTAGACAGACAAAGTGAACCAATTGCTTAACCTCGCTTTTTGCTTTGTACACGCGTGGTAAGTGCTCTCTGAGTGAAACACTCCTACCTCAACATCGTCCTAACTCCAAAAAGCTCTTCCTGCCAAAGCTTTCGTTAGTGCAAGACTAAAGGATGATGGGTTGGCATTGTGAATTTTGTGACACGAGGTAATGGTATTGTGATGGGGTTCTGGACCTTTTACCAACAGATGTTCACAAGTTTCTGTTCATCGCAGTACAGAAAAACCTCATCATGGTCGCTTGGTGAATGAACAGCCCGGAACAACCCATTAAACCCACTGAGATCTCAACGTGCTTTTTCGAATAAAAATGTAACATTTCGTTTGCAAGTCTTCCCTGACTGCCTCAATTTGACTCCGACTAATAGAACAAGTGAAATAGTGTATTGCTTCATGATGGCTTCGAGACAAGACATCAGCATGTTTGCAGATGATCCAGCGATGCAAGTTTTATTACCATCACTCCAGTCGATCTGTGGATTTAGTCAGAAAAGCCATTAGTTTACTCAGGGAAAAACAGGAATTGTTCATTATTTGCTAAAACACACACACACACACACACACACACACACACACACACACACACACACACACACACACACACACACACACACACACAAACCACACAAACAACACACACACACACACACAGTTTTAGCAAATAATGAACAATTCCTTGTTTTTCCCTGAGTAAACTAATGGCTTTTCTGACTAAATCCACAGATCGACTGGAGTGATGGTAATAAAACTTGCATCGCTGGATCATCTGCAAACATGCTGATGTCTTGTCTCGAAGCCATCATGAAGCGAATACACTATTTCACTTGTTCTATTAGTCGGAGTCAAATTGAGGCAGTCAGGGAAGACTTGCAAACGAAATGTTACATTTTTATTCGAAAAAGCACGTTGAGATCTCAGTGGGTTTAATGGGTTGTTCCGGGCTGTTCATTCACCAAGCGACCATGATGAGGTTTTTCTGTACTGCGATGAACAGAAACTTGTGAACATCTGTTGGTAAAAGGTCCAGAACCCCATCACAATACCATTACCTCTGTGTCACAAAATTCACAATGCCAACCCATCATCCTTTAGTCTTGCACTAACCGAAAGCTTTTGGCAGGAAGAGCTTTTTGGAGTTAGGACGATGTTGAGGTAGGAGTGTTTCACTCAGAGAGCACTTACCACGCGTGTACAAAGCAAAAAGCGAGGTTAAGCAATTGGTTCACTTTGTCTGTCTACAAACATCAGTTTGTGATTGAAGAACAACTTGATTGAAATTGAATGTTTTATTTTGAACAGGAATCGGAAAACGAACGTGTTGTTTCGCAGTACTTTGGTTTTGAATTCATCCTGATCACACATGCAGAAAGAGGAATGAGATAATTATTTTACTCTTTAAGCATACCTGTCAGGCAACCAAAATTGAAAATCACTCCAAACAGGAAACTTACTGTTTTTAATGATGTCATAAAGGACATGAACAAGCACGAACAACTTATGTGACATGTTAAATAAGGTGGTGTAAAAAGACACTGCATCAACAGCGATAAATTTCTGGAATTTATTTTTTCCAATTTTTTTTTAGATCCTCGTGGAGGATCTCTAAGTCTGACTCACGTTGTTGTTCTTCATCTTCTTCTTTGGACATTTTGTTTCACAGCCTACAGTTTTCATCGAAACTTCCTGAAACTTGGCATATATATGTAAAAATATCCTGCGCAACAGTAACCATCTCCGATTTGAAAATTCCTCCAAAAAAAAGTTATGACGT
This sequence comes from Eptatretus atami, assembly GCA_035128595.1. NCBI lineage: Eukaryota > Metazoa > Chordata > Myxini > Myxiniformes > Myxinidae > Eptatretus > Eptatretus atami. The sequence goes on from CM068959.1 coordinate 90,866,495, forward strand.
CAAAATATCTCCGCTAATGGAAATCGCCTAAAAAAATATCTCCGAAACTAGGCAAGCTTTTGAATTCTGTTTGCGGGAATCGAACGGGGCATTAGCAGAGATGAATTACCGCACATATGATACATCATTATGACGTCATATCAATTTTTATGATGTCATTCCTATTTGTTGACATTTTTTGTTTCACAACCCAGAGTTTTCATCGGATCTTCGTGAAACTTGCCATGTATATGCAGAAAGCCCACGCGCAGGCAGTAACCATCTCCGATTTTGGAAATTCTCCTAGAAAAAAAGTTGACGTCATAATATCACCACTAATGGAAATCGCCTATACCATTATCTCCGAAACTATGCAAGCTGTTTGAATTTTGTTTGCTGAATCAAGCCGGGCATTAGCACAGGTAATTTATCGCAACCTGATACATCACAATGACGTCATATTCGTTTTATGACGTCATCATTAAGAGGACGAGGATCTTAGCTCATTCGATCTTGTTTATTCAACCTTTAAAATCTTTATTTTATTTCTATTAAATTGTATACTTGAACACTATGGAATACAAATCGCCTTTTGGCACTTTCATATCCCTTCTGATTTCGCAGTACTTGGACAAAATATTATAGAATTTTACGTCAACCAAATTTGCCGCTCGTAGATCCCGCCCATGTCCTTGTTTCTCAAGACTGCACGGGGTAAGGTGTTCTGTGGACTCTCTAGCATATGGAATGGTCTATCTGGAAAGACGGTGGCAGTATAGAGACGGTGGATGGGTTTAAATGGGGACATAGGGGAGCATGAGTGTTGGCAGAATTGCGCTGACTTGATGGACCTAATGGGTCTTCCAGCATTGAAGTTCCTTGTGTATCCTTGTGTAAGATTAAACGCTATTTTACTGACAATTCCTCACATTAAACAAACTATGAGATCAGAGCAGGCGACATGCAGCAGAGCAGAACGTTAGAACACCCAAATGAAAGCAATTGACATGCAAGACACAAGTGCAGACTTGTGTTTAGTTTAGGTAAAACGGGTGTGGGAGGCACATGCTTGGGGTGGGGAGAGGGGCACTGTGGAAAAGCAAATAAAGTTGGGGTTGGGGATAATGTGCGAGGCTTTGATTGCTCAAAAATAAAAATGCATTAATACCGACACCATCTAGATACCAAATGAATAACTCAAGCAGAAACGAACAAAGCACAATAATCAATAATACATTTTCCACTAAAGTACTAATGAGTTACACATCCAGTCTGGCATTCCCATCTGAGCATGTAACTCACAATGCTGGGATGTCAGGTTCTGGTGCTGTGTTGATTTGTTCATCATCGAGCAACGTCCTTGCAATTCATGGAAAAATACATCGATGTCGCCTAACGTGTTTGCATTCGTATCATACTCGGGGCAAGCTCTTCCATGAGCTGTGGATCACTTCAAAGAGACGAATTGATGGATGAATAAATAAATTAAATTAAATTATATTAAAAGGTAAAATTAATTTTAAATAAATAAATTAACCTGGACTCTTATCCCATATTCCATTGGCAGACAACTCGTTTCATTTTCCCATAGCCATGACAGAAGAAAACCGGCCTGATCATGCAAGTGCCACTGAACTCTGACCGGCGAATCTTTCTGCAACACATTGCACCCCCGCAAAGCACTCCATCGCCCGCTCCCCACGCTCTCCTTTCCTGCATTCAAAAACTTTGGTTTTACTCAAATTCACTGCCAAATAGAATGGCAGGATAGCCTGGAAGTGTGCACACTCACCTCTGAGCTGTGAGCTGCCCTGCCTCAGTTTGAATCCTGACCCAGCTATAAAGGATTGTGCTGATGTTTTGCAGACAGGGCGATTCATCAGTATGTGTGCCATCCCTTGGGCGGATGCAAAACTGGGCGTCCGATCTGCCAGCATGAGTCGGTGGACGTTAAAGATCCCACGTTGTCCTCATGAACAGTAGATGAGCACTCTGAACAAATTCCAAATTACTGCTCCATCCTACAGGGAGGCACTGCATCAGCGGCACTGCTGTGAGAACTCATGCTAACCCGCACTCATGTGTTGCATACAAACGAGGAGGACCTCTAAATCTTACACCACACCCTCAAGACTTAATAAATCTTCTTTTGCATCCGCATTACCCATACATTTCCAATGGGAAATGAATTATGAGAGATCATTCACAAGTTCTTAACTCTCAGCACAAAACGTCATTTATTTCGGGCTGTTTTTTGCACATTCGTTTGGAGCCCAGAAGCGAACAACTGTGCAGTGAATGTTTTCTGCAATCCCAGGAACAAAATGACATGTGGGAGATGTCTTATAAACAGGAATGACAACGATTTGAGAAGTTTATTGATAAATAATTAAAACAAAGCGTGCTGTGCCTCGGGATGGGGGAATCAGAGCGAGTGCAATTTTTGGAGTGTACGGATCCAAATGGACAGTGTCGACCACATACTTTATTTATTCATATCATGTCATTTATAATTGTCTATTTTTTTTGGTTTCACGGTATGGAACGGCTATACTGCCCGTACATACTGTAAAGTATTTATTATCAGACCGAAAGAATGGGATGTGTTTAGCGTGAACAGCAAGGAGAAGGTGATCCGAGGACAATATTTTAAAGGAGACAAAGTACCTATAAAGAGATTGAGGAATGTGCACATGCAGAACCAGGTGTGTGTTCATTGTGATGTATTATTGTGAACTTGCCCTACCTAAAAGTACTGAGGTTGAAACCTTAAGGATCAAACAGTGTCCTGATGCGGGATCATGTGTGTGCGCTGGGGGTTGGAGAGAGGGTCGTCGGGGGGCTGCACACAGGCATTCAAAACCAGATACAGAATTTTGAAACATGGTCAGAGGGGAAATACAGGGGTCTAAAAGGGTCTGAAAAAACCATCAAAATATAATACATGGCCAACATGATTGTAGACCTTCCCTTCGTGAGACACAAACATAGGTAGATTGGGATCCCAGTTATTCCAACGCACTTATGTTTTGTCTCGAGAATGGAAGATTGACAATAAAGCCTGGGAAGGGAAAATAAACATGTTTAAAGATTATATAAATGAAGTTACAATCAATTGAAGGTACATCCAAGCATCTTTCTCTCAAAAATCTGGGGAGGTGATGGCATGAGGGGGTTCGGTACATATGTATACAAGGACATCTGGCAACATAGGAGAGTGGGTGCAAGTTTAAGACCCGAGGACTGATGGTGTTGAACAGACTTTTGATGGGTTTGGTTTCCACTGGAAGTCCTACCTGGTTTGAGCATCTTCTTGATAGACAATGCAGACAATTACAATAAACTCGGCTCAGAGGGCTTTGCGATGTTACAAAGACATTGTACTTCAATGGCTTTCCAGGCCATCACTTCTGCACATGTACCCACAAAGAGAAATCACGACAGAGCAAGCGGTTAGCTTGTGGTCCAACATTTTAATCTAATATGCTTTTTGGAATGGATACAAACACCACAATAATAAGATGCTATAATGCTTATATTTATTTATTTCAAATAAAGAAAGGTGATCAGAGCGACGATGATTACTGTGATTTTGACTAATTAAGAAATGAGGAGAGAGATAGAGGTGCAAGAGAGAAAAAAGAAAGAAAGGGCCACAAGCATCAATGATTCATGGTAAGACAGACAGATCTGTTTCCAGACGACTTAATTAGCGTCACACGAAATGGGAAATGGGAGAAAGCGGCAGCGAAAGAGCATGAAAGAGAGTGAGGGTGGGAGGGAGAGAGACTCACAGAAAGAGAAATGGATCGAGATAGATAGATAGACAGATAGACAGTAGACAGACAGACACAGAGGAACACAAGCCTCTAACCAGAGGACATTGTATAATTAATTATTTGTAATTAAAGAGTTATGCTCTAAACTTCAAACAACAAGTCCTTGATAAGAAGTCAACAACTGGATGAAAAGGTTAAGATTCCAAAGCCTTGTCACAATGAACAGACTGTACAAGTAACAGGAACAGAACGCAACTGAGTACGTGCGGACAATATACCAACGTCATGCCAGTCAAAGCACAGGTGCAAGTGTGACAATAGGGTGGATATGAGATTTGATGAATCCATGAAGGCCAGAGTGGCACTGTGCAGATAAACAAGTGTGAGTGCATCTGCTGAGAAAACACACAACATGAGAGAACAAAGAAAATGAAAACAAAGAAATAAGACAATGGTACATTGCAATTAAGAGAGAGAAATTATACATGAAAAGAGAAAAAGGCAATCAAGACACGCACACACATGCACGCATGCAAACGCACACGGTGAGAGACTCGATTCTTATGCCCGTACTATATATCAACCTATCAGAAACCATCATATCCAATTAACAAAGCCCACAAACATAACAACAATGAGAAAGAAAGCAATTTTTTCCGATACATTTGCTCCACGAATATGCAAATTAATCCAATTGTAAGCATCATCGTCAGCCTCTGCGTTTGTGTGTTTCAGCTCACACATCCGAGTAGTGGCGTTACGGCACAATTTCTGCCACAAGGATAGTTTAATGAGCACTGTGGTGACGTTGTTGTGTTATTTAATTATTTTGTTTGTTTGTTTATCGTTCCTTTGTATTTGGCGGTTATTTGTGATTCTGCGCGGAAATCCCCTCCGTAAGGTTACACAGAAAACCCACCACACCACCGGTCTTGCACGCCACAAAACTGAACATTAACAACCCACTTACCACCTTCAGGTTTAATTAAACGGTGTTAAACCCTGTACCCTGCCATAATGTTTAATCTTCCACAGATTTGAATAAACATTTTTCCGATCACTGCTTAAATAATTCAAATGATAAATGAAATATTGATGCTTAGTGTAGGGTAAGGTGGCAGGAATAATCTGCTTGTAGAAGAATATGAACAATAGAGGTGGTTGCTGCAGGAATAGGAAGAAGAGGAGGAACAAGAAGAAGAAGAAGAAGAAGAAGAAGAAGAGGAGAAGGAGAAGGCACATAAAAGGCAGTTTGAATGAGTGTGCTTGCTGTGTTTGAATCCAAAATTTCCGGCATCGTCTGCATTTTTGCCTTTCAGAGTTCAGATTAAGTGTTTCCTTTTGAGCATCTATTTCCCCAGCTGTCTGTTTCATGCTGCCCCCTCCCTAGCACAATGTGCTGACTGTTGTAAAGTTGCAGATTGTTGGTATAACATTGAGGGAACACACCATGACATAAGCATATATCTTTATAAATATCCAACCGCAACGTTTGCCCACAAACACACTCCGTAAGCCCCATTCTGATTGGATGCATCCCACCTATTTGTTTGGATTTTTTTAAACATTAAAGCAAAGCTCATAATGGAGCTTGTACTTGGAATTATCACAAGGAGGATGAAAACTTTAGGAGACATCAAATTGTACTTTTTGAACCAGACTCGGTGCCGTAATGTTTACAGTGTCTTCTCTAGGTCGCAGATGTCGGCGGAATTGAACCCCAGCCGAGTCATACCAAAGACTTTGTAAAATGACACGTGCTGCTTACTTGCTTCATGCTCAGCATTTAAAAAGAATAGAGCACAGACAAAAACAAAAAAACATAGGTTGGTAATACCAGTGCAGGCTTTGATGGGCCTCATGGTGTCATCCTCTGTCAAAGTTCCTTCTAAGGGAAGTCATTATTATTCGTTTTAAATGAAAAGAGCATTGAAAGAAATCAAAATTAAAACACCATATATGGGATTGAATTTAGAATCCTAGGGTCATGGTCAATGGACTCAGAAGGGAACTACAAACAGGAATTGGATCTTTGTATCTCTCTCTCTCTCTCTCTCTCTCTCTCTCTCTCTCTCTCTCTCACACACATATACATGTATATATTTTATATATATATATATATATATATATATATATGTATATGTATATATATACACATATATCATCTGATCGAGCGTACTCGGGCATTTTGCCTCTCGATGGCAGAAATAATCTACAGTGGTTGCCAGTCCTATTGTAGATCGCGGTGTTCACTTGAACCGGTCTCCCCCCTAAGGCGGAGTGCACTTCATACCGTTCTGCAAGTATATTAGCAGTCGCTAATTCGTGCCTCATCTACCCGCTGCCGTAGATGATTTTCTGACCTCGAATGGCTCAAATATCCCAGCAAGCTGGTACTCAATTTGCCGACCTCAGAAGGATGACAGGCTGAGTCAACCCCCTGGTGTGTATTAATTCAAGTGGCCAACGGGGCTTGAACTCAGGACCCTTGGATCCCAAGCCACTACCCTAACCACTGAGCCAACACCAGGTTATTATATATAATATATATATATGAGAGAGATGAATGTTAGAGAGGTTTTCATTAATAGGCCTTGCTTAAAAAACAAGATTTTGCACATTTCAAGTTATTTTTTTTAATTATTTGTCATTTTATGAGTGGTTTTATTCCAGTGTTTGGAATAGTCGCAATGAAAGTTCATTTTGAAAAATATTTTTTCATGTAGAACATACGAGCTCATGGAGGTCTGGGAGATAATATAGTCTCATAACGAGCAGTATGAATATTTAAAGATATCGTTTCGATTTGTATTATTTTGCACCCACAATAATTAAAAAGCCCACTTGGAAACTTTGTGTAGATGCAAGATAATTAGCATGACTGTCAACTACCTTCAGACCACCTCAACCACCTTCTATCCCTTTCACTCACCACCACCACCACCACCACCACATCAGAATCCATCATTCCACTCTTCTGTGAAAACATGTAAGATTAATACTTGTGAGAGTGAGGTGGAGGGTATGAACTGACAATGGGGCAACAGTTGGACACAAAAAGCAAGGGAATTAAGGAACAGAAAAAAAAAGTGGAGAGGAGAGGAGGGGAAGGGGGTAGAACACAGTAACCTGCAATTAAGAGGGTTGGGATCGTTGGGATTTATGGGGATAGAAAAAGATTGCAGATCTGGAGAATGGATGACCATGACATGATGGTGCACCACAAGCTTTAATCCCTGGAAGGATGAGTGTGATTGAACAGTCTCCGGAACACAGTTCCACAAATGGGAGAAAAGAGGAACAATTGAAGTGAAGCTGTTCAGAAAGCCTAGATTTTGGGAGTTTCACCAGGAGGAGAATACTGGAAGAACCTGGCCTGGGAATGCCAGAGTGCTGAGAAAGGGAAGCCAGACCAGAGGAGAGGAGGTGAAAACAAAAAGCCTTCACCGACATGCCTGGTGATGAGAAAGAATGAACTATTAGAAACGACATGTCCAGTTCTGGCACATAAGCATGTATTTTTAACGCAACAATAACTTGCAGTGACGCCGCTTTACAATAACCGTCATTATAAATCTTCTTTATTCCAGCAGTATTGGAACAAACAGTGCAGTAATTAACATTGACGTTTCAGACATTACATAATTTAATAATAGGTTATGGATGAAGGAATGCCATCCTTCATTTATGTCTATCCCAATTATTTGTGCCTTTGTGGTAAGAGCGAAACAATTTATATTTTTATCCTAAAATTACATAGCAGTTTATAGTTTGGGTTTTTCCAGTTTATTTGGGGTGTTTTTTAATTTTTTTTTGAAAAATAAATCTCCGTTTATATTTCGCCCAAACAAGTGTCCAGCTAATCGCATTAGAAACCAGTTAATTGCCATGCCACTCCATACAAGCCTCGGTGTTGATGGAGCAATTTTACGCAGACTGCCCATGCCTTATGTGTGGACCCTTATGAAAATGAAAATGCTACAGACTGGAAGAAAGTAAACAAAGAACTTGTTCAGGCAAGCCATGAGCATTATGATGCCTGCAGGAATAATTCAGGATGATAAATAAGGACAGGCAGATGGCAGTCGAGAAGCGGGGGGATTAAACCGACACGGATTTGTTAAATCAACCTTCCTCTACGAGAAGTTTGGAAAATAGTTTTGTGGCGACATGGGATGAGTATGTTGAAAGTTATTTTTCTCTTTTATTCTGTGCCTTACTTGCGTCATATAATATGCAGACGGACCTCGAGGCAAAGTGCTTCTTCAACTTTAATAACATCCATCAGGATTGTAATCTCCCCTCAAAACCCGAATGCTCTGGGTGATTTCCAGGCCCAGGGGATATAGGTGGAATCCCATGTTAACCTGTCTCTCAAATTACAATGCAGTGGTTTATGCATTATTCTTCCATCCAAAGGTTGCGGTTTTGAATCCTTCCATGGTGGACTCATGCAACCTCAACAGAATCTTGTGATTCGAGTAGGCCAGTATGTTATCCATTCTCACTCTGGAACATATATATATATATATATATAAGTGGTTAATGTATATAAACATTGCACACACATCCAGTTTGTTTTATAATGTCGTTCAGTGAGGAAAATATGTCATTTCTGCTGGCCTGTCTTTTTTACACACTTGAGTTCCACTTGATGTGATTTACTACGCGAGACACAGTGTGGGTTTGAAGGGCTTTAGGTTATGAAAATGACATACATACATATATATATATATATATATATATATATATATATATATATATATATATATATATATATGAAGTCAAATGAGTTACGGACGTAGCTTCAGGATGATCTTTATTTGGAAAATCTTTCGAAGATCGTCCTGAAGCTACATCCGTAACTCATTTTACTTCTTCCGCTTATAATATGTTATGCAAATGAGGCACCCTACACGCAGTGTGGTGTTTCTGCTATTTCTCACAGTTACGTCGAATATATATATATATATATATTATATATATATTATATATATATATTTAAATGAGGTGCATATATACATATATGCAGTATTTATGTATATATATGTATATATAGTGGGGCAGATAAACAAATTTTTGAGAGGAATCGTGCAAATGATGATACAAGCATCAATTTTGGCACATTTGTTCTCCAGGGGATTCTAATCAAATCTGCCTGATTGGCCATTTGAAAATCCAAATTTTGAAAAATTTGAAAAAAAAAAAACTTCAAAAAAGTCAGATCACGAATCAATGTTGGATGCTGGCTGAGATTGGTGAATGTTTCAGAAACATCATCAAAGACGTTCCAAGTCTGCCATGCAGTTTACTTCCCTTTACCGTGGAAGGCAGACACGACGTCACATCCAGTGAACGCATGGAAGTATGGGATCCCTCGAGCTTTCTCAGGCCCTATTGCAGAAACTACCTCATGGACTGGAATCCATCGCGCCTTGGCTCCTTGGCCAAAGGCAATCCACATGTTCTCAAGACCTAGTTCCTGTAAGGATGGCAGTACAGATATTGCTATGACTAGTACGTCCGTGTCATTAGCCTTAATGATAATGGACTTGCTACCATCCGTCATTGCATCCCTGGAGTGTACAATATTCGAGTGTCAGCGTCTTCATGACAATATGGAGACACAGCACCAGTGACTTCCTTGTGTTGCTAATGGCATCTTCTCCTTTTGTGACAATGACTGTGCTTGTCGTCTGTGCTTCACACATCTTTTCCGCAAGGAAGTGAAACAGCTCAGTCTTGTTGCTGTCATCTCGAAGAAAGCTTCTCCAGTTACTTGGGGTCTTACTGGTTCCTGTCACTCTTCTTCTGATTCCTTGCCCCCTTTTCGACCTTGCCTCGGACTTCAGACTTGACTTATTGTACACATAAAACACTACGTCCACCCTCTCGTACCTGGCACCATAGGATTCCACCTTGGGATGATGTCTTCTTTAGCATAGTCATCAAATATCTTTGAAGTGCGTGGAGGTAGGGCATTGATAAGTGCTGAGCCATCAATGATGACTGCATCTCCCCTTGGTTCTCTGTCTGGGATGTTCACTTGCGCTTCAAGAATTTCAGCCAGCTGTGACTTCAAATTTTTTTGAAGTTTTTTTTTTCTTCAAATTTTCAAAATTTGGATTTCAAATGGCCAATCGGGCAGATTTGATCAGAAAGCCCTGCAGAACAGAATATGCAAATTTGATGCTTGTATCATAATTTGCACGATTTTTCTACTATCTACTACACTAATAATGAGGTGGCTATGCACAAACATCAAGGGAATGAATGAACAGGATAAGAGGAAAGGAAGGAGGGGAGGAAACACTAAAACTAGCAAGTAAGAAGATTGGGTTACGAAGGGTTAATGGGGGTAATAAAGATCATGGGTCAGAATTGGGGAGGACAAGATGTGGTGATACACTGCTTGCTTGAAGCCCTGGAAGGAAGAGTGAGACAGAACAATCTCTGAAAGGTGGTTCCATAGATGGGAGAAGCATGGAATAAAAGAGTTGGAGTTTACACTCAGCCTGGATTTTGGAAATTGAAACATGAGGGGGTTACTGGAAGAACACGTGCATCATGGAGATGCTGAGGAAGGTTAAAGCACTGAACAGAGCAGAGGGAGCAATGTTGGAGAATAGACAGGAGAAAACAAAGGGCCCACCGACCTGTCTGTGCTTCAGCTTCATCTTGGGAGATTCCAATAATTATCCAGGACACGTGATGCGAAAAGTTAGGTTAAGCATCAACGACGGTAAACTTCGGAATTATTTTTTTCTACAACCTTTAAAATCTTTATTTTATTTCAATTCAATTATATAGTTGATCATTGTAGAACACAATTCGCCTTATTGACGCTTTCAAACCCCTTCCGTTGAGCAATACTTGGACAAAAATATTACATTTTACATCATTCGGCCAATCAAAATTGCTGCTCCTAGACCCCGCCCATGTCCATTTTTCTGAAGACTGCGCAGGGCAAGATGCTCTATTCCAGTTTTTTGAGCTCTAGATTCCGCATAATCCAGGAAAAACAGATGTGATGCTGGGGCATCAGCCCGTAGGAGAGCATACTCCACTGAGCTAGTGACAAAGCTCTTGTAGACTGAGTACCGGTAGTTCTGATTTTCCAAGGAAAGACTTGGATCGAAGTTGGATGCCTGGTCTGCAGTTGGCTTTGGGTGGCAGTCTTTTGTTGTTTTCTTTCTTTTCAGGAACGACTCTCACGGAAGGAAAGACCACAAGAGAGGAGCTTGATCTGAACATCCTTTACCTGCATCTGAATGCTCTTCCATAATGCTAGCACAGGTGTAGACGCATGAAATATAAATAGAGGAACTACAGGCGCATGCATTTGATTAAATCGTTACAGTTGAAAACTGTATCATACAATCGACGCAGGAGAATCATAACCATGAATAAGCACATTGTACGTGAAATTACCTCATTTATGCAGCTAACTGCCTTATGTGGTAACTTACATCCAGAATTTACTGAAAGAGCATAATAATATCATTAGCGAAATGAAGTGAACGGGAGGATAGAGGAAGGTGAGAAAACAGTGCGAAGCGAAAAAGAGAGATGTGCCATCGGGTGTAGCTCATGGTATGAAAGAAAATTTGCATCAATCAGTGGGTAAAAAGGAACAGAGAACGGGTGCGGAGACCGATGCCACCGCATGCTTCCCAGGACGAGCAAAATACGGCTGCTGTGAAATAAGGCCTCGGTTAATGCGTGCAGCAAAGACCATTTTCATTCATAATGCCTTACGTTTCACGACTCCAATGCCTAAATCACAATAAAAAGCAGGATGCAATGTTACCTTTGCAAGATGTGGCACGGAACATAGGTGGGCAATGCTGGGAGTGTCATAACAAAAGTTAGATATTATGGAAAGAAAAAAAAATCACTCAGAGCACCAAGGAAGAAAAAAAAGAAGAAAACGTATGAATGCTACAATGAATCAAAGCAGTTGTATGCATTAAAGGGGCAAAAAGAAAATGAACAAGCCGAATGAAAATGAAACCAATGGATGAGCTGCAGGTGCGTGGGATGGTGGAACACCTTCGTGGCTTGTGAAGCCCCGGGAATTACTGAGCTTGTGGAGCAGAGTGCTAGCATGCTGTGCCGGCAATGGGACTCACATACAAAATGGTGAGAAATAAATGTGTCAGCTTTGGCCATTTTCCACTCTTACTCCGTATTTACAATGAGCTCTCTTTTAAACTCACCTTCTCCTGCCTCTTCTGCTCTTGTCAATCTCTCCGAGAGACGTTGATTGCCTTTTTGTCTTGCTGTTTACACGTGCATTGTCTTTTTTGTACTCCACCCTGTACGTCCGGAGTGGCCCGTCGCGATGGCGTACAAAGTGACAGCATGGAGTTGGGTGCGTTCGAGTAGCACAGGTGCTATGTTTCAGGGAGCGATCTTGGGCAGCTCATTAGTGGTGTGCTTTGGACAGGAGATTTGATTAAAAAGAATAATTCCATATTAAACTGTGTCAGATGATAGTTTGGTCCAGTGGAAAAAAAAATTGACATTAGTTTACCGGGGGGGGGGGGGGTTCAACAGAAATATATAACATTAACAGGTAGGCTGTAATAAAACACAAATGAAAGAAATCAGATAAAGGAAGAACGGAAGAGGAAGAGGCACCTTGGGATTTAATTAAACGCCGTTAAACCGAACTCTGCCGTAACGATTCATCTCTCGCCGAATTGAATAAACATCATTTTGCCGAAAAGCGCCTGAATTATTGAAATGAAATATGAAATATTAACGCTCAAGCACAGGGAAATGCGGTTGGGATAAACCCCACTGTTGCATATTTGATGGCAATGGCTTTGGGGCTGAGAACCGGAGGTTTAACCTTTGGGAATGCAGGCCGTTTTGAAAAACGTCTGTTTGATTTCAGCGTTTGTTTATTTGATATTCTCTATTTGAGAGACTGGTGGAGAGAGTTGAAGGCAGAGGAGGCGGGGGAATGTGATGGGTATAAAAGGACGGAGGACGTGGGGGAGGAGATGCAGGGTGTGAGCTAGACTGAGAGCGATCACCAACCACAACTTGCTGTTTCTCCCTCTCCACGGCTAATCTTACCTCCAATCTTCATGATCACGTGAGAAATGTATGGAACAGAAGCAGATTATTGAACTCTCCGTTCCATCACTGCACCCACCGTGAACCCCGCAAACAGGAAGCCTCCGGCTGAAGACCCGACTGTGACTGCCAGGACGAGGTCGCCGTATTACCTCTACCAACCGTATCAGATACGCTGGCAAACTGAGACACTAACTGTCTGAGAGATCCAGTGAACATAAATAAAAAAGTGAGACCGGACCCCATTCATGGCCTTGAGATTCACAAACTAGTTCCCTAAGCGAAACGCAAAATCCAACGAGCGGGTCTAACTAACGGTTATAATAGACAAGAAGCCTAAAATGGCAAAGATTTCAACTTGATTTCCTGTGTTCGTTTACATCTCATAAATCTATCAGATACTGTTTCTGCTGACAGCAGAAACAGGAGATAACTTTCAATTTGCATTAGATAGGTACCAAGTAGCAGTGGGGATGCAGGGATACAAGGAAACACAAGGAAATCAGACACAGGTAGAGGCCATTCAGCCCATCATGCCTGCACCACATCAACACCACACTCATTTATCAACACAAGATCCAAAGAAGAAAATGCAAAATGTTTTTTGGTTTTCTCTTCTCCTCAGGGGAGGGGGCATGGGCTTGGTTAAAAAAACACACAACATCAACCACACAACACCCCTTGATGAGACCCCCACCAACAGCATTCCGAACACATGCACACAATCACCCATCGATGCTCAAGCTACCTAAAAGTCTTGCCAACATCCCTATACCCCTCAATCTCCATAACTTCCACCAATTTGGAGAAGTGAAAAAACTTGGATATGTGCAGGATTGTGCAAGCTTGATGGGTCTAATGGCCTTCTCTTGCATTAAAGTTCCCTGTAACTCCTTGTGTCCTTCATGTAAGGCAATCCTCAAGCTCCCTCATTGGGTAGTAAAGCAGGGAGTGGGGGGCAGGGAGTTGGGGTGGGGGGTGTGGGGAGGGGGAGTTACATACAACTGCCTGACAAACCGACGAGCAACCGAGTAAACAACACACTTTGGATGAATCCATGGAAGCCCCACTCTCAGTCTGGGAAATCAGTGGATTGAATCCTGACCGAGTCATACTTTAAAAATCATATGGCTTGCTTCCTTGCTTGATGCTCAGCATTTAAAAAGGATAAGGTATGGACAAACAACCATATGTTGGCAACTATTGCACAGGCTTGATGGGCCTAACTGTGTCCTTAATGGTCTCCTCCAGTGTTGAAGTTCCTTGGTTC
>CM068959.1:90902931-90912942 GCA_035128595.1 Eptatretus atami
TCTGCGCATGTGTGATCATGACAAATTCAGAATAAAAGTACTGATAAACTACAGGTTTGTTTTCCAATTCATGTTCCGATTCGTGTTCAAAATATAACATTCCATTGAAATTATGTTGTTGTTGTTTTATCATAAAATGACGTTTGTAGACACACGGACAGACAAAGACAGACGTGAACCACTTGCTTAACCCCACTTCTCACTTTGCGTGCGTGGGGTAAAACATCTTCTTTCTCAACAATCCTCTTGAGAAAGTTCAGTCACTCAATCTCCTGGGTCTCACTATCAGCCATTATCTTTCTTGGGGAAAATACATTTCAAAGTCGCTGACTGGACATCCTGTATTGTACAAAGTCCTTCCTTGGCACACCTGAACTCCTGTCCACCTACAAGGTCTTCAACCACATCTTGATGGAGCACAGCTCTCCCCTTGTGGCTGGTATCCCTGCCTCACACCTTGCTGAGCTTGACGCTGTGGAAACCAAGGCCTTTAAGATTATTGGAATGTCCCATGATGAAGCTGAGTCGATGGGTCTATCACTTTTGCATCGCAGACTGGTCGGTGTTCTCTCTGTCTTCTACTACCTCCTTTCTGATCTTGCACCCTTTGCTCTTTCCATGCTTTGCTCCCCACTCCCCACCCAAGTTTCTCGCATGGCGGATGCGGTCCACTGCATGCAACCTGCAGAAACATCTGTTGCAACTCCCAAAATGAAGAATCACTGCTCATCACCACGAATTTATTGCTCTGTTTTTCCCACCTGCGGAACCAACTTCCACATTCTCTTCAATCTCAGTCTTACAAGTCTTCAAGAAAGCTGTTCACCACCATTTCAGATCATCCCCCATCCAAAACCATGATCTTATTTTACCCCTGTTAACCCTTTCTCCGACCCTATGGGCCCCCGACCCCCAAGCCCACTTACATCCGAAGGTCCAGTTTTTCCTTTGTGAGTGTTTGCTTCTGTATCCAGCTTGTCGTCTTGTTCCGTTTGGGACTAATCATTGCACTCTGCACATCAATGAGCAGTAAAAAAACAAATAAGGAAATTTCAAAGCAATTTACACCCTGAAGCAAAACTTCTTGATTTTTATATTCTCTATTCCCCTTTTATGCTATGGTTAATCCTGGAAGGGCATTACCACTGCAAATGCAAAGCAAGTACAGTACTGTACTATAATTTCATATTTCAAAAGCTAAACGATTTACACACACCTCAATTCACCAATACAAGGGCGAGACTGAATTCTGGCTAAAGATTCTAAAGCTCTCTAGATTATTGGAATCTTCAACGATGAGTCTGGAGCACAACGCCTATTGCTCTCACAATGCAGGCAGGTCGGTGGCCTCTGTTATTTTTTTTATCACCACACCTCCAATCTATCCCTATCTGCTCTCTCTCTCTCTCTCTCTCTGTCCTCAAACACTCCCCTGCTCCTCTAGGATACATGTGTTCTTCCAGTTATTCCCTGTTCCCCTTTTCACTCATTATACAAAGGTCTATGCTCATGAAGGAGCTGAATGATGAAGGGCAGCAGGTTTACAAAAAGGTATGGGGACGTAGGGGGTGGAGGGTGATGGAATCCACAAGCAATAATAACATAAAAACAAGTCACAATATAGCCTTGGAGAGGAAAATAATGTGAAAGAATAAGCTTGGGTAGAAGAGATCATGGCCATGCATGGGTTGAGCACATGAGGTAGTGAAAGGGAGACTGAAGTGTAGCCCACGAGCCAACGTACATGGGGAGAAAATATCCTCAATCAGGAAAATAAGAGGATGAATGAATGCAGGTGAGCAAGCAGCTTGGGCTTTGGTAGGGTGAGCAGGTGAAGGTTTCTTATGCATGGAACCTGGGGTGGCTTGAGAGGGAGCAGAGTTAGGAGAGGGCTCGAGGAGCAAGGCCAGGTGTAAGCTTGTATAAAACAGAGAGACCACAAACTTTCTGCCAGTGGGGAAGTGGCAGTCCTTGGGAATCCATCTCCTATTCTATTGGTTAAAATCCCCAAATCAACAGCTCCACGCTTTTGTTCATCTTTTCTCCTGTTTGAGTAACTGTCTTCCGGAGACGGTTCCATTGCGCTCATCTCTCCAAGGCTTTAACCAAGCATTACACAACCTTCTCATGGTCATCCAACATCCCCAATCATGATCTTTTCTTCCTACATTAACCCTACCTAACCGAACCATCTTACTTACACGTTTCTATTTACTCACCTATTGTCATTTTTAACTGTTCGTTCTTTCCCTTTCTTATGTTGCCAACTGTGGCTCCACCGTCCCAGTTTCAGTGCAATGTCTTTTTACCCTCTGTCGGCTCTTTCTTCCATGAGCCTCGATTTTGTATTAAAAAAAATGAAGGTCCAAGTTCCGGATAAATCGCAGAAATGCCAAACCTTGATGTTTAAACAATTAACAAATTAAAATATATATATATATATAAATATATATATATATATATTATATATATATATATATAATATATTATATATAATATAGTGTTACGGCTGTGGAAATTCGCAAACCACCATTCAGGGCCCGTAGGTGAGATAACTCTAAGTACATGTGTAGTTAGCCCCAAACCCGTTGTTTAGGGGAATTTATGTGATTCATTCGGGCTGCGACGCTTTGAGATAGCCGTTTTTCTGTTCTATCTTTATTTTGAACCAACCACGTCTGAACCGCAACCACCTTAACCACCACGCCAGCCATCGTCACAAACTGCAACCACGCTCCAACCCTCGGACAACAACAACAACGCCAACAGCCACGACCTCACCCCCACAACTCGCTCCCACATCATCGCATCATGCATTCCCAAACGGCACCATGACCATCAAACACCACCAAAACCCTCCACCACCCGCACCTCTCTCCTTCTACGGCCATTCCGCACCACCTGTGAACCTGAGCGTCGGGCTGTCTTGGGCTCGTTCAAGATACGCACCGAGCCGCGAGTGCAAATAGCGGCCTTTCCGAGGGAGAATTCGGATCAGGGACGCTACACGCCCACTTCTGATCCGTCCAATTAGCAAGCGCGGAGCGGCTTGGCCCGCCTCCAGGCGCGTCTGTGTGAAATCCATATATGCAAATTCTAGGATCAGGGGAGGTTCACGCCCACTTTTCCTCCGTCCAATTGGCGAGCGTGGCTCCGCCCCCGAGGTCATCCTGATCCGGAAATTTGCATATTGTTTTCTCCTGCCGGCCTATAAAACGGCGAGCGCAAGGCGAATAGAGAGAGTCAGTTTTTGGTTGGAGAGCAGTGTGTGGCAGCAGCAGAGTGTGGCAGCGGCAGAGTGTGGCAGAGAGTGGAGTCGGGTGGCGAAGGCATCGAGTTGGGTTCTGCAGTCGGCTGAGGAGAGTTGTGGGAAGAGGCCAAGGAGCTCGGGTCCGAGGCCAGAAGGACGGCGGTCGCGACGAGGTCGCGTGGGAAGATCGCTCGTCGCGGGACCCAAGCAGCCAGCCATTCTCCCTCCCCCAGGGCATCAACAATTCCCCTTTCCCCCGCGCTGAGATAGTGCAACAAGGGGGCCCCGTTCCCACCCCACTCCAAACGTCGTGCCAACGAAACCCGCCAAGGAGTACGGAGTCGGGGCACAGCCACGCGGCCACATCTGCGGCTCGTCCGCAACGCGTCACGAGGACGCGGGTAGGACCCCCCCCCGGTCTCGCGGGCCTGGCCGCTCCTTCAGGTCCCGCGCACATATTGGCCTATAGGCCCGTCTGCCCCTTGTCTTTGAGGGTGGCCTTTTCTTTTGCTTTCGAATGAATGTTGTTGGCGCGTCTGTAAAGTAGAACTGTATAAGTGTTGCCGTGTGTGCGCGTAGTCGGTAGTAGATCTGCGTCGTTGTTGCTTTTGTTTTAACTGCTATATGTGCATTCTGACTATGGCTGTATATGTGTGCTTTCCGTGTGCCAGATAATAAATGTGCTTTGTGTGAACTGTTTTCCCGTTTTGCTTCGTCTTTTCTCTTGACTTCTCCATGCTGCTTCACGTAAAGGGTTCGTAGCGGGTGCAAGATCCCGGTAATTAATCTGAACCGTCGAGGTCGACGATAACACCGCTCGGTTATCCCGATAGTACGGAACGGCCGCCCAAGGGCTCGTGTCCGGAGTCGACCTGCGGCGAGGTACGATCGCCCGGTTTACCATCCGCGTGGGTACTTAGGTAGGTCGAGTTTGGCGAACAACCCTATCCTACGCGGGTGGCCGATTGGCACGATTGTGTGAGGTCGAAAGGCCCACCCGTGACTGGCTCCGGGCGATAGTTCCCGGAGGGTCACGACTGAATTGTCCGTCCGGTGGGCGACGCGGTCGCGATTTGAGTCGAGCGGCCGATCGCACGCCGGCAGGCGCGAATTCGCAACAATATATATATTATATATATATATATATAATATATATATATATATATATTATATATATATTATATATAATTACATTGGGAAAGGTGTTTTGAAGACAGGAATGCCCCATGAGTTTATTTCTGAAATGTTTTATGTGTTTATCTGTCACACTGTCAAGCCCAAGATCATAAGCCTCAATGCTGTAAAAACAATACTAACTAGAATGGCACTCGGTAGAGCGCATACCTCCACCAGGCTGAACAGTTTACGTTTTGGATCCCACTGAGAGGCCAGATCTGGATTCAGACCTGAACCAAAATCGAATTGGCTTGTTCTTGTCACCAACCCAACTCATCCACTAAGTTGTGTCATAACTCATCCACAACTTTTTGAAATATCATGCTATATATCGTTTTTGGCCCCCATCTCTCAATGGTGAAGAATCACTTTAAAAATTAAAAAAATTCTCCTTTCTGGATCCGGATTCAGATTGTCACCAAAATTGAATCGGTTCGTCCTTGTCACACACCCAATGTGTCCACCAAGTTTCATCCGAATCCGTGCACAACTTTTTGAGATATCGTGCTATATATTACCGTTTTTGGCCCAATCTCTCAATGGTGAAGAATCACTTCAAAAATTATTGTAGCCAGAGCCGGATCCGGATCTTCACCAAAATCTAATCAGTTCGTCCTTGTTACACAACCAACTTGTCCACAAAATTTCGACCATAGCCGTCCACAACTTTTTGAGATATCCTGCACGCAAACAAACAGACATGGGTGAAAACAACCTCCGTCCACCTTCGGTGGCGGAGGTAATGAAAATCAAACAGATCTAAAGAAACAAAAATATTAATATGACAATAGTTGTCCATAATCTGAGCCCCTACAAGATTGTTTGTGGAGTGATGACATCAGTGGTGCCCAAAAATAGAAAACAGTTCAACAGCTATCCAAGAATGTGTGGTGTTCAGCATGTTTAAGAGAGACTTGTGCAGTAAGCTTCCAAGAATATAACAGGTTATCAGGCGGAAAAGCTCGTCAACATGGTGTTAGGGCGATTTATGTACAACTAGGGTGTTTGATATTGATTTTTGAAACAAAAACTACATTATTTTAATTGACAAATATCAAATATATTAATTCAAAACAATATTAATTGGATAAAAGAAAGTATTGCCATTTTAAGACGTTGGTTGGTTGTACCTTTAATGCTGAAAGAGCCATTTTGAAATATAAAGAACACGTCACCGCTCACCCTTTGATAACACATCAGAGTGAAGACCGGATTACAAACATCATCATAATTTTTTTTTTAAGCAGTAGTGGGTAAATGCATCATAAGCATGCTTATCATTTAGATCGATATCAATTAGTGGAACCTTGGTTGGGCTTGAACTCACATGGGTCTTCCACCTATCTTGACTGTGGATGTGTTATGTGAACTCATACTCATAACCAGAATGCATTTTCCTGGAATCCTCACCATCATGGCGAAGAATTACAAACACATAAATAATAAATAAAAAAAAACACTTACTGAGTCGAAGAAGTGGCAATCTTGTAAAGTGAGCCAGATAAAATGGAGGAAGCTCACAGCGTTGTTTCACCATAAAGTCAAGGGATTAAAGTACTGCAACAACAATGATAAATCATTACACTGGAAGAAGAAATAATGAAGTTGAAGACACACATGAATTACCTTGTTTACATGTCAAGTTACGTCGACGATTTTTTCAATTTCGCAAGTCAATTTTTAGACTAGTACCAGCCGAATGACAGTACAAGAGAAATGTCCATTTTTTTTTTTCATCAAAGTATGGTGACCTTGTGTTTCCTCTCGTCTATTCACTCAATGGTCTTGGTGGTGTGGAATAAAAGTCTTTATTAAATATTGAGGTGCTGTGTGACACCTGAAATAAATGATAATGTCTTGCATGGAAAGGGTACCTCGAGCTCATTGTGTCATTAGATGAGCTGTGGGACCTCTCAGTATCTGCAACACCCATTGGTTCTCTGATAGTGTAGTAGATAGTAGAAAAATCGTGAAAATTATGATACAAGCATGCAAAATTTTGCATTTCCTGTTCTGCAGGGCTTTCTGATCAAATCTGCCCGATTGGCCATTTGAAAATCCAAATTTTGAAAATTTTGACAAAAAAAAAAAACTTCAAAAAATTGAAGTCACAGCTGGCTGAAATTTGAAGCGCAAGTGAACATCCCAGCAAGAGAACCAAGGGAGATGCAGTCATCATTGATGGCTCAGCACTAATCAATGCCGTACCTCCACGCACTTCAAAGATATTTGATGACTATGCTAAAGAAGACATCATCCCAAAGGTGGAATCCTATGGTGCCAGGTACGAGAGGGTGGACGTAGTGTTTGATGTGTACAAGAAGTAAAGTCTGAAGTCCAAGGCAAGGTCGAAAAGGGGCAAGGAATCAGAAGAAGAGTGACAGGAACCAGTAAGACCCAAGTAACTGGGAGAGCTTTCTTCGAGATGACAGCAACAAGACTGAGCGTTTCACTTCCTTGCGGAAAAGATGTGTGAAGCACAGTCATTGTCACAAAAGGAGAAGATGCCATTAGCAACACAAGGAAGTCACTGGATGCTGTGTCTCCATGTTGTCATGAAGAAGCTGACACTCAAATATTTGTACACGCAAGACGGATGGTAGCAAGTCCATTATCATTAAGGCTAATGACACGGACATCTAGTCATAGCAATATCTGTACTGCATCCTTACAGGAACTAGGTCTTGAGAACATGTGGATTGCCTTTGGCCAAGGAGCCAAGGCGCGATGGATTCCAGTCCATGAGGTAGTTTCTGCAATAGGGCCTGAGAAAGCTAGAGGGATCCCATACTTCCATGCGTTCACTGGATGTGCGTCGTGTCTGCCTTCCGCGGTAAAGGGAAGAACTGCATGGCAGACTTGGAACGTCTTTGATGATGTTTCTGAACATTCACCAATCTCAGCCAGCATCCAACATTGATTCGTGATCTTGACTTTTTTGAAGTTTTTTTTTTTTCAAAATTTTCAAAATTTGGATTTCAAATGGCCAATCAGGCAGATTTATTAGAATCCCCTGGAGAACAAATGTGCCAAATTTGATGCTTGTATCAATGTATTTGCACGATTCCTCTCAAAAATTGCTGTTATCTGCCCCACTATGAAAAGACTTCACAGATTGGCCAATAATATTCACACGAGTTTCTTTCTTACCACGACCTGATTTCCACTATTTGCTAATGTAAATTAAAATTAACTTTTTCGACAACTATCAACTACATCTTACCTAAATATACTTACAGGGTGAGTCAATGAAAGGTTAACCACTTCAAAACTTTATGAACCAAAAGCATTGAGTAATAAAACAAATAATTAAGTCGAAAAATGAAAAACAAATCATGGAGAAATGAAACTCATGATGCGTTAATGTGTTTATAGTTGAGGTGTTCGATGTGAGCACCCCCCACGCACACAACATGCATTCACACGAATTGCAAACTTTTCAATGATGTTTCTGCAAGTTTTAATGGTTACTGTCTGCACATAAGCCTCAACTGCTGCCTTCAGATCAGGTTCAGATCTGGGGTGTTCCTTGTAGACGTTATCCTTACAAGCTCCCCAGAGGAAAACATCCAGCGGATTGAGGTCGGGGCTGTGTGAAGACCATTCATTTTTCCATACGCTAACTGAGAGCTCGTTGTCCGAATTTTTGACGCAGAAAGGCATTCAAGTCAATTGTTTCAAGTCTTCGTAAAATGCGTATCGACAATAGACCGGTATCGTTCTTGATTGATTGTAACCGTTCTTGGCTTCATACCAATACGGCCAAAACACACCTCTGTAGCTGACAGCCACAAAAGTAGTGACTTTCCGACCCTTAAGCGACTTCTCTTCAACCTCATCTGGGCATTGACTTCCCCAGAAAATGTTGTTGTGTGAATTGACAGCAACATTGATGTGAAAGTGTGCCTCGTCACTAAATCACACATCGCGAATCCAGTTTGGGTTTCCCTCCATCTTCTGCAGCAGCATCTCACATAAAGCGACTCATGCTGCTTTATCCCCATCGGTCAATGTATGGGCTGTTGTGATGTGGTAAGGGAAGGGGTTTAAATCTTGTTTCATTATTCTTCTGATACTGCTGGAAGTGAGACCCAGTTCAGCCAAACTTTGTCGATGTGATTTCTTCGGACTTTGCATGACTGACTCACGAACTCGTTCCATGTTTTCTTCACACCGTACACTTCTTGGGTGACCGGACCTTCCGTTGTTAATGTTGGGAATCATCCCTTCACTTTTGAACTTTTTAACAAGTTTCCAAATGGCTGGCTTGCTTGGCTTGTTTCTGCGATGCACTCCATGTTCAGTACAGAACCTCGTCTGGACGGAAGCAATTGATTTGGTCTCAAAATACCACTGGACAATGTTTACTCTTTGCTCCGTAGAAAACATCAAATTTTCCGCAGAATGCTTTAGTTATGCTTGAATGACTTCTCCAAAGATCATTGATCACTCCTGAAAAACAACAAAAGAATTAAGGTAATGACTAAAAGTACAAAGGTCATTTGAAGTTTAACCTTCTTATTGACACACCCTGGTATTTTGTCGTTCAGTTTAGTTTGGGACGGAATCGGAAATTGGTTAAAAAATAATAATTATAAAATGGCCCCAAACTAGTAACTTTTTCCCAGGTCTCAGGGTGTCCAAGGTTCGGCCCTGGTGCATACATTTCAATCCAGCAAAGACACAAGAAACCTGTCATGGGCGGGACAAAAAGGAATGGAAGTCAGATAAAGACTTCAAGGGTTGGTCAAAGCCAGTCCAGATGGACCAGAATACACTTAATGTATTCCATGTTGCATGTCAGTCAAAGTAGCGGCATCTGGTCGCTTCAATCCTCCAGACACTTTGAAATTGGCACTCACAAGAGCAACATATCAAAGTACAAACAACATGTCTTTGGAGACGAGTCTCTTTGCACTTCCAGCGCCAAGAGAAGAACATCGATGAAACACAAGTAACTGAATGTGAAATTGTATTTTGCAATTAATGGCGGAACACAAGTTGCCGACAAATGATGCTGATCACTTCTCAGATCTCGTGAAAAACATGTTTGTTGATTCAAAAGACTTTCCTTGCAAAACGACAAAGATGACTCAGATTGTAAAAAAAAATAAAAAAAATACATGTCTTGCTGTTGTAGCGATCAAGCTAGTTGATGAGAAATGTAAGTCGACACCATTTTCTTTGATGATCGATGAGAGCAACGACAAGAACACCTCCAAAAGAGTGTGATTCGTGTGTGTGTGTGTGTTTTTGATGAGAAAACTGGCACCAAAACTAGAATGCTGAATCTGCCAGTTCTGGGCAGTGGAACAGCTTTAGAGATCTTCACTGCTGTTGAGTCCACCATTGAGGAAGCATTTATTTTCTAAGTTTCTTCTTGTTCGTTTATTGATATTATTACCCCACACATGTGAAGCGAAAAGCAGGGTTAAGCAATTGGTTCATGGCTGTCTATCTGTCAATCTCATCAATTTATGATCGAGGAACAACTTTTTTTAAATCAAATGCTATATTTTGAACACCAATCGGAACATGAATAGGAAGACAAGTTTGCCGTTTAACCATATTTTGGCTCTGAATTT
>CM068959.1:90938319-90952360 GCA_035128595.1 Eptatretus atami
ACTTCTTCTGTAAATTTTATATTTTATCATTAACTTCATGATCATCTATTATGCTTTCGGTTTACCTCCTGTTTCTCTCTTCTACCTCCCTCTCCCCAACTCCCCATCTCTCCCACTCTTGTCTACAGTTTTTGACGATGGCCATGCTCTCTTCTCTTCTCATTTCGTCTTTCTCTATCATTGATGTAAGCTTTTCCAAACCCATATTGTCATTGTGCAATCTATTTTTTGGTAGAATTCCTCGTTACCTGATTGCACAGATCTCTCGCAAACTCAAAAGATATCTCTTTGTGTTTCCTCTTATCAATTCTCACTCATTCCCTCACCACATTTTCGTTTCTCCCTTACAGGCAGACCGACATTCTTCTCCAGAAATTATTCTTTCCTCTGCACTGCCTCAGCTGCTGTCACCTTCACCATACTTTCTATCCTTTCTCTGTGCCTGCGCAGGAGGGAGAGCAATATCTAACCATCTCCAATAAATCTGCTTCTTTACAATGATGGGAGTTGCACATCGAAAGCAACGGAGAAAGCGCTGCAGAGCGGAACGAGGTGAGAGATTGTGAGACACAAGAGAAACAAACGATGACACAATTTACGTGGGTTTTATGCAGAATTTTCATGTTTTGTGCACAAGGCACAGAGCAAATATTCCCCTGCCAGACGAGGATAATTTGATAAAAGAGACAGCCATTGTGGTTTGGGATTGGCTGGACATTTTACCTGAGTGCTTCATTGACTAGGCCTCTAGCTCAGTGGTTGATTGAATAATTAAATGTTCGAGTGAAGAAAAGGTACTGTTGTCAGGAAGATTGATGACTGGAGAGATAAAAATGCACCGCAGACTCATAAAGGATTCTGGAAATAAACAACAAGGCTCATGTCCAATGTTTCAACCACAGAGAATTATGGTCTTCATCCAGGACCGGGAAGTCAGGTGTTCTATACCAGACTAAGCAAAGGTTACTGTGCATGTTCATTCCGACTCAAACATCAAGTTCAAAAAACAAAAAGGAAATCCAACACCCACTGGAACCCTTGCCATCCTACAATGTAAAGGAACCACATTTTCTCAAAACAAAAGTCAATTTCTGGTACAGGCCGTGTCGGACCTTAAAATATAGAACATTGGCATCCTTAATAAGTCATCGCATGTAAGGTAACGGTGTTGGTTACAAGGTCGATGGCATGGCGATACTTTGCGCACTGTCAGAACCCTTGGCCCTCAGTCGAAGGATCAGCTCAGCCTTTAGATTTCCACACAGTAAACCAAAGGCCTGGGCCACAAATCAAACATTTTGGACTTGTCGATTCCCCAATTAGTCCAACTAATTGATTGTGCACTCTCACTGTAGTCTGTCTGCGTTGTGTTTTAGCAGTGTGTTTATTTGTCTTTACACAATCGAGGCTCATGGAAGAGTGCAGTGATGGAGGGTATGACAGTAGGGAGATGGTTGAATACAACAAGAAAAGAAATGGACAAAGAGGAGAGAAAGGAAGTGAATAGGTAATACTCTAACTTGCTAGTATGAGGGTTTGTTTTAGTGTGGTTCTTCTTCTTGCATTTGGCAGCTTGGCTGCTGGGTAGCTATCCTTTTGTAGGGGCACAACTATGCCGCCGATGCTGTGCCCCTATACCAGTACACTGGTACTCATTGCGCCAACCTCAGAAGGATGACAGGCTGAGTCAACCACACCTGATGTTAATTCAGTGGCCAATGGGGCTCAAACTCAGGACCCTAAGATCCCAAGCCAGCCACCCAAACCACTAAGCCAACACCAGGCTTGTCAGTTGCAGTTAATGTGGTTGTAGGTGCAAGTACATCAGAGAGCCTGTTTTTGAATCTCGAAAGCACGCGCGTACATCTTCCGAATTTTAGTCCATGTTTATAATGACGTAAACCAATCATATGGCTGAATTAAATCTCCCACCACCTTGGTATTAAATTGTACTCCTTGGCATATAGCCTGGGGATTGAAAAAGAAACATACCTAGATACACAAAAATAGATACAGCAGGGGACATTAGATGACAGCAGGAAATATAAAGTATGCAAATAGGAAATAATTTCCACTCAAATGAGTTCTGAAAGGTCAGGAGTCTGCAGGGGGCACAGATTGTATTCCAGCAGCAAAAAAGCACTCATTTTATTCAAATTGAACTTACCATGATGTGTTTATCTGTCTCTTTCAGCCTTCTGTTATTTTATATCTCTTTGTCTGTCTGTCTTTTCTGTGGCTCATTCTTCGCCAGCAAGAGTAGGTATGTTATTTACAAATCCACAGAGAATGTTTCCTTTTATTTTCCAAGCACCTGTAGAGACAAGATAAGCACCTCAGCACCACATGGCTACTACGGTCCGGATGACATTCTCGAACTCCTTCATTTTTCCTTATCCTCTCCAACCCAACCGTTCAAATTTACTTATAAACAATTGCCTGAGTTGTCACGTGAACACATTGTGGTGAGCTAAAGGGATTCAGAATTAAGGAGTGCGTGTGTACGATGTACATTGTGTTGTCTTTAACTACGAAATAAAGACTGTTTATTCACCTTTAAATAGTTTTTATGCTGTAAGCCGCTACAAATCTTCTCTTTGTCCACTTGTCTAAGTGTTTTGTCTGTATTTGGCTTCTTCCCATTATTCAGATGAAAGCAGTGAAAAAAGCAAGGTTGAGGAAGAACCACCATTCGCATGACTTCATCACTGGTGGTATAAGTGTGAACACTGCAGAATGCAGATCAAAGATTATTCTATCCAGCTAGGGGAAGTGAATTGAACGGACACTTGATTAACTTCATCTCACAATGAGATCATACCCTGCACAGCACAAGGGAATCTGAGTGAGATCATCAGAAAGCCTCTCGACTCGTCCTGGTCAATCATGGTCCGCCCTGAAGTGCCCTCCCTGCTGAATTTTGAGAGAGATAAAGAAAGATAGAGTTTGTGGAGGTAAACTTCTGAAGCTGAGAACACTGCTTCCTGGAGCTGCTGCTAGTGTTTTGGGATGCTTAGTTGACGGAGGGACCCATGCTTACAAGGATTGAGACAGCTCCGGTTTCAAGCCGCGACATTCCTACGGGTGGTGCTGAGGCCGGTGACTCGGTTCTTTCCTGAATCAGCCATTCAGGTATGCTGTTGACATGCTGGGACAATTTGTTGTGGATGTCTTTACCTTTACCTACAAGTGCACTCTGGCTGTGGCGACCATAGGACGTTGGCAAAACCGTGACATTAAACACCAAACTCCCCGCTCTAGTTCCTCACTGATGTTGCATTCATTTAGTGCCTTCTAGCCTGTTTATATTGCCAAACCATGAAAGACAGGAGCTCTGACAAATTTACAATTTCCTTTTTTGTCTGTGTTTGCATAGGTGCAACCAAGTTTTCACTAAGGAAGGGGTGGAGGCCATGCTGCCTGTCGAATAGCACAAATCACAACATCATAAGCACAGTACTGTAAGGGAAAAGGTCAATTTTCAGACATTAAATCCTTTGTACTATGGCTAAGTGGGAGTCCCAGCTCTTTGTACTATGGCCAAGGGGGAGTCCGAGGTCTCTGCTGCCCCCCTCCCCAACTCACCCCCAATCCAACCCACCCACTCTGTTGCACTGCTGTGAGTCTGTCAATGTGTTTATATTTTGTCTTTTGTGTGTTATAAGACATAATTAAACCGCTGCGCAGAAGTATCGTTCCTAATTTTCTGTTTTATCAATGAATCCTCACAACATATGCATCGCTGGGTTCAAAAGAACACCTGGGCAAACCTGAGGCAAAAAATGACTTGCAAATGATTAATTATGAAATAATTTATACATGAAAGATTGATCTGATGATGATGATGATGTGTATATAATTTATCATCAAGCCTGTGCTTTGATAAAGTTGTTTATTTCAGTATACTGGCCTGAATCATCACATTCAACGAGATATCTGCGATCACAAAGCGATCGCCAAGGGTAAGCCTCGCCCGACCTTGATAATCACCCGCAACTTACCCTTGGCCCGTGATACAATGATGGCCATAATTTTTTTTTTCGGAGCACCATATGACTGACCTTCAACATTTATGGATACAGTGTGGAGTAAGAAAATGTCTCCCCATCTACAATCTATCCATAAAACTGAACATCATAAAAATTGGAAGAAACATTTTCAAGTTTTTAATCAACAAGAAAAGAAGTGTTTTTTTGTTCATTTTGTCACAATCTGAAAAAAGTAGATCAATGACAATAATCAAATATGAGGTGCGTAACTTTAGTGCAAGTCCGCTATGATGATGGAAAAACATCTTTGAAGACCAAGCGCATTGGAAAAATTGAATGATGACAATAAGGTGGTGTTTTGGTTTTTTTCAGACCGCCATTTAACCTTGACTTTTAACTCGGAGGGGTATGATGTAAACTAAGTTTAAATGCGTCTTGCCCTAAGCTATCTAGTAAGGGTAATTTCGTTCCGATTGGATAAACAAACTTTAGTTGAATGATGGTGAAAAATATTAGAATGACTATAATTAGGGCATTACCTTAATAATTAGGTTAAGGTCAAATTTTAAGCCAACCAAGTGTTAATATTAGGTGTGTGTGTGTGTGTGTGTGTGTGTGTGTGTGTGTGTGTGTTGTGTGTGTGTGTGTGTGTGTGTGTGTGTGTGTGTGTTTTGCCGTATGTGTGTTGCCGTGTCTGTGCAGGCCATAACATTTTTACCATTAGAGCTTTTGTCATCAAAGTTTCAAAAAATCTTAATTATGAAAATATGGAGAAGACTAGTTCATATATATATATATATATATATATATATATATATATATATATATATATATATATATATATATAATATATATATACATATATATACATATATATATATATATATATATATATATATATATATATATATATATTCTTCTTCTTTCGGGTGCTCCGTTAGGGGTCGCCACAACGGATCATCCGTTATGATCCGTATACTGATTTGGCATAGGTTTTACGCAGATGCCCTTCGTGACGTAACCCTGGTCGCCTCTTACGACACAGGGATCTCTTACGACACAGGGATAAGGATTGGGTTTTGCCATGATTCCGGGCTGCCCTACACCCTCTCATAGCGCGGCCCAGCACAGAGCTCCCGTCCTCAAGTGATCCTCGAAAACAAGCCTCCGAGTAGCCGGATTACAGGCGCACGCCACTACGCCCCGTATATATATATATATATATATATATATATATATATATATATATATATATACGTACACATATGTCTTCTTCTTCTTCTTTCGGCTGCTCCCGTTAGGGGTCGCCACAGCGGATCATCCGTCTCCATTTCGCTCTATCCTCCACATCTTCCATTGCCACTCCATCCACCCGCATACCACCCGCATCATATATATATATATATATATATATATATATATATATATATATACACAGACAGGCTATGTATACATTTTGAGATGCTTTCTAGTTTCACTTTTCATCCTTTTCAAAAACAACTTTTATACAGGCACGAGTATTCATTATAATGTCATTTTTTTCGAGATAGATAAGTTGCAAACACTTTATCAGTACATTGGTTTGTACCACTTGCTGAGTAAAGAGGGCACATTACCTTTGGGGTACCTTTCGGGTATTTTACCCCTTGTACTTTGTTCAAAAAAAAATTGGTCAAACACTTGAATCAATCCCATTAAATACCAGGCTGATTCGGGTATCTTTATAATCACTGAAAATGAATGTCTGCAGGTGTCTTGCCTTTAAACACAAATCTGGTGAGGTCGTCGCAGTAGTGGGCAGTGTTGTTTGAGGTGTAGTGTATATGCTGTGAGACAGTGACGGTCCATTCATATCAGTACACGTATCATCAATGGTGTTAGTCGAGTTCATGGAATATACAAGTGGTGCTGCCAAGCCTTGGTGTGGTCATTTAGCAAAGGTCCTCCATTATTTATACTGATCCAATTCTTGTTATGGTTCCTGGAGGGAGGCATTAAGCGTTTAGTCTTGGTGTCCATGGTGTCCCGCTTTTTCAAGAAAGAGCTAATTACCCATAGGGTGTTTGCAGCACCCCTCTACAGTCCACACCTAACACACACACACACACAACACACACACACACACACACACACACACACACACACACACACACAATGTCAAGAACAGATCTATAATTTTCTTTTATTCATCAATCAATCAAATCCAACCAACATAAGAATCATTAAACCATACCAAACAAAATAATAAACCATACCAAACAAAAGAATCACTTGAACAAATGAAGTAAAAGAACTTACAATTAAACTAACGATTAAACTAACAATTAATTATACAAACAATAAATTTGCCAACCAGCCAACTAAGCAATTAACCAAACGCAACAAAGAAAGCTTAATAAAAAGGAAAATATTATAAGTAATATTTGTATTAAAGAAAATAACTTTAATATTTGTAATTTGGCTTAGTTTAAGATTCTCGAGGTTATGGCATGTGCGGAATTTAAATAAATACACAAAGGCTAGCGTCTCCGAGTACTTATAAGCATTGCAATGTATCCAGCGATTCATAGATATGATGATCAGGCTTTCAATAATATGAGTGAGGAAAGTGAAGAAAAAAAACTTTATCGTGAAGAAATCGTTGCAGCCTGTTCCAAATCAGGGCATGGTTGAGCAGGCCAAAAATCATGGCGGTTTCAGACCCCAGCGAGGTAACCAAGGATGCACCTTAAGACCCCATGGAGAGTGAGATTGCCAAGAATATGCCTGATAAAGGATATAATCAAATAAGGCCGTTAATTATCTTCAAAGGGGTGTTGTAATTAACCCAAACACACAATTTTCACTATTGCACTCCCTTGGAGTTCCCTTAGTAAGCATGCAAGGTTTCAGGCTGCTAGGTTTCATGGTTTTGGAGTTATGGAGGAGACACACTGACACACACACACACACACACACACACACACACACACACACTGACATTCATTAGTACAGATATAGTTGAGCGGAGTACCCACCAAATGGGTGGGATGAGTTTGCACATCACTTGCTGAAAAAAGTGTAGTCTATGTTTTGCAAGAAGACTATAGACGTTTGCATGGTGTGTGCTTGAAAGGTTGTAGATGGTCTAAAGAGCTAAAGGGTACGCTCCAATCCAGTCGCAGCCCTATAGTTAGATGTTGTCCAGGGAGGTCTTAAGGGTCTTCAGGGTCTTTGAGCATCTTAGGGGTCTTCAAAATCTTAAATGCTGTTGTTGATACATCATTCACGACGAATGACCTCCAAAGGTCTCTCGCAGTTGCTTTGTAACTTGAGGAATCTCTCATTCTTCCATTGAGCATTGAACAGTCATACTCAAATCATCAGTTCCATAACTGGTCTGCTCGACTTGAGCAAAGCTTCATTGTCTTTGGACATGTGTTGGTCTGCAGTGTATAAGCTCAACAACAGATGTTTCAGTGAGACATGTGAAAAGTGCTCGAACATTATGAAGGGTGAAAGGCATGGCCTTGAACTTCCATAATCCATCACAGGAGAATGTCTGTCTCTATTTCTGTGTCTGCCTCTAGTTGCTTCAGTTATTGGCACTCTTCTCATGTCAATTTTGTGCTGCTTCTTGTGAACAACCCCAGAAGATGATTGACAAAATGTTTCGTTTCCTTCACTGTCCTTCCCTTGCACTCCTAAAGTGGACAACATGTTCATGACCTGATAGTCTGTTGTCTGTCAGCAGCACTGCACCATGTGACTAGGTTTACCATGACGACAGTAAACTACTCGGTCAGAATCTGACATGGAACATCTAACTGTCGATTGATCTGGCTTTCAAGATAAGATTCAACCATGGCCAGTTCCCTTATTTCAGGAATAGTCAATGTGTAAGAGAAGAGGAGATGAAGGAAGATGGCTGCGTAATTATTATACTGATTGTATGTATGGTGGAGGTACTGAGAATGCAGCAGATGATCAGGTTGTGGTTAAAATCATGCAGCACCAGAACCTTACCCACTGTAGCATGGTAGGCAATTTGCTCATGTGTCTTGGTGGCTGACAGCCCTATGGTAGCTGGTACATTGTGAAACTGTGATGCATGGCCAGCCAGATGTGCACCTGGATACGTATATGACAGAAAAACAAGAATCATTTGGGAGTGTAGCAGCAGCAAAGACAGGAAGGCTACAGTTGAGAAATGGGTGTGGGGATGAAAAAGGAGGCTTGAAAAATGAGAGGCAGGGGAAAAAGTGACTTAGTTTTGTGAATTAACAAGCTCTGAGCAGAGGCAGAGGCTGTTATAGTAACTGCAAGCAGATGGAAGATTATCAATAATTTGGAAGAGTGGGTGGGAGGGAGAACAGGAGGGCAGGATGAGGTTGTATGAAGAGGACAGACGAAGGCTGCGATGAACGCAAAATCAAACTCAGTCTTGTAACTGTGCTCCAGACGTGAAGGCGACAGCTTTGACCGAGTACAGGATCAGTGTAGCCGAGCCTTGGGTTCAAACCTTTAAAGCTTTAATCTACCGAATGATATTGCTTCGTCTTTATCACGTGGTTAATTGTATCAGTCAATTATTCCACATCCTTCTTCTTGTCCATGTATTAGTAACGTGTTTCCAACAGAATACCAATGGCGTGGTTTACAGGTAAAGTATGCTATTTGCTAACCAATGCTGCCTGAAGACCGATTATCTCAACATGCAATTAGTATCAATTTGCAGGTTATTCACTCAGTTCAGGGAGTTCCAGACTTAACCTGTAATATGGATTGTTAAATCACTTAAGCCCAATTTTTTTGAGTGTAATATATATATATATATATATATATATATATATATATATATATATATATATATTATCAGAGTATGCTGACACTTTGTAAGCAATAATGAACCGTGCTTCCCCATTGTCTGAGGTTGCTCACCTGCATTTATTTTTTTCATTTATATCTCTCATTTATTATTTTCATTTGTTTACATTTTCATTTAGGATGCTTTCCAACAGTTCTGTGATTTTTCCCATTGTATTGGCTTCAATGTCCATCAGCATACAAAATTACCATGCCTCCCAATTATCTCAGGTCGCTCACCTGCATTTATTTTTTTCATTTACTTTTCATAAATTTATTTTAATTTATTTACATTTTCATTTATGTACACTTTCCAACGGTTCTGTGATTTTTCCCATTGTATCGGCTTCAATGTCCGTCGACATGCAAAATTATCATGTTTCCCCATTTTCTCAGGTTGCTCAGCTGCATTTTTTTTTCATTTATTTATTTTCATTTATTTACATTTTCATTAAAGGATGCTTTCCAATGTTTCTGTGATTTTTTTTTCCTGGTGCATCGGCCTCAATGTCCGTCGGCACACAAAATTACCGTGCTTCCCCCATTGTCTCGGGTCGCTCACCTGCATTTATTTTTTTCATTTATTCATTTTCATGTTTTTTTATATTTTCATTTACGGACGCTTTCCAACAGCTCTGTGATTTTTTTCCGGTGTATCATCTTTGATGTACATCGGCACACAAAATTTCATCTTCTAACGTCACCCAGAAGGTACCGAACTTAAATATCAGTCAGTGAGTGAGTGAGTGGTTAGAATGAGATATATGTATATAATAAAATCGATGAAACATGTGTTTTTTTCTTGAACAAGAGTCAACGAGGAATGAGTACATGAAGGACAAAGCAATGTTTTGTTGAATGACCAGAAAGCCATTCAGTGGGCTGGTTTATGTACAATATTACATGTATAAAGGTTTTATTCAATTTTCATCGGCATTTCCAAAATGAAGAACGAAGAAAGACAGGAATAGTAAATTATGAGAAAGAAAGACTATATATCACGGGTTATCCCACAGTCCAATTGAAGTACGCCTCGACAACAACAACAAAAAATGATGAGCAACAAGGCAGAGCGTAAAAAAAAGCAAGCCATCTTTTAGGCCACAGCGAACACGCTAGGCCGTTATTGCCTGATAAATTGCACCTCCGACTATAACTTACATATTTATGAGCGGGTTAATTAACTGTAACACGTAATTCATGGTGTGTTTGACTCTGACTGCCTTTCAACTTGGAAGCAGAACTCCTGCTTCATAACACAAGACGTTGGGTTAACCTGGCGAGCGCAGGTGTGGCCGTTACCTTGAGAGGCCCTTTGTTAATTCAGGTTGTTGGCTGAGACCTCTGCTTGCTGAGCCAACTCGTTCTGGAAGCGGGATTTATAATAACACGCACGCACAAACAAACAGCAAACGTTAATAAACAGGAAAATATATCTGCGGATTGGCACTCGTATAAATTTCCTGTGCTTCTGGGGGAAATGTCACGTCGTTTTTGATGTTTAAAGGTTTTGGGTTTGTTTTTGTTTTTTACATTTAAGCATCAGTGCTGCATCCGTGAAAATAGACAGATAGTCAGTCACAGGATTTGTTAGACATCTAGTCACTCAGATGGACAACCCACCAATCCCATAGCGAGTCACAGCTGGCTAGCAACAGTGTGACATCGAAATAATGGAACAAGCGTCGTGTGCAGCAGCTGGCCATAGTGTGGAGTGATGGAGACAGTTTTTTTTATTAGATTTAAAACCAAGCTATTTCTGAGCAATGTTATAAAACTGTACACGCGACATAGATACTTACTAGAAACCCCCAACAGATGGTAAACTCATGTTGGGACCAGCATTCTACAGTGGGAACTTCAAATTCCCCAGCAGCCTCACCAACGTTGACCCCGACGGAATCTGTGTCCCATGGGAGGCCAATCAGTAGCCGGAAATAAACCAAATAAACCAGTAATTTACCAATCACAGCCTAGGGGAAATCCGCATCAAGGGATCTCGAGAGAGGGAGAGGGAGAAAAACAACACAAAAGGACAGTTCGTCATTTTCATGGGAATAAAAAAGGCTTACAGCAATGGAACAAAGGGAATTAAAATATTATTCCTTTTATTAAAAGCTTCCACTGAATACTCATATTAGTCAGTGTTTGCAAACATTAGAAAATTTCCTTACTATAAAGCACACGTTAATATTAACACAAACACTGACTGATCATACGAGGAGGGCATTCTTGCAGTGTGTTTTATCCATTAGCATCGTCACTCTTTGGCACGGTAGGTTCCATAAACATGTTATTCTCACATCATATCCTTATCATCACCTTCACCATCGTCATCATCCTTTTCACCTTCATCATCATCATCAACATTATCACTTTCATCATCGTCGTCGTCATCCTTATCATCACCTTCATCGTCATCCTTATCACCTGCATCATTGTTGTCATCCTTATCATCACCTTCATCATTGTCATCATCCTTATCACCTTCATCATCATCATCCTTATCACCTTCATCATTGTCATCATCCTTATCATCATCATCATCCTTATCACCTTCATCATCATCATCCTTATCATCACCTTCATCATTGTCATCATCCTATTCACCTTCTTACGAAACTAAATGTACATGCTAGTCCACATGCTAGTCCACAACCTCTCTCTCTCTCTCACTCACTCTTTATTTTACCCTACCTGGTTTCCAAATGCTTGAGAGACATATTAACTGGGCAATGCCCCCAGGCACCTAAAATCCTCTTGAGAAATAATAACTTTGCACAGCCGCCGGCAACGAGTCGACTTTCTATATTAATGGAAGATTTAGAATGGCTTTCGTCTGAGTTTTATTTCGGTTTTGGTTTCATCCCATTGCCTCGTCATCCCTATGGACATCCGTCTTTCAGCTGAATCAGAAAGCCTTTCGGTTGCTCGGACACTCGGTTGCATCACCTGTAGGTTCTGACATCATCCATGGGTTTTTTCTGTGGGATTCAAATCCATACTCCTTCAAAGTGAAATGTTAGCCACTGCTGTTCTGCAAGGAGTGAAAGCAATGGGAGAGCAGCCACATATGATTCAAGCTAAGGGTGTTTTGATTACCCATCTGGCCATAACCAAAGTTAATGGGTTAGATCCGAAAGCAAGGCTACTGCCCAGAGTTAGTACAGATTCACAGCCATGTCCAGGCGACATTAACAGCCTCCAAGCCATCCTTCAGGTCGGGACGCCGTAACTGCCATGCAGGCAGAAATAGCGATACAGCTGTAATGTCAGCCCATCGCTTTGACTCATTCGCACATGTTACACAGCGGCATGTTAACTGTGCGGAGTTTAAGATTAGCATTGGTAGAGGGAGGGCAGCTGTATTTAGGAGGGATGTAAAAATGTATGGGAGGTGGGAGTGAGGGTGATTATGGGAGGGCAGAGAGGTTGGGGAAGATAAAGGACTGCAGAAGGAAAGGCAGACTCACGAGGATAGCTGATGTAAGTTGGGTAGACGATGAGGCAGACATCTCTCTACAAAATTAATCCAAACAACCCCTCGGGGCAGGGTTAAAAAGCAGTATTTTAAAGCTCTAATCTAGAACAAGTGTTTCTATTTGAGAAACGCCTTTTTATATTAAAAAGAAAAGGTTGACTCGGAGGATTGGAGGAGAGGAGTGGGGGAGCACCGAACCACCAGCACCGGTTGTTTGCGCACGTTAAATATCTCATGGTGTCTTCCAACGAAGAAAGCCTGGTGTTGGCTTGACGGTTAAGGTGGCTGGCTTAAAATCTTCGGGTCTTGAGTTAGAGACCCTGTCGTCATTGAACTAACACCAGGTGGGGATGACTCAGCCTATCATCTTTCAGAGGTTTGGGGAAATGAGTACCAGTGTACTGGTAAGAGGGCATTTCATCGGTGGCACAGCCATGCCCCCAGAAAATGATGCAACCAGCTACAGCCAAAGAGTAGATAAGTTATCACTGGCACCTTGAACAAATTGCAGATTCTTACTCGAACCTATAGTGGCCACTGCATCAGCGGCTCACATCAGCGGCCCCGCCATGCTCGCAGAAATGACCCAAACCTGCAGCCACATGCTGCCCCCAAATGAATGAATTAGAGGTAAAAAGGTAAGAATTACATTGAACAAGGAGATAAAGCTCAACAGGTGCAATATCGCTGAAGACCAAAGTCTGTAGTTATGAAAAGTCTTGCCACAACAGTGTATGCTTGCACCTTGACTCTCACAGCAAAATGGAAGGTCTATCTATGAGAGGGGCTTGATCTTTTAAATGAATGAGTTATTTGTTTTGCTTATTAAATACTGTTAAGGAGCTGGTACCACCAAATCTATACAAAACTGTAAGTTTATTCAAAGGGTGAAATATTATCGTGTTGGAGGACAACCTTCGGATTGTAGTCTAGAGGGTTTTCCGAGAAATGTGAATATGAGGTGCATTTTTGGGTAAAAGTAGGGAACCTGACTTTTTAACATAATTAGGGTATGCTGAATTTGATTAACCCGGTTCCCAAGCCGAATTTTGAGTTTTTGACCATCTATAGCATAAACAAAATGGCTGCCAAATTGCAATTTTTTGACACATTCTTGGGGCAAGCATTTATATATCACTAGACGACCCGTGAACCTGTTGGGTCCCGTGGTGACAGCGGTTGATGAAAAAAAATCATTTCAAGAAAAAAAAAAAGATAGCTCCAGCGAACTACACCGCTGAGGTTGTTTGCACTGATCAAATTCTCCGAAGAGTACTTGACTGAATCGGGAATTGATTTTTTTAAATATTTTTTCGTTGCCCGATTTGAACGAAATGAGACTGCACACGCAGGAGAATGGTGAGTAAGGTGGCCCTAAAATTTTTGCACTATCGTGTACAGTTTTGGCTGTATTTCGGAACATACATACATACATACACAACACACATATAATATATATAATATATATATATATATATATATATATATATATATATATATATAAGATGAGAGTTTTAGTAATATATAGATAGAATGTATATATAATATAATATAATATAATATATACTGTATATACACAAATTTATACCTCAGAATGTATTTAACTAATGTTTCTTTTTATTGGATCCAGTGGTTAGCTTGAAAAGGCCTTCATCGGTGGATTACAGCTTGTGCATCTGTCACAAGCTTGCAAAACCGTTCCTGCATCAGAAATGATACCAGTTCT
>CM068959.1:90959480-90974233 GCA_035128595.1 Eptatretus atami
AAGAGAGAGATAAATTATAAACATGTGACTTATTGGAGCACTGGTGAAATTAAAGTCCTTCCTTAGCACAACTAAAGTCATATTGACTCAAAAGGCCTTCATCCACAGCTTTATGGAGTGCTGCTCTCCCCTCTGGGCTGGCTCCCTGCCTCACACCTGCTCAGGTTGATGCCATGGAAACCAAGTCCTCGAAGATCATTGGAATCTCCCACGATGAAGCTGAGTTTATGGGTGTATCACTTTGCCATTTGCAGATGCATCGGTGGTCTTCCTGTCTTCTACTGCCTCCTTCTAGGCTTGCACCCTCTGCTCTTTCCGTGCTTTGTCCCCCCACGCCGCAGGTTTCTGTAGGGCTCACATGGTCCACAAACACCCCCACCCTGGTGAAACTACCTAAATCAGGATCACTGCTCACTTCCACTCATTTGTTTGTCTTGTTCCCACCTGTGGAATCAACTTCCCATCTTCAATTCCCTCCAAGTCTTCAAGACAGCATTTCACCACCATCTCTCATTGTCCCAATCCAAAACCATGATCTTTTCTACCCTCGTTACCCCACCAAATCCCTCGCCCACTCCTCCCCAAATTATCCAGTTTTCCCTCCTTCGAGTTTCCTTCTGAATCCATCTTCTCCATGCCATGTATGTATTTTTTGCATCCTGTTTTTGTCTGTTATATCTGGTCCGTTCAGTGTTCTATCTATTCCATGAGCCTAGACTATGTATACAAAAAAAAGTCTCAGGGTGAAGATTGGTTAAAAAACCTGGCTCTGCGAGGCATAACGTGTGAGAGAACAGCAGAACGAAGCAGAGCCATGACAGCAACAGATAGCCAGAGAGAAAAAACACAGAGGTGGTTGTTTTCACCCCAATGATGTTTCTCTTGACGACGGAGCAGATTGATCCTGCCGGAGACGGGGATAAGTGCCTCCACCACCAAGGGTGGGTGGGTTTATCTTTTTACCCCTGTCTGTTGGTAGTCGATCTAGTCGAAAAAAAAAAAATGAGATTTTTTCCTACCCTTATTATCAGTATTCCCGTCGATATTTGGCTGCTCTTAGAGCACCCTTATTCTGGACATTTCCATCTGTCTGTCTGTCCGCGAAACTTTGGTCAAGCCTAGGGGCTAAACCACTCAACCGATTCCAATGAATTTGGTAGGTAGGACCAATATTTCTGGGAATCGTGTGCTTTCGAATATGGACCCCGGGCCCTAGCAACGGCATAGCAACGGCCCTTTAAAGTGGTCAAAAAAATCGAAAAAAATCAAAACAAAAAAAAATCGAAAAATCGAAGCTTAGAGTTCTGTGCGCAATCTATCTAGCTCCCTTCATGCCAATTTGCAGCCCTAACAAAAAATATTTGTAGGAGGAGATAGGTTTTGGGCGAGTACATGTCGAACATTTCAGAAACGGTTAATTGCGAATATCTCTAAGAGAAAGAGTCTGATTTTGATGAAACTTGGGTGAAATGTGTACAATGTGGCTAGGATGTACACAAAAATGAATGGTTGCTATGCCACCTCCGTTGCTTATCAACAGCTAAAATACTTTATCGTACATCGTACACTTATTGTGGACTGTACAAAAAAATAAATACCTCCGAAACTGCCTCCGAGGGACCTGTTTTTTTGTGCCCAAGGAAAATGTCTTACAGCATCATATAAAAAAATAAAATCTTTAGCAAATAGATAAATGGAATTACCAGGGCTGCCATTAGTTAGAGTCTCTTTGGAAACATGCCTGAAATTTCACAAGGCGGTTTCTGGGCGCAAACTAAGAGGGCTGTGATAATCATATTTATTGTGCTAAATTGATTGATAGCATGTACATGAATATCGGCTAGTCGCGTCGGCCAGCTTTCCATCTAGAGCGAGCAGCCACGTCGCCTACCGGCTTGTTGGGTAGTCGATCTAGTCGAAAAAAAATTTTTTTTTTTGAGATTTGTTCTACCTTATCAGTATTTAAAATGGCGATTTCAGTTAATACAATGGCGATTTGATGAAACTTGGTTGGTAGGTTCATACCATGACCTAGTTGTGTGCAAATGAGAACCGTTGCTACGGACACACCGTTGCCTAGCAACGGGACTTTGAATTTTTTTAAAAATCATAAAAAATTTATTTTTTCGAAAATCAAAAATCGGGCCACGAGCGACTGTGGGCAGTACATTCAGCCATATTGTCAAAAATTTCCAGCCGGATCCTATGAAAACTGTCGGGAAGATAGACTTTGAATGAACCCTGGTCGAAAACAATAAAAAAACGAAGTTCGTTATATGTCAGAGACTGAGTCAGATATACATGAAACTGGTATGGTAGGTTCATGGTATGTCCTAGTTATGTGTGAGAAAGAACCGTTGCTATAGACCCCTCCGTTGCCTAGCAACAGCCAAAAAACTCTAAATGTGGGGGTATTTTAACGAAAAAACAATCTGCAGCATTAACCCTTGAAGCTAGAATCATGAATTTTCTTGTGCTTAATCCTCAGGTCATTCCCATCGAACGGGCCGCATTCTAGCTTCAAGGGTTAATGCTGCAGATTGTTTTTTCGTTAAAATACCCCCACATTTAGAGTTTTTTTGGCTGTTGCTAGGCAACGGAGGGGTCTATAGCAACGGTTCTTTCTCACACATAACTAGGACATACCATGAACCGTACCATACCAGTTTTCATGTATATCTGACTCAGTCTCTGACATATAACGAACTTCGTTTTTTTATTTGTTTCGACCAGGGTTCATTCAAAGTCTATCTTCTCCGACAGTTTTCATAGGATCCGGCTGGAAATTTTTGACAATATGGCTGAATGTACTGCCCACAGTCGCTCGTGGCCCGATTTTTGATTTTCGAAAAAATAAATTTTTTATGATTTTTAAAAAAATTCAAAGTCCCGTTGCTAGGCAACGGTGGTGTCCGTAGCAACGGTTCTCATTTGCACACAACTAGGTCATGGTATGAACCTACCAACCAAGTTTCATCGAAATCGCCATTGTATTAACTGAAATCGCCATTTTAAATACTGATAAGGGTAGAACAAATCTCAAAAAAAAAAATTTTTTTTCGACTAGATCGACTACCCAACAAGCCGGTAGGCGACGTGGCTGCTCGCTCTAGATGGAAAGCTGGCCGACGCGACTAGCCGATATTCATGTACATGCTATCAATCAATTTAGCACAATAAATATGATTATCACAGCCCTCTTAGTTTGCGCCCAGAAACCGCCTTGTGAAATTTCAGGCATGTTTCCAAAGAGACTCTAACTAATGGCAGCCCTGGTAATTCCATTTATCTATTTGCTAAAGATTTTATTTTTTTATATGATGCTGTAAGACATTTCCTTGGGCACAAAAAACAGGTCCCTCGGAGGTCCAGTTTCGGAGGTATTTATTTTTTTGTACAGTCCACAATAAGTGTACGATGTACGATAAAGTATTTTAGCTGTTGATAAGCAACGGAGGTGTGCATAGCAACCATTCATTTTTGTGTACATCCTAGCCACATTGTACACATTTCACCCAAGTTTCATCAAAATCAGACTCTTTCTCTTAGAGATATTCGCAATTAACCGTTTCTGAAATGTTCGACATGTACTCGCCCAAAACCTATCTCCTCCTACAAATATTTTTTGTTAGGGCTGCAATTGGCATGAAGGGAGCTAGATAGATTGCGCACAGAACTCTAAGCTTCGATTTTTCGATTTTTTTTTGTTTTGATTTTTTTCGATTTTTTGACCACTTTAAGGGCCGTTGCTATGCCGTTGCTAGGGCCGGGGTCCATATTCGAAAGCACACGATTCCCAGAAATATTGGTCCTACCTACCAAATTCATTGGAATCGTTGAGTGGTTTAGCCCCTAGGCTTGACCAAAGTTTCGCCGGACAGACAGACAGATGGAAATGTCCAGAATAAGGGTGCTCTAAGAGCAGCCAAATATCGACGGAAATACTGATAATAAGGGTAGGAAAAAAATCTCATTTTTTTTTTTTCGACTAGATCGACTACCCAACAGACAGGGGTAAAAAGATAAACCCACCCACCCTTGGTGGTGGAGGCACTTATCCCCGTCTCCGGCAGGATCAATCTGCTCCGTCGTCAAGAGAAACATCATTGGGGTGAAAACAACCACCTCTGTGTTTTTTCTCTCTGGCTATCTGTTGCTGTCATGGCTCTGCTTCGTTCTGCCTGTTCTCTCACACGTTATGCCTCGCAGAGCCAGGTTTTTAACCAATCTTCACCCTGAGACTTTTTTTTGTATACATAGTCTAGGCTCATGGAATAGATAGAACACTGAACGGACCAGGATATAACAGACAAAAACAGGATGCAAAAAATACATACATGGCATGGAGAAGATGGATTCAGAAGGAAACTCGAAGGAGGGAAAACTGGATAATTTGGGGAGGAGTGGGGCGAGGGATTTGGGTGGGGTTAACGAGGGTAGAAAAGATCATGGTTTTGGATTGGGGACAATGAGAGATGGTGGTGAAATGCTGTCTTGAAGACTTGGAGGGAATTGAAGATGTGGAAGTTGATTCCACAGGTGGGAACAAGACAAACAAATGAGTGGAAGTGAGCAGTGATCCTGGATTTAGGTAGTTTCACCAGGGTGGGGGGTGTTTGTGGACCATGTGAGCCCTACAGAAACCTGCGGCGTGGGGGGACAAAGCACGGAAAGAGCAGAGGGTGCAAGCCTAGAAAGGAGGCAGTAGAAGACAGAGAGACCACCGATGCATCTGCAATGGCAAAGTGATACACCCATAAACTCAGCTTCATCGTGGGAGATTCCAATGATCTTCGAGGACTTGGTTTCCATGGCATCAACCTGAGCAAGGTGTGAGGCAGGGGAGCCAGCCCAGAGGGGAGAGCAGCACTCCATAAAGCTGTGGATGAAGGCCTTTTGAGTCAATATGACTTTAGTTGTGCTAAGGAAGGACTTTAATTTCACCAGTTGCTCCATAAGTCACATGTTTTATATTTCTGATGAAATTATTTATTTTCAAAAACAGCGTTATAAGACAGCACTAATACCGTTTCTTCATGTGGTCACCATATTTTGGGACAATGGGCATCTGTTTATTATGTACCAGCAAATACCACCTGTGGCTTCGCTGATGGGGAAACTAAGAGAGGGGGGGAGAGAAAAATGGGGAGAGAGAGAGAGAGAGAGGAGTAGAGAGAGAGAGAGGGTAGGGGGAGATAGAGAAGGGGCGGGAGAGAAAAGGCAGCATCCCAGGGTGTTACTGGGGCCAAAGCGCTTTCAATCGTCCATTAAGAAAGTGAACTTGTTGCTCTTGCAGACTTTGGTTTCTTTGATTCCGCATTTTCAACCCTCAGTAATATGTACTCTCTCTGGCAGTGGCGTAGTTATGGTTTGTTGCACCCGGGGCGAAAGGTCAATAATAGTGCCCCAAAGGCACTGGCATAGTCAGAAATTTATACTGGGGGAGAGGGGTGAAGGGCGGGGGCATGTGAAAGAGCTTTAAGCTTCCCCAGCAGGCTCAGAAGCAGAGCCCTGGAGCTGTTCAAAATGAGAATATATTTAGATTGTCATGACCTCCTGAGTTGATTAGGCTAATTAACTACAAAGAATCTGGAAGAATTCCCATATTTCTAAACGCATGCCATGTTAAGTTGTATAGGACAGTTTAATTCCATCGCATGGCATTCTAATTACAAAATAAATAACAAAAACAATCATACTATTTAACAACAATAATAATATCAGTCACATTTGGCAATAATAATAACGAACGTATAATCCTGGCCTGGTCCAAGCAGACCTGGGCTTGGTGAAAGAAAAGCTAATGCTGAAGCAGTACAACAGGCAGGTAAGGCCGTTAACAACAACTACATCAAGCATGCATACAGCATGATGTGGTATTTCTATGGCCTAGAGGCAAGAGCTGATAACACAGAGCAGCAGAAGAAGGCAAGGAGAGATGATTTCCAAAGGTGAGATGATCTGCATGTGAAACACCAGGATAACAGTTTTTAACAGGGTCGGGATTTGAATCCAGGCTCGACAGCTTGGAGGTGTTTGGTTTTCAAATGTTTTAGCATATTGGACGTATTACAGTGATGAGCAATGTTGTACAAAGTGAGCATGCAACTTTCGGACTGTTTTCTTTAACCTTCCCGAAATAGTTCCAAACTGCACTTCTTGACCTTTTGAACGACATATCAAAACTTTATCAGTCCATGTATTGCCTAACCATCCATCAGCAAAGCAATCAGCATGCTTTATGGGCCAACTCTAAATGCATTGCTATTCATTTGAAAGGGACACGCCCTTGGGGCGTGTTTAGTTTGCGAGTGACTGGTTTTGCTGCTATATTGCGAACGGGATGCCCCAGGGGCATGTTCCTTTTCAATTAGTATATTTACCAGGCCATGTGTAGCCGGAACATGCCCAATAGGGATGAAAGCATTTTCCCCGAAAAAAAACCCGCTTATTTCTTGAAAGTAGGAATTACTCGGAATCGACATTGATTCCAGTTCACTAGTCGATTCCTTTTGATGCCATGGTTGGAATTGAGTATTTTGGAATCAATTCTATGCACCACTATTAAGCACCCAAGCAAGCAT
Source organism: Eptatretus atami (assembly GCA_035128595.1). NCBI lineage: Eukaryota > Metazoa > Chordata > Myxini > Myxiniformes > Myxinidae > Eptatretus > Eptatretus atami. Next base: position 90,966,065 of record CM068959.1, read on the forward strand.
TCCAACGAAACAGTTGATAAGGAACGACTGGCTGTGTCAAACTAAACGCCGACTTGGAGACGAATGGAGACATCCTGAGCATCAAACAATGTGCGAATTAGACAAATTAATACTTTTTTTGCAGTCGGAACTGCTGCTGATGTCAATTCCACAGTTCTAAATTTTGAAATTCGGCTCAGGTTAAGAGATTCTAGAGCTTATCACATGTGCAGAAACAGAATAAAAGCATGAACACTGGCGTCTCCGGGTGATGTATCCAGTGATTCTTAGCTATGAAGATCAGGCAATCGATGATTTCAGTGAGAAAAGTGTAAAAAAAATTGAGCGCTTTATCATTTAGAAACTGTTGCAGCCTGTTCCAAGTCAAGGCATTGTTGAGCAGGCCAAAACAAAATGGCGCATTAAGACCCCCAGCGAGGGAGAGCGAGGTGACCAAAGGGTTGACCAAGAATGAAGCCTTGATAAAGGATAATTAAATAAGGTCGTTAATTATCTTCAAAAGGGGTGTTTAAATTTATGCAAACACACAGTTTTCATTCATGCACTCCCTTGGAGTTCCATTAGTATACATGTAAAGTTTCAGGCCGTGAGGTTTCATGGTTTTGGAGTTATGGAGAAGACACACACACACACACACACTTATTAGAATTAGATGATGTGTGTGGAAAGGAGAAATGAATCGAGAAAATGTGCAGAAGGTGGTCGTAGGTGAAAGATAAAGCTAGGACAGTATTAAGAAGGGGGGAAAAGAATCAAAATGAGGTTTTCAGCAGACGGAAGTAAAGGGAAGATCTAAGGGCATGTACAGGGTCAAATATTTTGCCATTCCTAAGGTATGGAATACAATATACCTCTTGCATTGATATCAGTTTCAATATGAAACAAAGGGAGAGTACACCATCCAGGTAAATGTTTTACCAGTGTCGTAATCATTTGTAAACTCTTTTTGCAGCATCGTTACCTGCCAACTGTTCTCCCACGAGGTCATCATTTGAGTTACAATAAAGATGGAATTCTCAAGGTCTAAGCTGTAGGCTTGGTGGTAAAGGATTGTTCATATAACCTTTGGGAGAGTCTCTCATGTCCTCAGGCGAATGCAAAGTACAAGCATTTTTGAGATAAAAGACTTCTGCCATGTTGGTATTAAGTTGAGTTCTCTTAATGCATTTCAGGCTGATAAGTGATTCCCTGAGTGGATGGTTGTGCCCCTGAGCACAGTTCATGAAGGTAACACCTTGAATGTCTCAGAAAACATCACTTTTCCAGCTAACGATTGTCTTGGATTCCTTTTAGGTTTGGAGAGTCATGTCGCCACTCCATTGACTGATATTTTATTTCATTTATACTTTTAACCTGAGAGGCAGGATAAGACGAAATTCTGCTGATAAAATTGGTGAATAATACTCCAAGGATGCACATGATACATGACATGACAAGTACGACAACCTACCACATGATGATGGAAACATCTGGTCAAAATGTATGGACTAAAGAACAAATGCCTGTTTTTAGCTTCAAGTGATGAGGAAAGGGAAAAGTAAAGTGGCAGGAAAGGGGTAGGATGGAGGATTCCGTCACAAGTGGAAAGCTGTTAAGACTAAAACACAAGAGGAAAAGAGGATGGAGGAACTTCCAGCATCAGAGGTTAGAGTGAGAAGGCAGAGGTTAGGAGTATGCAGGAAGGAGGGGAGTTGTGGTCATGCATTCACATGAGCACATGCACACCACTACACACAAACAAAATACACAAATAAACACAAAAACACACACACTTACACATACACGCACCTCGTTTTTTTTCATTTCCTTTCCTCACAATTTTAACAGAGCAGCCTGAAACTTTGCATACATACGAAGAAAACTCCCAGGAAGTGCATGACTGAAAATTGGGTGTTTGGGTTAATTTAAACACCCCTTTTGAAGATAATTAACAGCCTCATTTAATTATCCTTTATCTGGCGCGTCCTCGGTCACCACTCTCAATGGGATCTTAAGACGTGTCCTCGGTAACCTTGCTGGGGTCTGAAGCCGCCATGTTTTTTGGCATGCTCAACCTTGCCTTGACTTGGAACAGGTTGCAACGATTTCGTAAATTTCCTAAAGGTAACGTTTTTTTTCACTTTCCTCACTCATATTAATGAATGCCTGTTCATCATAGTGACGAATCGCTGGGTACATTGCAATGCTTATAAACGCCTGGAGACATCAGCGTTTGTTGCTTTATTTCATTTCCGCAAATGCGATCGCCACGAGTATCTCTTAAACTAAGGAGAATTACAAAATTTAAGCTCCAGAATCAAATTTACAAAAAGTTCAGACACCTAAAAAAAAGTGTTCATTTGTTCAATTCGGACATATTTGACATTTCGGGCATCTTCAGGAGGTGTATATTTAATATGACGGTTCAGTGATTGCTAATCGTGTACCAAGCGAGCCGTTTCTTATCAACCATTTCGTTTGAGTGCTTAAGCTAGCGCTCTACAATATTTGAGGTCACTGAATACTGTATATGGATCGACTTGAACAAAGTTCAGGGCTACTCGCCTGCATTGACCACGTGTTGTTCTGCGGTGCAACAGGTGGTGGCTGCCTTTCCAAAAATGTAACATTTTATTTTCCACGTTTCCCGTTTTTGTTCTTCCATTATATGACCCGTCACTTCAGCCTCGATAAATACAAATATAAATTAAACGTTTTGCTTTTAAAAGTTCTTCAAACGTTTCGTGCATTACGTGGTGAAGCCACTTGGCACATTCTTCAACTTTCAATTGCGATACCGTGGTTCTACACTGGAGGAAGGAAGGAAAATATATTATATGATCACAATGAGAAAAAAAAAAAAACTTTTCAGTTCTGAGTAAGGAATCGCCAACATCACAGCAGGAAAGCCAAGAGGTAAGCATGCTCACTCTGGGTAGCCTAGATTTGAATCCCAACCCAGCTCTCTAAACTGTCTCCCGGTGTTTCTCAGGCCAGGTGATTTATCACTGCGTGTGTCGTCTCTCGGATGGACGATAAACTGGTGTCACATCTGCCAAAATCCCTCACCCTCTCCCTCCAACCCTACTCCCTCTTTCCCACCTCTACTCCTCTTTCCGACCCGTCTTCTCTCTCTCTCTCCACCCCTCTCCTCTCCCCCCCCTCTGTCTCTCTCTCCCAACCCTCCCCTGGTCCCCCACCCATTCCTCCTGTTGAGGAACTGCAGCATGACGAATCAGATTCGAGCCAACGGGTGGGGTGCAAAGGTCGCTGCATGTACGAGCTGTTGGTTTTGAATGCTCCCACCCCAGGTCTCAAAGTGTGTGTGTGTGTGTGTGTGTGTGTGTGTGTGTGTGTGTGTGTGTGTGTGTGTGTGTGTGTGTCATTGATTGGTCTACATATGCGGGTTCAGAATGTGGAATAGAGATCTTCAGAGGGTGGCCTCAAAGTATCCACCTTTATTTCAGTAAGGGGTCATGATTCATGGACCAGCTGTGTGAGTTTTCTGTTCTCAAAGTTTTGTGCCGAGGGTCTCTTCAGGGTCGTCGCTGAGCCCGGACAGCTTCCAACTGTAGTTCATTGTAATAATATTCCCAGGGATGTTTTTAGCTCACCTGTAAAGTAGTTCCGGAGAGCTTATGATGGGTGTCGTCAGTCTGTCCACAAATACTTGCAACGTCTTCTTAGAAAGTACACATACGATTTCAATGAAATCTCATCACAACCTTCATCACCCATGTTGGCATTAAAAAAATGGGATCTGAAGGGTCTCCAGAGGGATGTTTTTGGGGGTGGGGTTGGTTTCCCCCACAAAGAGGTCTTTGCTTTCTTCTCAGAAACGATACACACAATTCAATGAAACTTCACTACAACCTTCATCACTCATGACGTACAAAGTTTTTCACACATTCAAAATAATTGGATCCAGGGGTTCTATGGGGAGAGTTGCCCCCAAAATATGTATTTGCTTTCTTCTCCAAAACTACACACACAATTCCGATGAAACTTGACCACCATCTTCACCACCCGTGATGTTCTAAAGTTTTTTCACAGCGTTAAAAATAATTGAGTCTAAGGGTTCTATTGGGGGAGTTGCCCCCAAAATATGTATTTGCTTTCTTTTCTGAACCACACAAACAATTTTGATGAAACTTGACCACAACCTTATTCACCCGTGATGTACCAAGGTTTGTTCATGGCATTAAAAAAAAAAAACCAAAGGTTTTACTTTCTTCTCCGTTACATATTTGTTGGTCATCCATGCCTACCAGTGCTGCCTGGTTATCTATCCAGCTGCTACCAGATGAGTGCCCATGGGTATTGCCTATTTTAATATCTCTGTGAGGTTCTTTGTCATCATTCCTGTAGCTCCAACTATCACTGGAATAACTTGGGCATTCTTCAGCTTCCAGGATCTTTGCACTTCATTGTTAGGTCTTGGTTTTTGGTCATTTCTTGATTTCTGCATCATTTCATCCAAAATCACTGGAATTAACATTTCATTCAGCAATGCCTTCTTTTCATTTTTTGTACCCAAGTATGTTATCTGGTCGCAATACTTTGTTTTCGATGTTCACACTCAATAGGATCATGAGGTCGTATGTGAGCGGGAGGTACTTCCATGTTGTCAGTGAGTGCTTTTGGTTCATGTTCCCACAAATTTTCTGGAACTGGGAAATCAAAGCTTTTGCAGATTGCCAGCGGATTACTTCACACACTTTGTTGTTGTTTGTTGTGTGTACAGTTATTCTGACATGAGTTTGTTTTTGTGTGTGTTTCAGTCATTAAGCATAACATATCATTCTCTTTATGAACCACACTCCACCCCTCACCTTTCTCTCTTTTTTTTTTCATTCTCTCCTCTCTACCCCTCCTCGCACCACCCCCCCCCCCTCCCACAGTGTATAGCAACATTTGGTGAGGCATAGCTCTCCCACCTCCCTTCCCCTTCTTCGCTCTTTTCCCTTCCAAGCTTCTTCTCCCTCCTGCCTCCTATCTGTCCCTCCCTCTCTCCTCTCTCCTCTTCTCCCTCACCCCCCCCCCCCACAATACCACCACCACCGTCAGCAAAGCAACGGTTTGTATTTGCCAGTCATACTAATAAATGTGTGTGTGTGTGTGTGTGTGTCATTCAGTCAGTGTGTCTCCTCCATAACTCCAAACACCATAAAACCAAGCAGCCTAAAAACTTTCATGCATACTGTTACGACACGGGTACAGAGACACCAGTTTGTTACTCAGGGGTTTAATCCCCATGTGCCTCGGAAGAGCTGGAACTCGGCCACCGCTCACAATTAATTTGTGGTATGGTGGGTTGCTTTAGAACCACGAACGCCACCCAGTTAACCATGAGTTCCAGTGTCCACCGTCTAATTATTCGTTTAACTAGAGGTCACGTGTTACCTAAAGGGGAGTGCACCCTCGGCAAGAGCACCAATCTTATCTTGATTAGATCTTAATTAGGGCGGCCGAGCGTTTTAGGTGTGTGCCGACTATTATTGGTCAAATCTGTGGTAATTACCTCCCAGTCATATGAGGTTCAGACAATGTGGATCAATGGAAGGAAAGGACAAGCACGGACATGTCTGACTGAAACGACAAACGTCAACAAAGAATTCATTAATAATAAAAATAAAAATAAAAAGAACTATTTATTTCGTGAGGTAAAAATAAGTAAATTCCAAATCAATCAAATTGATAGAAAAAGAGATAAAAAGCAGATGTTTATCGGGAGTGACTTACTTAACAACAAGCCGGTAGGCGACGAGGGATCCGCTAGATCGAAGCGTGGATCCGATGCTTTTCATTCTGACCGATCCACCGACGAAGATTCAATGCCAAGCATATTGGTTCACATACAATTGTTCCTCTGCCTGCAAGATTTTTCCTATTGCGTATTTTGCCAACTGCACTCCTCACAGGACGACCATTTGAAAAATAAAACCTAAATCAAAAATCGGCTGAGATAAAATTTTCTAAATATCTCAAAGTGTTAATTCCGAAGTCTCGTTTCTCTCACATTCAAAACTGTAGGACAAGTATTGAAAATAGTGAACGTAGGTCGAGAAAAAGTATTTTTTCGAATTTTGCGTATTTCAGCCCCGACACCCTTGGTGATCGAATCTGGAAAAATGCTGCGGTTCATTTTTGTAGTAGTTATTAAACTCTATCCATACCCGAATTTGAACGTTCCGCCATCGACGTTTTCCGAGGTCAAGGTCACTTAACATATTTCCTGGTTCACCACTTTCGCATTCGAGGGCTGCCGTTCGTAAACTATGAGAGATAGAGGAACGTTATCTGTCGCGATAACTACATGGGATGCAAGGAATAGGCAGGATTGGTCCGGTCGCCTACCTATCATAGAAGCCACGCTACGTCAGTTACCGTTTGGGTCTTAAACGCGGTTTTTCGGCCGCTGCATGCAGCGGGTGGTTGCTTAGAACGAAACTCAAACCGCACACTCCCAGCCCATATGGCAACCTGTTTGCCAAGTTTCATCAAATCGTTTTGCTGGTTTGTGCTGGGAGCCTCGCGTTGCAGACACATACCACAACACAAACACACGTACACACACAGACATAACTACACACATCCACACATACGACACACACACACACACACACACACACACACAACACACACACACACGGAAAACCCGACAATAACGGATATCTAGCGAATCCCAATGAGTTTGTGGTTCAAACCTTCATATGGAGGGAACGAATGATCGATGAACTCGGACTCGATCTTCCCTTTCACAACACAAACAATCCATTAAAACGAGCGTCAGGAAGCACAACATGTCGGGACGGAGTGAACGTCACGTACCGGGTCCGGAATCTTCATCCTCGGTGAACCGACCTGGACCGGTGAGGAGAACCTCCTGGACGGAAACGGACCCGCGGTCTGAGGACGAACCCCCAGACCGAGCCACGTTTCCTCCATTCGAGCTGCTCGTGGATCCCGCGGGGTGTTTGCCGTGTGTGGTCTTCGCCGAGAGATATCGGTGTCGCGTGCACACATCCGCCACTGTAAGGTTCAGTGTGCCGAAGGACGGACATTGTGACGACGAGACGTTCCAAGAGAAACAAACCACGTGATCATGAACCTTGTTGAGTCACAGTTTCTCGGTGGTCGATTCGCCACCGGTCAATCACGTGACGTAGAAAATCACCACGAGCACGTTTGGGTTCTTAAAACGCGGTTTTTCGGCCGCTGCATAGCAACGGTGGTTCTAGCAACGAACTCAAACGCGCACACTCCGAGCCATATGGCACCTGGGCGCCAAGTTTCATCGAAATGGGTTTGTTGGTTTGGTGCTGTGAAGCCTCGCGTGTGCAACACACACACACACACACACACACACACACACACACACACGCACACACACACACACACACACACCACACACACGACACACAACACACAACCACACACGAACACACACACGTACACACCACACACGTACACACACACACACGTACACACACACGTACACACACACGTACACACAACACACACACACACTACACACACACACACACACACGTACACACGTACCACACACTCACACACACACGTACACACACACACGTACCACCAACACGTACACAACCGTACACACACACACACACACACACACACACACACACACACTACACACACAGACAACCAGTACACACACAGACCACACACACAGACATAACTACACACACACATACACACACACACACACACACGGAAACCCGACAATAACGGATATCTAGCGAATCCCAATTAACACAAGACAAGGGTACCAGCAGATCATTCGGGGGGGGGGGGGGGGGGAGAGAAATCATCTCGCTCACCAAAGAGAAGTCGTCCGTCAAATAAAAACGTCCTGAAATGTGTGAGCGTGCCTTGTCCGTCGCCAGAACCAGCCTTGCCGTGCAACCATCTCGCAAACAGGCTTGAACGCCAGTCGACGTCACCCCCAAGAACCAGGTTCGCTAGGAGCAACCGTCTGATTGGAACCAACGAAGGACGTCTGACGCAACCGGAAGCAGCGTCTGACTGGACCGACGCAGTGACCGTCTGGACTGGAACGACGAGCAGGCCGTCTGACTGGAACAACGAAGCGACCGTTCTGACTGGAACCGACGAAGTACCGTCTGACTGGAACCAACGAAGCAACCATCTGACACTGGA
>CM068959.1:90990331-91001372 GCA_035128595.1 Eptatretus atami
CACCCCCAAGAACCAGGTTCGCTAGGAGCAACCGTCTGATTGGAACCAACGAAGCGACCGTCTGACTGCAACTGACGAAGCAGCCGTCTGACTGGAACCGACGAAGTGACCGTCTGACTGGAACCGACGAAGCAGCCGTCTGACTGGAACCAACGAAGCGACCGTCTGACTGGAACCGACGAAGTGACCGTCTGACTGGAACCAACGAAGCAACCATCTGACTGGAACTGATGAAGCAGCCATCTGACTGGAACGGACGAAGCATCCGTCTGACTGGAACGGACGAACTGACGCCACTGACTGATAAACTGACTCGTTGTCGACTGCCCCGCGCGTTGCGCGCTGCATGCCAAGAACGGACCTCTCCCTCTTTTTATAGTCGACCTGTCTCAGCAGCACAGACTCCCCCCAAATCTACCCCGCCCCACTTGTGCACCGTTACCATGACAACCCGCACGTCCCGCGGTTATTCCTCGCTTACGAGGCCAGGTCTGTGGTGCTGGACGAACGGCAAAAAGCAGCCATTTGTCAGAATTAGCGAGCACAAATGTGAAGCGCTCTTAAAACGTCAACAATAATTATTACCTCACTGTTCAGACCGACATGAAAAAAAGCCAGTTAGCGTCCATAGAGCTGCGAAACGGGGTGTCGAACGGCAGTGGAACAAGGCGGGTCATGGTGTCAGTGAAAGAAACGGGTATCTCACGTGCATGAATGTCGTAAAGAGAAAACGCTTCCCATAAGAGAGGGGATCTATTCTTTACCCTTCTCGATGCATCACATTTAGAATCCCACCAGACATGGGGATGGGTCTATCCTGGACATGCATTTAGGGAAATAACTATCTGAGGACCCGGATGTTGGTATGCATTCGTCGGATTGGATTCTGAAATCCGTAACAATACTAAGAAAATGCCAAGGGAGTGCAGGACCGAAATTGGGTGTTTGTATTAATTAAAACACCCCTTTTGAAGATAATTAATGGCCTTATTTAATTATATCCTTCATCAGGCGATCCTTGGCCACCTCACTCTCTGGGGTCTGAAGCCGCCATGTTTTTGGCCTGCTCAACCATGCCTTGACTGGGAACATGCCGCAACGATTTCTCAACGATAAAGTTTTTTTCACTTTACTCACTCATATTGAATGCCTGTTCATCATAGCTACGAATCGCTGTATACATCACTTTTATAAGTACAATAGTTTTCAAATTAGGAGCTTGGAGTGATTTCATGAATTATATTATACCATTTTCCACGATCTACTCTCACGGACTAATTAAAGGAAATCATAGAAATATTATTTCAGTTTTGAGGATCGGATATCGTCCGGACTAAATAAGTGTCGACATTTGCTGTAAAATCTGATAATTTAAAGAATTAACGATTCTTATAACTAAGCCAATATTCCTATATATTTTAAGCAAGCAAGGCTATGTTCTGTCCTCCATACATACGCAAGAAAATGTGAAATTGCCAAGGCATTAAAACTTATCTTTTTCGACTGTTGGGAGAATTATATTGAGTGAACCAAAAATTTAGGAATGTGCCAAATTTAACCAGCTTCGTAGAGCGAAATTATTTAATGCATTGACAGCTAGACCTCATGCCCTGTCCCCCAGAGGGACTGACTATCCATAGCATCTGCCAGATCTGTGTATTTTGTCGGAGGGTTCGTGAGGTGCTCTAAAGGGAATCAAAGCAAATCTGGTTAAAAAACAAAAACGGACATTATAAAAAAAAGTTTTAACATTTGCGTGGACCCTGAACCGATGAACCATGAGACTCGTTCACATCCGAGCAGGCAAAATGGTGGATTTTTTGATTCATTTTATTTCATTAACTGCTGCGTGAGTGGTGAAGACTGGCTTTAAAGTTAAAGGGATCCTTTATGGAATGCAGCGACAGCCTGGCCAACTGCTCCTAATCAACCATTGAATTGCCGAGTGCTCAAGCCACTTGCCGAGCGCCCATTGTCGATAGTGGTGCTGCGCAACATCATTCTGAGCAAATCATTCACTCACTGCGGATGCATTTGCCACGCCAGATCATTCAGAGTGAGTGGTTCGTGCTCCATCACCCTGAGGGAGTGGTTCGTGCTCCGTCACCCTGAACGAGTGGTTCGTGCTCCGTCACCCTGAGCGAGTGGTCCGTGTTCCGTCACCCTAAGTGAGTGGTTCGTGTTCTGTCACCCTGAGCGAGTGCTCCATGCTCCGTCACCCTGAGCGAGTGGTTCGACGGGTACCGAGTTTGTTACAGCCACGGTTACTGAGTGTATTATGAGGGGGTTAATCCTCGTTTCTCCTCGGAAGAACAGGACCTGGGACCACCACTCACAATATACTTCGTGTTGCGGTGGGTTGCTTAACAACCATGAACGCCAATCAGTTAACCACGAGTTCCAGTGTCCACTGTATAATATTCCATTTAACTAGACGTCACGTGGCCTCCTGACCGGGGAACGCACCCTCGGCGATGCACCAATCTTATCTTGATGAGATCTTAAGTAATGCGGCCGAGCATTTACTGCTGGTGCACGCGGACTATGACAGGTTAATTAGTTTGGAAATTATCTCCCAGTGTATCTAGGTTCGGCAATGCTGTATCAATGGAAGGAAATGACAATCACGGACAGGTTGAAACGTCTACAAGGAATTTATTAGGTTGGGTCGACTTGGCCTCAACCAAAATTCTCAGTGGTGAATAATCCCCCCAGAATTACAGACGGATTACCCCCTTCCTCCCCCATGGATTTATTTTTATGCCCTAAAACCCCCCAGTATACCCCTGGGTGCAACCAACAGTTTTCAACAAATTTGGGAGAGGAAGCCAGAGAAGTCAAACACAAACAGATACCAGCTTGTTCTCCTCACCTACCCACTCAACCACCAAGTTTCATCTGAATGCATCCACAACTTTTTGATCTATCGTGCTATGCATGGTTTTTGGCCCAATCACTCAATGGTGAAGAATCACTTTTAAAATTCTAGTTTCCAGGTCCAGATCCAGATTTCACCAAAATCGAATCAATTCGTCCTCGTCACAAACCCATCCTGTCCACCGAATCCATTCCAAATCTTTTGAGATATCCTGCTCACAAACAGACAGACAAATAGAGAGAGGTGAAAATATAACCTCCGTCCACATTCGGTGGTGGAGGTAATATGCTGGATACAAGCTCAAACACAGCAAGAAGAGAAAGGGAAAACTGGGGATGAAAGAGAAATGGAACAAAAAAAAGCCTGAGGGTGAGGAAGAGAAAAACTAATAAACTGGAAAGGAAGGAGTGTACTTTGGGAGAGTTGGGGTAGAAAAGATCTGGGTTGGGATGACCTGAGGTTGTGGTGAACTGCCGTCTTGAAGCCTTGAAGGAGAGGATGGGATTGAACCGATTGAGGAAGTTGGTTGGCCAGATGAGAGAAGAGGATGAAATGAGTGGAGGTGAAAAGTGAACCTGAATTTTGGATATTTTACCAGAATTGGGTTACTGGCAGAAAATTGCATCCTGCAGAAACCTGAGGAAGACAGGGCAAGCAAAGAGCAGAGGGTGCAAGACCAAAAAGAGGCAGTAGAAGACAGAGAGGCCACCAACCTGTCTGGGATGTGAAATGAGAGGCCTAGAGGGTTGGCTTCATTGACGGAGATTCCAATGATTTTGAGGGCCGTGGTTTCCACAGCTTAAGAAATGTAAGGTACGAGACAGATGCGTCATCACAAATGGGAGAGCAGTACTCCAGTACTCCATAAAAGCCCTCTGTGGGAGTACCTCCTGTGCAGATGCCCTCCGCATGGGAGCTCACTGGATGAAGGGATTGGGGCAAAGCCTTCGGGAACCCCACTCTTTGATGTTAGGAGGAAAACGATGGGGTAACCTTCCCGGTCAGATTGCGGTAATGTGTGTCGGAGTGGTGCTGAGGTGTCGTCCACCAGAGGTCTCCTTTGGTTAACGTGAGGCGGTCCCCTCGGGTGGGTGCCTGGAATGTCCTATCCCAAAGAGAGCATGATCACCTGTCTCTGTTATCATCTGAGCTCAAGCGTTTGAACATCGATATTGCAGCACTCTCTGAGGTTCAGAGACCAGAAAGTGGCGAGATCATGGTGGTTTGTTACACCTACGATTGGTCTGGTCGCTCTGATGGTTACCATGCCCAAGGAGTTGCTGTAGCTGTGTCCAATAAGCTGACTCCAATGATAATTAAGGTAACTCCACTCAACGAGCGTATTATGAGATGAAGGATTCGTCACTATGCCTGGTGTTAGCTTAATCGTTAGAGTGGTGGGCTTGGGACCCAAGGGATCCTGAGTTCAAATCCCACTTGGCTGTTGAATTAATACCAGGTGGGGCTGACTCTGCCTGTCATCCTTCCAAGGTCGGAAAAATGAGTGCCAGCTTGCTGCTGTCCTGTGTCGGAGTGGCGACCCGTTCAGGATTCTACCCAATAGCCAAGGAGACTGCTTAGGCAGCACCAACGCTCTGCACAGAGTATGTCCCGATGGATGGATGGATGAATTTGTCACTCCTTGATTGTCATTTCCCTGGTCTCTTTATCTGCTCTGACTGAGGTGAGTGATCTCACTGTTAAGGACGCATTCTATGCCACGCTCGAGTATGTGGTTGATCAGTGCCCCAGGCAAGATACTCTTCTAGTCTTAGGGGATTTCAATGCATTGACTGGAACTGATAGGGATGGTTATGAGACATGTGTTGGTCCCCATGGGTCTGGAACTGTGAACCAGAACAGCACTAAGTTCCTCGACTTTGCAAGAAATCGTGGACTTGGGGTGGCTGGTTCATGGTTTCAGAGCCCACAGGCTCATCGCTGCACTTGGGATTCCAATGCTGGTGGTGTGGCAAAGAAGATTGATCATGTGATCATTGGTGGTCCTCAATGATGATCCAGAACTGCAGGGTCTACCAGAGTGCTCAGTTCCTCAATACTAACCACTGGCTTGTGGTAGCAACTCTGAAGTTGCAGCTTAAATCTGGGAGAATGGTACCATCCCAGCCGAGGCTGGATGTTGGCAAGCTCAAGTATGAGAGGGTAGCTGAGGAGTTTCCAAACAGACTGAGTGGGGATTTCAGGGATCTGGGTGCTTTGGGGAATCCTGAAGAGTTGTGACGTCCCTTCAAGACCGCCATCCTTGATGTTGCTGGTGGATTTCTTGGGACTAACCTTTGGGCGAAGAAGAATTTTGTGGCTCAAGGGACACTGGATACCATTGACCAGTCGCAGGGCCAGGTTGAATGACAGAGCTGAGCTGTTCAGGGAGTTGAGGCATAAAACTGTACGTGCGCTGAGGGTGGACAAGGAGGCCTATGTGTGAGGAATCTGTGAGGGAGTAGAGCATCACCTGTGGTCAGGTGATTCTCGTCCTACTTACAGAGTAATTTGTACATTGCGTTCCTCCAAGCTCATCCCGAGGTGGACTGCAGTGAGAGCGGAGGGTGGAGGGCTCTTGACAGTGGGTTCCAAAGTGAAGGCTCACTGGCCTGGTTACTTTGAGTGGATGTACCAGGCTGATCCACAGGCTGTTGAGTTGGATGTCAGGGGTGTTATTACCACAATTGCTGACTCCCCAATCAACTGTGATCCACCTTCGTTTGTGGAAATCCAGGCAGTGGTGAACCGGTTGAAATGGGGTAAAGCTCCTGGGATCTGTGGCATCCATGCTGAACTTCTCAAGGCTGGTGGAAATGCTGCACTCATGTCATTGCACGCAGTTCTATGCTCTGCCTGGAACACAGGCATCATCCCAACTGACTGGAAGAGGGGCCTTGTTGTCCCTCTCTGGAAAGGGAAGGGTGATCGCCAGGACTGCAACAAGTACCAAAGGGTGACGCTGCTCTCAGTGCCAGACAAGGTCTTTACTCGGATAATTCTTGAAAGGGTTCACCACGATCTGCTTGAGCACCAGCGTCCAGAACAGTCAGGCTTTGCACCAAAGAGGTCACCGATTGACCGATTGAACAATTTTTGTTCCAGGTGAGCTAAAAATGGCTGTCATAATCTCCACCAAATATTACAAACATGTTGGAGTACCAAGGGTTCGGTGATGGACAGACCCCCCCTCCCCCCACCTCCATTTCCAATGAGGGTGGGGAGCTGACTGCTGATTTCCACTTGTATGTCTGGGCAAATCCACACCAAATTTTACATATGAAACGGTCGTTAACATTAAGAGAAGAAAAAAGAGGTGGGATGGAAAGGATCCCTGGTGCGAGGAAGCGAAGAGACTGGGAAGGGTTTTCCCCTCTCCCATGGTCAGGGAATTTTGGAATTTTAACCTTACATTTTAAAATGCAAAGTCACTCTTTTGTGAAAAATTAAAGCAGAATTATCATGATAATTTCCTGATTAATTTAAGGTTTTTGTTTTTTACATGTAACTCCTGAATGTGTTTTGGATTTTGCATTGCATATAGCACACTGGTGTGGTACCCAACACTGCCTAGGACAAAAAGTACTCAGCCACTTGAAATTATTTACAAGACTGTATTTATAATATAGTGGGGGTTTCAGGATGTGCTGGACATTGAAAAGGTTTGGAGTTAATGGCCTCATGGTGGTTACCTTTTGAGTACTACTTCACTTCACATCCCAATATGCACCTTGTCATGGCCTTTAGTCTCAAAACAGCCTTCAAGGCAAACATACATTCATTTAAAACCTTGCCCAGATTCTGAAGTGCAAACACCCAAAATTTGGGGCCTCTGGATGTTTCGGTTCGGGCGTGAAAGAGAAACAAATGCACAAACACTTGAAATTTATACATTTGTAATCCCCTCTGACCCATTTCCATAACAATATTTTAGACACCATTCCTTTGACTTGTATATTATATGATTTGAAAGAAGAGATTTAAGATTAACTTTATTCACAGGAATAAAAAAAACACAAAATTCACAATCACAAAAGAAAATGAGGCTCATCCCCAACCCAAACATCCCAAACCCAACCCTCACATTGAAACCCAAACCCAACCCTAACCCCTAACACCCAAAAACCCAACCCTAACACCCAAACCAACCCTAAACCAAGCACACCAAACCCAACCCTAACCCAAGCACACCAAACCCAACCCTAACCCAAACACCCCAAACCCAAACCACCCTAAAACCCAAACCCAACCCTAACCATAACACCCAAACCAAGCCTAACCCTAACACCCCAAACCCAAATCCAACCCTCAACCTCAAACTCCAAACCCATTAACATAAATCATTGTTATGCTTAAAACAGCTCAACAATGATAACATAAAGTGAAGAGTCTTTCAACTCAAAGTTTTTTTTTCTTCTTTTCTTCCAGTTCTATCTTGTGAATGAAATTTCAGTTCTTTGAAGTTTGAAGAAGTAGAAAGGGGTACGGAGACGTATCTTAAATATGGCTAAAGAATTACCAGGTCTTCCCAGTACTTTCTTCATATTGCTGAAAAATAAGGAATAAACACATTACTTATCTAATATCGAATTAAGTAATGTATCATTTCATTAATTTTTAATCAACTGGACTTGCCTCTCATCAAGAACCATCCAACGAAGAATGACATCGATACGTTTAGAACCCAGAGAATCTTCTTGGTAGAACTCACCTTCCAAGTCTCCAAAATAGAACCCGCTTTTCATGTCTCAAATAGAACCCGCTTTTTGAGTCTCCAAAATAAAATTCACTTCTAAGTCTCCAAACGAGAACCCATTTTATAAAGAAAGTCAGCAAAATGGAACAGGGAAAGGCAGAGCAGATGAGGATTTCCTAGTTTTAGTCCAGATTGCTTTTTAACCCAGTTTGTAGATAAACCCACCATTGGGAGTGCAGTGTTAGACCTCATTTAAGTAACTAACGATCCAATATGATGGAGGGTGGAGGTAGGGGAGCATTTTGTGTATTTTCATGTGTGTATTTTTACAAGCTCACTGAGCATGTCACTACAAGCTCACCTAGCTCACTCAGCATGTATATTTTAGCTTTATCAGCATGCATGTCTATTAGCTATACCAGTAAATCATTTCTAAACTAAGTTAATTAAATCATTTAAGAAAAGAACTAAGTAAATTTTGCTTTTTACATTGATTATAAATTCAATTTAATAATCCCACAGTTTCCCCGTTTTGTTCATACAGAACAACCTAAGGGTTTGTCCTGTAAGGCCAAACCCGCTAAAAATCAAAATTTGTCGTTTGGCTAGCGGCTGGCCCATTTCCGTTGTCACCTAACTTTCTCTGCTGGGTTAAACCCTGCAAGTGGATGTAACTCAACGGGTGCCACCACCTCCCCTCCACAGAGTTGGGCGGCCTAAGCGATTTGGGGGAAAAAAACAAATGCACACTGAACATATCACCAATAGGCAATTGCCTTTTCAATTACTAGTACGCCCGTAGCGGGCCCGTAGGTGCGTAAACGATGACTGGATTGGGCATTATTTCAATTAGATCGGACAACCGTATCATAAAGCCATAACTTGGAACACTGGGAAACATATTCAGGTCTCCAGCGTCAATTGTGATGTCATATCAAATGAAGAAAATTTGACCCCCCTCTCTCTCGGCCCCCCTCGCTCCCCCCCTAGTCTCGCCCCTCCTCTCTCCCCCCTCCCTCACCCCCCTCTTGAATTGTGAGCTCCCCTCTCTCTCACCCCCTCTCTCCCCCCACTCTCTCCCCCCTCTCTCCCCCCTCTCTCCCCTAGTCTCACCCCTCTTCTCTTCCTCCTCTCTCTCCCCCCTTTTCCCCCCCCCACTCTCACCCCGAGTCTCGCCCCTCCTCTCTCCCTCCTCCTCTCCCCTTCTCCCTCGCCCCTCTCTCACACCCCCTCTCCCGTCCCCTCTCTCTCGTCCCCACTCCCACCCCTCTCTCCCCCCTAGTCTCGCCTCCTCTCTCCCCTCCTCTCTCGCCCCCACTCTCATCCCCCCTCTCCTGTCCCCCCTCTCTCGCAGATATTGTGACACATAAATGCCGTAACTTGAAACCGCTCGTCCATTAATATCAAACCTCAAAAGCACATCACGGGTCCCAGCAATATTCCTGGCAAGTTTCAATCAAATCACTCAATCGTGCAAAATAATAATAATAATAAATAATAATAAACATTAATTGTGACTGCATTCTGATGTCATAGCACCGTCTTGTCGTTGGTCGACAGATAAATGCCGTAACTTGGGAACTGCTTATCCGATTAATATCAAACCTTAAAACAATCCACGGTCCCCAGCAATATTCCTGGCAAGTTCAATCAGATCGGACCGTCAATCGTGCAAAAAAAATTTAATAAATAATAAATAAATAAATAAATAAACAATTAATGTGACGTCATTCCTATGTCAAGAACGTTCCTGTCATTGTCGACATAAGTCCATAACTGGGAACGCTCGTCCATCGATATCAAACCTCGAAAAGCACATCCGCGTCCCCAATATTCTGCAAGTTTCAATGAGATCGGACCGGCGTCGTCGAGAAACGGGTCGCAGACAGACGACAACGGACACACAAATTGCTGGAATTATAGATAGATACTATCAGATTGAATATTGGGCAAGTCATTCAATTCTTTTTCCCTGAAGTTTTTAAAGTATTTCATCATTCCATCTTATATAATTTATTTCAGTGTTCGGGGTCGCGCTATCTCGACTTTGTTCTGCGCTCGGTAACGTTATATTGCGCTACATCTATCTATAATTCCAGCAATCTCGTGTGTGTGTCTATGTGGTGTCTGTGACCGTGGGGGTTTCTCGACAACCACTGGTCCGATCTAATTGAAACTTGCCAATAATTGCTGGGACTGAGATGCCTTTTCAAGGTTTATATAATCGGACAAGGCTTCACAAGTCATGGCCATTTATTTACCAAACCAATGACAAGACACGTTGTTGTGGCGTGGCGATGGGAAGGAACTCAGCCGCGTTCCCATACAGTTACAATGTACGGGCTCCGGAGAGATGACTTCATGTATTCTAATATTTTCCGATTTCTTATGCGCATTTATAGATAAACACATGCCCAAGTTATGATCGTTTTCATATTAGACGTGTATAAATTCGTAACATCAGCAGTGCTGATATGCTCCAACCAGGAAGTAAAAATTTTTCTCTCTCTCTCTTCTCTTTTGTTTTCCTTGCCACGACATTGCAAAAAGTAAAATAGGTGGCCTAATTGAATAATTGGTATTAAAACTAAATTGCGAATAATCGTAACTGCAATAATATGCAAACTTCCGGACCACGCACGTATGGCACGTGAGAGCGAAAAACAGCCTGTTTGTGTTTGTTGCTTGCGGTTTGAATATTTATTTATTTATTTATTTTTTTTTTTTTACGGCACGTACAGTTATCTCAAAGACCATATGAGTGCATGTACAAAAAAAGGTATAAAATGGTTCTGAAACAGTAAATCATATTCCACTTACTCATTAAAGTAAAATTACTTACTGATAATCTGCATCAGTTCCTTTCTCAAACACACCCACCCAAAAGTCACGCAGAGCGCTGGATTATGCTATCTCTCTTTATTACAATCATCCATCTGCTTCTGATTCTTTAGCAATAATTGTTGAATTCTTTCAACTGGGTTTTTGCATACCCAAAGGCACAAGTGTCTGTACTTTCATATTTTCCAAAAGATACCACCGTCACGGTGTCTTGACTTAATTTTATACTAAGTTCTTCATTTCTCGTTTCTGCGATCTTCTGATCCTTCAGCGTTCATCTCCAAGTGCCTCACTTGATGGTTCGTCCAGAAGATTTCATCTAGTCACCATCTTGTTACTATGCAAATTTTCTCACACACACACCACACAACACACCGATTATTGCTTTATATCGGCAAGCTTATGATGACAAATAACTAGCACAAGAACCATCATCAGTCCAACGAACAATACATGGAGTATCCATGCTCCCCATCCACCAAACATATTTTCCAACCATGACCCGAAGTGCCATCCCTTATTATAATCATGATATTTGGCGCCTTCTTCTTTAATCTTCCCAGCCAGTTTATCAATTTCCTCTGAATTATCGGGGATATAGGTACAACATTCTGTCCCTATTACTG
>CM068959.1:91021782-91033530 GCA_035128595.1 Eptatretus atami
CCCCCCACACTGGGGCGGGACATCGACACAGCACAGACACGTACATGACAGTAGGACCCGACATGGCACGACCTCAGACACAAATTGCGGCCCAGCAATGTTTGAAACAGGACGATCCCATAACATACAGGACACCTGGTCAGCCTGCGATGGTAGGACAAAGCAGTCGTCACCTATTTTATCAATAGTGTCCGTGCTGTGTCATGTCCATGCCATGTCTGTGCCAGTGCCTGTGCCATGTCCATGCCGTGTCCACGCCTGTGTCATGGTTCCCCTGGAGTGATCTATCAAACTGATTTAACAATGAATACAAAATCCCTTATAAACCACCAACTGAATGGAAAACAAAACCCATCAATGTGTTGTGAACATGCGACCGGCCGGCGTCTCCATCTTCACCAACACGTCCATTGTCGCCATCTTCGTCTAATTCACTCACACAAGGCTCGAAACGATTCGGCTCCATCATTTCCTCCAAAGCGTTTCCATCACTAATTTTGTCTCCAATAGTTTATTCAAAATCCCATTGATCAGTTTCAACATATTGAGAACTTCACAGTTGCTGATGACGGTGGAATCGGTATCGGAATCAGAGCTCGAAATGCGCAGTTTCTCCACGTAAACCGCCATTTTGATCAAGTTTCCAAGCAAAGATAAACTCTCTTGTTCCTCATCACATCCTTACGGCAAAGAGGAATCGCAATGATGATATAAAGGGCACACAAGGAAGATTATGTACGGGATTTTAACTGTGTACCGATACTCACTGGCCTATTCCCTTTTAAAGGCTACTCCTGGAATCTTTGATTTCAACGAAAGAAAAAAAAGGACCAAAAAGGAGGATAGCCGGCTTAAGGGGATTTAAAAATGGGAAATCAGTGGGACCTGATGAGATACCTGTGGAAATATACACCTGCCTCGGTGAATATGGGTTTCAGGTGTTGATTAAACTACTGAACTGGGTTCTGATGAGAGAGGAGATTCCAAGGGAAAGGAGGCAAAACATTCTGGGACCATTATTTAATATTCCACTTGGCAGATGTACGTATTTTAGTTTGGCAAACACCACGTGTCGCTTTGCTGTCGGGAATACGAAGAGGAGGGAGAAAAAGAGGGGGGGAGAGAGAGAGGGTTGGAGAGTGAGAAGGGAGTGGAAGTGAGGAGCAAGGAGTGAGGGAGACTGAGGAGGGGGGGGAGGGAAGACAGCGTGAGGTGAGAGGAAGGGAAGGCAGATCCGTAGTGGAGCATTAATTCCATCCATCCATCCATTGGAGGAGGAGGAGATTGGGACCATACTGTATGCAGAAGTTTGGTACTGCCTCAGCAGTCTCCTTGGCAAGTGGGTACAATCCGAGACAGGTCGCCACTCCGACACAGGATACCAGCAAGCTGGCACCCATTTTGTTGACCTCAGAAGGAAAACAGGCAGAGTCAAACCCACCTGGTATTAATTCAACATATGAGTGGGATTTGAACTGAGGATCCTGGGATCCCAAGCCCACCACCTCCAACCATAAAGCCAACACCAGGCTTGAGTGTTAATTGGCATTCATAATGTCTTATGAAAATGATTCTGCATAGAAGAACTGAAGATGGAAACAAAATATGTCTGAAATCCATTTCTGCAGGTCATACTATAAATCCTGCCTGAGACAAACACCGCCTGGACATGTCCAGAGATAATCACAGTCCGGAGAAAAACTCCGCACGACGCTTTCACAGCCAAGCTGTCCAAAGACAATACTGCCCGGACACATCTGGAGACAAACACACCTGATGCCTCCGAAGACAAACTCCTGTCGAGACATAAATACCACCCGGACAAGTCCGGAGATGAATACCACCTGGACAAATCTGAGACAAACACCACCAAGATACGTGCGGAGGCAAACACCACCGGACACGGCCGGAGGGAAACACCATGCAGACAAGTCTGGAGGTAACCACCGTCCGGATGCATCCGAAAACAGAGAGCGAGAGAGACAGATATAGAGAGGTGGAGGAAGGGAGTTAGCAGAGAGGTTATGCTATGCTTTATGAACAAAACACCACACACACACACACTTGTGGCAGTATCAGCTATTCTTGAAATATAGTATAATTTCAAGGATTGCTGTAAATGATGTGAACCTCAATGCATAGTCACCTTACCTAAAGAAAGAAACTTAACCTGAAAGCAAATGAATGGTTTTCCGACTGCACGGATCATCAGCTGGGCACCGTTCTTCCTCGAGGTTTCGATCCTTTCAGCCCAGAACCTCTTCAAACAGCAGAACCTCAACCTCAGTCACAGATCCTCATCCGTAGATTATCTATATTCGTTGATCCACAACCTCAGTTGTGTCCAAGCAGTCAGTCAACCCATTAATGTGACATCACTCATCAGATTGACCTCTCTCAAGGATTTAATGTTATAACTCCCATCACACATTCTATCATTGTACCGTTAATACATGTCCACCAACAAACATGACCACCCCACTCACCTCTGGATCAAACTGTTCAAATATTCAGACGGCTTATAAACGGGTTTTTTTACCTTCTTCCTCGTCTCCCAGCAACCACTGAAATGGGTTTAATAAGTTTCCATGTTTATTTTTACCTCCACCACCGAAGGTGAAGGAGGTGATGTTTTCACCCCTTAATGTTTGTTTGTTTGTTTGTTTGTTTGTGTGCAGGATATCTCATAAAGTTGTGGACAGATTCGGATTAAACTTAGGAGACATGTTGGGTGTGTGACGAGGACGAATTGATTCGATTTTGGTGAAGCTCGGAATCCGGATCTGGATATGAGAATTATATAATTTTAAAGTAATTCTTCACCATTGAGAGAAAGAACCAAAAACGATATGTAGCATGATATTTCAAAAATGTAATGGGTCCGATATGTTCTGATGGATCAGGCATTACGTGGCGGAGGTATGTGCTGGTAAATGTCTGACTCGTTTTAATCAATTGACAAGTTCAGTGCTGTGGTGGTGAATGTCTGACTCGATGTTTTAATCTATTGATACGTTTATTGATAAGTTCAGTGCTGTGTGTGGTTGCTCTCACAGTTCTAATGATTTCAACTGTAACTGAACCATGAAATAACTTCTTCGGAATGTTGCTCTCTCAGAAAGGCATTTGGACCATGTGGAATGGAGAATCATCTCATTTATCAAATAATTTGGTGAGAAATTTATTATCATTGATATCGATTAGTAATTCTGAAATAGAAACTGAATTGTGAGTTTGGTTTTCCTTTTGTAATTCGAGTTATTTTGGATATTTATCATCATGAAGCTGATCAAATACAAACCCATCATTAACTAGTAAATAATCAATGAATCGAAAGATGTTTCCACACCTTCGTGTAGTTGTTAGTTTATTCCTGTACATGTTCTGGACCCAATCTGGACTCGTACATGTGCAGGAACCAAGTTTATAAAGAATGGGGACGGACCTGAACCCATGGGTGTCCCCAGTGTCTGCTGGAGTATCTTGTTGCCAAATGTAAAGAAACTGTTGTTGAGTAGAAATCGAGTCCTTACTTTAAGTTTGTTTTTTAAACTACATGATTCGTGATTTTCCTTTATCGACCAGTTTGATCATTTTTGATAGAATTTATTGTATCCTTTATCACCTCCAAAAATGGTTTATCCACCACTCTGTCCAATGCTGTTACGAGCTTGTCATGTGGAATGTTTGTGTATAATGTGGAAAAAAAATACATCAAACAACATGCTCGACACACACACACACACACACACACACACACCAACACACACACACACACACACACACACAACCGATATCACCAATTTTTCCGTAATCCTCTGATTGGAGTCCGTGGGATTACCGACTACAGTACTGTTTTGGAGAGATTTCAAAAAACAAATTATAAACACAACGTTGCATTGTCGATGTTTCAAGATGATGAACTTACTCATGATATTGTTACGGCTGTGGAAATTCGCAGAACACCATATAGGTCCTTAGTTCAGTTATGCCGATAAGTCCGTGTTCAGTTAGATTTCCCCACCGTTGTTTAATGGGATTTATTTGTGTCACCCGGGCTGTGATCTTTGAGTTAGCCGTTTTTCTTTACTATCGTTATTTTGGACCAACCACAACGCCAACCACCAACCACCTTCTCCATCACACCAGCCACCAACCACCTTCTCCACCAAGCCACCCACCAACCACCTTCTCCACCACGCCACCCACCAACCACCTTCTCCACCACGCCAACCACCAACCACCTTCTCCACCACGCCACAACCAACCACCTCTTTCACGCCACCACCAGCCACACGTCAACTACCAACCACCCTCTCCACACCGCCTTCATAACAACGACATCTCCCCACCATCTCCTAAACCGCATCTCCCCCACCCGAATAACATCGCCTCACCTTCATCTCCGCAAACGCCGCCATCTTTGCGCGCAGCACGGCGAGTTCCCAGCGAACAGCGTCGCTGCAAACAGACGCGGGGGTTTCTTTGTTGGCGCAGCGACGGTGATCTCACGCACGTCCGCTCTCCGAGAAGTTTGGGTGATCTCGCGCACGTCCGCTCTGTGGAAGCTTCGCCTTGGAATTCGGATCACAGGAGAAAAAGGGGCGGGCCTGTGGGGGTCGAAGGTCGAACAGCGGAGGTCAGATCTCGTCTCTCGAGCCCTATAAAAGGCCGAGCGGAGCGCCAGTTCGCAGTCGAGAGTCGGTCGGTGGAGTCAGTCGGTGAAGTCTGGAGTCGGGAGAACACAGGCGAAGCGAAGTCAAGAGAGCGGAGGATACGCGAGACGGAGAGCGTGGCTGAGCCTGCTGTGCCGCGCAGACCTGCGCGTTCGTGTGGAGAGAGCCGGAGAGAGCTCGCCAGCCAGCGCCAAACGGTCTGAGGTGATCGGGCTTCGGGACAGTCCGAGCATCGCTGAGGAACGAACGGGTTCTTACAAAGAGCATCACTTTGAAAGAGCATCAACACCCGTTCGTTCCTCTCAACGCGTCGCCGGCTGAGGCCGAATCACCCGGCCGCTTGGCAAGGCCTGGGCTCAACCGCGTTACGCTAGCTGCCATGGGGAAGGAGCGTCGCGGGTCGCCCCATCGAGACACCACAAGGGTGGAGGTAACCTGCAACGGTCTCGTGGAACTCCTTCGGTCCGCCAAACTCCACGTTATAAAGGCCTACGGGCCCAGTCTGACCCCCTTGTCTTTGAGGGGGTCTTTCCTTGTTTATTTGTGTGAATGTTGTGGCGCCATGTCCGCAAGTAGAACTGTTTAAGTGCTTGTGAGTAATAAATAATAGACGGTTGTAGTGCTTTGTCTTGCTCGTGTCTTCAGGCCCTCCTAACAAACGGACGCCAACGTTGTCAGACGGAATGAAAACCCGTCATTCTTGTTACAAAAACAGCTAAAATTGATGAAAAAGCGGCCGAAATTGAAACAACACAGTAATTACGGTCGCAATAGCACATATAATGGAAACCAACATGTTTATTCTACACACAAGAACGGTCGTGACGGAAACAAGAACGGACAATCCCGAAATAGATTGGTGGGGAACGGAAGCATGAACGGTTATTTCGTCGCGAAACGTCTGAGAGCGAAACAAAAGTGGTTCATTCCGGTTACTGTAGTGCGAACAAGATGGCGGATGCAGTAGAACGACCTGTTACGGTATGTTAATTTTTAGTGCTTGTGCCTCGAACATAAATTTAATATAGATAATATTGTTACGAATTTGGAATTCAATTGCACACAACATACAGGTTCCCTTAGTCAGCTATATATGTCGATAAGTGCATGTTCCCTAGATAGCTCACCTTCCATTGTTTAAATGTTTTGAAATCGATTAGATGCGCTGCGGATCGATTTAATAGTTAGGGAGCGAACAATGGAGACGTCCCTCCCCCTCTTCTGCGAAGAGGAAGAAGAACCCTGCGGTGACGTCAACAACTCCCTCCACCCGTGGTTGAGCGGGGGGTGGATCACGAGGGCATGAGTCACGCCGGGTGCGGGGGAGGGGGTGCAAAGGATAAAGAGGACATCTTTTCTTTGTTCAAAAAGAGTCTCGTGGGAGTCCCGTGGTAGGGCTGAGTTCGTGGGCTGAGTTCGTGGGAGTCCCGTGGCAGAGTTCGTGTGCTGAGCCCCGTGGGAGGAGTAAGCTTTTTGCTTCGCAGTTGGAGGAGTCGGGAGGAAGCCAAGGAGCTGCGTGGAAGTCCGGGCGTCGCGAAGGAGACGCGAGCTGGAGGCGCAGCCTTGCCTGCTGTGTCGCGCAAACCGCGCGTTCGTGTGGAGAGAGCCGGAGAGAGCTCGCCTGCCAATGGAAGGCCCGAGCTCGACCACGGCTACGCTAGCTGCCGTGGGGAAGGAGCATCGTGGTCGCCCAAGCGCGTTCGTGTGGAGAGAGCCGGAGAGAGCTCGCCTGCCACACGGAAGGCCCGAGCTCGACCGCGGCTACGCTAGCTGCTGTGGGGACGGGACGTCGCGGGTCGCCCAAGCCAGACACCACGAGGGTGCAGGTAACCTGCAACGGTCTCGTGGGACTCGTTCGGTCTGCCAAGTCCACGCCATAAAGACCAAAGAGGTCCAGTCTGACCCATTGCCTTTGATGGGGTCTTTTTCCTGCTTTTCTTCGAATGAATGTTGTGGCGCCGAGTCCCGTAAGTAAAACTGTGTAAGTGACTGTACATTATAAATTGCTTATAGACGGTTGTAGTTCTTTTGTCGTGCTTTTGTTGCTGTATAATTGCATACGTGTTTTGCCTTATTTAATTGCATACGCGTTTCATTATAATAAATGTCCTTGTGTAAATGTAACCTGCTCGTTTCGTCCATTCCCTCATTGACTGAACATTTCGTGTGTTGGGAGTTAGAAAGCCGTTGGTTTGCCGTAATAGGGGGACATTTGGACCGACGGTTCTCGGCGATTACGCCGCTCGGAATCGCGCACGGACAAGCTCGCCTCGGCGGTTTGTTCCGTACGAGATCCGTCGAGGGTGGAATACCCGCGGTAGTTGGATCACGTGGGTATTTAGGTACATTGAAGATTGGCAATCGACCTTACCCCACTGATCTGCCCATTGGCGTATTTCGGTTCTTGTACA
The DNA here is from genome assembly GCA_035128595.1 of Eptatretus atami. Taxonomy (NCBI): domain Eukaryota; kingdom Metazoa; phylum Chordata; class Myxini; order Myxiniformes; family Myxinidae; genus Eptatretus; species Eptatretus atami. The sequence goes on from CM068959.1 coordinate 91,028,870, forward strand.
AGGACCCGTCGCTCGGAGTTATCCGGGCGGCGATCTATATTCCGGGCGATCGGTCGGGCGACTCGACTTGCGGCTCCGTTCAGAGTGGTCGGATGGCGGCTGACCCCCGGCCGTAACAATATATAGTGGGTAGTACCTGATGTAGTTTTAACAATTTATTAAACCGAATTTTGTTGTGATGATAATGTTTGGTTTGCCTGTATTTCGAGCCCCGAGTGAAGGATCGCTAGTTGTGTCTGCCCAGTTCAACATAGGGGATCGTGTATGGGATCTTTTTACAGTTTTTACTTCATATTAACTTTGTTATTTTATTGGAATTTGCAATTTATTATTACTATCAAATTTTACCTCTTGCAAATATAAACGATCAATCGTCACTGATCGCTGCAGCACGGGGGCACGAATTACACGAAATGTCAGCCACACATTAAGTCAAGAGGGCGCATTTATCGCTGCTTGTATAATATCCCGTACCACAAACGGGTTTTCATTAACAGACATGATATATTCAAGGCAGACTACGTTACAGTTAACTTACCATAACTTCAAGAACTTTTCAAGCCGCCATGTTTTCCACGTTATGGTAACCGGAATTAATCGCTTTCGCTTCGGTCTCCGCCGTTTCGCGACGGAAATAACCGATGTTGCTTCATTCCCCACCGTTCTATTTCGGGATTGACCGTTCTTGTGTCCGTCACGACCGTTCTTGCGTGTAGAATAAACGTGTTGGTTTCGGTTATATCTGCTATTGCGACGTAATTACTGTGTTGGTTTCAATTTCGGCCGCTTTTTCATCAATTTTAGCTGTTTTTGTAACAAGAATGAGGGTTTTCATTCCGTCTGACAATGTTGGCGTCCGTTTGTTAGGGGGGCCTGGTCTTGTCCCTTCCGCCAATTCCATTGCTTTCCTGTATACGTGCATGTTAGTGTTTTGCATACCTGACTGCATACGTGTGTGAATAAATGTGCGTGTTTAAATGTTAACCCGTTCGTTGTGTCCTCTTTCCCCATTGAACCGCCGTATTGCTCTTGGAATTTAGCGGGCTTTTTAATAGCCGATAAAAGAATTGGTGCCAGTGAGGTCTCGCGATAATACACCGCTCGGTTATCCCAGAACGGAACGAACCGCTTAAGCGTTCGTGTCCAAGCAGACCTTGCTGAGGTACGGTCTCTCGGTGGTCTGCCCACGCGAATACTTAGGTATCTATCTATAATTCCAGCAATCTCTGTGTGTCTGTCTGTCTGTTTGTTTGTCTGCGACCGCTGTTTCTCGACGACCGCCGGTCCGATCTCATTGAAACTTGCCAGGAATATTGCCGGGGACCCGCGGATGTGCCTTTTCGAGGTTTGATATCGATCGGACGAGCGGTTCCCAAGTTACGGCCATTTTACTGCCTTTTCAGTGTTGAAAAGGTGTATATATGGCAGCTGAAGGTGTCGTTCACCTTCTCACCTTATCATACCAATTTTTTCCCAAATTATTAATAACCGGACGACCACCGGTCCGATGGATTGAAACTTGCCAGGAATATTGCCGGGGACCCGCGGATGTGCCTTTGAGGTTTGATATCGATCGGACAAGCGGTTCCCAAGTTACGGCCATTTATCTGTCAACCAAAGACAGGACACGGTGCTATGACATCACGAATGACGTCACAATTAATGTTTGTTTAATTTTTTTATTTTTTATTTTTTATTTTTGGCACGATTGACGTCACAATTCTTTTCTTCTTCGTTTGGTATGACGTCACAATCGCACTGGGGACCTGAGTATGTGCTTTATTATTTATTTTTATTGTTGTGCTTGGTAGACATTTGTGAATACATTTACAGAGAGAGGGGCGAGAGAGGAGGGGGGAGAGAGGAGAAGGGAGAGAGGGGGTGAGAGAGAAGGGCGAGAGAGGGGGGGGAGAGAGAAGGGCGAGAGAGGAGGGGCGAGAGAGGAGGGGGAGAGAGGAGGGGGAGAGAGGGGGAGAGAGAGAGAGGGGGGTGTCACAATTCTTCTTCTTTGTTTGATATGACGTCACAATTGATGCTGGGGACCGATACTGCAGGCACGAAGCTGCACATACTGGCACGCACCTACGGGCCCGCCCCTACGGGCCCGCCCGAGGGGCCCGCACTAGTAGCATAATTCGGCGATTGACCCTGTCGCGCGTGGTAGAGTGTTGACTAGGCCGTGGTGTGCGCTTGGAGCACACCCGTGACTGGTTTCCGGCGTTGTTCCGGAAAGTCGCGACTGAATTGTCTGTTCGGTGGGCGAGACGGCCGCCATTGGCTAAAGCGGCTGTTCGCACGCTGGCGGGCGAATTCGTAACAATATTATTATTATATTTATACGCTAAGCCATATTTTGTGGACGTATCTCCTCCGAAACTGCCAGACGGATTGTCGCCACTTTTGGCATGCGGGTGCTCTGTGACTAATGTACATCATAGGCTATGTGAGATCGCGCCAGACGGACAGGTTTGGGAATTTTTGGCGATTTTCTAATTTTTACATTCTTTTGCATGGGACGTGTGACGTCACCGCTGAGAGGCGTAATGACGTCATGACATCATCGGTCATTCGCTGACGTCATTACGTCTGTCATCGACAGACCGTCACCGCTGAGAGGCGTAATGCCACTCCTAGAAAACATCGTCTGCAATGTAAAACCCTCTTCTGCACATGCTGACTATCTCAGGAAGGTGAATTTTACACAAAAAAATGTAACAAGAAACATTGTATATAAAGAGATTCTATAAATCACGCTGTGAAAACTGGATATATTGACGTCCTAACGAACCCTCACTTTAGAAACTTCGCGCGGAGCACAGGTTTGGCAAGTAAAAAGTAAAGTCGGTGACATGGATGTAAATCTGTGTACAATCCACGAGTCCTTCCTTCCACGAGTACAATACATTGTTATTTCACACAATTCCCCCCTTACCTGCTGTGACGGTCGGGACGCTCCACTTCCGAGGACGGTGAGCATTAACAGTGCGATGGGAAACAACATGGCTGGCGCACGGCAATCCACGAACTGAAGACGTAACGCCACCACTCTGTCTTTAGAGTTCCCTATTGTTGGAATTCTCATTGTGACGTCACAATGGACTGTGGCCACGCCCCCTTCCCTGTTCGACATTGATATCTCAACCGAGATATATTAATTATATATTTTTTGTTCCGATTAATCTCTTCCGGTGAAAACCACGTGACCCAAGTTGACGAACAACACGAGTCCTTTGCCTTTCAAATCTTTTCCACCAATGAGAACAGGATTTAAAACGTTCATTTTGATCAGTTGGGATTCTGATTACAAACATTGCACAAGAGACGTGTGCTTATTTAATTTATGTTATTCATGATAAACCTTGTTATGAAAGAGCTAACACAGTGAGTAATGCTGCACCTCCTTATTCGTTTATATCTCATTGTTGTTCGTGTGAATGAACATTCATTTTGTGTGTGTGTACGTGCATACATAATAAATAGATAGCCTTTGATATGTTCCCGATTTTAAAACATTCAGTTTGATCAGTTGGGAGTCTGATGACTGATATTGTACAACAGACGTGTTTATTTAATTTATGCTATTCGTGATAAACCTTGTTATTAAGGAGTTTACACAGTGAGTAATGGTGCACCTCCTTAATATTCGTTTATGTTGCTGGTCTTTCTGTGAATGAACATTCATTTTGTGGGTACATGCATATGTAATAAATAGAGAGCCATAAATAGATTCCCACCCAACCATCCCGTTTTCTCAACACAGCCGCCACCGAAGGTGGACGAAGGTGGTGTTTCCACCCATGTTTGTTACTTGTGAACTCGAACATTCATAAATAAGTATCATGTCGTTCAGTAGAGAGTGCTGTACTCCACAGGCAGGGACGGCACGGGGAAAAATGGGAGCCCCATCAAATATACACAAAATGATCTGTTAAGAATTACCATGAGTAAATTCAAACACCACCCAAACACATCCGGAGACAGAATCCTGCACGGACATAAACACTGCCAACAACATCTGGAAACAACACCGCCCAATCACGCACACGTTGGACACAAACACGGACAAGTCCGGAAACAAACACCGTCCATACACAATCACCGTCCAGACACGTGCGGAGATAAGCCAACGTATACAGACATAACCACCATCGAGATACATCCGAAAGAGAAGAGAGAGAGGAGAGGAAGGAGAGAGAGAGAAGAGAGAGAGAGAGAGAGAGGAGAGAGAGAGAGGAGAGGAGAGAGAGAGAGAGAGGAAGGAGAGAGAGAGGGGAAGGAGAAGAAGGGAGAGAGAGAGAGAGAGAGAGAGAGAGAGAGAGAGAGAGAGAGAGGAGAGAGAGAGAGAGAGAGAGAGAGAGAGAGAGAGAGAGAGAGAGAGAGAGAGAAGAGAGGAGAGAGAGAGAGAGAAGATGTGTGGAGGTGGGTGCTGCACCATATTAGGAGGGGATGTAGACTGTAGTGAAGATGGGACAAAGAGAGAGAGAGAGGGGAAGAGAGAGGGGTTGACGGTAGGGGAGTTAGCAGTGAGAATATGTTCGACCTGATTTACAAACAGCAAAGAAAGCGACTCAGATCGTGTTGTGTACCTTCCCCAAATACAATACGTTGTTATTTCTCACAATCACCGCTGACCTGCTGTGATGGTTGGGACGCTCCACTTC
>CM068959.1:91038176-91066951 GCA_035128595.1 Eptatretus atami
CCTTGCTTCGAAACGGGTGAACTTCTTCATACTGTAAGTGCATATCTGGAAATACATAAACATCAATAATTATTTCAGATATCAACTAAATATTTGGTACATAATGAATGATGATATGAGGAAGACACCTGATTTTTTCATAATTTTCCTATTAATATTTTAAGAGATAAAAATAGTTATCAATATTAGCGCTTTCATTTCGGCGGATAAACTGCGAAATGACGTACCCCGTTTAAGCCCCCACAAAAACCCAAATTCCCAAAAGTAAAATTGCCACCCAAGTTTTTCTGTCTACTAAGACCCTATAGATGCCATTTAAACAATAAAATCGCTTTGGCACGCAATTCCACGGGACCACGTTTCAGGTACACGGTGAACCTGACTATGACCCGGGTCAGCAACAATAATATATATATATATATATATATATATATATATATTATTACAATTATTAGCTGACATGGAACATAGTTCGAGGGAGCTTATGGGATGGCACATTGTCTGTCCTTCCATCCGTAAACACTTGCAACTTCTTCTCTGAAGCTACACACACGATTTTGATGAAGCTTGAACACAACCTTCATCACCCAGTATGTACCAAAGTTTGTTCACGCCATTAACAAAAATCTTGGTCGAACAGCATTTACAGGGAAGGGGGAAGGGGGATTGCCCCCCAAAAGAGGTATTTGCTTTCTTCTCTGAAACTACACACACAATTTCGATGAACCTTGACCACAACTTCAGCACCCGTGATGTACCAAACTTTGTTCACACCATTAAAAAAAAACAATTAAAAATCGGGGTCTCAGAAGCTTTACAGGAGGGGGTTGTGGGTTGCACCCCAAAAATAGATATTTGCAACAACATTGGTTAATTGGTACATTTTGCTTTTCCGTCCCACGTTGACTTCCTCCTCAGTATCGTTATTGTTCCAGGTGAGCACCCAGGGGTATTGCCCCTATTTTTATTTTTTATCACCCGGCAGAAAGTGTAACCTGGTTTTTTTTTTGGTTTTTTTGTTTAACAACAGGACCAATGAAATTGAAGAAAACAACAGAAATGAGATTCGTTTTAACTTCCATGATATTTTCATTTCCTTTTTATGGTCTACTTACTTTCTCATTTTGCTTCTGCGGCCTCTATTCTAATTATCTTTATCAATGCTGATTTTACAGTTCTCTTATGTATAACCACAGTGGCCTTCATTGCCGGGTTTTCAATGCTCGGCGATACAAGTGGTTCGTGATCTATAATTGTCTCCTGGACCATGTTCCCATGATTCTTTTTCCATTTTCTCAATTAATGGGATCTTTTGGAAATCGACCTCCCACCAATAGTTACTCAGCACGTCATGATGCTTTATGCATCAATCTACCCATCTTATCACCCTCACCCCTCTGCCTTCCCCACCCTCCTCGTTTACCCCCTCTAAGGTACACTCTTTCTGGGTGCAAAGCTCCTCCTGTTAACAACACATGACCAGTATGAAGCATTGCTGTGATGGCGATGAGATGTGGGTGTGCAAGACTTGCGAAATGTTTTGGTTTTTTTCAACAATTTTGTTTTTCCCTTTCCTTATATTCCTAAAGAGAGTTAGGATGACAGTGTAATGTGTTGTTCACACATTGTCATTTCTGCCTGTCATGAGATGTGCTTATTATACGACTGACTTGACTATTATTATTTTACCTGCTATTGTTCATTCTCAAAATGGGTGTATCTTTGCCATTTTTACCGAATTGGATGCAGGTTGCCAATCTACAGTCTGAGAAACAGATTGCAAAAAAAAACCACAAGTATTTTTTAACAAAGGGGGTGTGGCTCGTGTTCATCAGTAATGGTCGAGGGGGGGGGGATACAGGGGGGCACATTCCCATGGATAGGTGAGAGGGAGTCACGCATTTCATGATACTGTGATCTTTGGGTCAAGTTTTATTCTGTGATGATTTATTTCATTGACTCATAATCTTTATTATAAAGCTTGCACATTCTATGAAATTACACATTAAAATAAATAAATAAATAAAAATTAAAGAAACCCTCATACTTCTTCTGAACCAACTGGGCGTAGTGGCGTGCGCTGTAATCCGGCTACTCGGAGGCTTGGGTTGGAGGATCGCTTGAGGACGGGAGCTCTACACTGGGCCGTGCTATGAGAGGGTGTAGGGCAACCCGGAATCATGGCGAAACCAATCCTTATCCTGTGTCGTAAGAGGTGACCAGGGTTGCGTCAGGAAGGGCATCCGGCGTAAAACCTATGCGGATTCATGAACGTTGATGAATCGCTGTGGCGACCCCTAACGGGAGCAGCCGAAAGACGAACAACACAACAACCTTCTTCTGAACCAATCAAAGCATTTATTTGAAGGTAAAATTCCCATTTGATTGCAGTATTTCTGCAACCACTGGACAACAGAAGCTTGGTTTACATTTTCTTTGATCTTGCACTTCTTGATATTCAAATTATCTTTTCAATAAAGCTTCAGTGAGAACTTGAGTGAAACTTATTGTTTACAGGGTCTCAGGCTCATGGAGATGCTGTTACATAAATCAAGCACACACATGGAGATGGAAACACCAGACAACACATGCCAACTTCAGACAAACACAGATGGTGACCTTGGGGATGGGTACCGGCAACACCATCGTTATGACATCACTTTTCTCTCCACAGTCAGAGGCAATTAAGAAATCTCCCTCTCCCCACAAATTCCTTCCAAGCCCACTTATGGGATGCCAGCCCACGGGGATAGTCCATAATATTTCCTCGAAACGATGAACATCAAGCGAGGAAGCACCATCTTCCATTTTTTAAGTCTTTGGTGTGACTTGGCCGGGGTCGGAATTCAACCTATGAACTCCAGAATCAAAAGGGGATCTTCTAACCACAATGGCATGGAATCTGGTGCCATCGTCTCCAGTAATGTGCAAAAAAAACAAATCATAAAATAAGAATGAAAAAAAAAAATCACTTTTGCCTTCTACATAATGACACATACAATCATATGTACACATGCACACTCACAAACATGCATACACATGCGCACATAGTTAGGAATCATACAAAGCATCTTTTTTTTGGTGTCTATTAAAAGTTAACGGTTTAATTTCAAAACACAAGATGCTGTCATAACCCTGTGGATTCCATCACATTTGGACTTCATCTCAACACTGAATAAGTATTTGGAAAAATACTTCGTCTTTTATTTAATTTTTTAAAAATCAAACTATCACTTACAGCTGGAGTTCCAGGAAACACGATTAGGATGCTCTTATCCCTGATTGGCTAGGATGGCTGACAGCCAAGAAGCATGAAAGAATGTTCCCATGTGGATGGTGTGATGCCCCCCAAAAGGGGAATCATTTGCTAGTAAATGCAGAACCAGATAAATTGAGACATCACACTGCAAGGATAATAGCTGATCATGCAATGAGTGCCGATGAGCTTTTAAGTAAACTGCAAAGAGTAAAGGGATATCTTTGATTGGGGAAACTTCATGCAAAGTAATCATCTGTAATTTCAATGGGGTTGGTGTTAAACTTTTGAGTTCATATTAAAGTGACGTCACAGCAGGAGACTTTTTCATGAAACCTTGTTTCTCAACGCAGCGGGTGGTCTAGACTCATGGAACTCAATGAACAACAAATAATGCCAACACCTTTGAACGACGTGCATTGCTCAAGCTGAATTTACAACAAATATTATAACTACTGTATTTGTAATGACTGTACTTGTATTCCATTCAACACTGAACATCTCGATGTCAATACTGCACAAGATGAATACATTGGGCTAATGTGATTGTCACCTGAAGGCCAATCAAATAACTGACCAAATACAGCACTGAAGTATCAGGAAGAATCCAAAAAGAGAAAGATGGAGTCATCAGGAGGAACCTGGATAGGATTTGGGTTTCAGTCGCTACTCCTCTAACCCCAAACTCATACAGACGCAACCAGGTAAACCTTACAAAAACTATTTGCAAGATTCACCCCTCCATAGACAAAGAAAAAGAAATAGACAGAGGACAAAAATAAACCACACATGCATGCACACACACTTATTGTCTAGAAATGCCTTATTACTTCCTACCTTACTTACCACCACAGAATGTACACAGGCATCTAACTCTCTAATCGAGCACACAAATCAATACATAGGCCCTCTATCTATAATGAAGTTCCCTTTCCGGTAAATACTAATGACACACTCCCGGTTTGCTTAATTAATTTAAAATATATATGTTATATATATATATATATATTTTTAAACATTTGAAATATGAAGCATCGGCTCAAATTCCAAGCTGCAGATTCTAAACATAATCGTGATTTCATTTCAAATATTTTAAAACGTAAATGGATTGGCCGAGCAAAGTTCTATGTTGTAAAAACAAGCATCGGTACCTTCTGTGGGCTGTATGAAGTGGTGATATTTCCACAAAGTGATACTTTCATCTGGAACACAATGTACACCTGAAAATATTATTGGGACATACTTTTACCATATTTGGCCAGCTGAACCATTGTAATTTAAAATGCAACAAAAATAGAATTTTCCACAAAGTGATACTTTCATCTGGAACACAATGTACACCTGAAAATATTATTGGGACATACTTTTACCATATTTGGCCAGCTGGACCATTGTGTAATGTTTTTGTGATTTAAAATGCAACAAAAATAGAATTTTCCACAAAGTGATATATTTGTTGGGACACACTGTACACCGGATAATAATTATTCTTGGGACATATTGTAATCATGTTTTGCCTTGCTGGACCACACTGTGAAGTTTTTGTGATGTAAAGTGTCTCGTGTCTTCTTTCTGGTCTTGCACCCTCTGCTCTTTCCGTGTTTTGTCCCCCCCTAGGTTTCCGCAGGGCACACACGGTCCACCATCAACCCCCTTCCGGTGAAACTACCTCAATCCAGGATCACTGGTTACCTACACTCATTCGTTCCTCTTTTTCCCACTTGTGAATCAACTTCCACATTCTCTTTAATCTCATTCTTCCCTCCAGGTATTCAAGACAGCTGTTCATCACAATCTCAGATCATCCCAATCCAGAACCATGATCCTTTTACCCCCGTTAACTCGCCTCCCCCCCCCCACGAACTCCAATCCCTCCTCCTTCAAATTTCCAGTTTTCCCTCCCAAGAGTTTCATCTGTATCATATTGTTCACACGATGCATCCTCCCCTGCCCCCTCCACACACCCATGATTGTCCAAGTCTGCTGGCGATGTTTCCCCCTCCCCCTCTCAATACTGTTCTTTTTGCATCTGTTACATCCTGTTCCATTCAGTATAGTTGCTCTTTCATGAGCCCCAAATATGTGGGCCTATGAAAAAAAAAAGTTAAAAAGTGATCAATTTGGAAGTTTGGCACACACTGTATGTATACATGACATATATTGTATATACACATCAGATGCAATAGATTCTTGTCGGATGCAATCAGTGCAGCCAATTTATTTTCAGCTGCACATTTTGTTTTGTCATCACTTCTGAGGACAAAGGATAGCATTTTTCTCAAACGTCAGCATTTTCACAAATAATTTTATTCTTTATGACTCAGCATGCTTTTACTTTATGTACAATAAATATGTATAATGATATATATATATGTGTGTGTGTGTGTGTGTGTGTGTGTGTTGTTCTGCAAAACCGCATGCCTCTAAGGCAATGGCACCCAACATACAGTTATCCCTAGGCAGTTATTTCATGAGTCTTCGTGCAGTCAGACCTTCCTCTCATGTCTAGTGTGTTAACGGGACGAAGTGCGTTGCGTGAGTCTTATAGCTAGGTCTAATTATATCTCCATCTTCCATTCAATCCTGATTTCCATTTCAACCCTTTCCTTTTATCCATGATACAAATCAAATCAAGCAACCAAGCAAGCACACACGATATGAATAACAAACACCCGCGCAGCCTCCCGTGAAAGAATCACAATAGATACTGTACAGAACGCGCATGGTGTGGCCTTTCATTCAAATCTGCATGCCAATTTCCAACGGCATCTCACCTTGCTCATCCCTCGCTCACCAACTCAACAACCAACACCTCCCGCACACGGGAAAAATATTCCTGCACCTCCTCGTACCCCTGTATCGATACAATTTTTCACTAAGCAGAGGCGTGCTACACGGCTCAAGGTACCCGGACCACGTGATGCGGGGACAAGCAACGGACGTTGGCAGTGCCAACCGCCTCTTGCCGGGGGTGCCCCGAATGGGCACGCGACATTGATGTGACCCTAGTCCAGTCGCCAGAAATGGCGGAGGGCGGCGGGGGGGGGGGGGGGGAGGTTCGTGGGAAGAGCAATCGGTACGGAGCTCCAGGCCGTGTCGCGCCGGATGTGCGAATGAGACCGCTTCCGGCCCTGGGAGCCTGGCAGGGCGTGGCTATGACTGCTGTGGCCCAATAGAGAAGTGGGATTCGGGTCGCTTCGGGTCGTCACCCACCCTTCGGCTGGGGCTTATAAAGGGCGGATCATGGAGCCGTCCGCCTCTTTTTCACCTGTCTGCCTTGCCCTCTCCTTCGCCTCTCTGCTTCGCCCTCTTCTTCACTGCTCCTCGTTATCTGCCCGTCACTGGATCTACAGTAGTGGTTGGTGTGCAACAGACGTTCTTCTGGGACCAGTGCAGAGCACACGTTTCCACTAGTTCCGGCAAAGTGACTAAGTAGGCGATAACGCGCCGACTCTTGAGGTGGGAATGCTCAAGCGGAGCATCCCACGGAGATACACGCTACACTCACAGACCGATGCACGACTAGGCTAGGAATCTTTTGCCTCACGCATCTTTTCTCCTCTCTCTCTTTCCACCCCTCTATCTCATCCCCTTTGGACGCACAAAAGAGCATCCTACTGATTCGCAATCAGTTTCCTCTGGCATGACACCAACCCCCATATTGCACCACACCACACGTCAACTCCACACCTGGGGCACCAGTATTTCTCTCCTACCTCCCCCGAAGCGTACTGGGTGGCGTTGATCGGCCGACCGTGCCAGGTATTGCGAGCCTTTAGTCCTCATTTGCTCTCTTTCTTTCTGGCTATCTAATCTTCCGTGTGTATGTGTGTGTGTATGTGTGTGTGTGTGTGTGTGTGTGGTGTGTGTGTGTGGTGGGTGTGTGATGACGCCTGGCGTAGCATAAGTTAGGATTGTAGAAGTTCTAACGGGATAAGTCTGCTCTGTGTCTGCTTTTGTAAATTGCTTACCTTTTGTCGCACCCACGAATTTCTTGCTATCCCTGCTGTACATAATAATAAACTCCATTCACTGTGCCACATACCTTTCCTCGCTTGAGTGTAAATAAATGCTTTGTATAGAAATGATCCCTGCTCGTTTTCCTCTTTTCCTTCACTGATCCAGCATGGTCCGAATCGTAGCTTAGCCGGGACATTATTCCCCAACGATCCGTTCCTTTTAGCCGGTACATCCTTGGCAGTGTCGCTCGGCTGCATCTGATCCGGTAAAGTGATCCGGTTCGGACAAGGCGACCGGGGGCGTGTCCCCGGTAATTCGATCACGTGGTTATTTTTACGTAACCGGATTAACTAGACAGAGGACCCCGAGGTCACGTGGTTGAGTTATTGGCATTCACGGTCGTTTAGCGACCCGCTGCGTCACGGAATTATCCATGGCGATGGCCTGCAATTCCGGGAGTACCTTTCAAAAGCGGTACCAGCACAACAGAGGCAGGGTCTGAAGGGTCACAAAGGAAGAGTCTGCCTCGGGTGGGGTGGGGGGGGGTACCAAAGGAAGGGTCTGCCCTGGAGGGGGGGTACCAAAGGAAGGGTCTGCTCGGGGGGGGGGTACAAAGGAAGGGTCTGCTTCGGGGGGGGTACCAAAGGAAGGGTCTGCCCTGGAGGGGGGGTACCAAAGGAAGGGTCTGCCTCGGGGGGGGGGGTACCAAAGGAAGGGTCTGCTTCGGGGGGGGGGTACCAAAGGAAGGGTCTGCCTCAGGGGGGGGGGGAGAACCAAAATTAAGGGTCTGCCTCGGGGGGGGGGGGTGTCAAATGAAGGGTCTGCCTCGGGGGGGGGGGGTGCCAAATGAAGAGTCTGCCTCGGGGGGGGGGGGTGCCAAATGAAGGGTCCGCCCCGTGTGCCAAATACTCCATGTACGCACGCCCCTGACTAATGAGTTTTGTTTGTGGCGTAATTTACTTTCCTCATGGTTAAGGTCACCTTCGGATTTACATGTTTGTTCCTGTTTTCGTTCCAAGGGGAATTTTTTTTTTTAAAGTTTAGAGCTTAATGTTTCGTTTGCTCGCTACTATAATTTGTTTTTGGGGTAAATGCACACATTCAATAAGCGGTTTTCATTGTGCAGTATGAGTGTGTGAGTGGGGACTAAAAACAGATTATTTGACTTTAATCTCCTGTTGCATCCTGTTTCGTGAATGACAGTGGTTACAGGGACCTACAGTGCTCATATTGAGAAGTGGTACAAGACCCCAAGGTTCAATTCACTGATCGATCCGCACTGGTGTAGTAGGTGAGTGAACTCCAAACTTGAATTTATTTCAAAGTGAGAGCGGTGGTTTCAAATTTCAAATTTCAAAGCGGTGCACACAGCACAGTAGACAATGAATTACAAGGAACCTTAACGCAGGAGGAGGTCATTAGGCCCATCAAGCCTGCGCAATCTTGCCAATAGCTAGAAGCAACCCCCTATCCCCACGTCTCATTGATACCAATCTAACTCAATTTTAAAACTATCTAGTATTTCTGCTGTCATTACCTTTGCAGGGAGAAGTAATTAATTATTGAGTTGCTGTTCTCTCTCCTTTTGTCTCCTTCACATTGATATACCAAACAGAGAACAATCATAATCCTTTGCTCCCCTCCTTTCCCCTCGAAAAACTGCTCATAATTGATCGACGATTATGTATCCGAAAGGAAACAGAAATGTCTCGAACCCTGGCAATCTTTTTCCGATCCAATCCGATCTACCATACTTCGTGATGCAGAGCGTTGGTTCTTCCGAAGCTGTTTCTTGGCCAGGGTCATGCTGGGCGATTTGCCATCCCTCTCTCAGCAGTCGTTATGGCAGGAATTTGAAATTTATTCAGAGTGCCGGTGATAGGTCTTCTACTCTTCACGAAGGACACTGTGGGATCTTTATCGTCCACCAACTAATGCCAGCAGACGGGACGCCCGTTTGACATCTATCTGAGGAATGGCACATCCACACTGACTGATAACTCACCCTGCCTGTGATACACTGGGATGACATTTTATAGCTCAGTCAGGATTCAAACCCAGGCTAGACAGCTTAGAGGCCAGTGTGTGTGTACCACTAGTCCATCCTATCAGCCGGTGATCTTTCTATAAAGGTTAAATACGAAATTCAACATGATAACTTGTCCCCTTCTTACTTTAATCAACTTTTAGTATAAGCATCTCACCTCAAGAATCATTGGACAATCGTATACAGTATAACAATTAATTCCACATAAACTCATAGACGTACAAGCGTTAACATTGCATTGTGCCATACACACTGCCGAAAAGTCACTTACAAGTATATCAAGAATTTGTGACAATTAGGGTTATTACAAAAGCTGGTCACCAGAATCTGGGGTCATGAAAAACACTTTCAGGCTTGACTGTAAATTAAGCTTGGGGAATGCCATATAAGAAAGCACTGTTTATGAGCTGGAGGGTATGGCATAATGGAGTGTGATGTGTTTATGATTGGACCTGTAGAGCCATTGATTAACAGTTCCTTACATTATTGGCACTTGGTGGGGTTTGGGCTCATATTCTAGTGGAAAATAATTTGCAATTGCTTTAGTGACCCACATAACTTATCCAAGGCTAGTAAGGAGAGAAATTAATTGAGCTTGTGTCCTGTGATGATTTCCTTTATGTAATAACTAGACCTTCGGTGGAAGGACTTGTTGATAACACCATTGATGTAATCCATTGTTCAGAACCAGCTGTTGAGATTCTGTCTCCAGCAAGATGCCATGGAAGTGATTATAACCCTTGAAATCCAATCTACGTGCAAATTGGACAGCACGGGTGTGTCGCAACCTTATAATGTCCCAGTGTGGTGGGTGAAGTGACACACTTGGTCCCCAATCCAAGGAAGGGCATGCACTGGGCAAGTTCCTGATGAGGAATTGGCAAAAAATGGTCATAACTGGTAAAGTCAGGCTGAGGCCATAAACTGGCTAGAAAAGGCAGTCATAGCATGGAGAGAGCAGATGCTGGAGAGAATAGCAGTTGGCATGCAGAACAAAAGAAACTGAACCTGAGAGAAGCAGAGGTGGAGGAGATTGACTGCAGCTTGCTGCTCAAGTCAGAAAGCTACTGCTGCTGGCAATGTCCCCTTCCAACTTACCAAGTTCAGCGCATGACGTTGTGGGTGAAACTTTTAAGTGAAGCTGTGCACACAGCAACTAGCCTTCTTTGCATGGAGAGAACCGTTGCATCAGGCCATACTTGCGAGTGACCTGCAGCATGTACATGCTGTGCCCTCATGTGCCGTAGGGATGATGTTGCTGATAGCAGATCCCATGTGGTCGAGTGCAGTCTGGCAGCAGGAATTATGGATGACTGTGAGCCCAAGATCGCACAATGCCCTTCCTGCTTGCTCTAGCATAGCAGTGTGACCACTCCTTGGCTTTTTTCACAAGATCTTGGCTATTCGTTGTTCACCTTGGCGTCTTGGTTTTCTATAGGTTTTCTTGGCGTATAGGTTTTCTATTATCATCGCTTTTCCGAAACCTTGTGAATTCTTGGCTTTTTTCATTGGCTTACCTTGGCATTTTTGAAAATGAGGAGTGCTCACACTGTAGCATTGACTCAATATCTCCTGTGTTCATCATACAGTCAAACATAGAGAAAGAGGTTCCACTGAGACAATTCCCATGTGTGTTTGTGTCGGTACACATGTCTGTTTATATATATATATATATATATATATATATATATATATATATATATCAAACTTTTTAGTACAGTTTAAGGTTTAAAGTTCTCACTCTGAAATATAAGCCTGGTGTGGGCTTAGTGGTTAAGGTGGGTGGCTTAGGATCTTAGGGTCCTGAGTTTGAGCCCTGTTGGCTGCTGAATTAACACTAGGTGGGGTTGATTCAGCCTGTCATCCTTCTGAAGTTGGTGAAATGACTACCAGTGTACTGGGGGAGGGGCACAGCATCAGTGGCACAGCTGCGCTTCCAAGAAATGTTAGCTACCCAGGCAGCCAAGCTGCCATATGCAATAACAAAACAGAACTCTGAAATATGATTTTATAAATTGGGGGTTATCATGTTCAAGTCACTGGGCTGATTGACAGTTAATTGAAATGCGAGCATGACAGGCTTAAGAACTGGTACATGATTGATAATAATTGAAATGAGTACCATTTATTACTGGGATTGTATAACTAGTATATTCACAGTTTATTTCTGTACAAATGTGCACTGGTTCTGATGCTTGCTCTATGAGTCTGTGAGCATCTCTGTTTAAAAGGCTGACTGCCACTTGATAAATAGACTGGCAGAATAGATTGGAGGTATACGCACTCACATTTGAGGTGTCTTGCATCACTGCATCAGTGGCGTGCAGTCATTTTTCAAGAATGATGCAACTAACAGGCCGTATTCGTCATTTAATCCCGGTCCAATATGCATTTGCATATGAAAACTATAAATTTAGTGATAGTAATGGCAAGGGGTAAACCACCAGGCCATGTTGCAATAGTATCATAGTGAGCGGGTCATTAGGACCATAGGGGCTGTGACATCCCTGAGATGGTACCACATCCCCAGTAAATAACACAACAGAACATTTACAAAAAGCTTCTACAGGAGAGGAAAAAAAAAAGCCTCTTATCCACTTCATACATTCTAAATTTGCTTCAAATTGTAGACTTAGGCAAGAAAATTGAAGCACGTACGTTTATGTTGCAAGGATCAAAAAGGGCCTTGTATGGACCAAACACAGTAGAAAATTGGGGGTCAAAAATTGCATCATATTTGCATATGTAATAAACAGATAGCCTCTGATGACCCGTCTGTCCAATTGAATTTGTTATGTGACTCAATTAATGAGATAGATTACATTGATCATGTGATGTGTGACATCTAAACCCAGACAGCCATATAAATCATTAGGTGTGTTATAATGCAGTTGTTTTACTTATAATAAGGGACTGGCAGGATGGCCTAAACCTAGAGGTATACACACTCACCTCTAAGATGTCTAGCCTGGGTTTGAATCCCGACCCAGCTATAAACTATAATCCTGGTGCTTCACATGTAGGGTGATTCATCAGTGTGTGCTGTCCCTCGGATGGGCGTTGAACTAGGCATCCCAACTGTCGTCATTAGTTGGTGGACGTTAAATATGCCACAGTTCTTCGTGAAGAGTAGGCGACCTATCACTGGCACCCTAAACAAATTACAAATCCCTCTAACCTACAGGGGGCACTGCATCAGCGGCACAGCTGCACCCTCAACCAAAGATGCTACCATGCAGTCTTGTGCTGCACACAAAAGAAGAAGACTTGAAATAAGGAAGGGTAACAAAAGAAAATGACAACAGCACTCGGTAGAGCACACACCTCCGCTCGGCTGAACAGGTTACGTTTGTATCACACTGTTAGGCCGGATCTGGATTCGGACCTGAACCAAAATCTAATCGGCTTCTTGTCACCTACCCAACTCATCCACAAAGTTTTGTCATAAACCACCCATAACTTGTTGAAATATAATGCTATATATCATTTTGGCCCTTTCACTCAATGGTGACGAATCACTGAAAAAATAAATTATCATATCTGGATCTTCACCAAAATCGAATCATTTCGTTCTTGTCAAACACCCAACCTGTCCAAGTTTCATTCAAATCCGTTCGTAACCTTTAGAGATACCCTGCTGACAAACAGACAAACAGGGGTGAAAACAGAACCTCCAGCCACCTTTGGTGGCAAAGGTAAAAATCCATCAACATCTAAGGCCCAAGAGCAGTATTATAGTGTGTGTCTGCTTCACCAATGCCAAAGTAGGAACGGGAGCCGTGCCTTTAGAGGAATCCAAGAAATAAGTCATTGGAGTGTATCAGCAGTTGCCAATAGAGACAGTTGTGGGTGCAAACATTTAGTGAGGAACAGAAGGAAAAGGTGGTTTAAACAGATTTGCCAAATTTAAAAGGTGACCCAAATAAAAGAATCCTTCATTACGGACTAACACGCATGCCTCTCGCCATTAAAATCATGTAAAAAAATAACCTTGCAAAGGATGAACTAGAAATTTAGAAAATGATTGCACACATAACAACTAATCTCAGGTTATGTTGATAACTGTCGGAACGCAGCGTCGATCATCGAGTTGTGATTCATAAAACATGAAGAGTACATCTTTACCGAAACCCTCCCGATGGCTCTGACTGTTCATGCTGCTGGTGGTAGCATCATGGTGTGGTAATGTTCTTCTGATGTCTTCTGTGTCTCTCAATTATAAATAGCTGAACGGAAAGCAATAATCTCTTTTTCAACACAATTGAAGGTTTAAATTTTTTTATTGGTGTCAAAAGTCAAGACTCATGGAAGAGCTGGAACACATAACGTATCAGGACGCAGCAGATCAAAAGGAACGTTAGTAGAGAGAGTGGGGAGAAACATCAACAGCAGGTTTGAGGGACAAAATGGAGGGAGACTTGGACAAATAAGGGATGTGGGGAGGATTGAGGGGTAGGGGAGGACGCACGAGGTGGACAACATGGAAACTGAAGGAAACTCTTGGGAAAGAAAAATTGGAATTCCAGTGTACTGTAATTCCTTTTATGAAGCCCACATCCAGCTGTTTTCTCTATCTGTCTGTCTGTCTGTCTGTCTGTCTGTCTGTCTGTCTGTCTGTCTCTCTCTCCATACTTCAGCCTCCTTTATTCTCATCCCATCGTTTTCTGTTGTTACAACACTTCTGGTTCCCTTTGTTTTCCTACTTTCTGGCCCTATCCCTCAGTTTTTTCTCATTGCTAACAATGTAGGCTCCAGACGCGTCCGGGCGAGATAGGCAAGTTTGAGGTCGAACCTGAATGTAGCCGATCAGACGGCCCTTGTTTCCCCCCTCATTATCTACCTTGGTCGCTTTCACATTTAAATATATTTTTGCTCAAAGTCCACCAAACAATGATGTACTTGGACCCTGAAGGTTTTTGGTAAGATGATAACATCCCTTCCATAATGTGTCTTCTTTCTACTGTCTTCGACTGCGATAATGTTTTACATGAATAACTAGAATGGCACTCGGTGGAGCGCATTCCTCCGCCAGGTTGAACACTTTACGTTTTGTATCCCACTGATCCACATTAGTAGGAGTTGCGACCACTAGTGTAACAACCCGAGTAAAATCGAGTGGCAAGGTGTACCCGAGTTCGCTGGGTGTGCTCTGGCTTTCAAAAGGAATTAGCCACTGTGGCTAATCCAGGTTTTGAATGATTAGCCACAGGAGAAAGGAAATAGCCACATATTTTATTCAAAAGTTTTTTTTAGCAATATGAATAATAAGTTAATTTTAAGGCGGATGTGTGAGTTTGATGGGTGAGGTTGGTTGGATGAGTGATGGATTGTTCAGATTGGTTGGATGAGTGAGTTTGACGGTGAGATTGGTTGAATGAACGACCATCAGGGGAGGTGGTGATTGTGAGGGATGGTGGTGGTGGTGATGTGTGTGTGTGGGGGGGGGGGGTATGGTCGTTGTGCCTTTAGTGGGGGATGGGGGTGGTTGTGGACCAGGATTGGACCAACCTCATGCCAGTCAAACTCACTCATCCAACCAATCTCACCAACAACTTCACTAATCCAACCAATCTCACACATCAAACTCACTCATCCAACCAATCTCACACATCAAACTCACTCATCCAAACAAACTCTCTCATCCAAACAAACTCATCCTACTACAGGTACTACTATGATTGTGTCAAAACTCACCTGGCAACCACTGACCCAATGAAGCATGTAGCACCGAGTAGCGCCGAATCATTCCGGAAAAAATAATAATAATAATAATTTTAAAAAAATTAAAATAAAATTTTGAGATGAGAATCATGGGAATCATGCGTAATTTCGGCCGATTTTTTTTACTAGAAACTAGTTTAAAACTACTAAAGTTAGTATATATAAGCTTGTACGAAATCACGCGTGATTCCCGTAATCAAACATACAAAATGGCGGCCGTCTCAACGAAGGTTGAATTCTGTGCTAAAATCACCCAAAATTCGTCTAAAACTGGTAAAAAAAAAACACTAAAACATGGATTAGCCACAGTGGCTAATGGGTGATTTAAAATATTTAGCCACAGGTAAGGGGGATTCGCCCTGTGGCGACGTGGCGAGCGGCAGCGCACACCCAGGTTCGCTCAATCAGGTGATGATCCCACTGATAGGTGGGATCTGAATCTGGACCTGAACCAAAATCGAATCGGCTTGTTCTTGTCACCTACTCAAGTCATCCACCAAGTTTTGTCATAATCTGGACAAAGCTTTCTGAAAAAATTATCATGCTATATATCATTTTTGGCCCTGTCTCTCAATTATGAAGAATCACTTTAAAAATAAAAAAAACCTCTCGTATACAGATCCAGATGGGGTTCTTCACCAAAATCGAATCAATTTGTCCTTGTCACATACCCAACCTCTCCTCCAAGTTTCGTCCAAATCCGTCGATAACGTTTTGAGATATTCCGCTCACAGACAAACAAACAGACAGACATCTAGACAGGGGCGAAAACATAACTTCCCTCGACCTTCGGTGGCAGAGGTAATAAGATTAGTAGAGAATGGGCATAGCAACACAGTATAAGAGATTTTAACCTGAGGTCAAAACATCATGAGGCAAGGGCTCAGATGTGAACAACCATGTGGCCCCATTGCCCCACTGTCTGGAAGTACCTTTTTAACCTCCATCTCGTTCTCAATGAGCCTCAAAATTGAATGCAATAAATGGAAAGATTAACTTTCATATTTAAGCTATAATACAGTACTTTTTTTTTCGATAAATTTAAACAATACTTGCAAAAGTAAAATACAGACAAAAGTAAAATCAAACAATCAAGGTTTGTCACCCTCACAAGATGTCCAGTGATGCGATTTGAATTGTACATGATGAGTAGGCCTCCTTGTAAAGGTATTGATGACTGACTAATTATAGCCGCAAACCGTTTTGATAGTGTGGGTAGAATGTGTCACATAATATGAAGGCTGTGGTTACAGTTACCGGTGGTCTAACTCAGCTAAGGTGTTATAGGCCCTAAGAGGCGATGGATCTTCAAAGGCCATTGTCAAGGACCACCATCGAAAAGGGGCATTGCACAATGATCATGTGTTTTGGTTTTTTGAAAAAGTCAAGAGAGAACCCTTCATTCTTGAGAAGGTCTTGACAGATAAGCAAAACTTAAGGAGAGTCCAAATGGCTGGTGTTGCTGTCTGGGACGCTCAGGAATGAACACAGCCTGATATGCCAGATAATATCAGTGCAATGTGGATTGTGAGCAAGGCTGTCCCAGGATTTGTACGATTGGTTGTCTCTATTTTTGCGATAAAGTTCATTGAACTTCATGTGATAAATACTTGAGCCTTTACTCTCATCAGAAAATTTATTTTCTCCCTTTGCCCTAATTTCAGAAAGATTCCAGCAGACCGATGCAAATTTTGCTCCCACTTTCTCTTGAAAAATTACCCATGATTCCTTTAAAATCGTAAAATTCAATGTTTCATGAAACTATCCCATTTATCATGGTGTCTTCTCCTGAAAAATTCACTCGCTGGGACAAAACATTTCTAAAACGTTATCTTTACCATACCATGCACGTAACATCCCAGGCTCACAAGAGTAAACGCCTGCCCACAGATGGTAAGGTTTGTGGAACTTATCAAGACCAGGCGCATTTGGACGCTCTGAGATACGTACACAATGGAGTTGTTTGAGCCCCTTATTAGTGCAAAATCTTGGGCCATGTGTCATGTTACCCATGTATATTTCTTCATATCCTATTTGAATTTATTCTATCGATATACTGTATGTATTTCCAGATGTACATGCACACCTACATACATACATACATACATACAATTCCCTTGTGGGCTGGGGGAGGGAAGGGGGTTGTGCCAATACCCTGACCCTGACCCTAGGCATCCCCAGCATGTATGCAATACTTGGTGGAGATTGGCCAAGCCGTTGTTTTTTCTCTCTATGATTTTCAGATGTACATGCACACCTACATACATACAGACAGACAATTCCCTTGTGGTGGAGGGGAGAGGTGTGGGGTTTGTGTCAATGACCTGACCCTTGGTGGAGATTGTCCCAGGGGGAATTGTATATAAATCGTAGAAAAGGCTTCACATACGCACACGCACACGCACACCTCAATCTTATTACTTCCACCACCGAAGATGGACAGAGGTGATGTATTCACCCCTGTTTGTCTGTTTGTTTGTTACTTGCAAAATCGAAGATTTTTCAAGAATATTGGTTGGTCGATTTTGTTATTCTGTCTGTCTGTCTGTCTGTTTGTCAATCGCCTGCAGGTCAAAATTTTTAAACCGATCTTCACGAAACTTCACCACATGGTAGAGTTTGTCAAAAGCAAGAAGCCGATTGTTTTTGAGGTCAAAAAGTCAACATAGGCCAAAGGTCAAAAACTTGTAAAATTTCTAAAAGCCTCAATTTTAATCCGATTGACTTGAAATTTGAAGAGGATTTGCATCTCAGGTCACTAAATTCAACCACAAATTATTTTTGATATCAACATTGGCCGAATTTCTAAAATCCTCAATTTTCATCCGAATGACTTGAAATCGCATATTTGGTCATTGAATTCAACCACCAATTATTTTTGAGGTCAAATTTGTTTTATGGATTTTGCAAGTATCGTGCTCTGCATGATGTCTTTTTCGTGCTTGTCTGTTTGTGAGCACGATATTTCAAAAAGTTATGGACGGATTCGGACGAAACTTGGTGGATAAGTGGGTAGGTGACAAAAACAAGCCAATTAGATTTTGTTTAAGGTCCAGATGCAGATCCGGCCTACTAGTGGGATACAAAATGTAAACTGTTCAGCCTGGTGGAGGTATGTGCTCTACCTAGTGCTGTTCTAGTAAATATATTGTAGCGGGTCTCTAAACCGCATGCCTCTGAGGCAATGGCACACAACATGCAGAGATCCCAAGGTAGTTATTTCAATAGTATGTGTATTAGTTAGCTCTTTCCATATGTCTAGTAGGTGAATGGGAAAGCTGCGTTGTGTAGGGCTCTTTTAGTTAGGCCTCAATCAAGCCCCGCTTTGTCTCTCTCACACGAAACACGCAAGCAAGCATGCACACAAACCAGAAGGACCCAAGGAAGTGAGCACATCGAGGCTCATTTGCATATGTGCGCCATTTCCATTCAAAACTATGCGCCAATTTTCAACTGCTGTCTCACCTCAGACCTTCATTCCGCTCACTATGTTGCTACCATGCTCTCCACAACCACTTCACACGACTATCAAAAATACCCGCAACAACTTACATTTACTTTTTCATTTCAAACATGACCATTAAGGAACAAACCTTTCCCTCCCCGCCGGGATGACATTGTTACAAGCAACTTCCACCTCTTCGCCAATGCCACAATATGACCTCTTCACGACAAAATTCCACAACATACTCCCACCTCTCAATAACCGCTGCACCCGCCAATGATTCATCGAACATGCACCGCAACCTCGAGAGACGCTGAGGAGATAAGGGTCGGGTTATTACGGGGCATAACTCAAAGCGCGAACGTGCACTGGAGCTCGTTTGAGGACATACGGGTAGCACAGGGCTTTCCCTAAAATACCACATTGGAATGGAGGCCAGCACACGTTCGGGGTCAGAGAGCACTTCCGAGAACCATGGCCCCATGTTAATGTTGGAGCTCCGACACATGGATATGTCAGCGAGCAAATGTGGCCATTTTCGCGTTTGGGGCCTGGCGTGGCATGGCTAAAACCGCTATGGACCAATGGGGAGGCTTGAATCTACCAACAGCTCCATTTGATCCGATTATTGGCTCCTCCCCCACCCAGGGCTCATAAAAAGAGGAGAACTCGAGATATATTACCTGACTCGCCAGACGCCAGAGCTCACCAAACAAGAAGACTGCGGCAGACTTCGGACCTCGCCGGGGAAACAGGCGGTGCAAGGAGGGCAAGCGTCGGCACTGAGCGAGGGGCGCCGCAAATCAGCATGGTCAAGCTTGGAATCACGAGTTACGACTACGAGCCAGGGCTGCTCTCATTCTATCAATGCTCAGTTCGGCTGCATTCCACAGCCCGCAGCCACACTTACACACAGATTGTTACACTATGATGATAGGGTCTTTTCTCTGAAGTATCTTTCTCTACCATCTATCTCTCGTCTATTGTGGACACACAAGAGCAATCAGTATGGGCAAGCCCGACCAAGACTGTTCTTTTCAGAGCGAACCCAAGAGTAAACCAGACTGACTTGCACCTCACATCATCCTCTTCCACCATGGAGCACCCCACATTGCATTACAATTGCACCTCTCACTCCCACACCCTAGACACCCTCAGTATTTCTCCATCCTTCCCTCTTCGAAGTGTTTTGGGTTGCGCAGGTCCGCCGACCGCACCAGGTATTGAGAGGTCAGGAATCTTCCACTGCTTCTGTTCTTTCTGGGCTATCTCTAATTTTCCTCTGGTTTGTGTGTGTGCGATGGCGCCTGTCGTAGCATAATTTAAGACTGTCCAAGAATACTCGGGATAACAATGCTCTGTGTCTTCTTCTTTTGTAAATACTGTATATCTTTTGCCGTAGCCACAAATTCCTTGCTTTCCCCTGTTGTATATTTGTAATCAATCCCTTACTGTGCTTCATAATTTTCCTCACTCTTGTAATAAATATAAATGTGCCTGTTTGAAATGTACCCAGCTCGTTTTTGTCTTTTCCTCCGTTGGTCTAGCATGGTCCGCACCATAGTTTAGCAGGGACGTTGTACCCCTAAATCTTCTTAAAGGTCCCATGACACTCAAAAGTTTCTGGTTATTTATATATTAACTTGACCTTCCTAGTGAAGAAATCACCCATGTTTCTTTTTTTAAATCAACAATGGGATAATTAGACCAATATTTCGAACATTTGTAGTGCTTTTCACAACTTGCTATGCCCCGCTCCTCAAACAAGCTCGAATGAGCTAAGATCCTCGTCGTCTTAATGATGACGTCATAAAAACGAATATGACGTCATTGTGATGTATCATGTATCAGGTTTGCGATAAATTATCTGTGCTAATGCCGGCTTGATTCCCGCAACCAAATTCAAACAGCTTGCATAGTTTCGGAGATAATGATATAGGCGATTTCATTAGCGGCGATATTATGACGTCAACTTTTTTCTAGGAAGAATTTCCAAAATCGGAGATGGTTACTGCCTGCCATGGGCTTCTGCATATACATGGCAAGTTTCACGAAGATCCGATGAAAACTCTGGGTTGTGAAACAAAAAATGTCAAAAAATAGGAATGACTCATAAAAAATTGATATGACGTCATAGTGATGTATCATATGTGCGGTAATTATCTCTGCTAATGCCCTGTTCAATTCCCGCAAACAGAATTCAAAAAGCTCGCCTAGTTTCGGAGATAATTTTTTAGGCGATTTCCATTAGCGGAGTATTTTGACGTCATAACTTTTTTTCTAGGAGGAATTTTCAAAATCTGGGATGGTTACTGTCTGCGCAGGGTATTTTTACATATATATATATATATATATATATATATATATATATATATATATGCCAAGTTTCAGGAAGTTTTGATGAAAACTGTAGGCTGTGAAACAAACTAGTTTCGGAGATAATGGTATAGGTGATTTCCATTAGCGGCGATATTATGACGTTAAATTTTTTTCTAGGAACAATTTCCAAAATCGGAGATGGGTACTGCCTGCGCGTGGGCTTTCTGCATATACATAGCAAGTTTCACGAAGATCCGATGAAAACTCTGGGATGTGAAACAAAAAATGTCAAAAATAGGAATGACGTCATAAAAATTGATATGACGTCATAGTGATGTATCATATGTCCGGTAATTCATCTCTGATAATGCCCTGTTCGATTCCCGCAAACAGAATTCAAAAAGCTTGCCGAGTTTGAGATAACTTTTAAGGCGATTTCCATTAGCGGAGATATTTTGACGTCATAACTTTTTTCTAGGAGGAATTTTCAAAATCGGAGATGGTTACTGTCTGCGCAGGGTATTTTTACACATATATCCAAGTTTCAGGAAGTTTCGATGAAAACTGTAGGCTGTGAAACAAATGAAACAAAGAACAAAAAATGAGAAAAAATAGGAATGACGTCATAAAAATTGATATGACGTCATAGTGATGTATCATATGTGCGGTAATTCATCTCTGCTAATGCCCTGTTCAATTCCCGCAAACAGAATTCAAAAAGCTCGTTAGTTTCAGAGATAATTTTTTAGGCGACTTCCATTAGCGGAGATATTTTGACGTCATAACTTTTTTTCTAGTAGGAATTTTCAAAATCTGGGATGGTTACTGTCTGCGCAGGGTATTTTTACATATATATATATATATTATATATATGCCAAGTTTCAGGAATTTCGATGAAAACTGTAGGCTGTGAAACACACTAGTTTCGGAGATAATGGTATAGGTGATTTCCATTAGCGGCGATATTATGACGTTAAATTTTTTTCTAGGAACAATTTCCAAAATCGGAGATGGGTACTGCCTGCGCGTGGGCTTTCTGCATATACATAGCAAGTTTCACGAAGATCCGATGAAAACTCTGGGATGTGAAACAAAAAATGTCAAAAATAGGAATGACGTCATAAAAATTGATATGACGTCATAGTGATGTATCATATGTCCGGTAATTCATCTCTGATAATGCCCTGTTCGATTCCGCAAACAGAATTCAAAAAGCTTGCGAGTTTGAGATAACTTTTAAGGCGATTTCCCTTAGCGGAGATATTTTGACGTCATAACTTTTTTTCTTGGAGGAATTTTCAAAATCGGAGATGGTTACTGTCTGCGCAGGTATTTTTACACATATATCCAAGTTTCAGGAAGTTTCGATGAAAACTGTAGGCTGTGAAACAAATGAAACAAAGAACAAAAAATGTCAAAAATAGGAATGACGCATAAAAATTGATTGACGTCATAGTGATGTATCATATGTGTGGTAATTCATCTCTGCTAATGCCCTGTTCGATTCACACAAACAGAATTCAAAAAGCTCGCCTAGTTTCGGAGATAATTTTTTAGGCAATTTCCATTAGCGGAGATATTTTGACGTCATAACTTTTTTTTCTAGGAGGAATTTTAAAATCGGAGATCGTTACTGTCTGCGCAGGGTATTTTTACATATTGTTGCGGATCCGGGGTGGTGGGATTCTCACCCGACTCTTGGCGCCACCCTCACCACCGCCGTCTCCGGGGTTTACAACGCTGGCTGGCTGTGCACAGGCCTCGGGTCACGCTCTTCAATCGCGATACAACGTACTCCTGGACCTTACCAGTTGGGAAATAGACCCGGTTACAGACTGGTTTTGTCAGATGCCGAGCATTTTCTGCCAGTCCGTAACCATTTTGGTTTTATATACCAATCGAACGGATCGTTCCTCGACGCACACGAATTAATCCAGGCGGCAACTTCTTACGACTCATCCAGATTTATTGGGGAACATCGGGGAACACAACACAAGCAAAATATTCACAACAATGTTTTAATAAATCTATAACCCGTTCTTAACTAGGGAACTACGGATTACGGGTTTCGAGGGGTCCCTACCGAGATATACCTTAAACAACATGCAGCAAGACATAGACAGCAGGCAGACAAGACAGAGTACTTGGTGATTTTCATGGACGAGAGGAAAGTGTCAAAAGCACGAATGTCGCTTGTAACAAGCAGATGTCCACGGATTCGAGCCCCCAAGCTGAGCACACCGCGTGGCAAGATGGCGCTCATCCTCCTTTGTCGCACCGCACGCGGCCTCCGCGCGCTCTGACCCCGCGTAAGGTCGACGCACAAGACCGTCAGATCAACGATGGGTTTCAGCTGGTCTCTCACAAGGTCCAGCATACAAGTCCAGGCCTGGCCTGTTCACCAGACAAGGCCAAATCGGGGTGCCGGGCTCCGGCAGGCTGGGTCCATGGGATTCCAAAACGTTGTCGAGCCATGAGGTGAGTCGGGACAGTCAGAGGCTCCGTCGTTAGACGCAGGTTGAACCTGTCGATCACCTCCTCTCGAAGCCGACTCCAGACTCACACAGCAGCCAGGTCCTCTCAGTTCTTTTCCACCTTTCCTTTCCTTCTCGCCTCGAAGCCCGAGCACGCCTCGAAACCGACTTCCCCCAAACTGAACTACTCAAGAGGTCTCCGTTCGTGCCCACCGGCTCCTCCCTTTACGAAGCCGCCAAACTCCTCCCCTTAGTTTCACTTCCTCTTTTTGGCCACTCCCTCTCAGCCGACTGGGCGGGGCCTCGTCCGGAGAGGGAAGGAAGAAGAAGAAGCCTCGGCACACCACCACTGCACAAACAAATGACAGCCTGTGACACCTCCCGACAACATGTAACGTCCATTTTACCGAACAGCCTGGCTAACATGCAGTTAATGGGGATCTGAGCTAATCCTATATTTAGTAGCATACTAAGGGCCATTTCTGCAACAATATATAGGGTGTACCAAAAAATATACAACTTTTAAAATGCTTCGTTTGATCATAAAAAAGCAGTAATTTTGTCACTAATGCTTCATTTCTTGTTGCAGAGACCCTGAAGTTTATTTTGATATCAAGCAAGCGTCAGAAAATGCCAAGACTGACCATACAACAACAGACGAAAATTGTTGAACTTTGGCACCAGACGAAAAGTGTCATACAGGTGCAACGTCTTTACATTTCGAGACATTTTGGTATCCACTTGCCCATGCACCAAACTTTCGGCCAATAAAGTGCACCATCGCAAAGTTTACCAATGTGGGAACCATCTGTGACCTTCACAAGGGTCACAGTGGTCGGAAGAGGACAGGTCGTAGTGAAGAAAATGTGGAAATGGTGAGACAGGCGGTCGTTCAGAGTCCAAAAAATCGATTAGACGACTTTCTGCGAGACAAAATTCATAAGAGCACCGTTCAGAGGATCCTTCGCCAAGACATTCATGCCTTTCCATACAAAATTCAAACGAAACGGTGCTTACTGATCAACAGAAACGCAAAGACTAGACTTTGCAAATTGGTTCTCAGGAAGTTGGAGGAAGATGCAGACTTCCTCAAAAAAACTTCACATGACGGACGAATGCCATGCTCACTTGTCCGGGGAGGTAAACAAGCAAAACTTTCGGTACTGGGGAACTGAAAATCCTGGTAATGCATCAACTGTACTGGTGCCTCGATCTGTTCTCAAAGTCACCATGTGGGTGGTGGTTGGTTGTTATGGGATAATTGGTCCATACTTCTTTGAAGATGACCAGGGACGCACTTGCACGGTAAACCAGAGGAACTATCGCGAATGATTCAGGAATTATCTGCCTGAGCTACGTACTCAGGCCCGTAGGAGAAACAACCTGATCCAGATGAGAACCCAGTGGTTCCAGCAGGATGGGGCACCGCCCCATACAGCCAGGGAAACAAGGCGTTTTCTCAACCAACATTTTGAGGGCCGCTTTATCTCCCTCTACGAAGACGTTGAGTGGCCACCGTATTCCCCTGACCTTACTCCTCCAGAGCTTCTTCTTGTGGGGTATCTCAAGGACAGGATCTATGGAAACCCTAGGCCTCAGACTCTTGATCAGCTGAAGGAAAACATCCACCAAAGAATCTAGAACATTCCTCAGGAAACGTTTCCCAAAGTGATGAGAACATGACAACGCGCTTGCAGGCAGTGATCGGACAACGTGGAGCCTACGTCGAACATGTGGTCAAATAAAACGACGATTCTACACCAAAATTTAAATTTGGTGGCAATTTTGACAATTGGACAATAAACTTCAACCTTTCAGCTTTCTATCCAGCCATATATCTTTTTTTAAAATATGTTATGACCATCCTCTTTGCAGAGAAAAGTTGATATTTTTTTGGGGACACCTGTATACGCCAAGTTTCAGGAAGTTTCGATGAAAACTGTAGGCTGTGAAACAAAAAAGTCCACAAGAAAAACACGTGAGTAAGACTTAGAGATCCTCCACGAGGATCTAAAAATGGAGTTCAGCAAACCGCAGGTCACGTGACCGTCGACGTCATCTCCAGAACGCGACTCGCTCAGAGTCGATTGATTAGACGTCGTGCACCGTATAAAGTACGTACAAATGCATTGTGCACATTTGTTTGCTATCTCACTGATCGTCTTAATTCCTGTGATTGTTTCGCGGAAAAGAAATTCTGCTTCTGAGCCGTGTATGCACAACAATCATGAGGCAATTATTTTCCCTTTACTACCTTGTCGTAGTCGTGTACAAATCCAATACATGTATGCACAATAAAGGGCTAACCATATCCACAAAATAAAAAATGTGACTGTTGAACCTTCCATTAAAAAAGAAACTTACAGGGACATACAGTAAAATACCAAAGATTAATATGCATCATTTCAAGCGCGAAGGAGATAATTTTAAAATCAAACAATGTGAAAAACCTGCACCCACATTTTGCAGCTTATTGAATTGTTCGTTGAAAGCAGCCTGCTGGGATAGGTACGATTTCACATACATGCAAGCCAGGTATGGCTGCATCTCGACATACATGGTTTATTCTAAAGTGAAGGTACTGCTTCCATTGGCTTGCTATTCATTAACATTTAGCCAAAATGCTGTAATAAATGAACAGGGAAAAATATGTTGGCACAACTATGAAAGACAATTTTCTGTCCTATTCAACGGCCTCATAGCCTCGGGACTCTTACGCATTGACTTATACATTGTGTGCATGCTAATACAAGTTACTTGTCAACTCTAGAGTCTAGACTAGTCCGATAAATCCGTCGTCCATACGACTAGTCCGATAAATCTGACGTGCTGTAGCTTTTCTTTATTATTCTCTTTTCTTCATTGTTTTCTACTGGCGCTACATGACGACAGTAGGAATAAAATAAATAAAAATGCAACAGAACGTCAGATTTATCAGACTACTCTAGACAATTGTGTCGCAAGGTGTGTCTGCACACAAGTTTCATCGTATCCGGACAGCGAGATTTTCGTTTTATGCGCGGAGAGATACGCGCCGATGACATGCGCTGGCCTTGCTTCTGATTCATCGCCACGGAGCAACCATGTCCGCTGCGCTGGTCACGTCACCTCACTAAAAATTTGATATCGAGCAGTATGCAAGTCGAATTTACATTATTGAATTACGAATAGGATTTAGTCTAACCAGTTGTTATTGCCAAGTCTTCCTTCGATTTGTTCATATATATATATATAATATAAATATATATATATTGTACGGCTGTGGAAATTCGCAAACATCATAAAGTCCCATAGGTGAGGTATTTTGAGTAACTGTGTAGTTAGCTCCAAACCCGTTGTATTAGAGGGATTAATGTGATTCATTCGGGCTGCGATCCTTTGAGTTAGGCGTTTTTCTGTTCTACCTTTGTTTTGAGCACCACGCCAAACAACACAACAACGCCAGCGCCACAAACCTACCTTCACCACTCGCTACCGCAACTCACATCACCGCCATTCCAAACGGCACCATGGCCATCGGACACTGCCGAAAACCCTCCACCACCTTCCTCCTACGGCCATTCCCGCACCACCTGGGGCACCGGCGTCGGGCTATCTTCAGCGATACACGCGAGCCGCGAGTGCAGATGGCGGTTTTTTCCGAGGAGAATTCGGATCAGGAATGCTACACGCCCACATCTGATCCATCCAATTAGGAAGCGCGGGGCGGCTGGCCCCGCCCTCCAGACGCGCCTGAGGGAAATCGGGATATGCAAATTTGAGGATCAGGAAAGATTCACGCCCCTTTTCTCATCCAATCGGTGAGCGTGGCTCCGCCCTGAGGTCGTTTGGATCCGAGAATTTGCATATGGTGGGTTCCTGGAGCCGATAAAAGACGAACAGGCCGGGCGCAAGAGCGCTTCTCTTTCCTCTTCAGTTGGTTCGCAAGAAAGTTGTCGTCGAGATTCCCTGTCTGCTGTCTGGTCGGGGGAAGAGGTCCTGCGCTCGCGGCTTGGCGAGCGACCTGCCAAACGGAGGCACGGACCGGAGACGCGTCGGGTCGGTTGTGGGGTGGACCTGCGCGTCCGGACGAGAAGTGCCGGAGAGGGTTCGCCGGCCGCGAGAGAGAGGTCGGGGCCAGGCGCGGCCACGCTGACTGTGCCGGGAGAGGGACTCACCAGCCAGACAAGGGAAGTCGCCACTTCTTTTCTTCATTTCTTTTGGGTTCTGTGTGAACGTGCGTGTCGGCGCCATGTCTTGTAAAAGTAGTATTGTTTTAAGTGGTCCGTGTGTCGCGTATTCGGTTGTTAGCTCTGCGTCCTCGTTGCTTTTGTCGTTCCTTCTTTTATTTGATATATGGTGCATTTCTTAATTTTTAGTTGCATATATATTGCTATACGTGTGCTCTATGTGGCGTGTTGTATAATGCTTGTCTGTTGTTCTTCCCAGTTGTCGCTGACAGTCCTTCCCTTCGTTGGGTCTCCACTCTTGTTCCGTAAAGGGTTCGTCGGTCGGGTGCGGGCCGCCCGATAATTAATCTGAACCGTAGGCCGAGACTAACCGTCGGTTAGCCCGGAACGAGCGCTTAAGCGGATCGTGTCGAAGTCGCCGTGGCGAGGTAAATCCCTCGGTAGTACCGTGCGGGTCTTAGGTATATACGATTTCGGCGATTCACCCCTATTCCGCGCCGGGTAGAATGCGGACTGGGTCGGTGAGGCCGAAGGTCCACCCGTGACTGATCCCGGCGTTAGCCGGGAGGGTCACTGATGATTGTCCTCGCGGTGGGCGCGGCGGTCGCGATTCGAGTCACGTGGCGCATCGCACGCGACGGGCGCGAATTCGCAAACAATATATATACAATAACATAGTACGTATTTTATCGGTTTGTGGGGTTTAGTATTTAGTCGGGAATATAGCAATTTTAGAGTTCGCTTGCTCTGGTGGATGTGTAGGAGGCATCTGATGTAACCAAGTAGTGACCTGTGAGCTTAAGTGTTACGTGTCACACACACGGGGGGTGGTGTCGTGTAAGTTAGCTAGGGTTTTAAGAATACAGCCTGCCCAGTATTATCCCATACTTGCCCCCCCTCCCCCTGGATCAGTCCTCACTTTCCTCCTCTCTCTCCACCCCTCCTCTGCGCGTCCTGGCCCTTCCGTAGTTCCCCGTCACTATCAACAAAACCAAATGAGAGGAACAAGCGGCGTCTGAGTGGGGCAGAAGCCCCGCGCCTTCTGGTTCGTGCAAGCAGGCACCCCCTGAAGAAGGAGGATATCGGTGTGATCGAGTCAAAGGAAGGCAGTTGGCGCATTTTAAGAGGATTGGAGTGTTTTCAACATGTGTGGGGAGCTTCCTACTGTATAGGAGAGCAGATCGGCGAGCGACACACGTAGGTCAAGTGTGAGGACGCTGGGGCAGAGTTGATCGGAGAGAATCAGAGGTGGGAGTTCAAGCTGGCACATTTTTGAGAGGAGAGAGAGTGCACGTGAGAGAGAAGGATGAGTTCGGGTGAATGCACAGCATGAAGCAAGATGTTTTCGCTGGCTTTGGCTCTTCGTTGAGTCATGAGAACAGAC
>CM068959.1:91071494-91081997 GCA_035128595.1 Eptatretus atami
CAAGTTTTCATCGTATCCGGACAGCGAGATTTCTTCGTTTTATGCGCGGAGAGATACGGCCGATGACATGCGCTGGCCTTGCTTCTGATTCATTCGCCACGGAGCAACATGTCCGCTGCGCTGGTCACGTCACCTCACTAGAAATTGCTGATATCTGACCAGCTTATGCAAGTTCGAATTTACATTATTTGAATTTCACGAATAGTATTTAGTCTAACAGTTGTATTGGCCAGTTCTTCCTTCGATTTGTCATATTATATATATTATTATATATATATATATATATCATATATTGTTACGGCTGTGGAAATTCGAACACCATTCATAGTCCCATGGGTGAGGTATTTCTGAAGAGTACTGTTAGTTAGCCTCCAAACCCGTTGTATAGAGGGAATTAATGTGATTCATTCGGGCTGCGATCCTTTGAGTTAGGCGTTTTTCTGTTCTACCTTTTTTTGAAGCCAACCACGCTCCAACCACAACACAACACGCCAGCAGCCACAACCTACCTTCACCACTCGCTCCGCAAACCTCACATCACCGCCCATTCCAAACGGCACCATGGCCATCGCGGACCACGCCGAAAACCCTCCACCACCTTCTCCTACGGCCATTCCCGCACACTGTGCCACGGCCGAGCGTCGGCTATCTTCAGCCGATACACGCGAGAGCCCGAGTGCAAGATAGCGGTTTTTCCGAGGAGAATCGGATCAGGAATGTACACGCCACATCTGATCCATCCAATTAGAAGCGCGGGGCGGCTGGCCCCGCCTCCAGACCCCTCTGAGGAAATCTGGATATGCCAAATTTGAGTCGATAGGAAGATTCACGCCCCTTTCTCCTCTCAATCGGGAGCGTAGGGCTCCGCCCCTGAGGTCCGTTTGGATCCGAAGAATTTGCATATGGTGTTCCTGGAGCCGATAAAAAAGCACGAAACACGCCGGCGCGCAGGCGGCTTCTCTTTCCTCTTCAGTTGGTTCGCAAGACAGTTGTCGTTCGAGAGTACCTGATCTGTGTCTGGTGCGGGGAGAGAGGTCCTGCCGCCGCCGGCTTGGCGAGCGACTGCAAACGGAGGCACGCGCACGGAGACGCGTCGGCGTCGGTTCGGGGTGGACCGTGCGCGTACCCGACGGAGTGCCGGAGAGGGTTGCAGCGCCGGAGAGGAGCGGGCCAGGCGCGGCCACGCTGACTGTGCGGGAGGGGACTCACAGCCACAGGGGAAGTCGCCCCTTCTTTTCTTCATTTCTTTTGCGGTTCTGCCTGGTGAACGTGGCGTATGTCGGGCGCCTGTGGGCTTGTTAAGTTAGTATGTTTAGATGCGTCCGTTGTGCGCGTATTCGGTTGTAGTTTCCGTCCTCGTTAGCTTTTGTCGTTCACTTCTTTTATTTGATATTGTGCATTTCTTGTAATTTTTTGTTGTAAATATTTGCTCTATACGTGCTGCACTATGTTCGTGTTGCTAATAAATGGTTGCTCTGCTTGAATCTTCCCCCGTGTCGCTGCGTCCTTCCTTCGTTGGGTCTCCATCTTGTTTCACGTAAAGGGTTCGTCGTGGGTGCGGGCCGCCCGATAATTAATCTGAACGTCAAGGCCGACGATAACACCGCTCGGTTAGCCCGGATACGAGCCGCTTAAGCGGATCGTGTCCGGAAGTCGGCCTGTGGCGAGGTACAATCCCTCGGTAGGTTACCCGTGCGGGTACTTAGGTATATCGACTTTCGGCGATTCACCCTATTCCGCGCGGGTAGAATGCGGACTGGGTTTGTGGTGAGGCGCAAAGTCCACCCGTGACTGATCCCGGCGTTAGCCGGAGGGTCACGACTGAATTGTCCGTCCTGGTGGGCGAGAGCGCTGCGTGCGATTCGAGTCACGTGGCCGATCGCACGCCGACGGGCGCGAATTCGCAACAATATATATACATATACATATACGTATATAGTTACGGTTGTGGGGGTTTAGTATTTAGTCGGGAATATAGCAATTTTTAGAGTCGCTTGGTCTGTGGATGTGTAGGAGGCATCTCGATGTAACCAAGTAGTGTACCTGTGAGCTTAAGTGTTACGTGTCACCACACGAGGGGGTGGTGTCGTGTAAGTTAGCTAGGGTTTAAGAATAAGCCTGCCCAGTATGTAATCGCCCCTCTGTGACTTTTCCCTATGTCTTTATAACCAAAACCATGAGGAGGAACAAGCAGGCGTGCTGAGTGGGCAGAAGCCCCGCCTTCCTGGGTTTCGTGCAAGCAGGCCACGCCCTGAAGACGGAGGATATCGGTGTGATCGAAGTCAAAGGAAGGCAGGTTGCGCATTTTAAGAGGATTGGAGTTGGCTTGCACATTGTGGGAGGCTTCCTACTGTATAGGACGAGAGATCGGCAGAGCGCACACACGAGGTCAGTGTGAGGAACGCATGGGGCAGAGTTGACTCGGAAGAGAATCAGAGGTGGGAGTTCAAGGCTGGCACATTTTGAGAGGAGAGAGAGTGCACGTGAGAGGAGAAGGAGAGTTCAGGGTGAATGCACGCATGAAGCAAGATGTTTCGCTGGCTTTTGGCTCTTCGTTGAGTCATGAGAAACAGACCCCGAGCCTCGTTTATGTCATAAGCAGCTGCACTGGGGCTCTGAGCCTTAGTGTTGAGTGAGGCTCGTGGATAGCCTGACACACGTTTGTCTTGTTTTGAGAGAAGTGACGGCGCCATGAGCACACGTATGCACGTGCTCGTGGAAACGCCCAAATTCCAAATCCCAAAAAGACCAGCTCTGGGCCAAGCTAAGTACAAGAATAGTTGAAAGGAAGGGTATTTCTTTTTATTTGTGTTCCCTTTGTCTGTATTTGAGTCAGTGTGAGGAGGCGCCTCAACTTTAGGATTTATTTATTTCATATCATTATCATTTCCTTTTGAATTATCGTCCTTTGTAAATATTTGTTTATGTTCATTAAATGTGTTCATTTTAAGAAACTGTATTCGTGTATTTGTAGTAGGGTTTGAGGATAAACCCCCCGTGCATCCGTTTCATTCCCCCGTGCTCCTCCGCCCGGCCGCCCTTCGTGTCCGCCCCTATTAAAATCTCCGCGGATGAACGTGTCACCCCTATTAATAAGGAACCGCTCGGCCATCCCGGGTTGGCGGTGTCAACCGTCCGTCACCACAAATTGGGCGTCGGGGTTAAAACCCCACGACTATATATATATATATATATATAATTTATTCACAACACAAACCAACTTCATGAACATAACTGACAAGAGACATAACAAAATATGGGCTTGAGAGAGAACAAATGCAAACTGGAGCAAAGTCTGATGGGATGTGTTACCATCTGGCCTTTTGGTAAGGGGCTCGGGGTAAGCTGTATTGCTCCAGAGGTCCAAGTTGACATGCTCGAGAGGTCAATACGTCCCCTGGGTGCAGTTTGCGCTCAGATGTGACTGAGCAGAGTTATTATCCGAATTGTGATGTGAATTTCTACCCCCGCTCACTGACACACAGTGTGAAAATGTATACAAACAAATCCAGCAATGTTTTGCGAAGATAAGCAAATTTAAACACAGTGGAATGAATGCAACTACTTTACTCAGGATCAGAAAACAGGGCATACAACAAAGCAATAAACATATCATCAGACATCCTGCTGACATGTGATGGTAAAGAAATAATTAAGTAAAGACAGACAGTCGCCAAGCCAAAATTGACAAGACAATTAAACACCCACATAATATCCCTATCTAATCTCAAGGGAAGAGAGGGGAAACCAAAATAATAAAGGACTCTCTCTCTCTCTCTCCTCTCTCTCTCTCTCTTCTCCTACATCTCTCTCTGCCTCTTCTCTCTCTCTCTTCCTCTTATGCCTCTCTCTCTCTCTCTCTCTCTCTCTCTCTCTCTCTCTCTCTCTCTCCCTCTCTCCCTCTCTCTTACATCTCTCTGCTCTCTCTCTCTCTCTCTCTTATGCTCCTCCTCCCCTCTCTCTTACCCCTCTCTCTCTTTCTATGCCTCTCTCTCTCTCTCTCTCTGGATGTGTCCGTAAACTTCATGACCCAAAGGACCAGAGCAATTCCTGCAACACCATGAAGCAGCACGTTGCCTCAGGTTGGCCAAGACTATACTCGACGAGGTGCAAATGCTTCTGTTCTCTCTCCGCCACCAAATACACTGAGTGGCTCACTTCCACCTCAGTCCCTTCCACGCAGGTCCACGGGGATCATTCAACTCCTCCACAAGCCCTCACAGGCCAAGTCACTCATCGCAGAAACTCGATCACCCATCTTGAGTTTGTTCCTGCTCATTCTCTCTTTTAAGCCAGTCCTTCACTTCCTCCTCTTCCCCCTTGCATTTCCATTTCGAGCCCTCACAAGGTTCTCTCACATGGAAATTATGCAGAGCCCTCGAAGGAGGGAGAAGGTTGATAAGGAAGGTTTTTTGAACAGAAGAATAATATAAAATTGCAAGAAAATTAATTTTAAAAAGCTATTCTAGTCCCACAACCGACCTGGCATTTCACATGAGATCTGCCTCAACAACCGTCACAGCCTCCCATCATCACTAAGCAATAAGCCCCAAGAGTGCAACACTTGGCTTCGCAAATCCCCATGCTTCCCACCGAAAGCAAAGTTGAAAGATGGCAAAAAGTTCCTCCAGGATTGACCCAATATTAAATTTTGAGTTACATTTTTTTCCCTTGTTTGGACCCCTGTGACCCAAGTCCCCATCCCCTGGGGATCAAATCCAAAAAATCATTCCATATTTCATGCATCCCCCAATGTTGATTGCATATACAAAGTTTCATTTGAAAATGTTTAGAAATGTACCTGTAATTGCATTTTTTGGTATTTGACCTTTTGACCTACCTCCAGGGGGTGGGGCCAAAATGAGACTGCTCTTGTACCTTCTTGCAAAGCGGTGATCTTAACTATGAAGTTTGGTGAATTTCTGCCCACTCGTTTAGGATAGCAAGATGGGCAGACAGACAGACAGATGGAGCTGATTACAATATCCCCCAGTTTTTTTTCAGAAAGCGTGAGGATAATGAACCGCCATAGATTGTTTAGTTTGTGTGTGATCTGTCATGAATGAGTCCAAGTGCTCAGGATTACATGCTATTTCACATTGTACTCACTTGTGTCCAGGGGTGTAGTCCTGCAGGAGTGCACCGGAGTGCCGCTCCGGCACATCGATCCATCCAAAGCGGAGTTTAGCTCCACAAGAGTTCTTTTTCAAAACCAACGTTCACGATTTGTTGAGGAGTTGTGCTTTTTCTGCTTTCATTGCTTTTTAAATCGTCTCCCTCCTCTGGCCAAATAAGCGGGGTCAAAGCTTGTCCCAAATCTTGGGTGCCGATACGTTAGACACCTTGTCCAATGAGCGATATTATAACAATATAGGTTATATTGTTGCGGGGCCGGGTATCGGTGACGAGCACGATCGCTAGATGGAGCAGCAGAGTCGGCTCCACCAAACACCCAGATTTAGATCGTACCTTTTCGGAAAACTCCGAAAAGTCTTCTTCTTCTTTCGGCTAGCTCCCGCTTAGGCGGTCGCCACAGCGGATCAACCATCTCCATTTCGCTCTATCCTCCAATCTTCCATTGACACTCCAACCACCCGCATCTCCGCCCTCACCGTATCCATGAACCTCTTCTTTGGCCTTCCTCTTCTCCTCCTGCCTGGCGGCCCATCTTCAGCATCCTTCTCCCGATATACGCCGCTTCCCTCCTCGTGCACATGTCCAAACCATCTCAATCTCGCCTCTCTCACTTTGTCTCCAAACCGTCCTACCTGCGCTGTCCCTCTAATATACTCATTTCCTATCCTATCCATCCTCGTCACTCCCAACGAGAATCGCAGCATCTTTAACTCTGCCACCTCCAGCTCCGCTTCCTGTCTTTTGTTATGTGCCACTGCCTCCAAACCATACAACATAGCTGTCTCACTACCGCTCTATATTACTTTCCCCTTCACTCTTGCAGCTACCCTTCTGTCACAGATCACTCCTGCAACTCTTCTCCACCCACTCCATCCTGCCTGCACTCTCTTTTTCACTTCTCTCCACACTCTCCATTACTTTTGACAGTTGATCCCAAGTATTTAAACCCATCCACCTTCCCCGCCTCAACTCCTTGCAACCGCCACCATACCACCACCCTCCCTCTCATTTACGCTCAGGTACTCCGTCTTACTCCGACTGACTATCATTCCCCTTCTCTCCAGTGCGTACCTCCACCTCTCGAGGCTCGCCTCAGCCTGCTCCCTACCTCTCCTACAGATCATGATGTCATCGCGAACATCATAGTCCATGGAGACTCCAGTCTGATCTCGTCCATCAACCTGTCCATCACCATTGCAAACAGGAAAGGGCTCAGAGTCAATCCTTGGTGCAATCCCACTTTTACCTTAAACCGGTCCGTCATTCCTACTGCACACCTCACCGCTGTCACACTGTCCTCATACATATCCTGCACGATCCTCACATACTTCTCCACCACTCCCGACTTCCTCATACAATGCCACAACTCCTCTTTGGCACCCTATCATAAGCTTTCTCCAAATCCACAAACACACAATGTAACTCCTTCTGGCCTTCCCTATACTTCTCCATCAACATTCTCAAAGCAAACATTGCATCAGTGGTGCTCTTTCCTGGCATAAACCCATATTGCTGCTCACAGATCGTCACCTCTCTTCTCAACCTAGCTTCCACTACTCTTTCCCACACCTTCATGGTGTGGCTTAACAACTTTATCCCTCTGTAATTTCAACAGCTCTGCACATCACCCTTATTCTTGAAAATCGGAACCAGTACACTTAATCTCCACTCCTCCGGCATCCTCTCACTTTCCAAGACTTTATTAAACAATCTTGTTAACAACCCACGGGCCAACCGGCTTTCCACTTTTCATCTTCTTCATAGCAGTCCTCACTTCATCCTTATTGATCCACCCCACTTCCAGATTCACTATCTCACCTCTTCCAACCTACCTTCTCTCTTCTCTCATTTCTTTATTCATCAGCTCCTCAAAGTACTCCATCCACCTTCTCAACACACTCTCCTCGCTCGTCAGCACATTCCCATTTGCGTCCTTTATCACCCGAACCTGCAGCACATCCTTCCCAGCTCGGTCCCTCTGTCTTGCCAATCGGTATAAATCCTTTTCTCCTTCTTTTGTATCTAACTTCTCATACAGCTCATCATATGCCTTTTCCTTGGCCTTTGCCACCTCTCTTTTTGCCTTTCGCCACCACTCCTTGTACTCCTGCCTACTTTCTTCATCTCTCTGACTATCCCACTTCCTTTTCGCCAACCCCTTCTTCCTTATACTTTCCTGTATTCCTCATTCCACCACCAAGTCTCCTTATCTTCCTTCCTCTGTCCAGATGTCACACCAAGTACCTTCCTAGCTATCTCCCTCAACACTTCTGCTGTAGTTGCCCAATCATCCCACCCATCTTTAACACCATCCAACGCCTGTCTTACCTCCTCCCTAAATTTCACGCAACAGTCTTCCTCCTTCAGCTTCCACCATCTGGTCCTTGGTTCAGCCCTCACTCTCTTCCTCAACCTCACCTCTAAAGTCATCCTACAGACCACCAATCGATGCTGTCGAGCTACACTCTCCCCTGCCACCACCTTACAGTCACTAATCTCTTTCAGGTTGCATCTCCTGCTTAAGATGTAATCCACCTGTGTGCACTTTCTCTCCACTCTTGTATGTCACCCTGTGTTCCTCCTTCTTCTTGAAATACGTATTAACCACTGCCATTTCCATTCTTTTTGCAAACTCTACCACCATTTCCTTCCACATTTCTCTTGTTGAGACCGTACCTACCCATCACCTCCTCATCCTCTTTATTCCCTTCCCCAACATGCCCATTGAAATCTGCTCCAATCACCACTCTTTCATCCTTGGATACACTCTCCACCACTTCATCTAATCACTCCAGAAATCTTCTTTATACTCCATCTTACACCCCATATGTGGGGCATATGCACTGATGACATTCATCATCACCCCTTCAATTTCCAACTTCACACTCATCACTCGGTCAGACACTCTCCTCACCTCCAATACCCTCTTGACATAATCGTCCTTCAGGATTACCCCGACACCTTCTTCCTCCATCCACACCATGGTAGAACAGTTTGAAACCACCTCCAATGCTCCTAGCCTTACTCCCCATCCACTTGGTCTCTTGTACACACAGTATGTCCACCTTTCTTTCTCCATCATATCAGCCAACTCTCACCCTTGCCAGTCATCGTCCCAACATTCAAGAGTTCCAACTCTCACCTGCACACTTCTACCCTTCCCCCTCTCCACTGCCTCCGGACTCGCCTTCACCATCTCCTTCTCCTCCTTCGCCCAGCAGTAGCACAATTTCCACTGGTACCCTGCTGACCACCGCGTACCCGGTGGCGGTCGTTGGTAACCCGGGCCCGACCGATCCGGTATGGAAATTCGTTTGTTGTCCGCATAATGATTTGGCATAGGTTTTTACGCCGGATGCCCTTCCTGACGCAACCCTGGTCGCCTCTTACGACACACAGGGATATGGTACACCTATTCTAACCGGGCATACACCGGGCCCAGTACAACTGGTACTCATTTCGCCGACCTCGGAAGGATGGCAGGCTGAGTCAACCCCCTGGTGTTTTCGACTTGGTATATATATATATATATATATATATATATATATATATATATATATATATATATATACATATTGTTACGGCTGTGGAAATTCGCAACCACCATTCAGGTCCCGTGGGTGAGGTATTTCTGAAGTACATGTATAGTTAGCCCCAAACCCGTGTCTAAAGGGAATTAATGTGATTCATCTGCGGCTGCGATCCTTTGAGTTAGGCGTTTTTCT
Source organism: Eptatretus atami (assembly GCA_035128595.1). NCBI lineage: Eukaryota > Metazoa > Chordata > Myxini > Myxiniformes > Myxinidae > Eptatretus > Eptatretus atami. Next base: position 91,080,356 of record CM068959.1, read on the forward strand.
GTCTTACCTTTATTTTGAACCAACCACGCTCCAACCGTCAACAACAACAACAACGCCAGCAGCCACAACCTACCTTCACCACTCGCTCCCGCAAACCTCACATCACCGCCATTCCAAACGGCATCATGGCCATCGGCCACCGCCGGAAACCCTCCACCACCTCACCTCTCTCCTACGGCCATTCCCGCACCACCTGTGGGCACCGAGCGTCGGGCTATCTTGGGCCCGTTCAGCGATACACGCGAGCCGCGAGTGCAAATAGCGTTTTTCCGAGGAGAATTCGGATCAGGAATGCTACACGCCCACATCTGATCCATCCAATTAGGAAGCGCGGGCGGCTTGGCCCCGCCTCCAGACACATCTGAGAGAAATCAGGATATGCTAATTTGAGGATCAGGGAAGATTCACGCCCCTTTCCCTCCGTCCAATCGGCGAGCGTAGCTCCGCCCCTGAGGTCGTTTTGATCCGAAAATTTGCATATGGTGGGTTCCTGGAGCCGATAAAAGGGCGAGCGGAGATCTGCTGCGGGCAGATGAGTTTTGAGGCGAACGGCTGCGAGAGATCGGCTCGAGAGGCGAACGGCCGGAGGCGAACGGCTGCGAGGAGATCGGCTGAGGAGAACCGGGAGCTCGGGTCCGGGGCGAGGAAGACGCGCGTCTGCGACGAGGTCGGTGAATCGCTCGTCGCGGGACTCAAGCAAGCCAGCCATACTCCCTCCCAGAGCGTCAACAATTCCCCTTTCCGCCGCGCTGAGAGAGTGCGAAAAGGGGCCCGTTCCCACTTTACTCCAAGCAGGTGCCAACGAAACTGGGCGCCGCCGTGCAGCGACATTTTGCGGCTCGCCACGAGGGCGGCGGTAGGACCCTTCGGTCTCGTGGACCTGGCCGCTCATCCAGGTTCCACGCGCATTAGGCCCACGGGCCCAGTCTGACTCCTTGCCTTTGAGGGGGTCTTTCCTTTGCTTTTGTGTGAATGCGTGTTGTGGCGCCATGTCTTGAAAAGTAAACTGTTTAAGTGCATGTAAATAAACCTTTGCTTGTATTCGGTAGTAATTCTTTCTTTGCATTCTTACTGTATGGCTGTATATGTGTGCTATCTGTGTGCTGTGAATTAAATGTGCTTACTTGTTGAACTGTGCCCGTTTCGCTTCGTCTTTTCTTTAATTTAACCTCCATCTTGCTTCACGTAAAAGGGTTCGTAGTGGGCCTGATACGCCCGATAATTAATCAGAAACCATCGAGGCCGACGATAACACCGCTCGGTTATCCCGATAGCACGGAACGGACCGCTTAAGCGGTTCGTGTCCGAAGTCGACCTGCAGCGAGGTGCGATCGCCCGGTTTACCATCCGCGTGGGTACTTAGGTAGGTCGAGTTTGGCGAACAACCCTATCCCACGCGGGTGGCGCATTGGCACGATCTGTTGAGGGCCGAAAGCCCACCCGTGACTGGCTCCCGGCATTAGTCCGAGAGGGTCACGACAGAATTGTCGCTGGTGGGCGACGTGCCGCGATTCGAGTCACGTGGCCGTTCGCATGCCGGCGGGCGCGAATTCGCAACAATATATACACACATACATACATATACATACATATATATATATACATATACATACATATATTAATTCAGTGTCCCAACGGGGCT
>CM068959.1:91104828-91114952 GCA_035128595.1 Eptatretus atami
GCATTTTAAAAAGCTGCCAGAAAACGTGGCATCAAACAGAAGGACTTCCACTACTAAACTACGCATAATGTTCTTTATTTTATTTTTATTGCTTGTTTTATTCTTTTTTAACCAAGTCAAAGAGGCTCGTGATTGTAAAGCCATGACATGATATCACTACACTAAACCTCCTATAATTATGAAATCAAGCACAGTATATGCACATAACCTTATGTTTTAATTTGTAGTGTCTGAATTGATCGATGATTGGGTCTGATTCCAGAAACTAAGCAGAGTTGAGCTGAGTTCGTAATTGGAGATGGGAGACCTCCATAGAAGACTGGGAGGTGTTGTCTAATGGGCATTAGGATAGCTCTGTTGGTAGTGTTTTCCCCTCTGAGCTGCCTGATTATGGAAATGCTCTCCCAGGGAGTTGCATCCCACTAAAACAAAACCATTGGGAGCCGGTCCTCTGGATGGATTTCTCGCCTCGAGGTTAAATGGCATATGCAAGTTAATTACATCGGGGAAGTAGATGTTAAGTTGGATTAAGTCGATGTTAAAAATGGGATTACTCAATGTAGTTCACAGACAACGTGGATATGGCACAGGCTAGGTGGGCCGAATGGCCTCCTAGAGTGTCTTTAAGTTTTCATAAATATGAATAATTTTTTTATCAACAGTTAACTTCCAATTAAAATAAATCGTTTAAACACGGTAATTATAGCTAATGTGTCTTTTAATGGGCAGAACAGAGTAATATGGACCCTTGAGAAATTTTTACCTCGAGGAATTCTGGGCCAGATAAAAATACTTAAAAGTAACCTTTCTGTGGTCATTTTCATATTCCATTGCCGAGCTTGGTGAATCATGGCTAAAACCATGTATATTTATGAGATAATGACAGACAAAGGCCATGTAGGTTAAGACAGGTTGAAATTTAGATTTTGGAAAGACCACCACTACTACTATACCTCACTACCCTATATTGGGCAACTTAGCTAAATTAGCATAACAATTGTGCATTTTGTGAAAAGCACCAAATTTGGCACACTAGTAGCATAACATATTATGAACAGATTTAGATATGGCCATCTCAAATTCAGCCGCTGATGCTGTGGCAGCCATTTTCCACTGCCATCAAAATTTTGAGATGGCCCAATATCAAATCTGTTCATAATATGATAGGCTACTAGTGTGCCAAATTTGGTGCTTTCCTCACAAAATGCACAATGTTATGCTAAGTTGCCCCACTACTTACTTCAAACAAACCCATCATTCCCAACTTATGTGTGGATGAACTTCCATAGCTAGACCTGACTTCGACTGTGGCAGAAATTTGTAATTTGTTCAGAGTGCAACGATAACTCTCCCACTCTTTTTATTTTTTTTAAACAGGATCTAAGCTCGTTACATCCGCCACATAAAACATTGCCTAAACAAAAAAAAAAGCCAACCCCTGCACAGCAGGGAAAAAATGGCTTAAAACGGTCATTTTTTTAAGGCTCGTTAGTGGAACTGCCATATACACATGGACATACAGATGAATACACAAGACAAACACAGTCACTGAGCTTGTGATAAGTGCCATCACTTCCCGGGGCACTCTGGGTACTATGACACCACGACAATGGCACCGCCTTCCTCACAGCACTGAGCGGGGCATCTTCATGAAAGACATCATAGGATCTTTAACATCCACCAACGACCAGACGGATCTTCCAGCTTAACGTCCTTCCGATGAAGTGAAACACCAGGAATGACAGTTTATAGCTGGGTCGATATTTGAACCCAGGCTAAGTAGCCCAGAGACCAATGTGCATACCTCTCGTAGTCTAAGCTATCCTGCAAACCTCTGGGAAGTCCTAAAAGGGGTCCATATTTCTAATCTAATCCCATCCCACATATTTCTAATCCCATCCTTACCTAACCTCACCGTAATCGATCTATATTATTTATTTATATTTGAATTTTTTTTGACAATTTGATGCATCTTGATGGCACAGTTACCCCCGCCACCAAAGGTGGGTGGAGGTTATGTTTTCACCCGTGTCTGTCTCTGTGAACAGGATATCTCAAAACGTTATGGACGGATTCAGATTAAATTTGGTCGACAGGTTGGGAGTGTGACAAGGATGAAATTATTAGATTTTGGTTAAAATCCGGATCCGGATACTCGAATTTTTAAAGTGATTCATTATTGACCATTGAATGACGGGGCTATAAACGATATATACCAAGATACTGTATCTCAAAAAAGTTTTGGATGGATTTGGATGAAACTTGGTAGATGAGTTGTTTCGGTGACAAGAACAAGCCGATTAGATTTTGTCAGCAGATCCGGCCCATCAGTGGGATACTAAAGGTAAACTGTTTAGCCTGGCAGAGGTCTGCGCCCTACCAAGTACCGCTCTCGTTATGTTATATATTTATGTCGTTTCACCCTGTTAATACTTTTCTGAAGTATGAAAGTCGGGCAATCACCGGTACCTTGTTGCTGTACGACGTCTCCATCTTGTGCTCGTCAGGTGTAAATGCCTTATAGATTGCTCTTTCCCCCTTTTTCCACCATAATTACATTTTAATGCTGTCACTGTGAATGCGAACCTTCATGAAGCTAGGATAGTGTCGGACTGAGGAGGCAGGTGACATGTTAACCATTTAAATGTTGTTGTGTAGCCCATTCTTATATTTCTTTGGTTGTTATTTTTCCCATAATTCCTTCTGCTGTTTATTGTTTGGTATTTGTGTGCATAGTCTGAAGACTTGTCGATTTGTAAATATGACGTCTGTACAATTCCTCCTTATTCGTGAAACAATTTGATGTAAAGAAAATATCGATTAATGAGCCAGATCTGTGTATTACCTACGCACTGAGGCTGAATGAGTAAATTACAAATGGGAAAAGAAAGAGAAGGAACAAAAACTGAATGATATTGCCATCATCATGGTTGCCTTCTGTAGCCAAAGACGACAGTTCACATGTGACATGCAAACAACCCGGGAACATAAATTTGTTTAGCGTGTCGGGCCTGTCGCCCAGACAACACCCACACTCCGAGATAGCAGGCCGTGTAACCCAGTGGGTGTCAAGAATATCAAAGAACACCAGATCACTTGCTACCCACGGTTTAGGAAGGAATTTGTAATTTGTTCAGAATGTCGACGATAACTCACCTGCCCTTTGTGGAAGACACCATGGGATCTTTGACATCCACCAACGACCGGTGCTGGAAGGTGGGTCCTCCGGCACGGCACACACACCGATGCATCGCCCTGCATGTGAAGTGCCAGGGTGACAGTTTATAACTGGATCGAGATTCAAACCAAGGCTATACAACTCAATAACTCAGAGATGAGTACACATACCTCAATATTGTCCTGCCAGCTCAATAATATAGTAGAGACGAAGAAGCGTATGAGAACGTGGGATGAATGGGGAGATAAGAAAACAACTTTTGAGGGATGTAGCAGTCAAAGGAGGGAAGGAAAAGTGCATATATGGTGATTCGACATCATATTTGCCAAAGGAATATATATATATATATATATATATTTATATATACCCAATGCGGTGTGTGTTATTGAAGTGTTAATGTGTAGCTCAAACACTTGTACTTGAATATGTGGTCAATGAAAAACAATGAAGTAACATGTGATGTAGCATCAAGTGAATGTAATATAAGTGTACTTGAGCTTGCAGGTGCCAGGCTTTTCCCAGAGATTGAAACTGTGGCCTTCAAGGTATCTAACAACCCAAAAAATTAATAAGAGAAGTAATCCGGGACATTTTGGTGTGATTGGGATGTTGTTACATAAACCTCACATTCAAATCTTGTACAATGTTATGAAGTTCAAATGATAGTGAATTGAATTCACATACATCTATTAAAATTAACTTGCTTTGTGTGATCGATAAAATAATTCTCTGGAAGGTTTTTGAGGGGGTCTTGTGCATGGGGCAAAACTATAACTGAACATGGTCTCATTGATCATGGCTGCATTTTACCCCGCACATGCCAAAGCGGTGTTAATTGGTCCACTTTGTCTGTCTATACAAACGTCAGTTTATGATCGAGGAACAACTTCATTTCAATTGAATGTTTGATTTTGAACACAAATTGGACCATGAATCGGAAGAAGAACCTGTAGTTTAGCAATACTTTGGTTCTGAATTGGTCCCGATTGTACATGCACAGAGACGAGTGAGATAATTATTTTTTATTACTCTGCCTGTCTGGCTTTGAAACAAAATTTAAAATCATTTCAAACAGGAAATTTACTGTTTTTAAGGACTTCAAAAAGGACACAAACAACAGGCACAAAGAACTAATGTAACGTGTGAAATAAGGTGGTGTGAAAGACACTGCATTGACAACGATAAACTGAAGAAGTTTTTTTCCTACAACCTTTAATATCTTTATTTTATTTCAATTGAATTACATACTTAAACATCGAAGAACACCCTTTTTGACACTTTCAAAAAACTTCCCTTTAGCAGGACTTAGACAAAATATTATGGCATTTTAAATCATCTCGACCAATCAAATTTACTACTTGCAGACCCCGCCCACGTCCTTTTTCTCAAGATTGTGCAGGGTAAGGTTTTCTATGAACTCTTTAGTATTGGAAGTGGGAAGTGGAACACTCAGCTGGGACTGACTCCTAAAGGCCTATATGGCGACTCTTGACCAATATGATTTTGAGGCAGCAGCATAGGGGGATAATGATCTGGATTCCCAATATGGTGATACAATGATGTATGTTATGAGCTTTGGGCATGACTAATATGAGCGGTGCAGCATTGGGGAATATGCTGTATTATTTTAGTAAAAGCACCCGCTCCCTCCAGAAGCTGCCAGGTCATGTCATTATCCTTTGATTAATTATTAATACTGTTACGGTTCTAGGAACCGTATGCATTCAACATACAGGTGCCCGAAGTTAGTTATGCCGTTAAGATAATGTGTAGACAGAACCCCTCCTCGTGTTTAGTGGGAAATCGAAGGGGTGCGTTGCGATGTTTTTTTAGTTAGGTTAATAAATCATTTTATTCCCCTCTTATGAACCACGGTACCTTCCTAGCGCTTGCAGCCCTCGGTTCGCTGGCCACAGTACCACTGTCCACCCGCTGTCTACAGAGACTCGTTTTCCGAGGCAAAATCTCCACGTTCGCTGTTCCAGTTCCTTCTCGGCTTCCCCAACGTACGCAGTGTGGCTGCACCGTCATTCACCTTCCCCAAACACGCGTGGAGTGGCGGGCCTCGCCGGTGCCTGGCCGAGGCCCGCCCAGAAGGGGCGGACCCATGGGAGCCCCGTCCAATCAGGGTGGACAGTGACGTCAGTTTTGACCAAGGCCCCGCCCCGCTGAGGGAGGTCGATGGACTACGAAGGGACCCTCTGAGACGTGTGTTCGTTGGAGTTCAGTCAAAAGGCTCAGTTCAGTTCTGCATTCGCTGGCATTCGTTGGAGTTTTGCTGGAGTCTTGAGTTCGGTGTATAGAAGATTGACAGACTGAGAGCTCTTTCACGAGTCTGTGGGTGTGGTGCATGGCCGTTCTTCGTTGGTGGCGATCCGCTGGTCGATTCCAATAACGACCGAGGACACCCGACCTCGACCGGGTCTCTCGCTGGTCCTGTCCGCGACCCTGATCCCCGCCCTGGGACTCCGCTCGGGTTCCTCCGCGGACAACGCACCACGCGTGTGACTGCGGGCGGAGCTGCACGACCATTGGCAGGTGCCGCACGCGGAGCACCCCCTCCCCCAACGTGCAGGTCCCCAGCCGAGCCGCGACCCTAGCTCGTCTCTCTCCCTGGCTGCGAGGTTCCTTGGAATTCACCTGGGTTTCTTTTCGTCTGTGTGTGTGTGTGTGTGTGTGTGTGTGTGTTGTGTGTGTGTGTGTGTGTGTGTGTGTGTGTGGTGTGTGTGGGTGTGTGTGGGCCATCTGCTAAGTACAACTGCATAAGTGTTTTCGATCATTGTAAATCTCCTATATATCCACGATAAGCTTGCTCTGTGTTCTTCCTGTAAATATAACAATTGTGGAAATGTTCCCAGTTCGTTTCCGTCTTTTCTTTCATTGGCCAGCATGGTTCGGATCTGAGTTTCAGCCGGGTCTTTGTTCCCGTTAATCTGCTCATCCTAGCCGGCACGGCTTTGGCAGTTCCGCTCGAGCTCACCCGAACCGGAGTTGGTAGTCGGTAGTTGGAACTCTACCGCAGTCGGTAGAGGGACCCGTTCGAGCAAGACGTGCCGAGGGCGTGGTCCTCGGTAGACGACACCGCGTGGTTAATTAGGTAATTGGTCCAGACAAAAAAACCCTACGCTACGCGTGGAGGTTTGGCGTCCACGGTCAGATAAGCGACCCGCCGCCTCACGAATTATCCGAGAGGGACGGCCTACAATTCCGGGAGTCTGGTGGGAGACGACGTAACTTCCCCACCTAGCGGTCGTTCTCGCCACCGGTCCCCGGCCCGCAACAATACTAAAGCAGAGTACCACCTCATGGGTGAAAAAAAAAAAAAATCCCGTGTTCCAAGCATACAACATGTTTCTTCTGACACATCCCTTTATTTGGGTGGTGTATAGACAATAGACCGCTGCCTCTATCGCTCCCAAAAATAAAATTAACTCAGGTTATGTATATGAAGCGAAAACATGCATACTGCTTATATGCACTTGATGATGGAATGAAACAAAACTTTCACATGCACAATTTCATGGTGCCCTCATTAATCCCTGAAAATTTCAGCTTCCTCGGACAAATCCTTTCGGAGGAGTAGGTGATACAAACATACCCTTGCTCCATTATACTAGTACTGTATATCGATTAAGTGTGGAATGAAGGAATATGTATCCATTTTAAAATAATGTACGTTACCAGATTTACTTTTTATTAGATTAATTTTGTCTCTTTCATATTTTGCGTATTATGCGCTCCACCGAGTGTGTTTCTAGTTAGCCCATCCCCCGCACAGCGGGAGACAGGGTTTTGCAATCACTTCTGTGTGTGCGTCTGTCCGGGCTGTAACATGTTTACGATTTGAACTTTTGTCATCAAATTTTCAACAAAGCTTTATTATGAGAATATGGAGAAGAGAAGGAGATTTCCTTCCTGAAAGCTCCTGTCGTGTAAGGACCTGAAAGTCCCTGTAGTGTCCATCTTGTTTATCCTGTGTACCCTGCCCCCATCCCTCTCCCTTCCACAGATCTCAAAAATGTCTCTGTTCCCTACTGTTTTTTTCCTTCCCTCTCCCACCCCTCTTGTCTCCTGCTCCCCTTGTTGTGCATTTCTGTGTGTTAGCTCTCATACGAGCCTCGACAGAGTGCACACAAAAAAAAGACAAATTAATAATTTGGTTAAAAGGTCAAATGGTCAAAGGTCAACGTCACAATAAAATCGTCAATCTTCATCAATTGATCTAAAATTGAAAGAATTTGCGTAATGAGTCACTGAATTGATTCACCAACCAAAAGCGAGAAGCTGATTGTTTGTTTTTTTGTTTTGTTGTTTTTGTGTCGATCAAAAGGTCAAAGGTCAAGGTTGCATAAAATATCAATATGTCAGTCATATCAATATGTCAGTGACCCAATATAACCAGATTCGAGTGTAACCTGTGTTCTGTCAAGAAGGTCAAAATGTCAAGGTCACAAAATCATCAATTTCCATCTGATTGACGTGAAATTTGAGCAGGATTTGCATATTGGGTCATTTGAAGCCTCTTGCTTTTGAGGTCGAAAGCTCAAGGTCGCCTCGATCTTTGTGTATTTTTTTAGCTGTCTTCATCATGTTTTGCATACTTAAGAAGAAGAAGTCTGAATACAAAGCAGATGCGCACAGGCTTTGCGTTTTCAGATACTTGCGAGTTGTCATTAAAATTGCTCTTTGGCTTTTATTGCAGCTGAGATGAGCGAGCCTGGCAATAAGTTGAAGGACCTATGGAGTATGTGGCAGGTATACCATACTGGGCAGTGTGTTTCTGGGATTTATATAATAAACCGAGCAAGCTTTATAAACCGAGCAATAATTATTGGCATCGTTTTTTAAACTGTTGACATCTCTTCATAAGAGTCTAAGTCCTAGGTTCTTCATTTCACCTGCTGCAGACATAGTGGTACACATTCGGTTATCTCTCTTTTCACTTTTGGCCTCAATTCACCCACCCTCTCTTTCCTCCATCCATCCGCAGCTCCCTTACCCCCCTCGACCCCAAGGTCACACGGATTCCCCACACATTCACCTGCATTCCTTGATCCCTATATTTTCTCATCTGTGGAAACGACTACTGCACTTCCTGTCTCGTGCTCTTTCCTCCAGTCTTTCAAAACTGCTGGCCGACGCAACCTCAAGGTTTCTCATTTACCAACTCCAGAACGCTTTTACGTTCGCTGACCCCCTCGATCCCTTCTACTCCCCTTCTCATTCTGCTTTGTTGGTGCATTTTTTTTGTCTGCCCATTCCTCTCCACTCCTTTGTAGTCAGTCACGTGCACTATCTTTTATGTACCTGCTGCCCTCTGTTGTTACGTGCATTATATTTACACAATGGAAAAAATATTGTGCTGTTCAATCTTGTGGACAAAATATCTGTGAGAAGTTTACAACAGTTGTCCATGAATGGAACAATACGTTTGTATCTTAGCTAAGGACCATCTATTTATTATGTACAACCGAAGTGGGCAAAATTGAGAAAAGCAGGAAGATTATGATAGGAGAGAGAAAGGAGGGTAGGCGTTTGGGAAAAGAATGTAAATAATTTTGCTTGGGGACAGGACGGAGGAGTAAAGTGGGGGTGGTGAGAGGGAGATTCAAATGGTCCACAATTCGAAGGTTCTCACTGACGTCATTATAATCGACGTACCCAACACAGATGCCATGTTGTATGACATCACATGGCAACGGCAAATATAATAGCTATTGATCTGTTTAGCAGAAAGTGAAAGGGCCTACATCTCCAGACCTATTCTAATTGGCAGCACGAAAAAGCACGCCACCCGTGGGTGGCGTGAGAAATCCTCATCGTAATCAGATATCAGCCAGGGACTCTGACTATTGGTAAGCTGTCATATCAGCTCCTAGTCCATGAAATTGCATAGGATTCCATGAACATCGATTATCGATCTGTTTGAGGACAGAGCCGTGTGCAAAATTCATGCCAAGCGTGTCCACCAAGCGGCACATTTTCTTACTGCGATAAACCTGCTTAAAACTTTTGACAGAGACCATGTGCACCGCTTCGACGCAACCCAAATACAGGATGATGAAAAGGTAGTGCATTTACCAATGAACTATTTGGTCTGGGTTTGATTCTCCTCTGATTATAAACTGTCGGATTAGTGCTTCCCAGGCAGGTAGCTGCATCACACAGTGTGGCATCCCTCCGATAGATGTTGAGCCTGGTGTCCTTATTGTCCTGTCAGCCACAATTAGTTCGTGGTCGTTGCCTTCTATTCTTCTGTCGATCGATTGGGTGGTCGCTAGACTACCCTTATTCTCAGGTTTTTGGGGGGTCGCTAGACTACCCTTATTCTCAGGTATTTCCATCTGTCTGTATGTCTGTTGGGTGGTCGCTAGACTACCGTTATTCTCAGGTTTTCCGTCTGTCTGTATGTATGTAATGGACAGCTCTGGAGGCCAGAAGAGTCAACCGATTTTGATGAAACTTGACTGATAGGTTTATACCAGGATGTAGTTGTATGCTTTTGAGCACCGTTGCTATGGATGCCACCGTTGCCCAGCAACGGGACTTTGAAATTTTTGAAAAATCCCCCAAAATTTTTTTTTCGAAAATCAAAAATCGGCTTCCGCACTTTTATGCGCACTATAATCAACCTCTTTGTCAAAAATTTTCAGCCCGATCCGTCAAAAACTGTATGACTAGTATGCAATTATATAGCGACCACCCATGTCGCCTACCAGCTTGTTGGGTGGTCGCTGCTAGACTACCCTTATTCTCAGTTTTTCCGTCTGTCTGTATGTTTGTATGAATGTATGTTTGTTTGTTGGGTGGTCGCGAGAGTACCCTTATTTTCACTTTTTCCATCTGTCTGTATGTTTGTAGGTCTGTATGTAATGGAAGCTCTGGAGGCCAGAGGAGTCAACCGATTTTGATGAAACTTGACAGGTAGGTTCATACCAGGATCTAG
>CM068959.1:91121097-91137720 GCA_035128595.1 Eptatretus atami
AGGAAAGATCAAATCAGATAGTGAGAGCCAGAAGCTTGAAAGAAAGGACTTCTTCCAGAGGATTGTTGAGAAAGTAGATGGGGGAAGGGGGTGGTGGGGTTCCAAATGGTCCTTTCGGAGAGACAAAGCGAGAGTGTGAGATTTCTCCGCATTGAAAGACATGTTCCATGTGTTGGACCTGTTTGTGATTTTACCCAGATCTGCAGTGAGCGAAGAAGCTCACTTCTTGGGAGAAGCTGATTGTCTGTGTGGCGGATCGTGTTTTGTTGTAGCTTTTTTATGCAGGGCAGTAATGTTTGCTGATTCCAAGCAGATGGCAGATGACCTGAGCAAATGAGAGGGTGAATAGAACAGAGAGAGGGTGAACAAGAGCAGAGGGGCAGGTTTTTAGGACACGTGGGCTGATGCGTCTGCGACCGGTTGTAGAGTCTGAGTCGAGGTTTGACAGCAGCTCTCCACTTTGTCAGACGAAAAGACCACAGAGTCCAAGGACAGTTGGTTGCAACTGGGTCAGGTAGACACAGAAAGCGATGGGTTTCTGGACCACAGGATTGCGATGCAAACACCGAGTTTAGCCATTCAGCCTTTCCATGTGCGGTGTCAGCAGTGCGGCCATTTGAGGTAAGGGAGGGGATGGAGGGGGAACATACACCAGAAACAGATTTGATTAGACGCGACCAGGATTTGGAGGAGGGAAGAGAGTTTCAGAGTTCAGAGTTGAGCTTAGAAAGATGTTTTCTGGTTCTCCTGAGGGAGATTACACACTTGTTCCGAGCTTTATGGAAGGAGCTGAGATTACCCTCAGTTGGGTTTGCTTTCCATGAGGCAAAGGCAAGTTTTCAGGACAACTGCCTCGCCACAAGTTCAGTGAACCAAGGGCGGGAGGAAGGGTAGGACAACTGAAGACGAGAGGGGATAAATCAGTGCATGAGGGGAGAGCAATTTCTTTGAAAGAATTCCCAGGATGAGTTGATGTTGGAGAAAGTAGCGATGGAGATGCCAGTCTTGAAGTTTGATGGCTGCCTTGGAGACCCTGCCAGTCTGCTTGAGTGAAATGCCAGACTCGACGGCGCTGAGGTGGTTCTCTGAATAATAGCCAGAGAGATGTCCACTTTGACAAGCACGTGGTCAGAAGAACTGATTGGAGCAGAGGAAGAGAGCAGATATTTTCAGGGAAATTTTATCAAAATCATATCCAGAAGAGATAGAATACCATTGGTTGAGAACCGGGTCATGAAATTGACTGATGAGTCAGTCCCAATGAGTCGCAGAAAGCTTTTGCTGGGTGCCATGACAGGTAGAGAGGTTACACACACCTACCAACTGGCAATTATGACAATTGAAGTCACACATATGAGGAAAGAGAGTTGGGATGAGAGGATAGAAGTTGGTCCATGTTTTCGATAGTGAGGTGTAAATGGTGTCATCACTGTCGGTGACGGTACAATACACATATAAACATGAGGTGGGAATGGAGGGGAAGCCGTAGCCAGAGGTATTCCTGGGGTTGTGGGGAGTGATGCAGGTGCATGGAGAGTGAGGAATGGAGTCTTTGATGAAGAGGCAATCTCCTGCACCAGGACGAGGCTCAGGTCTGTCATATCGGAGGAGGGAGTAACCAGGAGAGATATACTTGGGATCAGAGACATCTTGGGGAGGAAAGTTTCTGTTTGGCAGATTATGTCTGGTTTGTCAGTGGCAACCTGTATTGAAAGATCGTATGGTTTGAGCGAGATGCCCTGGATATTGTGAGGTCCACACTGTTAATGAGGAGGGGGGAGGGTTTGGGTGCAGGGGATGGGAGGGGAGGGGAGAGTAGGACAAGGGAGGAGTTGGGGGCCGTAAGGAGAGTTTGTTGAAAGAGTTGTGGTGGATTGCGAATAGCTTGGGAAGGGGCCGGATGAGGAGGAGAAAAGACTCTGTGGTGCTGGGAGGGGCAAGAGAGTGGGCATAAGCCAGTTGAGGATTTGAGGAGGTGGAGTTATGAGATGGAGGTGAGAGGGAAGGGGAAGGAGACAGCTTTTTGTGGATGTGAGGGGGGGGCAACTTTGAGAAGGGTGAGTGAGAGGGGTGAGTTTTAAGAGTTAGTGCCTATCTATGGGCAAAGAAGAATTTTTTCTCTCAAGGACACTTGGACATTGACAGAGTCGCAGGATCAGGCTTAATGGCAGAGCTGAGATGTTCATGGAGTTGAGACATATAGCTGTACATGTGCTGAGGGTGGACAAGGAAGCCTATGTGCGAGGAATCTTTGAAGGGGTAGAGCATCACCTGTGGTCAAGAGTGATTCTCATCTTGCTTACAGGGAACTTCGTACATTGCGTTCCTCCAAGCCCGTCCCTCGATGTACTACAGTTTGAAACTCTGAGGTTTTGTGGCTCTTCCAAGAGGAGTCTGGAGTGAAGGCCCACTCGGCCTGTTATTTGAGCAGCTGTATCAGGATGATCCACAGATGTTGAGTGGATGTCAGGGTTGAGTTGGATGTTACTATCCTTATTGCTGACCCTCAATCAAACTGTGAACCACCTTAGTTTGTTGAAACACAGGCTACGGTAAACCGTTGAAATGGGGGTAAAGCTCCTGGATTTGTGCCAGCCATGCTGAACTCCTCAAGGCTGAGGAAATGCTGCACTCATATCGTTGAATGCAGTTCTGTGCTCTACCTGGAAACACAAGCATCATCCAACTAACTAAAGAGGGGCCTTGTTGTCCCTCTCTGGAAAGGGAATGGTGATCGCCAGGACTGCAACAACTACCTTGGCGGGTGACGCTGCTCTCAGTGCCGGGCAAGGTCTTGCTCGGATAATTCTTGATAGGTTTGCCACCATCTGCTTGAGGCACCAGCACCCAGACCATCAGACTTACACCAAGAGGTCAATGATTGTCTGTATCCTTGCCTTCGGGTCCTCACTGAACACAGACGAGAGTTTTCGGCAAGGACTGCTTGCAGCCTATGTTTGATCTCTGCAAAGCGTTTGATTCAGTGAATCGGGATGCCCTCTGAAGGATTCATGGTCTTCGTGGGGTGCCACGAAAACGAATCAATCTGATGTCTGAACTATACTCTGGTACTGAGAATGCTGTGAATGTGGGTGATACCATCTCTGACTTATTTCCAGTTGTTACTGGAGTTTGTCAGGGGTGTGTCCTGGCTCCCACACTTTTCAGTACTGTATGCTGGATTCTGGGGGAGGTGTCGGAGAGATCAAGCTGCAGTTCATCATTTGGGAATGTCAAGATCGCTGACCTTGATTTCTCAGATGATGCAGTCATCTTTGCCAGAGACCCTGGATATCCGTTTGGGGGCCCTCGAGGTGCATTGAGGAGTCGAGCCACTGGTATTCCAGGTTTCCTGGGTCAAAACGAAGATCCAGGCTTTAAATGACATATTGGATGCTGCTTATTGTCTGTACCTGTTGTGGTGAGGAGGTTGAGGTCACAGAGAGATTCACTTACCTTGGCAGGTAATTCAGTCTCTGATAGCTGTGACCAGAGGCCAATAGACATATGGGTCGGTGTCTGGGGAGTGATGCATTCACTGGATCATGGGTTGTGGTGGCTGTCGGAATCTGTGTAGGAGGATAAAAGTCTGAGTCTTTAGGTCCTTCGTGTCCCAGTCTTGCTCTACAGATGTGAGACTTGGACTCTGACCAGGGATCTGAGATGGAGACTTAATTCCTTTGTATCAAGGTGTCTTCGGAGAATCCTTGGCTATCGTGGTCAGACTTTGTGTCCAACGAGGCGGTTGCTGAGAGAGACTCAAATGAGATTTTTACCTGCATATCCGTGAGCGTCAACTGCGGCTGTATGAACATGTGGCTCGTTTTCCTGATGCTTGGTCCTGCTCATCAGATTCTCTCAGCGAGGGAGCCTTGTGAGTGGGGATGCCAATGTGCCGACCACGTGCCTCATGGTTGAGGCAGGTTGATCGTATCTCAAGGAGATTGGAATGGGCCAGGCATCTGCCTGGGAATGGCCAGACGGAGCCCCTGGAGTACCGGTGGAAAGTGGACACAGTGACGCGCTGCTCCGGCGCATGCTCCCCTACCTGACCTGACCTTCAAACAGTCACTTCCCGCAAAAGGCGGTTTTGAGCATTAGCAAGTGCATTTGAGGAGGCTTTGCTGATAAGCACTTTGGTTTCTCCTTTCCAAAATGGCAGTACTGAGATATTATGTGTCTTTTCCTCCTGCATATAAGCATAAGTAATCTTGATGAAAATTCTGTGGTCTGTTTCTGAGCACAGAAAAAATTAAACTTCTGGGAAGGCAGGCTTCAAATAATACTGACTACAAAGATTTCGCTACTGGGTTAAGCAGTGTTCTGGACGAAATGAGAATGCTGATTATGAATCTTAAGTCAGAGTTTTCTCAGCACATATGGATTTTGAGTTCTACATTTGGTCTAAATTATAGTAGCTTGCCCTGGTGGGTGATTTTGGTGATCAAAAATTGTATTTTTTGTATTTTTGGTTTCGATTATAGCAAATCAACTGTGTGAATATTATTTCTCATAAATAGCGCTTTCGAATGCAAGTCACAAAAAATTATTTAAAATGGATGAAAACTGACCAAGCTATGAATATTTAGTAAAATTTTCCACGTGGCATTACAATTTTTAACTAACCCTAACCCTGATGAAAAATTTTGGAAAGGCATTGGATCACGATGGTAATGGCTTCCAATATCTCGGAGAGAAGTTTGATGCAGAGAAAACATGCAAAACTCAAAGCAGGCATTTTCGTGGGCCCTGATCCGAGAACTAATGTGTGATTTCGAATTCAAAAATAAACTGAACCCATTAAGTTTGCAGCATGGGAAGCATTTGTGTTGGTGGTGCAGAACTCTTGGGAACCATAGAGCTGAACAGTCTGCGGAATTAGTGGACAACATGTTAAAGGCCCATCAGCGAATGTGGGGTAGGATTTACAAGGAATTAATGCACAGGAGAAGAACATTCGGCCCATCATGCCTGCACCGCACCAATACCAGATTTAATCAATCCGTCGATACCCCCTTCCTTCGTGTGCAGCTTTTGGCTGCTGCACTGGTTTTCATTTTGCCGACCTCGGAAGGAGACAGGCTGAGTCACCCCCCTGGTGTTATTCCGTATCCAACAGGGCTTGAACTCAGGACCCTAGAACCCAGGCCACCACTCTAACCACTAAGCCAACACCAGGTTACGAATTTATACGAATAAGAGTCAAGAGATGTCTGTTAAATGCACTTCTTCATTCTCATTCTGATTCTTTTCCACCTAATCTGGGTGAGATAAGTGATGAGCTTGTCGAAAGGTTTCCACAAAGAATTTTGGTCGTGGAAACTAGGTTATCAAGGCCGATTCAACCCAAACATGATGGGTGATTACTGCTGGTTCCTACAACGGGAGACCAGTTCACACACAAGTGCAAGAGCAAGTGTCCTCACACACTTCTGACACATTGAACAGTGCCTGCGCTGACTATATGAAAGAAGAATGTAAACTTGAAGTGTTGTTTCTGAATCACTCACAATGGGCAGATTTCCTATCAACTTTGCACCCTTTCCTAAGCTTAACATGTTCTAATATTTTATTAACTCTTTTTCTGAAACTTGTTTATGTTCTTGGTTTGTATGCTACACATTAACAAAGAGATCAATCATTGTTATCTAAAATGTGACATGAAAGTAATAACAAAGCACTGATATTAGATGTACAATGTGGTGACCTCCAATAATAAGTATCTAATATAGCACGTTGGGTATCATCAACACATATACATATCTGAAAACCTGAACGTCCTGCTAAATTCTGACTCCAGATTTGAAATCAGCAGCCCAGAATTAGCCAAGAACACCTGCATTTCCCTTAGTAGCAAGACGAAAAGTATTTTTGTTGCCCAGTAATCAAACTGTCATGGGACTTTTCTGGAGGACCTTATAAATAAGGGTCTATTATCCTGACTTGGTTTACTTACAGCTCCCTAGTGTTGCTTGTTGGAAACCCAGTTTGTGGAGATAGATTTGTGAGTCAGAGCATAATTGTCAACTATCGTATGCTGCATGTGGCAACTCCTCTACCTTATTCATCAATATGTCCTAATGTCAAAAGCACACACTGTTTAAATTCCTCAATAACATCAACTGCCTTAATCTGTCAAAGTCTTTCACGATTTCCTTGGAAGTAACCACTATCCAACAAAGTCTCTTTTTCCAAAGCAAATTCCACATGAGTTTCATCAAATTTCTCCTGCATTGCTTGAACTTCTGCCTGAAAGCCTCTGGGACCAATTATGAGGCTATAAGAACTGCCCTTTTTACCTCGTCACACTGTGAACACTGGTCAATAGTAAAGCAGAGTAAATATCTTGAGCTTTTCCTTCAAAAACACTTTGCAATACATAGTCCAAATTTCCTTAGTCCACCAATACAAGGTTAGTACCACTTTTTCAAAGTGAGAAGTATTTATCTACTCTCTCATTAAAGGGGAACAAGTCTCACATGTCTGGTAATGTCCTAAGACTTCTGACTGGTGACCGAGAGAATTGGGAAGACGTTGGTCCTATTCCACCTGTATTCTAATTCCCTTAATTTAAACTCTCCTGAATCTCCAGCTATTTCAGCTTACATTCCCTTTCTTGCTCTTGGCTCACCATCTCCATTTCTTCAACTGCATTCCATTTTCATTTCCTGCATCTCCAGTTCTTTAACCTTTCTCTTTCCTGGATCTCCAGTTAAGTTTGAATTTCCTTTGTTTTTTGTTTTCTTGTTCTTTACATGGTATCTCTGGTTCTTTAACTTTTCTCTTTCCGATCAATTCTTTTAAACTGCAACTCCAATTTTCGCAACTCAATACGTTCAGACTCGTCCATTAACAATTGAATGCAGATTCCTCCAAATGCTTCTCCTCATCTAATTTTTTTTTCATGAATGACAGAATTTCAGCTTTCTTTGGAATTGGTCTAACCTCTAGTTTACACTGCTTATCTACTTCAAGAAGCTCCACTTTCTTTCATGCAACAAGTTGTTCCACATCTGGCGACTCAACAAACTTCTTTTACATCAATAACATTTCATCATTATCTTGCCAAAACGAAGTTTTTCAAGATTCTGTTACTTGGTAAGTTTTTTTTGTGTTTGTCTGTAATCATTGAATTTTTCACCTTTATATCATCTGTAGAGCACAATTCTCATTGGAAACTCTTGTGGGTACACATATCGTAGTATTATTACAATACCTTCCACACGTCAAGGTCAAGGTCAAAGGTCAAGGTCCACTTGCAGTAAATCATGGAGGTCACGAAACCCTTATTTTTTGAGTAATTTAATCGAATCATCCCCAAACTTTATGGGAATGTAGTATATGGTCTGGCGCTCAGCTGATTAGTTTTTGGTGGCGATTGGCCTTGACCTTCATGTTAGCGCCTGAGGTCAAACATATTTGAGACCCCAAGGTCAAATTTTCAAGTTTTAGGAACCATACTCGTGTAGTACTCAAATTGAACACCCGTGAGTGCTTTCTAGATATGTCAAGTTTTGAGACATTATGACGTCATTTGGTGACGTTATGAGGCAAACGCATATTTTTCATGGTTACTCTGTAGAACGATTCTCATCGGACGGAATCTTCTCGTAGGCAGATATTCCTCAAGGAGTCGCTCCTAGTGGATAGCAGCTCTGTTCACCTCAGTGTGACTTAAAGAAGTCACACAGTGGTCACCTTTTGGCAAGATACGGTCACCCTGCGGGTGCATGGTTTATTTGTTGTTTCACTCATTTTCTTCAAATCAATTTATTATTATTGGTAATTTGGTTTCAAGATCCCGAACGAGCCCCCATTTCTGTTCCGCATCGACCTCAGGGCACCACAGGCGAGTGCATGCGTAACCCGGAGGGTGTCACGGCATTGTATATATAGTACATAATATTGCTTGTGTATGTCTTAGGCATAGATACAGGGTATGAAACAAAACATTACTGACAGAAAACAGAAGGAACTTTCTGGAGAATATATATACTCCCACTGTCGAAAGTTAAGCACAAATTAATACTAATTAAATGTAAACACTGACGGACTTTCCTAAGATCCCCAAATAAATAGTACAAATGTCTCACACAACAACAATGCATAGCTATAGTTTAATTAACGACTCTCGTGTGGCAAACTTAATCTCAAGCAAAGCAAGCAAGCAGTTCCTACAGTAAACCCCTTAGGGTTATAAATGGTGAAAGGCGCGCGGTGAGCATGGTTGAAAGGATCTAGTCCGGAGGTGTGGCAAAGGATGAGCCGACTGCGCCATTCACGTTTTACAAAATTGTCAAAGTGAAGTCCGCCATAGTCAACCAAAGCAATCAAGATGAACCGAGTCCACAGCGTTAAAAGCTATATTCACAGCATAATAAAGACAGAACTCCAAGCTGCAAAGGATGATGTGTACTTTGAGGGGCAGAAGAGTTGAGGATGTAATCAGCTCTGAGAGTAATGTCACCATCAACCATCGAATGCCTTCTCAAAAATGGACGTAAATCACCCAAATGATGCCAACAAGGTATGTAAGTGAGCAGCTTTGAAAATTGGTCACCGATAGAACAGAAGTGCAATTGTCTGACAGGTAAGTTCAGCAAATAAAGGGAGTTCAGTAGCAACGATACCTCACTGGGTATGATATACGAACAAAGATGAATCTCCACAGACAACCAAGGGTAGAAGTTTTGATCTGTCGTGGTCAGGGATCAGGTGAGTCCACGAATTCTCTAGGTTCGCATCAAAAACCCCCGATTCTTCTCTGGGTATGTCCAGTTTTAAAATGATATGCAAAGATTGAAAACAGAACGCTCTCACGCTCACGAGAATGTGTCCATCCTTCTCCACTCGTCATGCCTTACCTCCTTATGCCTCCTGTTTCTCAAATTCCCTTTGCCTTTTTCCTCGTGTTGTTGTTTATGATCGGTGTTGTGGTTGTTGTTGTGGTGGTGTGACAACAGGAAATACAACAGCCAATATGCCCTCACCAAAGCACATTAATGCAAAATAAAGACCAATTAACCAGCCTGTAGTCCAAAGAAGGAAGCCAGACAAACAACACACACACACACACACACACACAAAACAATGATCTCCAGTGACTTCGGCTGCAGAGGTATAACAAAGGACAAAACCTACAGGCTTTAATATTAAAGAGCAGCTCCCGATTAACCTTTATTTGAAACTTTATATTGAACGCCAAAGTCTGGTCCAAAGCCAATCACCGCAAAGCCAAAAGTTCTTCACTTCTGGCGACTGGGCATCTCCCGTCGTGCAAAAGTCCTTCCTTTGCACACCTGACTCTGACCACATACAAAGCTTTCATCCAACAGCCTGATGGAGTACTGCTTTCCCCTTGGCCGGGTGCTCCCGCTCTCGCACGCTGGCTCAGCTTGCACACTTGGAAACCAAGGCTTTTAAGGATCATTAGTAACTCCCACGATTGAAGCTGGAGTCTTTTGGTCCTTCTCATGTCTCACTGCAGGGCAAAGGTTCGGTGGCCTTTCTGTCTCCTACGTCTCCTCTCCAGCTCACCCCCCCCCCCCCCCACCCACCTGCTCTGTCTGTGATCTGTCCCACCCCACCATATTTCCGCAAGGTGCTCAATGGGTCGCCAGCAATCGCCCTTCTGGTAAAATCTACCAAAAGAAAGAATCACTGCTCACCTTCACTTCCTTTCTTCCTTTTTTCCCCGCCTCTGGAAACTCACACACTCTTCAAATTCCACTCTTCCCCAAGGTCTAAAAAGAGATGTTCACTCACAATCACATATCTTCCCCATCTCATCTTTCCTACTCCCGTTCATGTCAAACCCACCTTCAAACTCCCTGCTTTCCTTCCTGAAAGTCCTCTGTATGTCAGTCTTGTTTACTCAGTGTACCATCCCATCCTCTCCCGTTCTACAAATCTCCAAATGTCTCTGTCCCCATGTTTTGTTGCTTCCTCTTCTGACCACTCTTGTCCCTGCTCCCCTTGTATATGTTCTGTGGGTACCTTATATGACCTCGACAACTGTATACAAAAAATAACAACAAGACCGTTTATTGTAAATTGGTTAACTAATTAACCCAACTTTTAAAAGTCAAAATGTTGATATGTGGGGCTATTATTATGTACGTAAACATGGGGAAATTCTACCCCTAATACCCCACTGGTCCATTCATGCCTTCTTTCCTAAACGATCCTTTCCACAGTGTGCCACAAAACACCAGAAGGCTAATATGTAGTATTGGAGAAAGCTAATAACATAGCAGGGCTTGGAGTAAAGACAGCATGTGTGCATTAGACAATATTGCAATAGCTGAAGGACTTTTACAGAATGTTCAGGTCAAGTGGAGGGAGTTCGTAAATTAAGAGTAAGACAAGTCTGGAGACGACAATGGTTCACGTGAGCGGTAATTTGACGATGTAGATTGTTCAGAACAGTCAAGGATGAGCATGTGATAATGTTTGACCAGTATAAAATGATCAACATGATGTGGCATACGAGTTGACAGGTTAATTAGCGCAAAATGTCGAAAACCCGGTTCGTTCAAACACCTTTAAAATTTGACCTTTGATAACCTTTAAAGGTCCCAAAAACAATGTTGTGGAACATTAAATATAAGGAACAGGATACGTGCTATAGCTAAGGGAGTTAGTTTGTCGACGACAGGTCGAAACCCTGTTCGATTCCCACAAACTGTTTGAATATTTGACCTTTGTGACTTTAAAGTCAAAGGTCAGGATTATAACTTTGGTGCAAAACTTCCTCTGGAAGCATTCCAGGAACAATATAACGTCATATAGGCTATATGGGCATTTCACACATCCTCTGGATTATCCATACTGTTGATGAAATCAAGCATAAAAACAAACTTGAAAGGGGCGCAACGGTGCAAGGTGTTCGAAGATAGAGAAAAATGGTTTCAAGACTTTAGGTGGGGAATGACTTCCAATTGCATAAAAATTTGTCACCTAGCTCTCAAAGTTTGGCGTCGTATGATTTTTTATGTCAAAATTCGAAATCTTTCTAAGTTCATGACCTTGTGACCTTGACCTTGGGACTAAAATGAAAAATCGAGCTCTGTGGGGCTATGCAGGTGCCATTGGGCTAACAAAATACGAAACCCCTGCCAAGTTCGACAACCCCCTTCGGAGAAACGGATTTTTTATGTCAAAATCGCAATTTTCCTAAGTTCGTGCACCTTGTGACTTGAACCTTGGGACGAAAATGAAAAATCGAGCTCCGTGGGCTTATGCAGGGTGCCATTGGGCTATACCAAATACCGAACCCCCAGCCAGATTCGACAACCCCGAGGAGCAGATGGCAAATTGAAATCGGCTACCCCCGAAAAACACAATTCGCAATTTTCTAAGTTCGGTGATCCTGGTGGCCTTGACCTTGGGACGAAAATGAAAATTCGAGCTCTGTGGGGCTATGCAGGTGGCCCTGGGGCTAACCACAATACCGAAAACACTGCAGATTCGACAAACCCCTCGGAGAAGAAATTTTTTGTATTGTCAAATAAGCATTTTTTCTAAAAGTTCGTAGACCTTGTGACCTTGACGCTTGGGACGAAAATGAAAAATCGTGCTCCGTGGGGCTATGCAGGTGCATTGGGACTAACCAATACAGGAACCCTGTTGGATTCGACAAAAACCCCTAGGAAAGATGCAATTTAATTCGGCTACACCTAAAAACACATTTTTTTTGGGCGCGTGGCTCGCCATAATGGTGCGGACCACGCCCATTTTCAAGGAAACACAACTAATCATGATAAAACCTCCCACCAACATGTTCATCAGGATCGGATCAAAACCACGGAGCTATGCTCGGACAGACAGACAGACAGACATACAGACAGACAGATAGAACCAACAACAATTAATACGAATATAGTTAGTGGGTCAATTTATATTTTTTCGGAAAATATTTTTCGTGAACCAATAATAAGGGTAGAACAAATCTCAAATTTTTTTTTCCGTACTAGATCGACTACCACGACGAGCAGACAGACACACACCAATAACGAAAAGTGGTCACTTATTTTCGTGAAAATATTTTTCGTGAACCAAAAAGGATCCAGAGAAGAATGGGGAATTGTTGAATCTTACTTTGACTTCAGTTGCAGGAAGTTGTTGTAAGACGTGATTAGGGATCAGATGAGGACCATTTAAAAATGAAACCAATGTCAAACCGCGAGGGTGACCCGTATCTTGCAAAAGGTGACCAACGTGTACTTCTTTAAGGTCACACTGAGGTGACAGAGCTCTATCAACACAGGAGCGACTCCTTGAGGAATATCTGCCTACGAGAGATTCCGTGAGACGTTCTAACAGAGTAACCATAAAATATGCTTTGCCTCATACGTCACCAAATGACGTCATAATTCCTCAACTTGTACATTATCTAGAAAAGCACTCATCGAGGTGTTCAAATTCGAGGTATTACATGATATGGGACCTAAGATTTCAAAGTTTGAACCTTGGGGTCAAAATATTTCGCCTTAGGCGCTAACCATGAAGCGTCAAGGCCAATCGCCACCAAAAACTAATCTCTGAGCGCACAGACCAATATACTGATTCCCATATCAAGTTTGGAGATAATTCGCATAAAATTAATCAAAAAATAAGGGTTTGCGGCGACCTCCATGATTTACCGCAAGGACCTTGACCTTTTGACCTGACCTTGACCTTTATGTTCTGAAGGGTATTGTATAATACTACGATTGTGTCCCACAAAGTTTTTCCGATGAGATTGTGCTCTACGAGTGTATATAAAGGTGAAAATCAATGATTACAGACAACAAATCCAAAAAACTTACCAAGTAACAGATCTTTCAAAAACTTATTTGGCAAGAATAATAAATACAAACTAAATTAACGATAGTCAGCATGGATTTATCAAAAGCGGGGTCATGTTTAACAAATTTAATTGGAGTGTACGAACATTTCTGATTGGGTGGAATGAGGGAAGTGCAGTGATGTACAGAGATATGACATAAGTAGATAGACACATATTTTTTAAGAATTTAAATTTCTTGAAATTTGAAGTAATATTTGATCGATTTTAAATACATACACTAACAGTATTTGGTAGACTTGCCATTGTGGTTTCAATGCTTTTACTCTTTTTCCAATTACATTAAGAAAAAAAAAACGAAACGAGTTCTGATTCTCTTGTGGATTTCTGTCCAGGTTACACAAAAGGTTATAATTCTGCCCCGTGATGTTGGTTCCTGGACCTTTTTCCCGCACAGCTTCGATCCCAATATGGCCCAGAGTGTTCAATGGGATTCATGTCAGAGACGGACTTGGCCAGGGACGTTGCTTATCCATTTCTGTCCTGCCAATTCTTTGGTCCTTTTTTGCAGTGTGGCATGGAGCTCCATCTTCCAGACAGAGTGTTGTTTTTACATCTGAACCAGTGGAGAAGACGGGGAGATGTCCACCCAAGGATAGAAATGTATATTGTAGAGTTGAATGTTGCCACATGCTCCACAAGCTCCTGACCGACCAGTGCTCCAGATTGCTCCCACCATCACTGAAAAACCACGTGTTTGACAGTTGGTGCAATCGGTTCAAAGAGAACTCTTTGACTCGGAAGTCCCAGACCCAAACGGTCCATCTGTCAGAAAATTGAGTAAAATTGGGCTCATCTGAAAAAAATTACAGTTTTCCTTCCAAAACTCCAAGGGTCTGGTGCCATCTCGTCACCCACTCTTCTCCTTTGAATGTTGGCTGTCTAAGAAGAGTTCTCCGAGCTGCTCTCCCTAGTGGCCAGTTTGATGAAGGTACCAGCACAGCAGTTCTGATCTAACTGGATCTCCTCTCAACATCTGCTGCCTTGGCAATGGAGAGTTTTCTCATGGACCGCTTGGCAGCTCAAAGACACCTTTCTGAGGGCCACAGATCGACCAGGAAGGAACTGTGGATTCTTTGCCTTCGCTGGTGAAATTGCACAATCAGCCGATTGACGCGTAGAAAGCGAATGCCAAGGTTCCTGGAGCTGCCTGATGCTGCTGACTCCACCTTCCGATGTTGCCAAACAATTTAATCCTCTGAAATCGCCGCAAGGTCTGTGCTCCCGGTCGGGGCATAGTTAATTGTCATACAGTACATAAGGAACTCGTTACGCAAATAAATAGTGATTATTAGTACAAATCCTGAGTAAAAACTGCTTTTACTACAGATGAAATGAATAAATTTAAGGGTGTCTATTTACTTCTGCCATGTCTCTCCAGTATATCTAGATTGAAGAAGGCATTTGATAAGGGACCACATAGGAGGATGTTGCCAAGATGAGCGCTGTGGAGTGCTGGCCAGGTAGGCTTAACGGAATGTAAACTGGATTCGTGATAGGAAGCAAGAGTGCTGTGAGTGTAGGAGTCTAGCTGGGAGGAGTAAGTTGTGGGGAATCAAATGTTCCAATGAGTACTTCATATACCTTGTGTAGTTAATGCGAAGTGTGGTGTCTATCAGAATGTTCAGCTGTCTCCCGTTTCTGGCGGCCGCTTCCACGCTGCATTGGAAAAGCTCCACACACAAGCAAAGCTCAAACATGAATCAGAAAAATGCAGAACACCAAACGATATACATTTAAACATATAAATAACAACATGGAATCAACACAGTTTGTTTATTAACAGTGTGATAAGATACGACCTGGCTGAGGGTAGCCTCGAAGGTATGCACACTCACCTCGAAGCTACCCAGCCTGTCGAATCTTCGTCCGCTATAAACTGTCATCCCGGTGTTTCATCACAGGCTTGTGTGAATCATCAAATGTGTTGTTGTCCTCCAATTGCACAGTAAAACGGGCATTCCCGTCCACCGAAATTTGTTGATGGTATGTCAACTGACACCACGTGTCCTTCGCGAAGAAGTAGGCGAGCTAATCGCTGGCAACGGGCCAAATTCCTTGCTGAAATACTGCTTGGAGCAATGGCATACCACCCAGTATAACCCTCGCCAGGAAGCTGCTTCAGCGGCCACCGACGCTCTTTGAACGGCGTATGAGATTATCACGTCTACAAAGGTTTCCAGAGTTTTAAAAAGTTGTGTGTTAGCTCAGTTTGTGGGGCGTGTCTGTCACGTGAGGGTTCGATTCCTGACCGAATGGACCAGAACAACTGGTGTGATACCGTGCAACAGGGGGTGCTAACAACACTCTTGACAAAGCCATGTTTAAACAATGAATGTAAGCTGGCGTCAATCGACATGAAAACAAGGAAATAACAGAGATTTGATAAGCCTAGTTTGGCTTAGTGTTAGGTGGCTTGCTTGGGAATCTTAGGGTCCTGGAGTTTGAGCGCTGTGGCTGCTGAATTAAACACCAGGTGGGGTTACTCAGCCTTCATCCTTCGAGTTGGCGAAATGAGTAACGCAGTGCACTGGTAGAGGGCAACAGCAATCAGCTTATTAGTCGCACTAACAATTATAACTACCCAATCAGCCAGCGCTGTACGCAAGAGAAGACATTTGAGGCAGAACCATTTCGGCGGCCCATCATGCCTGTGCTACACCAATGCTTAGATAAATTAATCCGTCAGCTAAGAGACAATTTAACTTTGGAATGGGAGTGAGATGAGAAAATGTGGCAGGCGTCAGGGAATACGAGGTGTTATAATAATCAAATCTTGGGGCAATTACTCTTGGGTATTGCATAACATCACCAAAGGGAAACTACTGGTAGGCAATGGCAGACCACAAAATATGTGAACGAGAAAAAGTATAATACCTATGGATTTTTTTTTTTCAATGCCAATGAACACCTTGGTACATCCCAGTGATAAAAGGTTGTGGTCAAGTTTCAATCGGGAAAATTGTGTGTGTGGTTTTCAAAATTGTGTGTAGGTTGCCCCCAAACATATTATGTGCATTTTATTTTCTCCGAAACTACACACACAATTTCGATGAAACTTGACCACAATTCATGACCCTGTTGTAACTAAAGTTTGTTCTGCCATTAAAAACTTCGAGGTCTGAGGGGATTTACGGGGGGGGGGGGGTTGCGCCCCAAAGATAAGGTGTTGCTTGTCTCAAAACTGGCACAATTCCAGATGAAACTTGACCACAACCTCATCACCTGGTGATGTACCAATGGATTGTTCATGGCATTAAAAAATAACATCTGTCAAGGGTGTCTAACAGGGGGGGGGGTTTTGCCCCCCAAAAGAGGTATTGCTTTCTCTCAGAAACTACATTCACTAATTCTGATGAAACTTCACAGCACCAACCTTCAGCACCCCATGATGTACCAATAGATTGTTCATGACAATTAAAAATTGGGGTTTAAGGTGATGTAAGGGGGTGCCCCTAAATGATGTATTGCTTTCTTCTCTGAAAGCGACACACACAATTTCGATGAACCTTGACTCATACTTAACACCCGTGACATCACCAAAGTTGTTCATTGCATTAAAAAATAGGGTCGACAGTGGAGGGGGGGGATTGCCCCCCAAGAGGTAAATTTTCTCTTCCAGAAACACACACATTCCGATGAATTCACCACAACCTTCACCACCCATGATTTACCAATGTTGTCATTACATTGAAAAATCGGGTATTGGGGGGACTGTGGGGGGTTGCCCCAAAAATAATTATTGCATTCTTCTCCGAAAACCACAAACAAATCAT